>JAJVHD010000011.1:1234423-2468846 GCA_022207745.1 Brachionus rubens | reverse complement strand
TCGATTGAGATTGTGTAAAAAATTACCTAGTTATAAGTGTTATGCTTCATCGTTTACATACTTAAAAAATCTAGTCGAAGCTGGTTACAGATTAAACTTGATTGTACACACTGGTATTAATAACCGTTTGAATGGTATATCGATTAAAACGGCATCATTGACCCAAACAAGTCAAATTCATGATCATGTTTTGTTGTCTGTAACGATTCAAAATATTAAACAAGGCCAACAACCAGACACAGAGACTTATTTAGAAAAGATTCGCATCGAAAAAGAACAAAAAGAAAAAGGCTCACAAGGTGAAAATCAATCATTCTTATCCAAATATTGGATGTATATTGTACCGTTTGTTGTAATTATGTTTTTGGCTAATATTGTTAATCCAGAAGCAGCTGGAGGATCAGCTTAAATTTATTGATTATGATGATAATTATTTTTATATTGATTATGTTTTGTCTTTTTTATGTGTTCAAGAAAAAAATTCAAAATAAATGTTAAAAGCTTTGTTTTTTCGTCTTTCTAATTTTTGTTCAGAACTCGGTTGAGATTTTTAGATGATAGAGTCTTGATATTAAGTCACGGCTCGATTGAGTTTAATAAAATATATTTTGCTTTACTCTATTTTGTTTTGATGAAAATCAAGTAAATTATATTCATAAAAAATGATAAAGCTTTTTTTTTATTTTCAAAAAAATTTGGTTAAGAAAAAAATTGAGATCATTTTTAAAAACGCAATTTAATTTTTGCTGAGTCTTTTACAAGCAAGCTAGTATAAATTTAAGAAGTCATAATTTAAAAAGGCTAAAGAGCTGAAAAGCTTTCATTGACACTTGGGCCCTAATTGGAGGAAAACGATTCTGCATAAATCTTAGCATTATCATATTTTTTCTTTTTTGTCGAAAAGGCTGAAATAGACCATGTCATCAGGGGCGACTTGAAGTTGCAAATCAATTCATAAAAAATCAAAAAACTCAATTAAAATTTTAAAAGTTTTAACAAAAGCACGGATACGGTTTTAGTTCTGCAGAGTTATTCTATCAAGGTAAAAATTAAACGTAAAATCTTAGGGTATGTTCTGCAAATATTCCTTGTAGAGTTCAGAATGCAGACAATGTTAATCGATTTGATTCAAATGCGCAATAATTTTACAGAAGTTTGCAGAACATAACCTAAGGATTTACATTTAATGTTTACCTTAATGAAATAACTCTGCAGAAGTGAAACCCTATCACTGCTTTTGTTAAAACTTTTAAAATTTTAATTGAATTTTTGATTTTTTATGAATTTATTTGCAACTTCAAGTCGCCTCATCAGGCACATTTTTTGAAAATGTGCCCTAAAAATCTTCCACTTGAGATTAATAAATATCATTTTTTGACCTACCATGAACGATCATCTTTGTCCCATGGAGAAAATTTAATTTATAGTTAACTTTGCAGACCAATTTACAATTAGGTATTTTCAGCCAATTGATATTCCAAGAAGACCGCTCCCCGAGACAATATTTTCAAGCATTTTTTTTCAAAATTTCATGTGTAATTTCATGGGGTCAAAAATTCTATCTAAAAAAACCTCAAGTGAGGGATTCTTCGGAATCACTTAAAAAAAATGTCTTAAGTCGATCATAAAAAAAAAATTCAAAAAATATTCTAAGTTGGTGATCTTCAGAGACGTCCAAAAGTTGCTTTTTTCAACATGAAAGTGCTAAAATATATCTAAAGCCTTCTTGAAAAGTGGTAAATATGCTTTCTGAAAATAATAATCTCAAGCAACTTTTGGGAATCCCTGGTGATCTTATTCAGATGTACAAGATTAAGTATGGGCATGAGAGAGTGAATTTTGTAAACGGATTCAAATCAGTTCGAAATAATAAGCAGAGGGTCAGATCTACGACTTAAGAAGTAACAGGCATACATTAGAACGCGAGATCGTGAGAAGCTGGAATTCGAAGCACTACTTTTTGACAAACAGAGTGATAACATAGTTGAAAAAATAATCAAATGAAACAATTAACGCGCCGAATACTACCGTTGTGGTCATTCACGTGTTCCTCTTGTGAATTCTCGTGAACTAATGATTTGGAAGAGCCATCATGGATTTATGAGTACTGAAAGCTGAAAAACTCTAGTTAAAGCTCGTTAAACTAGCTTTGAGTTGATACCCTTACATCCATGATGGCTCTTCCAAATCATTAGTTCACGAGAATTCACAAGAGGAACACGTGAATGACCACAACAGTACTAAGATCTAGTCAGACCAAAATGTTACACTCTAAAGAAAAAGATTTTCTGGGTAAAACAAAAATGAAATAACGGATAGATAAAATTGGATTTTATTACGGAAAATAACTTTACTCTTCAATACTTTTAATTTTCTTGCGATAGCTTATTACCTCGGCATCACCAAATCCCTTGTAATTTAAAGGCTTGAAAAATCTTTTAAACAAAAATTATTTCAATTCGATACAAGAATAAATTCAAAAATTAAACAAACTTTTCTCGAATTTCTTCCAAAACTTTTTTCTCAATTTCATTTAAATCCTCTAAAGCATTTACATTTTGTTCAACTAACTTTTCCGATGACATTGAAACAATCGTTGTATCGACTTCTGGATGAGATGCTGAAAAATGGATAGCAAGTTTACTCATATCGACATCTTTAGACTGTTTCAAACATTAAAAATAAAATTTCACAAACGATTCTTTAAATGAAAGTACCTTGCAATATTCTCTTGCTTGTCTAGCTGCTTCTCTTACGTTATCAGGCGCCCTATGCCATTCGGGTGGACCAATATCAGTTAAAAGACCCATTGAAAGAGGCGCTGAATTTATAATACCAACTCCTTTACTCTTAAATATTTGTGTTAATAATTTCAACACTAATTTTTTTATTTTAAAAATTACCCTGAAATATTCTATGTGGTCCAATAGAGATGTATCGTCCAACGTTAAATGAGTAAAAGTAAGAACAGTGTCTATTTTAATCTTCGATAATTCCAACAACTGTCTTGAAAAAAACTTTGGAATATTAAATAGTTTTTATCATAGTCACCTACTTGAGTTTTTCAATCAAATAAGAATTGATTCCAATATATCGAACCTTTCCCTGGGTTTTTAATTCACTTAAAGCTGGGAGAGTCTCGTTTAATATCTGGTCGATATCGGCAAATTCAAAATCATGAATCTTAAAATTTAATTGTCTAAAAAAACAAGACCCTAAAAAATGAGGACAAAACGAAATTTTACTTGAATCAAATCAAAGTAATTTGTGTCAAATATTTTTAAACTTTCATCAACTGATTGAATTGTTCGTTTGTACGAAAAATCGAACCATTCATTCGCTGGTTTATCAGAATTATATCGACCAATTTTATTGGCTAGATAATAAGACGATCTATCGTGATCCTTGAGACCAATAGCAAGTAAATTTTCTGCATTCCCATACCAAGGAGCAACATCAAAATAATTTATACCAAGACTGAATGCTTTATTGACAATATTTTTAACATTTTTCAACGATTCTTCAGAATAATTAAAATTTGCATCTTTGAAAAAATTATTAAAAACTGACGCGCCTTTTGAAGATTGATAAAAATTTAGAAAAAAACTTGAGTTAAAAGAATTTAGTTTTTACCCAATCCTAGTATAGACACGTTCATGTCTGTTTGACCAAGTTTTTTGTATTTCATTTTTTTCTAAATTATAATTTATCTTAAAAATTTTAAACAAATTATGACTATTTATTTTTGAATTTTTAATAAAAAAATTTCATTAAATTATTCGAATTATAGAAACGTAATTGTGATGTAATTGAATAAAAAACCTAGTCATTTTGACATGATTGAATTTTTATCTCGAAGTAATCTCTTTTTTTAGATTTGGCGTCTAAATTTAGACTTTTGGAGTGCTTTAGGGATAATTGCGATTAGAAATAAACTTGTCTTGTAGCTTCTAAAAATATGTTCCAATCAAACACAAGTTGATAATTGTTCGAACGATTGCCTGTGTCTTCTGACTGTTTATGATTTAAAAAAACTTCAATTCCTTTTAACACTTTAATAAAAAAGTTTAGAAAAAGACCTTTTTTAAATTTAAAAAGATCTTCTCGGAAACTAAATACTAATAACTACCAAATCAAATAGTTAGATGGATTTTTAATAATGAAATTTTTCCGAATGACCGAGTGAGGCTTGTAGATTTTTAAAATCGAGTCAAAAAGAAACCGCTGATAGAATTAATGAGACAAACACAACTAAAGTACGTAAGTCATTCGTTGCCTTAAAAAAGATCATTAACCAGGTGAAAAATTTTCAACTGTATGAATCCGAACACTTGGTACCTTTAAAAGAGTCCGCAAATTGACCAAATTTTTTTATCTTTATTTATAGTCTAATATTTCCATTGAAGAACGAATTCACATTATTGAACTGTGGAACTTTGCACGACTATGGAAAATAAAAGTCGCCGAATATTGAAAATCTTTAAACTGTTAAAATTTTAAAATTTTCAGAGATTGGCAAGTGAGCCACCTCTCATTACTAACAATGTGTCTACAAGAGCGATCTGCTTTTTCTATACGAGAATCACAAATTTCGGGCCAAAAAATGTTATCATTATCCTTCATCTATAAGGTTTTTGATTTTTAGCACCTTTTTAGGCACATTGTTTCCTCTCTTCAGGAAAAAAACTAAAAATTCTAGTCCTAACATTTTGTAGAAAATTTTTTGTCTACAAGCCGATATATAAAAAAGTATATTTTTTGGGACCTTCCGCGTATTTGTATATTTCACATGGATACTAAAAAATACTAAAGACTAATAAGAATTGACTAAACTGGGTAAAAATTGAAATTTTTGAAACAAATCTCTATGAAACAACTAAGTAGACAGGAAAGTCGGACTTTAAAACAAAAAATTCATAAAGAGTTTTCTTTCTACTAGCTATAGAAATACCTCCACAATAAATAATTATCTTCTTTCCCTTCATTTACTTTCAATTGAAAAAAGGTTTGGGAAAGAAGACTTTTGATGGTGTGTGATAAAATTGAAACAAACTTTTCATTTTGATTTTTATTAAAAAATAGCTCAATGTTTGATGATGTCAAAAAAATAAAGTTTAAATGCTTTAACATTATATTTTGGTCAAATGACCTTCTATAAAAGAGAATATATCTTTTAAAAAGTTGGAATATTATTTATAACAGCCGGGTAATGTGTTATCAAATGAACGCGATCATTCACAAAAAATTCAATACGTGCTATGATTTCATAATCGGGAACTCTCAATGAGTTTACTTCAAGTCCAACTTTTTTGGCAACTACATTCCTAAAATCCAAAAGCTTTGAAAAAATAAAATAAAACGTTAAACAAAAAAAACTTTTTCTTTTAAATATTCTTAAACTTACTTGATGCTCTCGAGATTTTGTCTTATCATATTCAATTTTAAGCCCTCTTAATTCAGAACTTAAAGCTTTTATAGAACTATCTGACGTTTTTACGGTGGTTTCAAGATGGCTTTTGGTTGAGTCAATTTCTTCTTTAAGACCTCCTATTCGGATCATATGACTATCATTTGAACTCTCAAGCTCGACTATTCTTAATTTTAACTTTTCAATTTCAGTATCTTTAGTCATAACTTCGAACTTAAACAAAAAATGGTCTCAAAAATTCGTCAGAAAGAGTCTGTTTTGACATACCTTTAAGCCATTTACGTCCAATAGATGAGATTTTATTTGAGAATTTTCAGACTTGAAACTCGTTAACTCTTCAGTTAATCTTTCGATTTTAATATTTAATTTTTTGTTTGTTTTTATTAAATTTTCATATTCAGTTCGTATTTCACTTCGTCCAAATTTTTCCTCTTCCAAATCAGTTACTTTTTTTCTTAATAATTCCAAATGTATGTCTTTATTATTCAATTGCTCTGTTAATGAAACAATTTTTGCTTCCAAATGAGAGCGACTAGCTGATACTTTTTCAACTGGTCGTCTTTTATTTTCAATTTTGTAAAGAATTATTTCCAATATTTTGTCAATTGTTGGAATTGAATTGGTAAGCATTTCGGTTGGAAGTTCGTAAGTATTAGCTAAACTTTCTAATACTTTTGTAACCTAAAGATAAACATGAGCTTGCAAATTTTTAATCATACTTATAGAAAGAGCTTTACTTTTTCTCTTTCGAATGAAAGAGTTTGATTCAATGTAGATTGTTCAGTTATCTTAGCTTCCAAATCAAATATTTTATCCTCTAAATTTCTGACAACACCTTGAGTAGCTTGTAAATGAAATTTAAGATCCGTTTTTTCATCAACTTCATTTTTAACTTGTTCATTAAGACTTTGATTTTTTTCTTCAAGTGATGCAATAACCTAAAAATTATAAAATTTAGTCTCTCAAAAAATTGAAAATTTTTTTTTTTGTTTTTACTAGTCCACGATGTTTGCTTGAGAACATTAAAAGCTTGATTTTTTCTTTTATCTCATTTTTGTTTGCTTCGACTTTAAAATAACCATCGGACAAAAGTAAAGCGATTTCTTCAAGAAACGAAACAAAATCGTTTGCTTCCTTCGATGAATTTGACTCGAGATTTTTTACCATTGAAACAAACTGAGTACACTTTTGTTCTTTATCTTCCAATTCTTTGGTTGTTGTTAACCAAACTTGTTGGGTATTTATAATTTTTTCTTTCAAATTTTCCATTTCTTTTTCGACTATTTCTTTTGAAGACTCAGCCGACTCTTTATGCTTAAGATAATTTTAACAGAATTTCTAGAACTAATAAGTATGGTTCAACGCTTACTGCTTTGAGTTCTTCAATTTGAATTTTATAGTCCAAAATTGTTTGTTCCAAGTTTCGAATGTCGCTTTTTAGATTTAGAACAGTTTGTTTATTTAGATTATTTTCAGTTTCAATATAATTGTATTTATCGGTTATTTCATTTAATTTGCCTTTGTTTATTAAATTTTCAGTCTTGAGCTCTTTGAGCTAAAAACAAAAAAATTAAAGGTTTGTTTTTTTTTTTTCAAATAATTACTTTTAACATGACTGTTTCGAAAGTTTCGTTACTCGAGCTATCAAAGTACTCAGTAATACTCTTTATTCTAATATTACTTGTTTTCAACATTGTTTCTACTTCTTCTTTTTCACATTGAATTCGTCTAATATTGAAAAACAAATAATTATTTTAAATAAAAATAGCGCTTAATTTGTGTCTTAGGTACCTTATGTTTGATTCGAGTTCAAGAATTTTTGATTGTAATTCTTTATTATCGGTTTGTAAAGTTGTTATTGTTATTTCAGACTTTGTGTCAATATTTTCAAAACTTGCTAAATTAGCTTCTAGTTTTGTTAATTTAGTGTTTTTTTCTTCATTTAAATCTTTTAGTTGAAGTATTTCAGATTTTAGAGTGTCAATTTCGTGTTTTAAATGAACTATTGTTTCTTCTTTCATTGAAACTCGGGCTTTTTCTTCGGCGAGCTAAAAATAAAAACTATTAGCTAAAACAGACTGAGAAGATTTCAGTTTATTCATCTCCAAAATCAAGCGAAAATGGTGATCAAAGATCCGTGATAAATGATAAAAAGGGTGGTATCGCCAGTAAAGAGACTTTATCCCAATCTTTTGGTACCAAATAGATATAGCTGACCAGGAATAGTATAAGACTTAAGCTTGCAATTAGAAAGAATCTGACAGATTTTTTTTTCTGGCTGATGATAATTGCTTAATTTAAGGTTTGAATATCTTTCGATACGTAACTCGCTGGTACTTGGCACCATTAAAAACCTTAATGACTGAAACTTCATGATTTGAGAACTCAGCGATTCAGAAGTTTGGTTGAAGACATTAACAGAATTTTTTGCGTATTTTTGAATTGGCTTTGATTGGAAAAATAGTGTTTGAAATTTACCAATGTCCCACTTCGACCAAAATTTGAATGCCAAATTTTCATACCAAGTGCGTTTAAGCACATTGTTGATCTCTCATTCAAACAAGTGCCTAATATGTGCTGACATGATCATTCTCAAAGGAATAAATTACATTTAGTTGAATTTAAAAACCGTTTTCAATTGCAATTAACTCCGTTTCTCGACTGAAGCAATTATTTTATGAATACACATAGGGTACCACTTTGAAGCAGACTAAGAGATCTATAATTTGCTTATACACACTTGTAATGAAAATTTACCGTTCATGTTTCAGTCCAGTTGAATCACTACTCGATTACCAACATTACATAAAGATAAACGTGCACTATGCATGTAAACAAGTTACGATAATGAAAAAAATGATGTCTGCTTAATCATCATCATCACCATTCGAATGTCTTTACGAAGATAAACTTTTAGCTTTCCCGACTCTAAACGATTCTGTGCAGCAATCTCGATCTCCTCAACAGATGAAGGAATATTTTGCTTATTTGATTTTTACATATCAAGCATAATTTGCTGCTTGTTTTCCTTATTGTGGTTTTCCCTTTTGCTGACTTGGTTCGTACAGACTTTAAGTTCTTATTCATTTGTCAGCAAGTGTCTCACCCACGTTAATTGTCTTTTTTCAAGCTTCAATGAAATTGGGATCCGTTGTAAACACTTTTTACGCTTGTTTGTTCGTTATCTTGTCCGTACGCTTTTTCCCAGAAATGTGTCTATTACAACTGCTTGCAAAACTGTAGAGCTCATTGAGATTTTTTGATAAAGAACTCATATTTTGTTTTCGTAAAGTAAAACAGACCTTGATGAATTCTTGCCTAAATCCTAATAAATGTTGTTCAAATTTGCTCATGTCTTCCCAAAAACACGATTATATTATTAATTTTCAAGAGATTAAAAGGATACAATGTACAATCAGTTTGAAATTTGCTTAAGGGAACGGAAAATTAAACTACACAGCCACGAAAAGAACGAAAAAATGATAACATCCCTCTTTGAGTCTCTAGATTTTACAACAACTTGTAGACCAATGATTTTTTTGAAAAAAATTTAATTATTACTTGATTGGAAACTAATTCATATTTTGTTTCAATTTCTTTTTTAACTGTGTTAAAAGCATTTCTCTCAATGCTTAAAAATCTTTCAAACTTTAAAAATAAAAAACAGCGTTACTTGAAAAAAATCTTTGAATTTAAAATCTTTATCAAAATAACATACTTCCGAAGATTCTTCATGTCGATTACTTTTTGGTTCTCTAAAATGAATAAAATTTTAAAAAGCTTAAAATTTTTTAAATACTTAGGTAAAAAAATAGCGATAGGTTTAAATCATGCGAATCAGAAAAACAAAATCAATTACTCTTTGCCACCCAAAAAAGCCAACCATAAAGAGTGCACTCAACAAAAAAAAAAGTTTTTTGCAATTTCAAAAAAAGTTATACCTCATGTTTGATAGCTTTTGTATAAGTCTATCTTTCTTTTCGACATCAGTTTTTAACATTTTAATTTGATCAATGAGCTTTTTGGAAATAAATACAAAAATAAAGAAGACTTTAAAATTTTATTTCATTGGGACAGTTCTTACATCAGCTATGAACTTTCTGCTTTCGACTTCATTAAGTCGGTTATAAACATTACAACTTGAGATGAGTACCGAGTTTGACATGGCGTCGATTCGCTGAGACCTAGCAGTACTCATGGTACTCTCACAAGTTAACTTAGGTAAACTTAATGTCATTGATCTATTAGTGAAACACTCAGTATCGAACATGTCTATTTTTCTAATTGAGTCTTCGGATATTTTGTTAAGGGCTTCATTAATCGAATTGAACGAGTTTTTGACCGATATTTCACAAAAAAGATATTTGCTATCGTTTGCATATGACTCTGCTTCTTCTTGGGTAACTTGACGTTGCTCTTCGAGATCATTTTTATTACCAATAATTAATATCGATGCATTTTCGTTCAAAAAAAATTTTAATGAGTCAATTTTAGATTTTAAAAATTCGAATGAATCTTTGTTTGTTATGTCATAGAATGCTAAAATTCCGTTTGAAGTTTTACAAAATTCTTTTACTAGTGAATTGTAACTTTCTTTTCCTGATCCATCCCAAAGTTGATATTTTATATCGTGACCGTCAAAATTTGATTGATAAACAATTAATTCGACACCGTCTGTTGGATTGTATTCTTCTTCAAATGGTTTCGAATCGAGACGTTTTACAAACGATGTTTTACCAACAGACTCTGCACCAGTTAAACAATATTTTAATTTTATACGTTTTCTATCGGCCATTTTAAAACTATTTCATTTTTTTTAGTCTAAAAAAATAACCAAACGAATTAAATATCTGATTTTATTTGGACTAACTTGAGAAAACCTTAGAAACCGAGAAGCACAAACAACTATTCAAATAAACACAATGGATATTTATCAAAGGCTAACTTTGTCAACTCTTTTAGAAACTCTGCTAAGGAGACTCATTGCCTGAAGGGACATTATTTTTTTGATCAAGAGACTGAGCCTCCAAGTCACATAAAAAACTTGATTAAAATAAAACATTCAAAAAGAAAAAATTTATAAAAAGTTAAAAATGAAAAAAGAATAAATTTTTATTTTTACTAATTAAACTTAAGATTCGATTCAGTAAACTAAAAAAACCTGAATTCATTTTATTGAACTTAGTATTAAAAACAAAAGAGACGTTAACCAATTTGTCAAAATATGCAAAAGGATAATTATTTTCACTTACAAAAATATTGTATTCGCCATTGACTCTATGACATTGAGTTCAGCTTAAAAGAACAATCATTAAGAAAAAGATTTTTTTTACAATGATTCAAGACAATGGCTATGTGAAGTTTTGCCTCAAAATCCCAAAAATCCCAAATGGATTGAAAAAAAATTTCATTTAAACAACTGAAGGATCAGTTTAAAACATTGCAGAAATGGATATTATTGATAAGAAATAATTTCTTGGTAAGATATATTTTATTTTTTAAACTACGCAATTAAAATTGCAGAGTTTAGAACAAGAGCTCACTGTATCAAGAAATTATTTCTTATCAATAATCAATAAATCCATTTACGCAATGTTTTAAAATTATCCTTCAGTTATTTACATGAAATTTTTTTTGATCCATTTGGTCCCAGGGTCCCAGAGGGCTGTACAGCATAAATTTTTCTTGAGGAGAAGGATCCTTGGAAGTGATCCGACCCAAACCCCTTGAGTTTCCTCGGTAATTTTGTTTTTGAAAAAAAGGATTAATATTTGTGAGATATTTGTGTCAAATGCAGGCAAGGAAATTTAATACATAATTGAGCTACATACGTTAAGCAGAAAAATATATTTGGTAATTTGGCGAATATATCTTAATTAAGTGATTACAGTATTTAAGGAAAACGTGTTAGCTGATACAATTTATAGAAGTGATTCTGCATTATTAGAAAAAAAGCTATAACAATTTTTAATTTTTGTTTTTTGTACTAAAATTTACCAAGAGCGAAAATCGACAATTTTTCAAGTAAACGTCTCGTGACTTTATTTCAGTATCACTAAAGAATAAAATTAAGTATGCAATATTCAAGTAGCTAATTTTGCTCTTACTGCTTTTTCCTTATTCTTGAAAAATAAGTTGATAAATATTCCTCCAAAAACAAGAATTTTACCCACTTATTTGTCAGCTTCAGAAACTAGTCTAAATTCTGATCAAAATCTTTTTTCTGAGCTTGAAGTGATAGAATAAATTAAAATTTCAAAAAAATAAAAAATTCTGTAAATATTTTGTATTCAATTTAATAATGAAAAATTATGTGGGTTTTAAGTGCGATTATGGTAGCTACCAAATTCTATTAAAGCCTCTGACGCAGCTATTGACTTTTTTTCAAAACTGATTCCGTCAATATTGGTTTTGTTTACTTTGCATTATGTTTTAATTTTGCTAACCGATTTGGATAGAGAAAATTAAAATTACAGACTATCGACTTTCTAAAGTTGACTTGGACAAAAATAATAAAAAGTGTCCTATTTTAAATATTTATACCCTTAGGCTCTTTGTCGTCAAATTTTGTTTTCTATAAATATTTACATTTACTATAAAAACAAAAAAATATTTTTTATAAAATATAGAATTAATTAGATAAGTTCGAAAACATTCTTTACCACTAGTAATTAAGTGAAATTTAAAATCTCAATTATTATATAATCTAATAAACGATAAATGAATTTAAAGCAAAAAGAATTCGATTCTCTCTCGCTTTCTTAAATGCAAGTGCTTTGATTTTTTATTTTTATGTTACTAATAACTAGCAACCGATTCGAAATTTTTATTATTGCAACTAAGAAATTTAAAATTTTTTTTTCATAAGTTATCCATTGTGTATTAGTCATTCATTATCAAGTTATAGTTCTCTGTTAATTCCATAATTTATAAATTTCTCGTTTAAAGTGACTCTCTAGAGTGCATTTTTTCTGGAGGTAACCCTCTTTTTTTTAATTCGTATAATTTAAGTTTACCATGACAACTACTAAGTAAGCTAAAAGTAGTAATAATTAGAAGAAAAAGTATGATTTTTTGGTTCAGTTTTTTGGTTCGCAAAAAAAAATTTGAATGGACTTTTTTTCATTATAATCTGAAGAGTTTATTTTTAGACTTAATAACTTAATTTTTAGATTTATTTTAGTGCATTATAACTATGAATACTAACGCATTAAGGGAAAACTTACCCTCGATTTTACCGAAATCCGCTGGTAAAAATCCCAAAAGATGGATCAATGCTGAATCAAATATAGAACTTTTGAGCACTAGTTTCCAACGAAATTCTGAAAATGAACTAAGGAAACAAATTGCTGATGTAATTTTTTTTAAATCCTAAAAAGCACAACATTTTTATAGCTTCCTGGAGAGTGGTTTAGGGACATTGTTTAATATTTTTTTTTGTTTTATATAGTTACAAAATCAGGTAAAAATTTTGAAAACAGAAAATGAAAATCAAAAAAAATTAATCAATAATTTATCAGCTAATGGAACCAGTTTAGTAAGTGTTGTTTAATTTTTCTAAATAAAGATTATAATTGTTATTTGAATAGGAAGATGAATCACTAGACGTTTGGTCGCAAATTGGTGCCTTAAAAAGTGAGCTTAAAATGACTGTTGAAAAATTGAAAATGGTTACAACCACGGTATGTACAACTGCTATCGATTTTTTTGGTTTATAAAATATCAATTATTCTTCTTAAATCTAAGCTCGCTGGGTCTAAAGAAGATTTAAAAAAAGAAAAGGATAAAGTCGATCAATTAGAAAGATATATTAAGCCATTTGAAGAAAAAGTTGAGTCATTAGAAAAAATCAAAGCCAAAAACGATGAAATGATTAAAACTCAACGTAAACGGATTTCTGATCTTGAAGTTAGTTTACTTGAAGAATCTAATAGAGACTTGCAACAAAAAAATTTAGACTTAGAATCAATAAATAGTACTCATGGGTACGAAAAAGATGAATCCGAACGAAAAATAGAAGTCTACAACGTCAAATTAGACGAACTAGCATCCAAAGTAGCTACTTTAACTGGTATTGAAATCCCTAAAGATGAAAATGGCTTAGATATTTTGATAAATAAAATCGATGAAATGATTAATAAAAATTCGATGATTAAAGACAAACTTATGATCGATGATGAACAACTCTCAGCTAATGAATCTGAAAAAAATTTAGATCAAGAAACTACTAAACGTTTGGATAATAAATTGAATAATATTGAAAAAGATTCAATGAATAATGAAGAATATCCCGATGAAATATCTGAGCAAAATAAAAATGATATCAGTGATTATGAATAATAAGAAATTGATTTGAAATCTGATACATCGCGAAGCACAAGTTCCAAAACAGTTTCCGAAATTAAAAATTATACCAAATGAAAAATTTTTGAAAAAAAAACAATTTTTTAGACTTAGAATCTCATTAATAAATAGATTTTTTTTTGCTTTCAATAGTAAGGGGGCATCCTAATACCCACAGTCGAAAAACTAAAAACACAAAAAAATGTTTTCAGCTTAAAGAGCTTGTGTATATTTAATGGTAATTTTCGCTCCAAAAAAAAATGTCCTAGAGTAATTTTTTTTGCAAAAACAACTGTACCGTAAACCCCCGATAGATGTCCCAGGGACAAAAGCGGTTCAGAGTGTTTGTAGCATTTGAGGATTTTGTTAAATTGATTTTTATGGCGAAGTCAGTGCCAAATTATAATGTGAAGTTACTCATGATAATTTTGTAATACTGTAACTAGCTCTTTAATAATTTCAAGCATTTATAAAAGATTTTTTACATGGGACATCTATCGGGGGTTTACGGTATTTCCTGAAAAAGCATCAAAAAATGAAGTGTCCACCAAGTTTTCGTGGATTGAAAAAAAAGTCGTCTATTATTTGGAGTGTTCAGAAAAGCGAGCAAAAATTATGAATTAAGCTAAATTTCTTACTTTGATAATTAATTTTTCGAAAAAAATCTTCGATTTCGCCACAGATTCTAAAAAAGTATAAAATTTTAAACATGATAATACAATTTTTAGGCAAACAAAAATTCCAAAAAGGATTTTTTTTGCCGAAAAATCAAAAAAAATCCCAGTTTCTTAGTTTTTTACACATAGTCCTAGGAATTTTCCTAAAACATATATACTTTACTGCTCAGCTTGTAAAAGAAACAATTCTGAGCTAAATGTTTATACTAGATTTTTTATTTTTTAACCTATAGGAAAATTACTCTTTTTTAGTGACATGTCATATTTATCTAGCTTTTACCTAAAGTTAAAAACCTTCAAGATAGTTTTAGTAGTACTTTGTGTGCAGAAGCTTACAAACCATCTAAAGAACGGCTAGTCGATGATTCTATAGAATCATGATCTTTTTCCAACACAGCACTATACTTATGACACTTATTCATTTCCGTTAATTTTTTTCTAGGCGTAACTATTATTTTACTCAACCAGTCACCAAAATAATAGAATTAATTTAGAGTATAAATTAGACCTATGACACAAGAAGAGTAGTGTCATCTAATTGTCAGTTCTTCATCCCTATAAAAAATATTGGCTTGTAAGTGAAAAAATTCTGAATTAAGTTATTCCTGGAATTCTCTTTAATTGTGTTCTCATTGAATCTAAATCACTTACCAAAATTCTATCATTAACAAGTTGGGCTTAATTTAAAAGTGCCCGGTGTGAGTTCCGGATCATTTAGGTTCCAAAGAAAAAAACGTACGTACGTTTCGTTTTTTTTTGGAACATACGTAAGAAAAAAAACATATATTCGTATGTAAAAAAGCTCAAATTTTTAATCTATGGACCTCTTTTCGAAAATTAATGCTGGGGCTTAAGCATATTTGGAAACATTTAAGTGAAACCTTTAATACTTAATCTTTTTTTAAAGAAATTAGTGCAGTTTCAGTGGTTCCAAATTATAAATTGTTCCGGTTCCGAGTTTTAGAAATTACAAATTTCGATCCCGGTTTTAGAAAAAAAAAAACTTGACCTTGTTTTGTTCCGGATTCCGGAGTTTAGGGATAACCTTAAATGGGTAAGTAAAATAAACAAAAGATAGATAAGAATCTTTTTTTAAATATTGATTTCTTTGTCTATTGCTGTTTGTCATTGAACCTTTAGTTGTTCTAAGAACCTTCAATTTGTCATTCGATTGTTTCTTGATTATTAAACTGTCTTAGTCTTATCGTTATGATTGCAACTACATAATCTTAGATTTCAGATCAACCTTAGGTTTCCATTAAAGTCATGTCTTCTTCATGATCCTTGTTTCGTTCGCACAAGTAATGAATCGTACTTAACAATCAGCTTGATTTTGTAGAAATAATAAAACAATGAAGGCTCTTTTTCCGTTTTTGCTAATTTTTTTTGGTTCCGTCGTCTTTCCCTTTTTTTAAAATCTAATCAGCAGTGAATTCGACCCAAATTGGACACCAAGATGATATAATGTAAGTGGTCAGAATTTATAAAATATGTTTAATTTCTAAATTCACAAAGGATTCAACAAAATTTTCTTATTAATTTTAAATTAATTTAAATATCATTTTCTCTTGATTGAAACCTTGGATATTTTAAGACCTTCTTTCTCGTCATTATCTTCATCATTCGAAATACCTTCTGGTTCGTAAATAATGCAAAAAAATTTAGCGTCTGATGGCATAGGTTGAAAAATGTCTACCTGATCATCTACCGTATACCCTTGCAATGAGACAGGAGCACTTAAACCCAAATACCAGGTTTTAAACCACGCCTTGAATTTAAACTTTAAAATTTTTATTTTTAAACAAATTATTATATACATTTTATTATCTTTTATTCATAAATAAATGGAGAGTTAATCAGTCTTTAATTAGGCAAGGGCCCTTGCATGTTGATTAACCTTGAAATTGAAAATTGACTACGATCTAACCCATGTTATAATGACATGAATTATAAGATCACGTCTTTAAAGATGGTATTTGGGTTTAAGCCGTATTTGGGTCATTTAAAATCAAAAATCAAAAATAAACCCTGGGTACCTAAAAATCAAATTCAAATGCTGGGCTAAAAAATAACATTAAGTAAAATGCCAAACTTGGGTTTTGATTTTTAAGTGCCGGGTTATAAATTACCTAAAATAAAAAGAAAATAAATAAATAATTATAATTATTTTATTGATTTGAAAAATCTAAGTTTTGGATTTAGGTGCGGGTACAAAAATTAAGATTTTAAAAAAATACTCAAAATTTGAAATCATAAAAAATTTAAGAAGTTAAGATTGGAAATATGCTCTCTCAAATGTCTTTGACATCTGATCAAATGGAAATTACATCTGCACAAGCCGTAGTTAAAAGAAAACCTGGTAGACCTCCATAAAAACACAAAAAAAAATAAAATTGTAGTCAAATTTAAGTAAAATTTTGCATAAGAATCGATATTTTAAATTTTTTATAACTTTAAACTTTGAATTTTGAGTATTTTTTTTAAATCTTAATTTTTGTACCCGCACCTAAATCCAAAACTTACAAGAGAAGAGCTCATGGCACAGTTGGTCGAGTCGAAGACAATGAGGCGATTGGTGGCTGATTCAAACCCCTCGTCGATTGGGGTCGTAAATTTTCTAACATTTTAAATGTCGATTGTAATATTGTGCTTGCAAATAAAGAATTATAAAGCTATCAAGCGTCAGCATTCGACCTCTCCCGGCCGTGAGAATGCGAAACATACAGCACATTTTAACTCTAAATGGGCTCTAGCATTCGCCACAAAATGGGACTGATTTATAAGATAATCAGGCTTGCGATTCGTGCAGACTTAAAATAAAATAAGAGTTCCGGAAGGGGCAAATGTAGCAAGTGAAGCGATCGGCTCATTTGAGTTTGGCCTAAGTCGTTCCGGTCGTGGGAAAAAAAAACTGCATCAATTTTTATTTCTGTTCCGGATTTATAGGAAAAAAAATAGGAATAACCGGAATTTAAATTGTAGGCTTTTCAAATTTTGGCAGATGTTCGTGTAAATTTGTTGCAACGAATCGATTAATTATGGTCTTTATGCATTTTTTCAGCCTGTATAACCTTATATTTGGCAATTAGTTTACCAGTTGATGAAGCAAGACAGTCTTTACTTTGGATTATTCATTGGTGATTAGACGTCGTTGGGTGTCTTAGACTGCGTTTTTACGCTTAATTGAGCTACAATGTCAAAAACTTAACAATAACTACATCAAATATTTAGGCTTAACATTCTATAACATAAAAAGGTAGATAATGTTAAGCTTTAAAAAATCAAAAGTTTTATATTTTTGGGAATCTATGAGACTCATTTCGATAAGTAAACTTTTTTCTGTAACTTAATTTTGTTGTCAAGTAAAGAACATATATTTAACACAGCAGTAAATCTTGACAAAATACTAAAATTAATGCTAAAATCTTAATAATAATTGTCAAAACCCTTTAACAAAATAAAATCAATGAATTTAATTTTGAAATTTTTTTTTTAAAGAATCAGCCCATATGCAACCAATTGCTGAATATTTGAATTGCTAAAAACTTTATTTTACCTTCAAAATGATCGAATTTTTTCAGAGTGAGCCAATTTTTAAAATAAAATCAAAGAGTCATAATTTAATTTTTGTGTATTTATTTTTGTAAAAAATAATTGATTTTTTTTAAATTTTGTATCGAACCAGTTTTTTTAACCAGTATTTTGCTTCGAACCGGTAACATTAATCGTTGTTTATTTTAAACCAGATGCCGAAACAAACTGGTTTTGATAATTTAACCTGTTCCAAATCAAAGCGGCCGACTAACCATAGCCCTCGAAGAGTATAAAGTTTAAGCTTTCAAAATTGCAAGCTTTTTGCGAAACCTTTAAGTTATAAACAAATTTTTTAGTCTAAACATGCTATTTTAGTCAAAACTTGGATATTTTTTTTGTTTAAACAGTTGAAAAATAAATAAAAAATAAGCTATTATTTCCATGGCAGCACTTGAATAAAGCAACATCAAAAATAATTTGATGTTATTACCTTAGAAGTTCGCAGACATTTTAAACAATTATTTCAGACATAGAGACATACAGTGGTGCTACAGTACCACGCTGAAATAAAGCAACAGCATGTTTGTTTTTTTTTAAACACGTGTTTGAAAATAAACAAACAAACATTTCAAACATTTCAAACATTGAACATTTTTTAAACAGCAAAAAGACAGTTTTTAAAAAAGAAAAAAAAACATGTTCTTTGTTTTTTCGAGATTTTTTTGGATTGGAGTTTTATTTTTATTTTTTTCTCACAAGCGGTTTAATTGATAATCAATTATCCCTTTAAATAAAAAAACATTTTTTGTTTATTAGATGTTTTTTTGTTCATGTCTGATAAAAAACATTTTTCTGTTTATGTTTAAACATTTTTCTGTTTATGTATAAACATTGTTCAGACTTTGTTTGTTTTTTTGTTGCTTTATTTCAGCGTTGTACTGTATGATCACAGTAATTTACAAAATTTTACGTAATTTCTGGTAATTTTACCATATTTAACTCTTTTTTACGTAAAAATGGGCAATTTTACGTAAATTAACGAAGGTGAAAAAGAGTAAATTTACCCAATTTTACGGAAAATGTGGTAAATTTACGGAAATTATGTAAAAACCAAAACGGCCAAAAAAAAATTCAACCCTCATTTTGTTTTTCAAAAATCTTCACAAAATAAAAATAAAAAAAAAACAAATTTATTTTTAATTTAATAGTTAACAGGCTAATGAACAAGAAAAAGCATTTTTTTTTTTACCTTGACTTATGATTCAGCTTCCTATAATAAATTTATTGATAAAAATTCAGAATTACAATTGGCCGTTTTGGTTTTTACAGTATTTTACGTAAATTTCCGTAAATTTACCACATTTTCCGTAAAATTGGGTAAATTTACTCTTTTTCACCTTCGTTAATTTACGTAAAATTGCCCATTTTTACGTAAAAAAGAGTTAAATATGGTAAAATTACCAGAAATTACGTAAAATTTTGTAAATTACTGTGATCATAGCACCACTGTAATAATTTTTTTTCATTCTGGTAATTAATCAATGTTTCTTAAATTTTAGATTTTTTTTCTTGCTTCATAATGTCTGAGAAGGAATCTGATAGAGAATCAACTAATGATTCGACGATAAACTCGCCTAGACAAATTCCCAAATTAATCAAAAAAATAATCGATGTTAATTCAAATGAAGCGCTGTTGGGTAATGATGTTTATCAAAGAGTTCCCGATTATGAAGTCAAAAATCAAAGAGTTCCCGATTATGAAGTCAAAAATCAAAGAGTTCCCGATTATGAAGTCAAAAATCAAAGAGTTCCCGATTATGAAGTCAAAAATCAAATGACTTGTGTAAATTATTATTTTATATCTTAAATACTAAAAAACAGTTTAAAAGTTACGCCGAATCTCAGACATTTGCAAGATTTATGAAATTTTTTAGATTACTAATGACATTTTTTAGATTTTTGTACAATGTCTTTCGACGCTAGAAATCTATGAATCTTTTTGAAAACTCAAAGATTAATAATTTTTAATTCCCTAGTATCAAGATATTATAAAGTTGCTGATTGAAGATGTAAAGAAGAAAGACGTAAAAATCAAGGAATTATCAAATTCTAAAGGGAAAAAAAATGTAATCATCATTAAACTAAGAACCATCATATTCTAATTTTCTTTTTAAAAGGATTATAATCGTCTCTCGTACGACTTGAGATCACAATATGGTGTCGTACAAAATGAACTTAGAGAAACTATTGAAAAACTCAGGAGTGTTTCATCAGAGGTATTTGCAACTGTAATAAGCTTCCGCTAATTCAAAACTTCCACTCTATCTAACGACACGTGTTGTCCATACCTAAAAACCAAAATCAGGTAAAAATCTGGCCATTTTTCGAAAAATCTAAGGAATCATTCATATGTACACAATTGATTACCGATTTTGTGACAAATAGCTGTAACAGAATAAATGCGGATTGCGGATTATGGTTCTAAGCATTCACAGTAACTGACTTGAACCATGTTTTTCTTAATTCCTCTAGCAGGAGTTTTATGAATATTTCCGATGACTTTGTAACGTTGCTTTTAAATCGGTAAACATTGTAAACGAAGATTTTATTTGATTTACCAGGAGTTAACTTCTATCCCAGTTAAACCACTGCCCTCATCATCACTGTCTGCATTACTCGTGGCCTGACTTAAAATACTACACATAAGGGTATTTTTCAATATCAAATTTTTTTTGCAACAAATATATAAAATTAAAAAAAAAACGCAGCCATTTTGTTATTCTAAAAATAAAATATGTATTTCTAAAATTTTACGCTTATTCAGAATCGGTATGATTAGTATTATAATTACTGCACTATTCTTAAAAAAAGGCGTTACCTTTAGTTCAAAATTTTTAAAATTTTAGGGTTGGTACGCTGGAACGGTAGGGTACGCCTTTTTTCTGGAGCAATTCAGTATTGTTATTTGGGATAAAAAAAGATTCTTGTTTGGTCATTAAAGTTGGCGTCCTTATAGACAGCTTTTGAAATTATAGGTTTTCAGGTATTAGAGAGCACATTTATCCAGTCGGTTTATAAAAATTAAGATAGCGTGGAAGTTTGAATCAGTTTAACCTTATATTCTTTCGATTAAAAATCAAATTTTTTTTAAATTAAGTTCTCTGAATATAAAATAAAATCAGATGAAAGAGAAGAAAAATTGGCTGATATAGAAAGAGATAATACATCATTAAAAAACCAAAATATACTGATGAATTCTTTAATGGTATCTCAACGCAATCAAATTATTCAATATGAGTTGTTAAACAATTTTGACAAAATTGTTAGTAATTTAGAAATCGAAACAATACCCTCACAAATCGATAGCAGTAACTTGAAACAAACTAATTTAGTATTAAAAAGTAAAATTGAAAGTTTAAAAATCGATAGAGATTTAAAGGTACTAATAAAAAATTATCAATTTAAACTTTTTTGAGAATTTAATATTTTTTTAAAATTTCAGATTTTTGAATTAAAATATAGGGATGATAAGATCAATGACTTGGAAAAAGAAATTGTTAAATTAAAAAGTGAAAATACCAAGATGAATGATTTTATTGTTCCTCTAGGATATCGAGTTTCCAAAATAGAAGGCAACATTGAACTCACAAAATATACAACTCTTCAAAAAAGTAATAAAGAATTACAGCAAAAAATTATAGAATTAGAATCGGAATTGGAATTCGTATCAGTCAAACTAGATGAACTAGCATCAAAAGTAACATCATTGACAGGTGCCGAATTTAATAGTAATTCAGCTGGCCTAAATATATTAATAGATAAAATTTATGGAATTTTTGATGAATATTCGATGATTAAAGAAAATAAAATTTTTTTGGAAAAAGAAATTGAAAAACCCAATGATAGAATTAATAATGTTGTTACTTTGAGACCGACGACTAATACTTATCAGAACAACAATATTGAATTTGAAAATATGACAAATGAAGAAACAATTAAACGTTTAGAAACGGATTTGAAAAATTTAGAAAAATCTTCAATTGAAAAAGAAGAAAAATTAGATTCGAAAAGACAAAAAATCAATGAATTGAAAAAAGAAATTAAAAAATTGAAAGATAAAAACGAAAAATTGGAGGCTTTGGTTAAATTAAATGGTCAATAAAACGCGATTTAATAATTTGAAGTTAAATTTTTAATATTTTTAAAAAATTGTAACATTCAGAATTTAATTTGATCTATTGACGCTCATTTTTTTGCCCTAAAAGTTAACTAAAAAAATTTAAAAACTCAATTACTTGTTTAAAAATTTTAAAGGAATAGATCTTTTTCAATAAAATCTTACCATATACAATACCGGTCATTCAGAATGTCCATTTCTGAATTTTCATTAGTGTTGATGAACATTTTTTTAACTTTCAAATCGAGTCACTGTAATGATCACAACCTTTTCTGCTAAGGTTGTAATCAGTTTTTTTCAAAAGAAAAAAATCTTTAAATGTTAAAATTTTAAGATTCGGACAGTATAAAACTCGAGTTTACGGTATCAGTATTTACAAAAACAGAACGCAGGTTTTCTCATATGGGAAAATCAATCCCGAAATTTTTAAGGAGCCATAAATCTTACTAGCTTTAAATTATATTCCTCGCCTGTGATACAATAAAACCAAGGCTTTGTGAATTTTTTAGACAAAGATACAATTTGTACAAAAAATAATTACATCCTAGCCTTTAATTTTCTTTGTGATCATAATAATGAGTTGAAATTTTATAAAAATGTGGTACAACTATTGTATCACCTGATGTCTTTTTTTAAATTTTAATAAACCTAATGGCTTTGGAATTATTTGGTAATTTTTTTTTCTAATTAGTACATGCATTTGAAATACATAAAAATCCTTAAAAAGATTAACATTTGATCTGGTTTCGGTTAAGTTTGTTTTGATATTTAATTTTTTTTGCTTTTCAAATACTAATCAACTTTATCTTTTAATGCGGATTTTTCTTAAGCGATTCCACTTCCGCTTTATAGGAAATTAACTTAAGGTGATACAAAAGTTTTATCACATTTTTATAAAATTTCAACTCAAAATATGATTTGTAAGAAAAATTAACACTCCTTTAAAATTATTTTTTGTACAAATTGTTTTTTGTTCAAAAATTCACAAAGCCTAAAACCAAGTAAAAAAGTGTCTTAACATCTTTCTCTCATAAATTTCTCTAGAGATAGGAATTCGACAAGGACGCATAATGTATCCAAAACTTAGTTCAATTTATGTCTGGTCTAAGACTAGACAACGATACTATGATACAACATAAAATTTAAAATAAATGTTAAAGAAAATGGTTTTAAAAAATTTCTCTATTTCTCCTCTGCCGAATTTGCATGCATAATAAAAGAGATTTAAGCCCAGTCTTTAGTTGAGCGTATCTCCAATCCGAAAACGGTTTGGATTTACTCCCGACTCCATCTTTACATGCAGATATGATATGTGTTTTAAAATTTAAAGATTTCCCGGTCAACTTTTTTTTAAAGATTTTTTAAAGAATCTTTAAAGACTCTCTAATAATTCTTTAATTTTTAAAGAAAAAATAAAGATAATATAAAGAAATTTTTTTAATTTTTATTTGAAACTTGATTTGGATCATAAATTCATCCTCTTTTGATTAATATACTTAAAATTTAGAGAGCTATTTTTCTGGTATATTTTGGGACGAGATAAACGCTGTAGTATTCAGAAATTTAAATATACGATTCCTTCAAGAGATACATTCCCTTAAAGTTATGTATCGCATTTGATACAACGAGATCTTATGCAGGATTCAAATTTAACTCTCGAAGGTATCATTTAATAAAGGAAAGTATTTATTTTAATAAATTTTAGGAAATAAACATTTTCTACGTATTCGAAAACCTATAGAAAATTATTCTTTTAACACAATTTATGATTCTTCAAACAAAGAGATATTCGAGACTAAATGGCTGAATACAAGTTTTTTTGTTAAATTTAGCGAAAAACGTGGTAACTTTTGACAGGAACACTATGGACAACTGAAATTTTGCCAGTTAGTAGAGCTTTTAATGAGCTTAGAGATGATGGGTCGCTCTTGATACTTAAATTAGATAGAGGGACCAAAGCCTAATTTAAAGCTCTTAAAAACGCATATTTTTGGAATTTCGGTAGGTACTGACTCAAAGGCAACATATTTTTCAAAGATTCTTTACAGATTCTTTAAAGAAAAGTAGTCCAACTTTCTCTAAAAAATCTTTAAAAAAAATTTGACTGGGTTATTTCTTTTAAAAAAACAACTGATCTAAACCATAGCAGAAAAAAGTTATCGCCGGAACCTTACAGTGACTCGATTTGAAAAACTAAAAAAATTCTCATGAACGTTCATGTAAGTTTATGAAAGGTTAATTCGCTTTTTACTTTTAAAATTGACATGTCGTTAATATTGGATTACCAGTTATAACGAAATTTCGTTAAATTCGAGCAATTACCTTAAAATTTTAAGCTTTCCAAAAAAGTGTAATCCATTTAGACTGACTTATTAGCTTAGATAGTATCAAGGATCCGTCATATGAGGAGCTTTTTAAATTTCAAAATTTAAATTTACTGTAATCAATTTTTTAATTAATCTTATAAAAAGAGCTTTATTTGAGTTTATTTCAATTTAGACTTATTTTATTTTATATCCTATTCACAGTATATAGGATTGTGCTAATGGGAATTAATTCCCATGATTTCTATTAGTTTATAATAAACTGAGTTAGCTTAATTCAATTTTTACAAATAAACAAAAACAGCATTAAAATCGCATTTATAAATTATTCTAGTTAGAAATTTAAACTTTTGTGAATTTTTTAATTTTTAAGATAAGCATTTGAAAAAAATAATTTTTTCTAGAATTTTAACGACATATTTGCTTTATAAGCTTTCCATAATTTATTATTTGATGTATTAAGATATTGTTATGGAAACTGAACTTTTGAATTAAGTAATGTGCACCAAATCATAAATTTTAGTTTGTTTTTTTTGAGAGCTAATTTCTCTTTAATTTTATATCTAGAAAAGACAAAAACTTATTAGCTTTATAGTTTAAGTCTTTCCGTACACGTATTGGTGAGGATTTTCAAATGATAAGTAACTCTTGATACTACAATAGGTCTAAAGTATCTATTTTCGCAAATTTTTAAGGAAATATGCTCAAAGAATAATGGCAGAAAAATAAAAATTTTAAATAAAAGGTTTTACAAAGAGATAATATATTAAACGATAGCTAAGGCGATTTCCTACAATACTGTATCTATAAAAATCCATATGACTTTCCATTGCTTAGGTACAAGGCTCCAAATTGACCAAACCCAAAAGGAGGTTTTTTATGAAAATTTATCTACAGTCTTAATTTCACAATTTCATTTCATTTTCCTCTTACAAAATCGCTTGTATTAAAGAAAACTATTTGCTTGATGACAAACCCTCGCCTATCTTTAGAGAAAATTTATAAATAGATATAAACACTAGAACGCCCGACGGTTTTTTTAGACCCCTACATCGAAAAAATTATTTCCGAGATAAAATTTGAGGATCGACTTGATCTAGGTATATTTGATTCATTTTGCAAAAATCGACCGGGCGTTCTAGTTTTAAGACACTTTTTCACTTTGATTTATTGTATAACAGAGGAGGAATAGAATTTAAAGCAACAGTCATCCCTCGTTAATCCGAACAAAAATAGCCCTCATTAACACTAGAAAGTCCGACGTGTCATTTTGACACGTTTTGCCCTTTCAAGCCTTAATAACAATATAACTATAAGAGCTTTCAGTATGAGACCTGATTCCCAGGTGTATTTTTAAGTAGAGAATCGAAATTTTTACTTTGATTTGAGTTATAACTTGATCTTCCCTTTGTTAAAAAAAATTATACATAAAGGCCCGGTCGTGTCATTTTGACACGTTGTGGGAATACCACGCTAAGTATGCATCCGATCCCAGTTTTTAGGATATGATTTAAGTGATCTTGTTGAGCTGATTTCAAAAATATCTTTACTTTTGAAGTTGGTCTTATAGTTCTAAAGATATAACGTTTGAAAGTTTTTCCACAATTTCTTACTTTTTTATTACATATTTTGGTATTTTTAGGTTAACAATGGCGTATTTGGTTAAAAAAAGTATTTTAAAGCAGCAATCCAAAGTTTAAACATAAAGAAGCTTACTAAAATAAATAAATTTAACAATAAAAAAATCCGATCAGCAAAAAACAATAGAATTAGCAAAATTCGGTTTTCGACCTTTATAATCATCCATTTAACTTAAAATCTTCCTTGGTTGTAATAGTCGGGCTCTTTATGCAAGGTCCGATGCAGTTATTTTTTGTGTATGAATAAGAACATCAATTTAGTGTTTTAAGAAAAAATCAGGGTCAAATCAGCTTATTTTCTTCTTGCTTGATAAGAAAACCAATGTCGTGTCAAAATGAAACGACCGGGCTTTAATGGTATAAAAAAATTCGGGCCTTCTAGTGTTAAAACAGCTCCGGATTAAATTATTCGAGTTTTCTAATTAACCGAGTTTCTATATAATTGAAAAAAAAATCTGTTTAACAAAAAGTTTATTGCAAAAAATAAACTTAAAGTAATGTTTATATTTTAACGTTCGCTTAGGCAAACGAATTATTTTTGAAAAGATACAGCAAGCAGAGACGTTATTTATGTTGAGTAAGATGTGGAATTTCTACACGCACGAATTAATTAATTAAAAAATACGAATAATTTTTTTCCATGTGTATACTGTAATGTCAATTTAAGTCAACAGTCTTTTTAAAAACAGTCCAGTACATATTATCAGTGCTTATTAAAAAGATTCAAACGCTTTGTCAACTTCGACATAAAATTTTGAGATTTTTGAAATATAAATGAAATCTATGAATTCATCATTAACTGGCTGTTTAGTTTCGCGCACTATAATCCAAATAATTTTTTTTTGAAACATACGAATTCCAAAAAACAAATGATATTAATTTTTGGAATTTAGCCATCAAAATTTTGTCCGAATTTCAAATTAATCCGTATAAAAAATGTAGTAAGATTTATGATATGAATTTAAATTTAAAAAAAAATTTAAATTGCGAATAACTGAGTATTAAGTTACATGAGATTTCAACATCAAAAAAAATCCAAAAAATTTTGGATCAAGCCAGATCAAATTAAAGTACTGTAATATCTTGTTTTTTGTACAATTGAGAATAAATCTTCTGCTTTTTTGTACCATATAAACATTTTAGATG
The DNA here is from genome assembly GCA_022207745.1 of Brachionus rubens. Lineage (NCBI taxonomy): Eukaryota > Metazoa > Rotifera > Eurotatoria > Ploima > Brachionidae > Brachionus > Brachionus rubens. The sequence continues at coordinate 2,441,577 of JAJVHD010000011.1, read as the reverse complement.
TAGCGTTCATTTTTCTCTTAGTTTCAACGCGATTACACTATGTTGTTATAGTACAAAGCTGAAATAAGTTAACGAAAAAATAAACAAAAAGAGCAAAATGTTTATTCAATAAACAAAATAATAAACATGATCAAAAAATAAACACATTCAAAATTATTAGATAAAAATAAAAAATGAACACAATAAACATTTTTAGAACAATAAACATGATTTAAAATTTTCAAACACGTATTCAAACATTTTCAAACATGGTGTTAACTTATTTCAGCTTTGTACTGTACTTAGAAGATTTTTTATTTTTTAAAATAAACGAAGATTTTCAAAACTTTTCAGTATCAGATCATATAGTCGATGATGTTTGCCGCTTCTATGCAGCACAACACTAATCAGACTTTTACATTTTCATTATTTTTCTAAATATTACAGTTTTTTTAACTCGACCAGAATATGAACTCGTTCCACTTGCCGCCATAGCTGTTGATTTACTCACTTGACAAAGGTTTTAATTTTTTCCTTAACTTTAAAACAAGAAAAATTGACAACCCGGATTGGCAAACCTAAAGGCTAGTAAGGTTGTACGTAAGGTTGATTAGTAGTATTGTACGATCGATTGTTGAATATTTTTTCAGCAAATACATCATACATTACCAAGCTTTACTTAAATTAATTTCATTGTTTATTTTTTTTTCGGAATATTTTTCTCAGTCTAAATTAGACAGGATAATATAAATTTCGGAATCATTTTTGCACATTACTTTCAGGTGAAATTTAAATTATTTTTTTAAAACTAGAAAAATTAAGAGTTTCAAAAAGAAACAAATTTTAAAAATCCTAGAATTTTTTTAAAACAGTTACCGTAAATATTTATTTTTTTAACGCGGAACTAAAACCCCGAAAATTTGGTTTTAGTGCCTCAAAAAAATTAATTTTGCCACTAAAAAAATCTTCATACTAACATTTTTCTATACGTGAAGCTTCTTTGACCCAAAAGTAATAGTATAAGAGAATAATATGCCGGAAAAAAGCAAGTTTGGTACGCATTAAAAACCAAGTTATCTGGATTTTAGTGCATCGTTAAAAAACAAATATTTACGGTAAATATAAAATGAAAAATAAGCTTTTATTGCCATGACAGCACTTGAATAAAGCAAAATTAAAAAATTCGATGACAGTTTCTTAGTTGTTCTCAGACATTTTACATTAACAATCATTTTTTTTTATAATCGTTGAAATTAATCACTCTTGCTTTCAATTTAGATTGATGAATTTTTTTCTTGTTTCATTATGGAATCTGATAGAGAATCAATTAGTTCAGCAACAAGCTCAATTCCCAGATTAATTAAAAAATCAATCGATGTTAATTCAAATCAAGCTCTAGTGGGTGAAGCTACTTATCAAAGAGTTACCGATAATGACGTCAAAAAAATTGGCCAAGTTAATTATTTTTTTGTAACTTAACTTCTAAAAACACACAATAATAGAAATTTTTAAGTAATAAACTGTTGTGGTCATTCACGTGTTCCTCTTGTGAACTTTCATGAACTAATGATTTGGAAAAGCTAACATTCATTTATGGGTATCAACTGAAAGCTAAAAAAGCTCTAGTTAAAGCTTGTAAAACTAGCTTTCATTTGATCACCATAATTCAATGTTAGCTTTTCCAAAACATTTGTTCATGCAAGTTCACAAGAGGAACACGTGAATGACCACAACAGTAAATTCAACAAGCTAAAAATATATTTTTAATTATATCCATTTAAAGTTATATAGTTAAGTTATAGTGCACAAAAGGCTTGTATTAAAACTTTCAGTCTTTCGCTAAAATTATTACATTACCTTTTTAAGGAACCCTAATTTTGAGTAAACATGATTCGTTATTATACAAATCAGTCTCATTTTGTTGCGAATAGTCCCCAATCTATGTGCGCCCATACGCCGAATATCAGACATTTGCACGACTTATGAAATTTTTTTATATTTTTGTAAAACGTCTCTCGCAACAGAAATCTATGAACCTTTTTGAAATCTGAAAAATAAATAATTTTTATTTTCTAGTATCAAGATACAATAGTGTTACTGATTGGAGACTTAAAGAAGAAAAACGAACAAATCAAGGAATTATCAAATACTAAAGAAAAAAAAAATGTAATCACCATTAAAACTAAGATCTATCATATTCTAATTTGTTTTTTAAAAGGATAATAACTGCATCCCGAACGATATGAGATCACAGTTTGGTGTAGTAAAAAATGAACTAAGAGAAACTATTGAAAAACTCAGAAGTGTTTCAACAGAGGTATGCACTATTATAGTCAGTATTCTAATTCAAAAATATACCTTTTTGTTAATTTAAGCTAAATAAATGCAAAAAGGAATTAGAAGGAAGTAAAAAAGAAGTATACGAATTATCTAAAGAAATTGAAATTTTAAAAGAAAAGAATATCGCTATGAGGATGTTGGTCATAGAAAACCGAATTCCTGGAATAGAAAATTTGGTGTTAGACAAATTCGACAATATAATTAAACATGCGATCGAACAAAACACAAGTACTGAATCTGAAAAAAGAACTGATATTGAAACCGATAATTTAACAGCTGAACTTGGTGCAGATTCAACGTGTAAAGTTCTTTTCGATAAAATAATAAAAAAACCTACAGAAAGGATAAAAAGTGATAAAAATGTTTCGAAAACGATTGGAACCGAATTAAAGAGTCAAGTTATTTCAACTCAATCGCCCAATTGGGAGCAAACGGAAAACGATACTCTTTATTGGAAAAAACGTTTTATTGATTTTAAAGAACAAATAGCTATGTTGCTAAGTGATAGCCTTGTTAAAGTCGAAGCCACTGAAGATCAAGTAAAAGAAAAGATTCAGCTCTTGATGAATTCGAGCAAAGATCGCGGTCTAATGATCACTTCAATGCAAGAAACAATTCAAAAATTAACAAATGAATTAGAATTTCAAAAAAATTTGAGCAATGAATTAGACAGCAAGTATAAAGTAGCAATTATAAATAGATCTCATAACACTATCAATGAAAAAACAGATAATATTGAAACTATTAAACGTTTAGAAAACAGAGTGATAAATTTAGAAAATGATGAAATTATTAAACGTTTAGAAAACAAATTGAAAAAAATAGAACATGCTTTAATTGATAATACAAAAAAATTGGAAGAAAAAAGAGAAAAAATCAATGACTTGGAATCAGTAAATAAAAAATTGAAAAATAAAAACGATAAATTGAAGCGTTTGATTGATAATCAACAAAATGAACAAACAGAAGGCGATAAAAAAATTACTGTTCCGGATGATAAAGCGATAACAATAGCCATTTATAAAAAAGGCAATCGATTAGAATCAAGAATTTCAGATAATTAGATTTAGTTTGCTCTTTAATATTACACTATGTTCTTTTTCAATAAAATATTATATCTTTGCTATTCAAATTCATGTTCTATAATCATGACATCGATAAATGTGAATGTGAAGATTCGTATCAAAAAATAGGTGTTTTACAGTGATAAGCATAAAAAAGCCAAAGAGTGGCTTCTTTATGCTTATCACTGTAAAACACCTCGGCAAAGAGTTATTCTGCTTGTTCATCCCTTAAAAATGATTTTAAATTTTGATCCATTTGATACAAAAGTTTTTTGATACGAATCTTTACATTAACATCATTTTTAAAGATACCAAAAAATTTTTAATTTTTTAAAAAATGTGCATCCTACAAAGTAACTGCGCAAGCTTGGAACTATTCGAATTAAGCTGATTCACTAATCAAAGAGTTTATTATGACCTTCGAAAAAAAAATCAACCATTAATCGATAACATGACACAAATACATCAATTTAGCTAAAATTATGGGGCGGAATCAACATCACAATACATCGGAAAAATTTCCTCTATGGCTTGTGAAATTCATCTGCAAAAATTAATGAAGAGAATGTAATGAAGGTTATCAGTTTTTTGTGAACGTTTTCTGAAATTAAAATAGATTTATTACAGGGAGAGGGTATTAAAGCATGTACCCCGAGTATTCAGAATTTCTATTATCAATTTCTATTAACAATCAACATATTTTAACGTGTATTTATTTTTTAAAATACTTGCAGACTCAAAAAAAAACAAAAATAGAAACTTTAATTAAACTCTAAAAAATGTTTATTTTATAATGTAATTTATAAAAAAGAATCTTAACGACAATGTTTGCTTTTTAAACTTTTTATTTTTATTTTGTTATGGAAACTATAGAATCAAGTACCTCTGACAATAATCTATAATGGCTGTTTTACTACGACAATCATTTAAAAAAAAACTGTGAAATATTGCAATTTAGATAGATTTAATTATATTATTTTTTGGCATCCAAATTGAAAAATATACTTTAATTTTGAAAGCAACGCTTTTCTTTTTGTTTTGAGGAGAATTAATTTTATTAAACTTATTATTGGAACTTAGCTGACGTATTCTTAAATAGAAATATATTTTTTGACAGTGGTAGGAGGTTTAAGCATGTCAAAATATCTGAATAGGCCTAGTGTTTTTTTTTTTTTTAAGTACCCCATGTTATACATAAACAATGGTTATTATTTCTTTTATTTTAAAATAAAACTTTGTCGCTGATAATTTAGATTTATTTCTTTTTCGTGTTTCATTATGGCTGATAAAGTTTCGAATGAAGAATCAAATACTGATTCGCCGAGAGACTCGGCTCGATCAACCACAAGCATAATAGATGCTCATTCAAATGATCGTCTTTATGAAAAATTTGAAAAGGTAAATCATCAGTCAAGGCATGATGTCAGATCACAATTCGGTTTGCTAAAAAATGAAATAGATGAAACTGTAAAAAACTCAGAAGTGTCACAAACCAGGTGAGTTAACCTTTTATCGAGTTTTTTTTCAAAAATCTTTTTTTATTTTTAGTACTCAAAAATCAATAAAATATCAAAAGAAAGAAAAGAAAAAATAAATAAATTAAATAGACAAATCGAGATGTTGGAAAATGAAAACGATACAAAGAGTTATTTGATAGACTCTCTTCAAAAAAGAATTCTCAAATTGACAGATGTCAGCATTGATCAAGATTCTAGCAAATCATGTAAATCAGAGTCGGAAATAATCTTGAAATTAGAATCAAAAATTTTGACTCATATGAACGAAATAAAGAGAGCTGAACGTAAAATAAAAGTCAAATCCATACCATCAGCTGATATCAATAAGTTAGTCGAATTCAAATTCTCTGAGACTTCTGAAAAACCGCAAGAGAGTAACACAATTGAAAGTGATAATTTACAACAGGAGCTATTTGATGCTTTGAAAACTAAAACTGATTTGGAAATAAAAAACGAATTACTTAGAAACAAACAAGAGACATAAGGACTTGTCCTTCGAAATCAATAACTCCTTTGACATGTATAACCTTGAACTCGTAGCTGTTGATATTCTGTCAAATAAAAACAAATTCAAAACCACTTTTATCAGTTGGTACTTACCTCCAAATGACGTTTTTCCTCCAGACTCTTTCTTTGAGAAGTTGAACAATCTTAAGCATTTTTATTATGCGGTGACTTAAACTGTAAGTCAAATACCTGGTTCTCAAAATCAAGAAACCAAAATGGAAATCTATTTAACGATAAGTTATTAAACTACAATTTCTCAATATTGCACAATAAACAGCCAACTTACTACTCGATCCAACACAACAAGTTTGAAATTCTCGATCTAATAATTTCAAGCCCAGACATCATCCAAAAAATAACCAACCTAAAAGTTTTAAAAAACGAATTACAAAGTGATCATTTTGTTCTCAACTTTAACGCCGACTTTCTTGATTACAACTAAACGAATCGACCAGCTCCGATTGGCAAAACCGACTGGGAAAAGTTCAAAGTGATTTCAGAGAATAAATTTGGTCATCTTCTAGAAAGCCCCTTTCCCCAAAACATCAATCAAGCTTTTAACGATTTCGCTAAAGGCCTAACTGATTGTAAAAAGGAAGCTACTAAGATGATCACAAAAAATGTAGACAATAAAAACCTTCCTGGATACATACTCACCCTCATAAAGTATAAAAACTTAGCTAGAAAAAACTTTCATAAGACGAATGACCTAAATTCGAAAAAACAATTTAACTACTTAACTAAAATTATCAAAGAAGAAATCGAAGCATTTAGAAATCAAAAATTGGAAAAAAACCTAAGAGAACTCCTAGAATCGAAACCATCCGAATCAAAATTCTGAAAGAAACTCAAAAAACTCCACGGCTCAGATGCCAAAAATATATCGATTCCGTTCATCGAACTTGATGGTAATAAAATATTTAACGATAAAGAGAAGTGTGATGTCTTTAGTAATAAACTTCAGAGTATCTTCCAGCCATATAATGATATGTATTTTAATGACCAACATAAATCAACAATAGATAAATATGTAGAGTCCGATAAGCTGAGTATGAAGATCACGATAAAACTTCCGGTTCAGAGTTTACCCACAAAGAGCTCGATAAACAAATCAAATCCTTACCTATCAAGTCGGCTCCAGGTATCGACAAAATAACAAACAAATTGATCAAAAACATTGGTCTAAATGGTAAAAAATATTTACTAAAATTAATCAATAAAAGCTTTGTTGAAAATCAAATTTTACCTGGATGGAAAATTGCAAAGATCACAATGATACCAAAAAAACCTCACGAACCACACAACATTAACAACTACCGTCCAATTAGTTTAACGTGCTCAATTATCAAGTTAATCGAAAAACTAATTAAAACGCGTTTAGAAACGTTCCTAACTGACATTAATTTCTATAATAAATGCCAATCAGGTATTAGAAAAGGAAAAAGTTCAATTGATAATATTTTTTATTTCAAACAAAAATACCTAGAAGCTTTCGCTCAAAATCAATTTGTATGTGGAGTAGTTTTTGACATTGAAAAAGCTTTCGATAAAGTCTGGCACATTGGTCTCTTTTGGAAAATGGATAGAATTAAAGTACCGAAAAGAATTGCTTACTGGGCTAAAAACTTTTTTTTAAACCAATCGAAAGATTGGAGTTTGTATAAATGAGGAAAAATCAGACGATAAACTGATGATAACTGGAGTACCTCAAGGTGCAATTTTATCACCAACTCTCTTCCTTATCTTTTTCAATGATGTTCCTACAAAGATTGATCGCTATTATCATCAACGTTCACTACTATTTGCAGGCGATCTTTTCCATTTCAACTCTGACAACAACCTCAACCGTCTCGCCCTATCTACACAAAATTATTTAAACGAATTAGAGAAGTGGATGTGTAAATGGAGGTTAAAAATCGCCGCCCAGAAATGCTCTTAAAATATCTATAAACAAAACGGTTACTGTAACAAAACGCTAGATTTGAAAATATTTGGTGAAAATATCCATAAAGATGTGAATCCTAAATACCTCGGTATAACGTTAGATACTAACCTATCCTTTACCACTCACACAGAAAATATTAAAGAAAGATGTACAAGGAAACTAAATATGTTAAAAGTTTTAAGTCACAAAAAATATGAATTACCTATAAACACAAAAATCCTCATCTACAACAGCTTTATTCGTTCGGTAATGGAATACGGTGCACCCCTTTGGGAAATCATATCTGAATTCAACTTAAAAAAACTTGACTCTATTCAATACCATGCGTTGAGGATAATAACAAAATCACCATACGCTTGTTCCAACTCCGAGCTCCATACCAAAACAAGCACTGAAAAAATACATGAACGTATTTACAACCTTCATCGCAGATACACCAATAAAGCCCTGTGCAACAATGAAATGATGGACGATTTGTATTACGAAATCAAATAAATTGAAACCTCCTTCTCTATCAAAAATCTGTTCGGATTCGAATGAAATTTTGATTAAACTTGCACCTCTAAAAAAAAACACTTCTTTTTTTAATCTTACTCTTTATTTATTTTTATATTTTATGAATAAATTTAATTTTTTTTTTATTTTTTTGAACAATAATTAGCAATTAATTTAATTTTTTTTGAAACTGTACATAAAAACAAAAAAAAATTAAAAAAAACAACAAATGGTTTTCAATCCAAACTTTTTTTTTTTTTTTATTTCAATTTTGAGACTTTTTTTTATTTACTCCGGTGGAGATATGAGCTTTAGCTCATATCCATAAATTTTTGAAATAAACAATAATAATAATAAATAAAAGCTATGATGTGGTAAACCACATAAAATGGACTTTGAAGGCCCACTGTGATAGCTTGCTAAATTTAGTTTATCTATTCTGTTTTTAAATAAATTAATTGAGTTTGAGTATATTATATCTTTTGGTAGGCGATTCCATACGCTTGAAATTCTGTTGACGAAGAAGTTGTGACGCTGCTCGCAATTTTTAACCAATTGTCTTTCAATGGTCAAGTCGTGAGACCTCGGGCCTTGTCTTAATCCATTTGAAGAGTCGTTTTTGAAGATAACTGGATTGAACCAGTTGATCTTGTCAAAACCTTTTGCAAACTTGAACATTTGGATAAGATCACCCCTGATCCTTCTCAGCTCAAGAGTAGATAAATTTAGTTTTTCTAGTCTTTGGGTGTAGCCAAGGTTTCTTAATTGAGGAATAAGTTTCGTTGCCCTACGCTGGACAGATTCGATATTGTTAATGTCTTTTTTTTATGTAGGCATCCAAACTTGAACCCCGTATTCGAGCTGTGGTCGGACAAACGTTTTGTACAGTCTCGATATTGTTTCGGCATTGTGGAACTTAATTGTTCTTTTAATAAGTCCAAGGGTTACATTTGCTTTATTTACGCATAAATTTATATGAGTAGACCATTTTAGATAACTAGTGAAAAAGATACCCAAATCGCGTTCTCCATCTGCTTCTTTAATGTCACTACCGTTTAAAGTATACTTATAATGGGGATTTCCATCCCCAAAATGTAACACTTTACATTTTTCTTCGTTTAACGCGATGACCCAGAGCTTTGTCCACTCACTGATCTTTTCTAAAGATTCTTGTAACAAAGTGTGTTTACTCGGTTGATCTAGAGCCTCCCCAAATTTAGTGTCGTCTGCAAACATTTCACATGGGTTTTGAATTTGGTCAATAAGATCATTGATAAAAATTATAAACAAAACCGGCCCGAGAACCGATTCTTGAGGAACACCGCTTTTTACATCAACCCAATCGGACATATTGTTTCCCATACTAACTCTTTGCTTTCTCCTTGATAAGAAAGCACTAAACCACTCGACGATTTTTTGATCAAAACCATGCTTTTGTAATTTAAACAGGAGCCTTTTATGAAGTAGAGAGTCAAATGCTTTTGCAAAATCGAGATAAAACATATCAATAGGTAGACCCAAATTGAGTGCTTCTGACAAATAATCCAAAATTTCGAGTAAATTTGTTACACACGATTTATTTTCCATGAATCCATGTTGTCTCTTCGAAATTAGCTTGTTACCTACGAGATACTCCATGATAGGTGTTTTCAAAAGCTTCTCCATGATTTTACATACAATTGAAGTCAAAGATACAGGTCTATAGTTTTTTGCTCCCCTTCTTGAAAAGAGGAGTGACGTTGGCCTCGAGCCAAAGATCTGGAACTTTACTTGATTGAAAAGACTTAATGAACATTAATGAAATTGGAATTGAAACGGCACTTGCTGTTCTTTTTAAAACGATAGCGTTGATTCCATCCGAACCCATGCTTTTATGCTCATTTAATTTGTGTACCTCTTCAAGTACTTTCGAAACTGAAAAGACAAGGTTAGGATCCAAACTAAGGATTTTATTTGTTCTTTTTTCCATTTCTGGAATTACCGTTTCATCATTTCTGATAAACACTGATTCAAACTGTTTGTTGAGTATTTGGCATATTTCAAAAGGATCAGTGACATTTTGTCCTCTAGCGTCTGTGATTGTTCTTATTTGGGTTCTCGAGCTAGTCTTTGAGTTGACATACGAATAGAACAACTTCGGGTTGGTTTTGCTTTTTATAATTAGGTCGGCTTCAAAACGACGCAGATCCTCTTTAATTGATTTTTCGACTTTCTTTTTTGAACTCTTAAATTCACTCAACAAAACAGCACTTTTTTTTGATGCTAAGTATCTGAATCATAAATTTTTCTTTTCTCGTATCAGTTTCTTTGTATTTGAAGTTAACCACGGTAATGTTTTTTTAAACGGTAACTTTTTTTTTGGAATAAAATCATGACACAAAGTGTGATAATTTTCCACGAATAAGTTGTAGCAGGTATTTACGTCTTTTGAGTCGAAGAGCTTTTTCCAATCGACTGAGTTAGGTTTATTAGAAAAGATGTCGTACTTACCGCGTAAAAAATTAAATTTTCGACTATCAAAACTTTTCTCAGATCCATTTGAAATTAAATACTTCGATGTAAGAACAAGATGCCCTCGACTTGGGTTTCCAAGAGGTGGTTTATAGGCTAAATCTGTCATTCGCTGACTGTTAGACGTAAGTATTAAGTCTAAGATATTGGTTGTTTAACCATCGGACGTCTGGAAAGTGTGATTATCAACCGTCTGAGTTAAGAAGCAATCGTACACCATGTTTAAAAATATTTGACTATAATGGTCGAATGGAATAATTTCGGGAAACGCTTTGTTTGTCCATTTGATAGCAGGGTAGTTAAAATCTCCATATATAATTAGATCAGTGAAACATCCTCTTGAGACTAGTTTACTAGCCTCAATTATCAATGAATTTATTCGTGTGTTATCTTCTTTTGAACAAATTGGTGGCCTATAGAAACAACCGATTAACAATCTTTCGCCACCTATTTGTAATGCACACCATATATGTTCGGCGGCGTCATCTATCAATTCCGAATCTTCAAATGGATTAAGACAAGGCCCGAGGTCTCACGACTTGACCATTGAAAGACAATTGGTTAAAAATTGCGAGCAGCGTCACAACTTCTTCGTCAACAGAATTTCAAGCGTATGGAATCGCCTACCAAAAGATATTATAGACTCAAACTCAATTAATTTATTTAAAAACAGAATAGATAAACTAAATTTAGCAAGCTATCACAGTGGGCCTTCAAAGTCCATTTTATGTGGTTTACCACATCATAGCTTTTATTTATTATTATTATTATATATTATTACTATCCATAATATTTAAAGAATTGGGCGTGAAAAAAATTAATCCCCAATCTTTAACATTATTCTAATTTTTTAGGAAATACCACAATAAAAAAGAAATTCCCACGCTAATTATAAAAGTCATTTTTTAACCCCTCATTTTTTCAAAAATAAACTCACAGTTTACCAAAATATCTGCGTATTCTTTATTTTATACTAGTAGGTACCCGTTGCTTCGCTGCCGGAATTTTAGAATAATTTCGATTAAACTCTCAAACATAGCATAGAAAAAAAAAACTGCACGGCTCCTTGAAAAAAAGCGTACCCCGTACCGTACCAAAAAATAAAATTTAAAAAAAATTCATTTTTAGTGAACATTTCAAAATTTAAAAAAACGGTAGGCTCCGGTACGGGGTACGGTACGCCTTTTTTTCAGGTACAGTGCAGTATTAGAAAAATTATATTATTCAATGACATCTCTTTATACTAAATGCAACATTATCATTTGCCCGATCACCGGAAATCGACTTTTTTTCTAAATTGGTTTTTAGTTGTTTTAAAACTTTCAAACTCAAGAATTTTCGATGTCGACTAAAATCTTAAGTAAGTTGGAATACCTCAGCAAAATTTCTTATAATTTGATGTTTAGAAACTTTGAGAGATAAATGATTATTTTACTTTATTACATTATTTGGCTTAAAAATAAACCTTCTGATCGATCAATTGCCTGATCATCTTTGGGATTATGATATGATCGTGATCCAATTTTGTGATCCCATCGATCACCAAAATGATCATGATCCAAAAAATCGTGATCAGATTATTTGATTCCGTATTTTTTGAACCTCACTAAGAATACTACTCGGAAAAGGGTGAAAGGAAAAATAAAAGCTAAAGAAGCTCTTGTTAGTAGATAATAAATGATCAGCAGATTAAATAGCCATTTAATCAATTTAATCAGATACAATGTTTTTTGTAACAATATTACGTTTCGTTGCAAGAACGTTCAAAAAAACGGAAAACTAAAAACACAAAACAAAAAATTTCAATTCCCGTTCTCATAGAGTTCCGTTCCAAGTAAGGGTTCGGTTCTAAATTTTAAAAATAACGCAAAGGTACGAATTAAAGAATGTGTCGTTATTTTTTGGTTAGTTTTTGTTGTCAAGTTTGTCGTTAAATCCGAAAATTCACAAATAACCATATGTTGATATTTCTTTCTTTGATCGGAACCCTAACTTGTAAACGTTCCTTGTATATTTTCGCAGAAACACCTGTCCTTTTGTTTAAGCTATCAAATTTGCTAAACTATCAGATCCAGTTGAAAAATACGAAACGAAAAAAAATAGTTTGTGGTAAATTATTCAGAAGCTTCTTGTCTCAGTACTTTCAAATTGAGACCTGATTTGATAGTTGACTTTTTTGAACAAATGACTAAATAAATGGCTCATAATTAATCGATTTTTAATAAATAACGGGTAATAGCGACAGGGATGAGTTTTAAAAAGGCATTTATTAGCTTCAATATTTGACTCCTCAAAGGTCTACGTTGGATAATAAGTTTTGTGATCCTTACTCAAAATTGTCTTAAATTTATTCCTACTATTTTAGGGTCTATTATTTATTTATTTTCTTAATTATTTATTTTTTGTTTTTGGTAAAAATAAAGCTGTATGAAAAGCTATTGGTGAAGCAGTCCAACCAACACAAAATATACTGAAGGCTATTATTATTTATTTCAATTAAACTCCAAGTTGACGATGTTTAAATAATAAAAAAAAAAAAGTTAGTCTAAATTAAAGTTGAAAAGAGACTTTTTATTGAAAAGAACTGAGAATTACTCAGTTTTACCGACTTCATCTAACTCACAAAACTAAAACAAAAAATTCATACGATTTTGGAATACGGAATACGGAACAAAAAAGGATTTTAATTGATTATTAAGTCCAATTATCTTTTCTTTTTCTTTCGTAAAAGTCGTTGAATCTTAAATAGAAAGATTGATTCTTAATTAATAAAAAAAATGAATCAATTTATTGATTGATTAATTGATTGATTGGTTGATAATTATTTTTTGACCATGACTTTATATCTTGATATCTCGCTAATTCGTTGCGATTTTAAATAGTTAGATTATTCACTTTTTTTAGCTAATTAATTTAATTTCCGGTCAATATGATATTTTAGTGATAAGAACGTTGGATGGCGATTCGAGAGACACAATTCCCTCCTAATCACTAAAAAAACAGAAGAAATTAAATCATGTAGCAATCTCTTCGATATACTGATAACAAAATCGATGTTTTTTGAGAGTGATTTCGTTGAAAATTAGTTTGCACTTAGATCATAGACCAAACTGTAACATAATTTTTTATTTTTAAGATATTTTGGCTATGGTTATGTCCGAAGTCTGAACTCACAAAAAAAAAATATATATATACTGTTCACAGATAAATCATAAACATGACCAACAAAAACAAAAAGCATGTTCACACAAGAATCTTACTTTAAGCCTCTGGGCCAGTATACAAAAAGCGATCGATACAGATAAATACAGAGGAGCATATAATTAAAAAAAGAGAAAAAATTCTCCTAGAGGTTTTTATTTTAGAAATGGACAATCATCTAAACTTTGGAACTAAAAATAGAGATGTAATCAAAATTAATCATAATATTCAAGTTAAAAATAAATATGGTTGGGTTCAAAATTCTAAAATACTAATGACATGTAACATAGTTCAATTAAAACTGGTGTCAAATTGACGCGTTTGAATATAATCTACGTCTAAATATTTCGTTTCTCGAGAAAAAAATGCGAGAAAAAAATCATCTTTTGAATTCAAGATCTCTTTAACCATTAGGCTTCAATTGCAAAAATAAAAAAAAATAACCCAGGACCCATGGCTCATAAAATAATTAATTCCATTTAGAAAAAGCTTTAATTTGGCATCACTGTTTTTTAAGTGTCAAAATAAAAAACAAGGGATCAATCGATCATTATCTAAAAAATCTAACTTTAGCCTCATTTTTGTGATTTTTTCGTTTTTTTTTAAAGATTTATTTTAAAATTTAAAATAATTTAAAATATTGACAGCTATTATTTAGCTTATTCTAAGTGGGGTTCTTTTGAAAAATTAAAATAAACCGATTTTTAAAGTGGAAGACATTCTAAAGTCTTTTTTCGAAAAATTAAAAAAATCTCATGTAAAAGGAGATGTAACTCCTAACTCGAAAAACTCCTTTCTTGAGCTAAATTTAATTACATAAAATCATGGAAAGAATTAAATGATTTTAAAACACTCTAAAAAACTCATGAAATCTAAAAATTCATTTTTAAAGTTTCTGAAAAATACTTCTAAAATAAAGAAAATCAGATGAGGACCGAGATGAAATTTCTAAGCAGAAACCAACATGAGGAATTCAAACAATTTTCATATAACAGTCTTTGGTCATACATTTAAAAATCGATATGGCATTGCCGATTACATTATTTTTCCTTAAATTTTGCAATTTCCGTCGTCTCTGGTGATTATTTTTCTATTTAATTTTCATACTAGGTGCAAATAAATGTTCTTTATGATATGGTCCTGAAGTGTCACCGTAGCGAAGAAAATTAAAAATCAAATAACGTCATAGTAATTATAGATTTATATGAATACTTTTTTGATTTATCAGAAAAAAAATTGAGACTGTTGAGGAGAATTCTTCGCTATCATTAGTTTACTGATTTTTAATTTCAAAATTAAAATATTGATGATTTTTATAAGATTTTAAATTTTTTTCCATACGTTTACCGTAATCGGGGTACTCTAGTACATCTTTATTTTTTATATTCAAAAAAATTAAATTTTTCAAACGTTACAAAGGTCAAGGGCATCTTGAAGTTGATGATCAATCTGATCATGATCAAATAGTATTTTCTTTATAACTTTTGAATGGAATTTGATAGACTGGTTCTGCAAAATGCTTAATAATGCAACAAACATGCTAAATATTAGATGAGTCTCTGCAAAAACTCTGCATTTTGCAGTAAAATGCACGTCATTAAAAAGTATTTAATTCAACTGCGCAATTTAATTGCAGAGTTTTTGCAGAGACTCATCTAATATTTAGCATGTTTGTTGCATTATTAAGCATTTTGCAGAACCAGTCTATCAAATTCCATTCAAAAGTTATAAAGAAAATACTATTTGATCATGATCAGATTGATCATCAACTTCAAGATGCCAGGTCAAGCAGATTTTCTTTTCAAGTTTATAAAATTTTTTTTATATTTTTAGAATAGCCGACAAGAAACTGGCGAGAGTTTTTATTTGAACTTTTCTTTTGGCGACATTATCAAATAACTATTCAATTTTTTATTTTAGATATGAAATTTCCGATCCCCTTTTACTAGCTAAAATAATTTTATTGAAATAGCGCAATTGATAAAAAAAGAGCTGAGTCAATCATTTAATTTATTAAGATGAAAAAAAACAAGGGATTGTATTAAACACTTGTTAAAATATGAAATTTTTTTCAAAATTGATTTTATTTGATTTGAGCTTTAAAATTACTTTGAAAATTTCCGCTTATTTTCTTAAAAACCTTTACTCTCTCTCCAATTTAATGACAATTAAGTAAAAAAAAAAGGACAATTCAGTTTTCTATATCTCCTTAATCCGATCTCGTGAATGAAAAAAATGAAGAATTATCCCCTGATCAGCCTTCGCTCGTCTTAATCTCACGTGAGAACTGTAACGTAAATCACGTTATAGGATTTCATGAGATTCTAGTTATGCTATGATAGTTACTTAGACTTAATGAGAAACTATAAGATTTCAAGTGATAAATTGACGAGATCTCATGTCTTCTCATTGAGTCTAAATGAGATCTACGTTATAGACTTGAAAGAAATTTTTTAGACATACTTGTTGACCCATTAACTTAACAGAAACCAACAGAAATAATTGATTTTGAGTTTTTGAATAATGTATAATAATTTGAAATTAATAAAGGCTGATATATAGACTGGGAGAAAAAACATTTTTTAAGGAGATTCTCTCTGAGATCTAAAATTCTTCCTGGTTTAGATCTCAAGAGATCTCATGCGATTAAATTTATCGATAGATTTAAGAGAATTCAGTTCCTAATTTGTAATGCTCAACCAGATTGATTAACCTGTTCAAGATAAAATAAATCTATTTAACACTCGTTACCTAGAGATCTTAACACTTTGATAAGATGTTCCTTTAACATTAGAGACAAGTGATGGACATTATGTGTGCTAGATTTTACATTATTACGGATTTGAAAACGACACAACTGTTTGTACAAAGCGTAATCAGAATCGTCAACTTAAAATTTTACAGCTCATTCGAGATAATTTGATCCTAGATTTGAATTCAGAATTTAGTTACAAATGAATAAAATGACAGAAGCCGAAAACAAGGAAAAAAAAACATTTAAACCTCGTTTTAAATATGGCGGATTGATTGAAAACTTTTACAAGTTTGTGAATATTGATCGTCTTACCGAAATGATAAAAAGAGGAGAATTTAAATGTGTCATTATCTTCGAAATACTAAATTAAAAAAAAATTAATTGTAAATAGCGTCATCTATTGCTTCGTGTTAAATTATTAAAAAATGATATTCTAACATTGACGAATGGTATAAGAAATATTGTAGAGCTTCAGAGATTAAATATAAAATCTTTAAGTAAAACTCGAGTTTATAAACGACTGCTGATTGAGAACAAGCGATGTTTTATTAAGCCGTTTTGGTTTAAGATACTCGAGGCAGAGCCTTTGATATCGCGAGTAACGAAGTGTTAATTTTTTTTGTCCCAGATTATACTTGAGACTTACAGAGTAAAGTTAAATTTATTTCAAGTTTATTATCTATATATTTAAAAGAGCTTTAACGGATTTACATGAGAAACGTTGCCCTCGAATTATTTTTTAACCAAAAATCGGATGATTTTAATTTTTTGACAATTAATTGTTTTCATTATCAAGAATGACCCCAAATTAATATATTTAGATTTTTTACATTACCAAACTTGCTATTTGGAAAATAAAAAGTTGATAAAAGCGAAATAAACTTAACATTTTATTAATATTTCGAAAGCTTTCAAGCATTAATTAGGAAAGCTTTCAAGCATCCATGTCGGGAAACAATCAAGCTGTTGTATTGTTGACTGATGAGACCTCATTTAGAGTACGCAGTTAGTTATGGTGTCCACATTTGGAAAAAGATAAAAATGAGATAGAGTAGGTACAACGCAGAGCAACAAAGATGATCCCTGAGCTGCATGAATTGGAGTATTCACAGCGATTATCAAGCTTGGGATTAACTGATCTGAGAACGCGAAGAAAACGTGGTGACCTGATTCAAATGTTCAAGGTGACAAACAAATATCATCATGTAAATTTTAGTAACGGCATCAATTACAGTCTATACACAAAGCCTGCGTCTAGAAGATGTACTACTCCTACTCCTACTTTAAGAATAGAATTTTAAAAAAACCAAGCTAGGTATTAAAACCTATAACAATTTTAGTTCTTCGTTTGTCATATTACTTATGTTTGATTCTGATTTTTACATCATATTGCATCAAAATAAAAAACAGAGACAAGAACATAATACATACATAATTAAATGATTTTTGACATATATTTTTAAAACTGATTTACCGACTAAAAATATTTTTTAGTTATTGTCAAGATGAATATGCAGAATTTGGTTTTAGATCAACCTGTAAAGTTTGAACTTAATGGTAACATTTAATCAATTTTTCCTCTAAAATTATTTTTAAAGAATTTTCTTTAAACTTCAAGGTAGTTACCAATTTGGAAAAATATGGACAATAAGTAAAAGAAAAGTTGAAGTCACTTGGATCGAAAAAAATATTAGAGTTTTTCGAACAGTCCGGAAAGAAAAACTGATATTTGTAACCGATAATGACTTCATAATAAAACTTAAACCCAGAGCACCCTCTAAACTCTTTCGAATTTTCAATTATGGATGTTTCTTCTTTGTTGCTGGAATGATAACGTTGATATTTACCGCCGAAGTTGAAGACATGTTAAAAGAATTGGAAAGAAATTATGAAGATTGTAACACTCAATTGGGTCGATTTTTACAAATATTCGATATTTTTGGCATGTTTAATAATGGATGCAAGAAGCGACCAACTTTTTGGACAGTATGGAAATAAAAACTTTATTTTATCAATTCTAAAATTTTTTTTTAAGGCATTTTCAATGCAAGCTAAAGATTTTACGACATTTTTTACCGATTTAGCTGGTTCATCATTGGATTCATTTGTCACAGCAATTTCATTTAAGAATTTGTTAAAAGTTTTTTTGTTTGTTTGTATTTTAAACTTTTGCTTTTCAGTTGTCAACTTGTTCAAGAGATTTTTTTTTGCTTAACTTCTGATTACAAATTAGAAAGAAGAATTGAAATTGTACATATTAACAGGATTTTTTTAAAAGCATTTATTTGTAAATAATAAAATGAAAACTAAAAACCAAATTAAAATTAATTTTTATTTTTTTTTTCGAATCTTTTTTTAGCAAACCATTGTGAGATCCTTTTTTCAGACAAATTAAGGTCATTTGACATTTTTTTGATTTGTTCTCTGTTCGGTTGCTCCGAGATTGATTCGAAATGATTTTTTAAAACAAGTTTTGCATCGAGGGGTAAGCTTTTTCGCGAATTAAATGATTTATGCTTTGATCTTTTCCTTCTGTTCATAAGCCACTTAGATACTTGTTTTACAGATAAACTTGTTTTCCTTGCCAGCTCGATTTTCATTTTAGCGGAGGCATACGGAGTATCCACATTTTTTATAAACCAGTCTTCAAGCACAGAAACTGTTTCATGGTCATAATTTTTTTTCTTGTCTTAATACGAAAATAAATTTTTCATTAAAAGAATAAATTAAAAAAAAACGATACTTGCAGATCTTTTAACTTTGTTTTGAAGACGCCTAGCGTTTATTTTAGAAATACCGTTTAAAGAAACTTGAGTCAGTTTCCGACTAACACTAAAGGCTAGTTTTGATGCTTTCCAACCGAAGCGTAATGAATGATATATAATTTTACCAGTTGTATTTGCAGATGCCAACGCATAATTCATCTTTTAAAATTAAAAAGATTACAAATAATTAACTTTATAGTTAAAAAAAAAACAATTTCGAAAAAATATAAAACTTTGCCCTCTCTTTACAAAAAGAATCGCTTATTTCGAATTTTTATCATAATTTTTATCGATTAAAAGGGAATTATTTATTTTAAGAGTTCATTAAGGAAAATTCAATTTGAGTTCAACATTTTTTGCGAATAAGATGTTTTCATTATTTTTGTATCGATTCTTTGACTCAAAATGAATAATTTGATGACTCAAAATGAATTTTTTTCAATCTAAAATACATACAAAATAATTCTATCTGAGTTATTTTTTTGGATTATTTCCAATGTTAAAAAAAAATATAAATAAAATTCTATATTTTTTTTTCTCTTAACAAACAAAATCGCTTATTTCGAATTTTTATAATAATTTTTATCGATTAAAAGGGAATTATTTATTTTAAGAGTTCATTAAGGAAAATTCAATTTGAGTTCAACATTTTTTGCGAATAAGATGTTTTCATTATTTTTGTATCGATTCTTTGACTCAAAATGAATAATTTGATGACTCAAAATGAATTTTTTTCAATCTAAAATACATACAAAATAATTCTATCTGAGTTATTTTTTTGGATTATTTCCAATGTTAAAAAAAAATATAAATAAAATTCTATATTTTTTTTTCTCTTAACAAACAAAATCGCTTATTTCGAATTTTTATAATAATTTTTATCGATTAAAAGGGAATTATTTATTTTAAGAGTTCATTAAGGAAAATTCAATTTGAGTTCAACATTTTTTGCGAATAAGATGTTTTCATTATTTTTGTATCGATTCTTTGACTCAAAATGAATAATTTGAAGACTCAAAATGAATTATTTTATATAAAAACATTTTCCTTTTCGGTTTTTTCATTTTCATTTCTG
The DNA here is from genome assembly GCA_022207745.1 of Brachionus rubens. Lineage (NCBI taxonomy): Eukaryota > Metazoa > Rotifera > Eurotatoria > Ploima > Brachionidae > Brachionus > Brachionus rubens. The sequence goes on along the minus strand of JAJVHD010000011.1, from coordinate 2,421,423 downwards.
AAAAGTATTTTTTTTTAATTCTCTTATTTTTTTTTGATAGTCAATTTAAGATAAATATTCAAAAATGTATTTTTTCGTTATTTTTTTTTTATTCAGTTTATCGTCATGTACTCCTACTAGAAGAGGATCTTCAACTTCGACATCTTCTCCTTCAACACCTGAACAGATATCGCAATCACAAGCTTCAACAGTAGTAACTTTAACAGATGAAAACAGAATAGTTAATATAACGACCTTTCAGCCGAATGTTTTTGGTGCTTCTTTTCTCCATGCATGTGACCATTCAGGTTTATGCTTTCGCATAGATCGTTTTGAAATAGCTCCGAATTTTACTTTTAATTGTTACGAAAAATATCTGCCCATTTTTTTTATGATTAAATTATTCGATAATCGGACTGATGTTTCATTTGGGTTTTTGAATCCAAACGGTATTTCGATAGAAGATTCACAAAGATATATGCATAATTGTCGGAAAATAAGAAGGTACTTTCTTTAAAAAAGATGTTTTTTTTAATTTAATTTTTAAAATCAAAGATATCATTTGAATGAGAAAAAAATTCTTATTACAATCGGTGATCATTTTGAGGTCGTCTTGCGAAGTCATGCAGACAAAAGAATTCAATCAGAGCCTCTTATGACTTTCGATTTTTTCTATTTTATTGTTCATTTTTTGAGTATTTTTGATGAAGAAAATAATTCAATATTATTTGTAAAAGCTTTTAAGGTAAATCCTAATTTTTTTTAATATTAGAACCTATTCTAATTCTAATATTTTTAATTCTAGGACATTTTGTTTTGGATAGTAATTTGGAAAGCAGCAAATCTCATATACATAAAAATCAACTTTTGGTATAATTGTTTTTCATATATAATTGAAGAGGCGTCAAAAAATCCCGCTTTGATGGAAAAAAAAAATCCAAAAAAAAAAAAAAATTTATAATCAGTGCTATTTTTGTCTTTTTGTTTAGTTTAATTTTAATTTTTTCAATAAATTCTTTTGATTGACAATTTTATTTATTATCTTTAGAATTATAATTTTAAAATATAAAATGACCAAAAAAATGATTAAAACAACGTTTTCAGGTCATCACAAGTGTTTTGTTTGCAATAGAAAGCATACTCCAAAAAATCGGCTAAAAAATATTCGGAAGGAATCTGTGGTCGAATCCTTTAAAAAGTACAGTATTTTTATTAAAAAAGATTCAAGATGCTGCAAAAAACATTTAGATAACGATGGGCTTCTAAAAAAACAGATTTATGAAACTTTAAGAATTAAATATGAATATTTTGACCCGCAAACATTCAAAATTATCAATGAACTTTACGAAAAAGAGAAATCAATATTTGAAAAATTTGAAGACATAGACAGTTTGGAAGAATATGAGTGTGTAAAAATCACAGGTTGGACTAAAGAAAATTTTGTAAGATTCTCAAAATTCATAAGTAGTATAAATAATACAGATGGAAGAACAAAAGAACAACTTATTGCTCTTTATCGCTATTGGCTTCGTAAAGGTCTTGATCAGTCCTCGCTAGCTCTTTTATTCGGAAAGAATACAAGCCAAATTCAAATAAGCCAATATTTGTCGCAGATAAGAGAAGCTATTTACAAAGACTTTGTTCCATATTTCTTAGGATGTAACAAACAAAGAGAATTTTTCCTAAATCATAATAATGAAATGGTAAAACATCTCTTTGATTTGAAACCTGACGATCTGGTGATTGTTCTTGATGGTACATATACTCGATTAGAGAAAAGCGCAAATAACCAATTTCAGTATAGTTGTTGGAGTTCACAAAAGAAAGACTTATTAGTAAAACCATTTATTATTTGTTGTGCAGATGGTTACTTCGTTGACTGTTATGGTCCTTTCGAGGCTTTTGAAAATGATGCAAAAATATTCAAATACATAATTGAAAATGATAGCGACCTAAAGCGATTATTATTGCCATATAAAACTATCATTTTCCTAGATAGAGGTAATTTTATTTTTGTAAAAATTAAAAAAACAATTTTTAAATTTTTAAAACAGGGTTTCGAGATATTATAAAAATGTTAAGAGATGAATTACGATTCATTCCAAAAATACCGACTTGCAGCCAACTTGAGGAAAAACAAGAGGATAAGTCCGAAAAATCAAATCAGTTGACAACAAAACAAACAGGTGAAAGCCGACTGGTTACAAAAGTATAATTAAGAAATCATTTTTGAAAGTTTCATTTTCTAATTCGTTTTCATATTTAAAGTGTAGATTTATTGTTGAAAAACAAATCGGAATGATCAAAAATTTTAAAGCGCTGGATAACATTCGTAACACCCAAGCTGGTCATATTCAAATCGACTATCGAATAGCTTGTGCCATGCTTAATTTCACTCATAAACCAACATGCCCAGATAAACAAAATGTACATAAAATAGCTTCAAAACTAAAAGAAAAAGTTAAAATAGATAATAATCCATTAAGTTTCTTATTAAAAAAACATCTTGACACAAAAGAAATTATCCCAGTTGATCTTGGGTCAATTAATGATTTTCCGAAATTGAACTCAGCAAAGCTCATAAGAAAAATATTTTTTGGCACATTTCAATTAAAGCAATCAAGGAGTTATGTTTCCGATATTATCAAAAATGGCAAAGCGTATATTATTTCAGAAAAATTATTGGAGAAACTAAAAAAAAAAACGACTGTTAAATCAAAAATAATAGCTTTGGAAATAGTTTCACGTCATAAAAGAAGCGAAAAAAAGTTATCAGAGACTTCTAAAAATCAGGATTATATCAGAGAATTTAGAAACAATTATAAAGTTTTCTTGGAATATGTTCCATCATTGAATCGATCGAAATCCATAAAAGGTTTTTTATTCATTAGATTATTTTTTCTTTTGTATATTTTAATTTTATTCTTTTTAAAGGCTATGTGTGTAGTTGTAAATCTGGACTCAGAGTAGCCGGTTGTTGTACTCATGTTGCTGCAGCAATTTACTATTTGAGCTTGGCAAAATATAATACGATAAAAATCCCAGGAGAACACTTAAATTCGATATTTTTGGATAAGAAAAAGAATGAAAAACCAAATAAACCAAGATATGTACGACACAAAAGAAACAATCAAAAACAATTAAAAGATTGTTTTGAAACCGATTCGACTAATTCAGATTACTCGGATAAAGAGCCAATTGACGAATTTTCCGAATCAGAAAGCAAAACTACAGAAAAAATTGAAAAACCTGACAATTCAAACGCAAATGAAAAAAACTTAAATCAAAGTCAAAAGAAAAAGACAAATAAAAACATTAACAATTCAAAAAGTCAATCGGAAAAGGGTTTAAATGATTTTTTAATATTTCAGTCTCATATTCCGAAATGGGGTGGAAATATTATTCACAATGAAAATTCAATTATTTTAAAAAATACTTGTACAATCGATTACTTTTTACTTTCATTATGGTATTTATCAAAATTAAATCGTAATTATTTGCACAATTTAAGAAGCATAAATCCAACAAAATGCGAAAGCTTAACAAAGATAATTAGCGAAATAGAAATTCTTAATTGGAATAAAGCAAAAGAAATTTGGACTTTCTCTATAATGAATTACCAATTGGGATTCCGTCAAAGATCAATATCGTATTTCGGGTGTGAATTCGATTTTTTTATAAAATACTTAAAGGAATTTCAAATGCATTCACTTATTCAAATATGCAAAGAAGATTGTAAATATAATAAAAATCTTGAGATTTCAAATGATTCTGAAGTTATTTTCTTCAAAAAGAGAGTTACTGGCACAAGTTTGTATTCTCGTTATGTTGGTAACTGCTCAAATTGTAATTTTCCAACTACAAGTCAAATAAAGTTCAATCAAATACCATCTTTTTTGTTTATTCAATCAATGGAGAAAAATATAAAAATCAATGATTTGCCAAAGAGGATTTTAATCGACAATCAAAATTATCGTTTATTGTGCGCAACAGTTCACAAAAGAAACCATTTTTTGGGCGTTTTTGAAATAAACGATAATTTATTTATAGTTGATGATTTAAAACAAAAAATGAGGGAAATAAATGACGTTGATTTGAAAGAAGAACGTAATTTATTTACATCTTCTTACTTTTATTATTTGGATTAAATTCTATTAAGCAATTTTTTTTTATAAATATTTAAATAAACATTTAAACAAATTCTTGTGTCTTTTTATTCTTAAAAAATACATCAGGAAGAACCGGATAAGGAGATTCAAATCTTAACAGAAAAAACGTATTTACACTTACACATTTAAATTAACCAATATTTACAATTAATAAACAAAAGACTTTTACAATTTTTTTAAAAGACAAGTATTGAAATGGAAAATTTAATTATCTAATATCGAAACCAAAAAGCATGTTTTTTCTTCATCGTCTGTTGAATTTTGATTTGATGATTCAATCGATTTGAAGGATGTGCCTTTCGATGCTTCATCAGAAGAACTTGAATTTTTTACGATTTTTATACTCTTCTTTTTTGTCCTGGTTCTTTTAAAAAAACCCCGAGTAGGATATTGAGGCAATCTTGAAAATGACTTGAGATTATTTGTATTTGTTGATGAAAGTCCAGATGATTGACCGGTTGATTGAGTTGATTCATCTTCGGTTAACAGTGACACATGAGCAAAAAATGGAAATTGTTGATCGTTACAGTTTATAGTTGATTCATTCTTAAAACGATTAAATAAGTTCTTAAGGATCTTTTGTTCTCATACTAGTTTATTGGTATCCTCTTATTTGTTAAATATTGAAATAACTGAACTAGTATTTACATAATTAGACACTTATAAACCAAAATCACTCCATTGGTCACCATTAAAGAAGAAACGCTACACTATATCTAATCAATATTTTATTTAAACTTGGAATTACCGTCAAAATGTTGAGTCGGTAGATGATTAGTGTTTGCAATCACGATTAACACTAAATCTTGATTTAGTGTATTATTTATTCTTTAGTGTTGATCAATGGAGTGACAAAGTCTGAGCTTTTTTAGTTAATATTAGTCTATTATACCAAATATGTAGAATCAAATACTCCTTTAAACATATCCTAACAAACGAGGATTTACGTTAAAACAGATTTGGGGTCTTAGGGGTTAGGTGACCAGTTGGTCACATAAAATGTGACCTAAATTTTTTCTGTTGATATGTGACCAACACTGGTCACGTAATTTTTGAAAAAAAAATAGGTGACCAAAAATTGTTTGAAATTTTTTCAACTGGTCACTTAAATCTTTACTTGGTCACATAAATCTTTGCCTGGTCACATAAATTATTCACTGGTCACATAATTTTTTTAGACATAAAATTAGTCAACAAAAAATAAGAATACTTTCAGTGTCGTGTTCATGAGACACGGGATTTAACCGATGAAGAAGATGAGGGTGATGTCCTAACAGATGTTGAATTAAATTCGTCTAATGAAGGGTCGGATGTTTTAGGCTCTGAATCAAGTACAAAAAAAAACACAGTGAAATCAAACGATTGATGAACACATAAGCAATAAAGACATGTTGGATAAAATCAATTCAAGTTTACAAAAAGATTTCGAGTGTACTAGTCTTTACAAGTCTTTGATCTACAAGAAAAAATCACTTGAGGATCCAGAAGTGGACCCAGAAGCAGTTGAATTAGTCAAACAAACACTAAGCAATAAACGTTACCCTGTTGAATGCTCAGTTTTTAATGAAATTTATAAGAAAAGAGGCTTAAAAATTGACATGACAAAGGTACATTAATTTTTTTTAATTATTGAGATTTATAAAGAAAATTATTTTGATTTTTTTTTGGCCACATATCTTAGGGACTGGTCACATATCTCAGGGACTGGTCACAAAATAAATTTTTTGTTCGCGGGAATTATTTATTTTTATTTTCCAACAATTTTTGGTCACCTATTTTTTTTCAAAAATTACGTGACAGTGTTGGTCACCTATCAACAAAAAAAATTCACATATTATGTGACCAACTGGACACCTAACCCCTAAGACCCCAGATTTGATCAATAATTTGAATTTAAATACCGTATTAGGTTGCATTGGATTCAAAGGTTCTTCGGAAATCGTATTCATTTTGTTTGTAACTCTTATTACTGGATTATGTATCGCTGTAATCGAGAGATCTTCTAAAACTGTCGCATACTCGTTATCCTTTAGACAAACAAGGTTAAATTAGGTCTATCGAATATTGAAATAAAAATTAAAAAAAACTTTACTGGAATCGGACTACAAAACTCAAGCATCTCAAATTCTTCACCCTTAAAAAAATGAAATAATATTTCATCTTGATATGTGAAAGAATTTCTCAATATGAGCATGGGGTAGGGAAGAAAAATGATTTTTACACGAGGCTGGGGGAGTCAAGGACCACCCACCCCAGCCATGGGGGACTCCATAAACTCAGAGTCTTTACAAAAAAATTATCAATCGAAACGAAACACCAATCGTTTTACTATTTTGTATTGGTATTATGATATTCACCAATAATATAACCTCAATAGTAATCAATAATCAATTCTAGAGGGGGTCCCCGAGGACAGGTGGGTGGTCCTTGACTCCCCTCAGCCTCGTGTAAAAATATTTTTTCTTTCCTACCCCATGGTATGAGTACCGTAAACTCGGGAGTCATACTGCCGGGGTAAAAAGTGTACACTCGGTTTTATACAATTTTCTGATTGGTAAAATTTTTTTTCAACCAATCAGAAAATTGAATAAAACCGAGTGTTCACTTTTTACCCCCGGGGTTGTTTCCGCGAGTTTACGGTATTTTTGTCTTAATAAAGCTTTCTCGCACTTTAGAGGTAAAATAATCATCTCAAGATTGGCATCTTTAGTGTATTTTTTATGGATAAAAAAAATGGAACTTACTCTTTTTTTACTCTTTTTCCTCTCGGAATTATTCGAATTTAACTTTAATTTAACAATCAGTGTCCAAAGAAAAAAAACAGTTATAAATGTTATAAGTGAAAAAAACAAAATCGCTAAAAAAACGAATAAAGAAGAAGATAATTGTTCAATTGCTTTAGAAAAAAAATCGGGTTGAAAAACTGTCGAACCTATAAATGGGTTTATTAAATTATTTGAAATAGTTGATATGCCTTGAGCTGCAACCAGGCTAGAAACTCTGTTTTTTGAGTATTTTTTTTTTAGTATAGGTGGAGTCAAAAACAAAAAAGAAACATTTTCGGATGTCACTGTTGTGTTCGTTGTTATGATTCTTTCTGAAAGTTCGGCCGCTGGATTGGTTCGAGGAGTATTGGTTCGAACAGTGGTCGAGTCTGTAGTTGTCCGAGGTGTACTGGTTGAGGCTTGAGTGATTCGAATAGTGGTCGAGAATGAAGTGAGTCCAAGTGATGTGGTTCGAGTTGTGGTTTTTGAATCTATTTGATTTGCTGAATGAGTAAAGGAGCTTCTGGCTGAAGCGATAAAATCTCTAAAGTTGACAACCATCTAAAGATAAAGCGAGAGGTTAAATAAAAAATCAAAGACAAAAAAAATTAAAAAAAAAGATTCCAAAATAAAAATAAAAATATATGTGTTTTTTTTTTGTGTGCTTTTTAATTATGAGATGAATCGTTAAGTTTGTTTTGAATTTTTTTCAATATTGATTTTGCCAAAATCTGGGACTGGTAAGATTTAAACTGAAATTTAACATTTTGGTGGCAATTGTTCTCACTTAATCTATAAGCACTTAAAATAGTTTTTTTTAATTTTTTTTTGTTCAAAAAATATTTTAGGGCAAAGAATTCAATACAAATCCGTTAAAGCTCTTTCAGCGATTTTTTACTACAATACTTTAAGATTGTGTTAAAAAGATAGGAAGTAAATGAAGATAATTTCGAGACATTAAACAAAAAAAAAATTCCCACGCTCTCTAAATGTGTGATTTTTCGGTTTTCGTAAGATTTATTTATTTATTTATTAAATAATTTGAGGTAGACCTCAGGCTACTCAGAATGGAACTAAGCCCTTCTTTTTAGCCTAGCGTTTTTAAAAAAAATGAGAAAATAAATAAAAATAGAGTAAATGACAGTCGAGTAAAAGCTAAAAAAAAAACATTTAAAAGATCAATAACTACGAGTAAAATCAAGATTAGTCATTAGGCATAATAAAAAGTTGGAAGTCTTGATATAGCGAAGTGAATTTTTGGTTCAAATGTACATTAACTTTGTTGAATTCTTCTAGATCCATTCTAAGTTGTTTGTGTGCCGCTTTTTTAAAGAAGAATTTGTTGAGTAAGTTTCGAGAACGCGTTTCTACAAGTTCGAGACGAAGCTGTTTATGGATTACAACGATTTCGGTTCTCATTGGAAAAAACTTGATGTGTCTGAGGACTTTGTTTTGTAGCTTTTGTAAATCGTGCGATATTCTTTGGGTTGAGCATGAGAGAGGAATAAAAGCGTAGTCGAAGATCGAACGGATAAAGTTTTTGAATACGATTCTACATAAAGATAACGAATTTTTGAGTTTGAGACCTTTTATTCTACGAATAAGATTGATTTTTGTTGTTGCTCTCGATTCAATGTTTTCGTAAAGATTTTTGAAACTTAACTTAGGATCGAATTGGATACCAAGAAATGTAGGGAAGGGTTCTAGTGGAATTCTTTGGTTGTCTAAATATAGACTCAGTTGGTATTTTGATTCGTAATTTGAGCGATAACCTGCAGTTGTGAATACCGTTTGAAACGTTTTGTTGACATTTATTTTCAGTCCCCATTCGTTACAATAATTTTTGATGCACTCGATTGAGATATTCAAGATTGACTCGATTACTTTGAGAGATCTGCTTGTAAACCAAATGCACAAGTCATCGGCAAAAAGTGCAACTTTAACTTCTTTTGGTAACGTTTTTGCAATGTCACTAAAAAAGAGTGAGAATAAAGTTGGTGATAAGCAGCTACCTTGAGGGACGCCATTTGCGATCGTAAATTCGTTTGAACACGTATTGTTGGCCGAAACCTTAAACTTTCTATTTAGAAGAAATTGTCTGATCCATCTAAGAAGGAATTTGTTGATACCATGCTTTTGTAATTTGAATAAAATACCTGAATGAGAAGCCATGTCAAACGCTTTTTCCAAATCGAAGAAAACAGCACCCGTGTATTCTTTCTTGCTAAAACCGACTATTATTGATTGTGAGAGACGAAATATTTGGTCTTGAGTACTCATGTTTTTTCGAAATCCAGACTGGCATGGAGGCAAAATATCGTTCAATTCGATCCATTTTTGAAGCTTACGATTAATAATTTTTTCGAATAGTTTCGAGATGCAACTTAGGAGTGAGATTGGTCTGTATGAACTAATGCTGTCAGGTGGTTTGTCTTTCTTAGGAATCATGATGATTTTAGACATTTTAAGTTCCGATGGAATGTAGCCAATGCTTATTGATGCATCGAAAAAATTGTTAATCGTAAGCTTCAAAAATGGATCGAATTGAACGATATTTTGCCTCCATGCCAGTCTGGATTTCGAAAAAACATGAGTACTCAAGACCAAATATTTCGTCTCTCCCAATCAATAATAGTCGGTTTTAGCAAGAAAGAATACACGGGTGCTGTTTTCTTCGATTTGGAAAAAGCGTTTGACATGGCTTCTCATTCAGGTATTTTATTCAAATTACAAAAGCATGGTATCAACAAATTCCTTCTTAGATGGATCAGACAATTTCTTCTAAATAGAAAGTTTAAGGTTTCGGCCAACAATACGTGTTCAAACGAATTTACGATCGCAAATGGCGTCCCTCAAGGTAGCTGCTTATCACCAACTTTATTCTCACTCTTTTTTAGTGACATTGCAAAAACGTTACCAAAAGAAGTTAAAGTTGCACTTTTTGCCGATGACTTGTGCATTTGGTTTACAAGCAGATCTCTCAAAGTAATCGAGTCAATCTTGAATATCTCAATCGAGTGCATCAAAAATTATTGTAACGAATGGGGACTGAAAATAAATGTCAACAAAACGTTTCAAACGGTATTCACAACTGCAGGTTATCGCTCAAATTACGAATCAAAATACCAACTGAGTCTATATTTAGACAACCAAAGAATTCCACTAGAACCCTTCCCTACATTTCTTGGTATCCAATTCGATCCTAAGTTAAGTTTCAAAAATCTTTACGAAAACATTGAATCGAGAGCAACAACAAAAATCAATCTTATTCGTAGAATAAAAGGTCTCAAACTCAAAAATTCGTTATCTTTATGTAGAATCGTATTCAAAAACTTTATCCGTTCGATCTTCGACTACGCTTTTATTCCTCTCTCATGCTCAACCCAAAGAATATCGCACGATTTACAAAAGCTACAAAACAAAGTCCTCAGACACATCAAGTTTTTTCCAATGAGAACCGAAATCGTTGTAATCCATAAACAGCTTCGTCTCGAACTTGTAGAAACGCGTTCTCGAAACTTACTCAACAAATTCTTCTTTAAAAAAGCGGCACACAAACAACTTAGAATGGATCTAGAAGAATTCAACAAAGTTAATGTACATTTGAACCAAAAATTCACTTCGCTATATCAAGACTTCCAACTTTTTATTATGCCTAATGACTAATCTTGATTTTACTCGTAGTTATTGATCTTTTAAATGTTTTTTTTTTAGCTTTTACTCGACTGTCATTTACTCTATTTTTATTTATTTTCTCATTTTTTTTAAAAACGCTAGGCTAAAAAGAAGGGCTTAGTTCCATTCTGAGTAGCCTGAGGTCTACCTCAAATTATTTAATAAATAAATAAATAAATCTTACGAAAACCGAAAAATCACACATTTAGAGAGCGTGGGAATTTTTTTTTTGTTTAATGTCTCGAAATTATCTTCATTTACTTCCTATCTTTTTAACACAATCTTAAAGTATTGTAGTAAAAAATCGCTGAAATTTTAAATATATAGATAATAAACTTGAAATAAATTTAACTTTACTCTGTAAGTCTCAAGTATAATCTGGGACAAAAAAAATTAACACTTCGTTACTCGCGATATCAAAGGCTCTGCCTCGAGTATCTTAAACCAAAACGGCTTAATAAAACATCGCTTGTTCTCAATCAGCAGTCGTTTATAAACTCGAGTTTTACTTAAAGATTTTATATTTAATCTCTGAAGCTCTACAATATTTCTTATACCATTCGTCAATGTTAGAATATCATTTTTTAATAATTTAACACGAAGCAATAGATGACGCTATTTACAATTAATTTTTTTTTAATTTAGTATTTCGAAGATAATGACACATTTAAATTCTCCTCTTTTTATCATTTCGGTAAGACGATCAATATTCACAAACTTGTAAAAGTTTTCAATCAATCCGCCATATTTAAAACGAGGTTTAAATGTTTTTTTTTCCTTGTTTTCGGCTTCTGTCATTTTATTCATTTGTAACTAAATTCTGAATTCAAATCTAGGATCAAATTATCTCGAATGAGCTGTAAAATTTTAAGTTGACGATTCTGATTACGCTTTGTACAAACAGTTGTGTCGTTTTCAAATCCGTAATAATGTAAAATCTAGCACACATAATGTCCATCACTTGTCTCTAATGTTAAAGGAACATCTTATCAAAGTGTTAAGATCTCTAGGTAACGAGTGTTAAATAGATTTATTTTATCTTGAACAGGTTAATCAATCTGGTTGAGCATTACAAATTAGGAACTGAATTCTCTTAAATCTATCGATAAATTTAATCGCATGAGATCTCTTGAGATCTAAACCAGGAAGAATTTTAGATCTCAGAGAGAATCTCCTTAAAAAATGTTTTTTCTCCCAGTCTATATATCAGCCTTTATTAATTTCAAATTATTATACATTATTCAAAAACTCAAAATCAATTATTTCTGTTGGTTTCTGTTAAGTTAATGGGTCAACAAGTATGTCTAAAAAATTTCTTTCAAGTCTATAACGTAGATCTCATTTAGACTCAATGAGAAGACATGAGATCTCGTCAATTTATCACTTGAAATCTTATAGTTTCTCATTAAGTCTAAGTAACTATCATAGCATAACTAGAATCTCATGAAATCCTATAACGTGATTTACGTTACAGTTCTCACGTGAGATTAAGACGAGCGAAGGCTGATCAGGGGATAATTCTTCATTTTTTTCATTCACGAGATCGGATTAAGGAGATATAGAAAACTGAATTGTCCTTTTTTTTTTACTTAATTGTCATTAAATTGGAGAGAGAGTAAAGGTTTTTAAGAAAATAAGCGGAAATTTTCAAAGTAATTTTAAAGCTCAAATCAAATAAAATCAATTTTGAAAAAAATTTCATATTTTAACAAGTGTTTAATACAATCCCTTGTTTTTTTTCATCTTAATAAATTAAATGATTGACTCAGCTCTTTTTTTATCAATTGCGCTATTTCAATAAAATTATTTTAGCTAGTAAAAGGGGATCGGAAATTTCATATCTAAAATAAAAAATTGAATAGTTATTTGATAATGTCGCCAAAAGAAAAGTTCAAATAAAAACTCTCGCCAGTTTCTTGTCGGCTATTCTAAAAATATAAAAAAAATTTTATAAACTTGAAAAGAAAATCTGCTTGACCTGGCATCTTGAAGTTGATGATCAATCTGATCATGATCAAATAGTATTTTCTTTATAACTTTTGAATGGAATTTGATAGACTGGTTCTGCAAAATGCTTAATAATGCAACAAACATGCTAAATATTAGATGAGTCTCTGCAAAAACTCTGCAATTAAATTGCGCAGTTGAATTAAATACTTTTTAATGACGTGCATTTTACTGCAAAATGCAGAGTTTTTGCAGAGACTCATCTAATATTTAGCATGTTTGTTGCATTATTAAGCATTTTGCAGAACCAGTCTATCAAATTCCATTCAAAAGTTATAAAGAAAATACTATTTGATCATGATCAGATTGATCATCAACTTCAAGATGCCCTTGACCTTTGTAACGTTTGAAAAATTTAATTTTTTTGAATATAAAAAATAAAGATGTACTAGAGTACCCCGATTACGGTAAACGTATGGAAAAAAATTTAAAATCTTATAAAAATCATCAATATTTTAATTTTGAAATTAAAAATCAGTAAACTAATGATAGCGAAGAATTCTCCTCAACAGTCTCAATTTTTTTTCTGATAAATCAAAAAAGTATTCATATAAATCTATAATTACTATGACGTTATTTGATTTTTAATTTTCTTCGCTACGGTGACACTTCAGGACCATATCATAAAGAACATTTATTTGCACCTAGTATGAAAATTAAATAGAAAAATAATCACCAGAGACGACGGAAATTGCAAAATTTAAGGAAAAATAATGTAATCGGCAATGCCATATCGATTTTTAAATGTATGACCAAAGACTGTTATATGAAAATTGTTTGAATTCCTCATGTTGGTTTCTGCTTAGAAATTTCATCTCAAACCTAATGACTAATCTTGATTTTACTCGTAGTTATTGATTTTTTAAATGTTTTTTTTTAAGCTTTTACTCGACTGTCATTTACTCTATTTTTATTTATTTTCTCATTTTTTTTAAAACGCTAGGCAAAAAGAAGGGCTTAGTTCCATTCTGAGTAGCCTGAATACTACCTCAAATTATTTAATAAAAAAAAAAAAAAAAAAAAAAAAAAAAAAAATGAAATTTGATGAAATTTTCAGAGTGGTGACCTATAATTGAGAAGTTCCAACTAAAACAATTAATTTTATTTCAATTTTCTTTTCGACCGTCCAATGCATTTGCTTTAATTTTTTTGTTCTAAAGGCTCATTAAAGTCGATTTCTACACCTGCTAATTTGTTCCTTTCGTAACCTTTTTAGAGTGAACATCATTCACATCTGGTGGAAAATAAATTCATCCATCTAGAGTTACAATGAGCGGTATTTTGCGCTTTCGCATGGTTTTGTGTTTTGAATTACAAATTTCACATGAGACGATGACCGAAAATTTTCTACACTCGAGGGAATGCTACCTCTCGGTCCATTCGGCTCGACTCACGCCACTCAGCCAAGCGCTCACTGATTTATAAAATGATCAGGCTTGCAAGTGATGGTGACTTAAATTAAAGGTTCCGAAAGGGACAATTTATCAGGTTATGCTCTGATGAGATTTTAACAATTTAAGATTAGGCCAATTCTCAGAATGTTCTAAAGTTAGAATAATTCTTTTTACCAACAAAAACACTCACTCTGTCCGGCATCATGATCCAAAAATGTCTAAAAATTACCGTCTGGCAGAATAAAAAAAGTTAAAAAACATCATTTGAAATGATGCCAATAAAAAATGGGGAATTAGGTTTCTGTATTCCTGATCGAGACTGAAATACATTTACAAAAAAAGTATTTGTTCCTATTCGATTTTTTTTCGGATGCCGCACTCTCAGAATTAAAAAAGAATTCTTTGTCCTTGAAGATTTAAATGAATTCTCAGTCCATTAATTCAGATTAATTTAGGTGATCTAAGGTTTAGATTGAGGTTTAGTTTAATTTTTGATATTTCTATATGTTCGATAGCCTTCGCCAATCAGATATTTAGGAAATACTAGAGATATGAATCACTATGGTATAGACAAGAATGGAAAATATAAGAGTCGTGTCAGAAAGCCTTAAGTTCACAAGATTCCATTCTCAGAGAGAAATTTTATTTGAATATATTTATTTTTATTCGTTTACCATTGAATGGGATTCTAGTAATATTTATATTATGCAACACAAATATAATTAGAGCAAGTTTTAACATAAAATTTGTACATTTTAATTTTTTTTTATTATTATTTTTCAAACTCTTTTAACTGTTAATTTCAAATACTAATTTGTTTATTTACTAATTAAGCTCTTTTAGTGTTTAGTTATACTTTTTAATCGTCATTCTTGAAAGAGAGATAATTAGATGAAAATGAATTTGCTACGAACAAGTCATTGATTTTTTATTTGAAATTAAATTTTAATTAATAATATTCGATTGACTAATTGATTAATTTAAATAAAGAAATAAAATAATATTGTTACTAGTGTTGTTATTCAGGTAAAAATTTCGAAATACATCTAAAGTTTTATTTTTTAACTGGATCAAACGTCCCTCTTCGTTCAATCTCGGCTGTTAACAGGTATTATTTTTTATTTTGGTCAATCTATCAAAAGGAAAAGCAACAATTAAAAAATCATTGATATGTTTTAATCTAGACAAAGCCACGAAAGTTAATCCTAGTGAAATCTCAGAGTTCCCTAAGTCAATGACTGCCTTTTTTAAGGTTTGACCTTGAGACTTGTGAATGGTCATCGCAAAACCAAGTCTTATCAGTAATTGTGTTCTTGTACCATTCACTTGTTTACAATATATTGTGAGGAGGTTAATTGGGATGTAATTATGTCTATCTGGATCATTGAAAAATTGAGGTCCGTTTTAGTCTGTTACTTCAATGATTACCGTTTCAGGCAAATCACCCCTTTTGTAATCGGTTGCCACAATTATGTCTCTAACAACTCCATTGGCAGAATTAACGAGACCACTAGAAGTCCATATATTACTGGTAAACGTAACTTTTGAGTTAATGCAAACATATATGCTGTTAGAGAGTCCCAGTCTTTGATCTGAATCAAGTCTTTGAACTTTTTTAGACAAGTTTAAAGCTAAAAATCAAATAATTGGCATGTTAAGTTCTATTAGTTTCTTATTGTTTTGTTGGTTTACTTTTTCATTTTGTATAAATAACATTGTCGCATCATTAAAATTTTGGATGTTGTTGTTATTGACTGTATTCTCAAGTAAGAGGAACCAGTCCTCCAAGGTATTTTGACCATTACGACAACGAGGTAATAAGTCCATAAATTTTGATTGTCTAATGTCTCCGTTTTGATTAGTTTGTCTTTCACTTTTTTCTAGCAGACTACTGTACGACTACTACTAGACAACTGTGTCAAATTTATTATATGAATTGAGACCGTCAATTGAAGTTTGACAATTAGCTTTATTTGAATAAAGGGTGCGGCCACAAACCGGTAGGAGTTGTCCAGGGTCCCCTACCAAAATTACTGACAAACCCCCATATGAAAATTATTAGCTTTAATCTCTTGAAGTCTTCGATTAATAATACCGAAAAGTTTTTGTGAAACCATCGAAAATTCATCAATTATGAGAAACTTAAAATGTTGGAATTCTTTTTGTAATTTTCTTAGTTTTTCACTTTTTAGTACATTATTCTCATTATCAACTGATATTTGTAACAAACTGTGTATTGTCTCACCTCGAATAATAAAAGATGCTTTCGCGGTTGGAGCACATCGTTTGAGGGATTCGTCTAGATATGTACATATTCCAAAAATTGTGAAGGACTTTCCGGTCCCAGCAGCTCCAATCATAATCATACTTAAAGGCGAACGCATCATAAATCTTCACGCCTTAAGGAAAAAAAAATTTAAAAAACAAACTATACCACGTTGTTCAGCACATAAAATTTCCCCAGTAAAGTGGAAAAATCGAGACCTCGTTTCTACTTCATACCCCTCGCCTTTAGGACCCAAAATAGACCTCTTTAGAACGGTCTAATAACAGCATTTTAAAAATTTGTAGACATATCGTTTTTTTTTTGAGATATATGAATTCAGCACCCCAAAATACGTTAGTGAACATATTTACAGATGGATGAATAATTTTTTCGAACTGCCCCCGGCAAAAGTATGGTTTTTTGGGGATGAGTGGGTTTAAGACCTATGTTTACCCCAAAAACCCTAATTGGGGTACATAATATTGGTACCAAAATGTAGGAAATTAAATTTAGAAAAAAGTTATCGGAGCAAAATTTTGATTTTATATGTTTAATTTTGAATTATTAAATGTTTTAAAGTTTATGAAAATCAAAACTTAGTGCTTTCTGAAAAATTGACTAATTTTTCACTTTCTGACTGAAAATTCGGAATTCTCGTGTATGAAAACCCCTAAAAACATATTTATCTTTCAATTAAATAGTCGTTTTTGGAAAATCGATTTTGGGAGCTGAAAACGGGACAAATAATGTTCTTTTTTAGGGAGTACTGAAAGGATCAATTTTAAATATAATCATATAATGTTTTTTAGGGTTTTCATACACGAGAATTTCGATTTTTTAGTCGAAAAGAGGAAAATTCGTTAGCTTTAGGGTTTTTGTTTTTATTTCACTTTTCGTCTGATTTTTTAAATGAAATGAAGCTTATTACATATTTATTTCAAAATATTACATATCCGAGACATTTTTCGAAAATATTTACCCTAAGTTAAAACTAAACTTAGTTTCATCTAATCTAGTTAATTTTCTAGATTTAAATATCTCGTTAGACTTTGACTACACTATTGTTTTCAATCTGTTTATTAAACCGACGAATACACAAAATTATCTTGATAATAATTCGAATCATACAAAATCTATTTTTAACAATATCCCAAATGGTCTCATCTATCGAGTCAGAAGAATATGTACAAATTTAAACGATTTTTATTTTCATTGTTCGAATCTTCATTCTTCACTTTTAAAAAATTTGATTCGAACGTATGCTAAAAGAGATCGTAATGATTTAATTCAATATAAAGAAAAAAAGATGTTAGACAAAAAAAATTTATTTTTTATAACCTTTTTTGATAAATCTTTATGTAATGTAAGATCTTTATTAGTTGAAGCTTGGAACAAATCATTTGAAAATAATTACTCTAATTGTTCTATTAACATGTTACAAACAATTTTTCGAACACTTCCTAATTTTAATGATTACCTTGTGAACAAAATTCCTTTTAAATTCAGTTATAATAGGTTCTATAAGTGTTCAAATTTAAATTGTAAAGTTTGCAAATACTCAAATGAAAGTTCTTTCTTATCAAATAAATTTGGTCTCCCTCTTTTGATCCCTTCAAAGTCTAGTTGTGATTCAACAGACTGCATTTATTTTATTAAATGCAATAAATGTAATATGTTCTACATTGGTCAAACCTCTAGAAAAGTATCAACTAGAATTCAAGAACATATTTTTAAAATTAAATACTGTTTGAAAATGTCTAATAATAAGTCTATATTGAATAAGTTTTTGACAAATTGCAATAAGTCTTTTGTCTTATACAAACATTTCATGAAAAATCATAATTTAGATATTGACTTTTCTTTTCAAATATACATCTCAAATTGTATACACTATAGACTGAGACTTGAAACAGATTTAATAATAATGTTGAATACTATGAAACCGAATGGCTTAAACTCTTCGTTTTCAAACAAACTTGAATCATTAAGTACTTATAAATTATTTTAAAATAAGATTTTTTTTTTTTCTCTTTTTTTTTGAGATATTATTTAAAAAAAAAAAAATTTTTTATTTTTTTTTAAAAAATTTTAATTTTATTTTCTGGAAATAATTAATTTTAAATTGTAAATCTAGATCATACTGAAGAAGGCCAAAAGCCGAAACACCAGGTGTCTAAAAAATAAAGACAGTTTTTAAAACCAAAAATTCTTTTTTATTTTCATCCCTTATTAAATAACATTGTCGCATCATTAAAATTTTGGATGTTGTTGTTATTGACTGTATTCTCAAGTAAGAGGAACCAGTCCTCCAAGGTATTTTGACCATTACGACAACGAGGTAATAAGTCCATAAATTTTGATTGTCTAATGTCTCCGTTTTGATTAGTTTGTCTTTCACTTTTTTCTAGCAGACTACTGTACGACTACTACTAGACAACTGTGTCAAATTTATTATATGAATTGAGACCGTCAATTGAAGTTTGACAATTAGCTTTATTTGAATAAAGAGTGCGGCCACAAACCGGTAGGAGTTGTCCAGGGTCCCCTACCAAAATTACTGACAAACCCCCATATGAAAATTATTAGCTTTAATCTCTTGAAGTCTTCGATTAATAATACCGAAAAGTTTTTGTGAAACCATCGAAAATTCATCAATTATGAGAAACTTAAAATGTTGGAATTCTTTTTGTAATTTTCTTAGTTTTTCACTTTTTAGTACATTATTCTCATTATCAACTGATATTTGTAACAAACTGTGTATTGTCTCACCTCGAATAATAAAAGATGCTTTCGCGGTTGGAGCACATCGTTTGAGGGATTCGTCTAGATATGTACATATTCCAAAAATTGTGAAGGACTTTCCGGTCCCAGCAGCTCCAATCATAATCATACTTAAAGGCGAACGCATCATAAATCTTCACGCCTTAAGGAAAAAAAAATTTAAAAAACAAACTATACCACGTTGTTCAGCACATAAAATTTCCCCAGTAAAGTGGAAAAATCGAGACCTCGTTTCTACTTCATACCCCTCGCCTTTAGGACCCAAAATAGACCTCTTTAGAACGGTCTAATAACAGCATTTTAAAAATTTGTAGACATATCGTTTTTTTTTTGAGATATATGAATTCAGCACCCCAAAATACGTTAGTGAACATATTTACAAGTTGTAAATCCACCATAAACGCGCTAATATTATTCAATTCTTCTCGTCTCGTATTGGTGTTTTTTTGAATAACAGTGGGTTCTTTTTCATCACTTGACGATCCAATTTGTAGTCGTTTAGCTGAGTCAAGACGTCCTACAGGAATAGCAACTCGTGTATTTGGAACGTTTCTATCAAACTCGCATGTTGATTTTTCACTTGGATCATTTATCATTCTTCTGATTACTGTGTCGTTTAACATGCTGTCGGTTATCATCGTGTAATCATAAAAAAAAAATCCATCATTCGATTGTTTGAAAACATTTGATAATTTCAAGATTGTCGATAGACAAACATTTTCAGGCGGAACACTCGTACTAGGACTTGCGGCTGTTGTTGTTGACCGTTGAATTGGTATTGGCTGAGTTGTTGCAACAACCACTCAACTAGGAACACGATTTCTTAGACTTTTTGACTTACGTTTTTTAAAGAAAAAGACGGGAGAAACACTAACTAAAGTAGATGAAATAATAATCAAAGATTTAAGAAAAAAACATAAATTGTCATGTAAATTATCGTAAAATTAGATTCACTCATTTTTAGAAAACACTTCACATTAATTATGCCTACACGCAAACAAAATTTTTAAAATTAACTCAAAATATCAATTCCTCACTAACAAAAAAAAAAAAAAATCACTGAAGACTCAATAGCTATCCTTAATCCTCTTGATTAAATAGGATACTCTGACCCCTCCCTTCCAAAAATATCAAAAAACAAAAACAATTCTAATCTCAAAATTTAATTTCCTAAATTTTCTGCACGTGTTTCAAAATATATGAAAGCACCTCTGGTCACGGCAACAATGTTGTGTCCGAGAAATATTTTAAATTAGACTCAGCTGAGTTAAAATAAAAAAAACAACAATTTCTTTTTTTTTTTATATTTTCATTTCAAATTATTAATTAAAGATAAGGCCGGATCTCGTTGTGGAAGCTATTACAAATAATAAAGGTAAATAACAAAAACAAAGACTTCACTGTAAATAATAATAAACAATAATAAAAAACAAAAAAAGGAAAAAAAACGCTAAGTCTTAAGTCATCTTGTTTCAAGTCAAGTCCTCTTTTTTCTAATTTTTAAGTTTTTTTCTTAAATAAAAATAACTAAATAAACTTGAACTTGTTGCATTTTACATTTCAATCAGTAAATTATAAAGACTAATTTGTGAATGCAACACATATTTTAAAAGGTGGTTAACAGCTTGTGATTCAGATACAAATTGTGTTCGAATTTTATCGGTTGGATCACCTTGACCAAATGGAAATAGTTTAGGAAAGACTAAAGAGCATATTCCGTTTATGTTAAACTTATTTATTCGATTTTGACTAACATCAGGCCAGTTGATTTTGTTTCTAATTTTATCTATTACAAATTTTTTTTCTTGTTCATATTGAGCGATTTACATGATTCAGTATATTTTTTCCCTTTTAACATTTTTCCCTCTTAAACATTTTCCCTTGTAATAAATTCCCTTTTAACATTTTTCCCTCTTAACATTTTTCCCTCTGTAATTTTTTCCCTGCATAATTTTTTCCCTGTTAAATTTTTTCCCTCTACAAAATATAACACAATATTAGCCAATTAAAAAAAAGATAAATTAATTGATTGACTCTGACTCTCTAAATGAATTTAATCCAAAAATAACTTTATCCTGATCCTAAAACTCAACTGCTTACTGATGCTAATACTTTTGTGCTAATCTTTTGTGGGTCAATATAAAAGGGGGTAAGATGATCTTCAAAAAAATATCTCAAATTATAAAAAATACTCTTGACAAATGGAAGCAGCTGAATACTTCAATGAAAAAAAGACAATAGTCTTGTACAACAATTACAAACTTAATCGACTTCCAGCAAATGCTGATGGTTCTATACGTTTTCGCTGCCAAACATGCAAAGCTATGTGTATAACTGTCACACCAGCTCATCTTATAGAGAGAACTCCGAATGCTGAATCCAAATACTCAAACAACTGCAAGAAGTTTTCCAATGTCCAAAAAATATGCCTTCAACAATATGACAACATGAAAAAAGATGCACGTAATGACACAAACTTCAGCTTTGCGAAAAACTACTCCGAAAACCTCCAACAGCTACAAGCTAACTTCGATCCGGGACTCGTAGCTGAATTTTATCCTAAAGAAGAAACGGCACGAGTCACATGCTCCAAAAACAAAAACAAGCATTCACCTAAAGAACAATCAACATCATCCCTTTTAACACCTACCGAAGATCAAAAGTCGATTACCATCAACGGACAGAAAGAAGCTTTTTTGCGATTTGACAACGAAAACCTTAAGGAAAACCGGATTTTCTTATTTGTATCCAATACTGGGATTGAAATACTACAGAAATCCGAAGAGTATCATCTTGATGGAACATTTAAAAATGCACCAAAACAATTTTACCAAATTTTAACTGTTCATGCCGTGATCAAAAAAATAACACATGTCTGTGCTTATATATTCCTTGAGAACAAAAACACAACAACGTACATAATAGCACTCGAACAATTGAGAAACATATGTATCCCTAAAAATCTAAAACGAATGATGGTCGATTTCGAGGTTGCTTTAATGAAAAGCATTATTTCTGTATTTCCAAACGTCGCGTTGAAGGGTTGCTGGTTTCATTACAGTCAAGCCATTCGAAAAAAAATATTTTTAATCGGATTAAAAACCAACTACCTAAACGATTCGAAATTTAAATTTTGGGTAAAGCGTTTTATCACATTAGCGTTGATACCTATAGACAAAATCAAAGATGCGTTTGATATTATTATTCGAGAAATACCATTAAATGACGAAAAAATTATTCGATTTTTAAAATACTTTAAAAATCAATGGTTAAATGGGTTTATCTCGCCAGAAATTTGGAACCACAGATTATCACAAAAACGAACCAACAATAACCTTGAAGGGTTTCACTCTAAATTAACAAAAGTAATACCGAAGTATCATCCAAAATTTTCGGATATGGTAAATTACATTAAGAAAGAAGATGCTAAAACCAGAAATGCATATCTGACACCAAATAGCAAACCGAAACAAGCCAAACGAGACCAAGAAAAAGACTTAAAAATACAATCGATCCAAGACGATTACAATCAAAATAAGATTAATTTCGAAATCTATTTTGAAAACTTGACTCACCAAATAATGCATCCTTATGAACAAGATTTGGATATTGAACAAGACGAAAACCAGGATGGTGTAGACTTTACTGATGTTGAGGAAGAAAACGAAAAAATCGTTGACCAAACATCGTCAAAAATCAAAATTATAAAATTACAAAATATTTACAAGAATTTTGATTTTATTGGTGATTTAAAAGAACGCTTAGCTGGACAAGTGCCACCGTCTGGATCATCCGAGCAATCAATCGTTATCAAAAGAAAAATAACTGACGAAATGCCTGTTGAATTATCAGCAAAAAAAATTAAGATCCAGTCAGACTCGGTATCAATTAAGATTAAACAATAAAAGTTTGATCTTCAATCAACTTCAACTTCACACGTTCAAATTGCAAACATTCAAGTTCATACAGTTGACGACAATATCCGCGAAGAACCGTTTAATTATGCTGTACAAGACAATCAATGGCTAATGGGCCGTCACATCGATCTAGCATTCGATCACATTGAGTCAAAAGCATCAAGCATCTATTTAACAATTTCAAACAATTGGAAAATTGAGGAAATGGTTCGAAACAACTATTTTATGCATGAGTCACCTGAGATCGACAAGATTTTTGTTGTCAACGTCAAGAATTTGCATTGGATTATCTTAACGAATATCAACCCCTTAGACAAATGGGATGAAAATTTTGAACAAAATTGGTTCGTTTACGACAGCATGAATGATCCGAGCAACTGCAGTGCAACAGCAACAATTTTCAAACTCATCTATCCTGAACAAAACTTTCAAAAATTAAACATGGTCAAAGTGGAGCAACAAATTGGTACAAATGATTGTGGATTGTTCGCGATAGCTTACGCTCAAATGTTGGCAAATGATACGGATCCGTTTAATATTAGATTTGATCAAAAACTAATGCGCGTAACTTATAATAGTTTTATTAATTTTGGTAGTTTGTTTAACTTTTATTGTGAAATTTTGTCTGAAAAAAAAAAAGAACTTGTTCCATTTACCGTTAAGTGGTAATTTTTCTATTTTTTTTACATTTTTGTATTACTTAACTATCAATTTGATTTCTAATTGGCTAATTTTTTCTAATAATTTAAAATAAAATTCACTTCTAATTGGCTTTATTTTTTTACTTTATTTTAACACCTCCTAATAAAAGGGAAAAATGTTCAGAGGGAAAATGTTACGAAAGGGAAAAAGTTTAAGAGGGAAAAAAAAAAAAAGGGAAAATATTAAGAAGGAAAAATATTAAGAGGGAAAAAGTTTAAGAGGGAAAAATTAAAAAGGGAAAAAATTACGAAGACCGATTTACATGTTGAAGTGGAAATTTAAAAAAAATGCAACATTTTTTTAATTGGATAAAAAAAAACGTTTTGTCAATACATAACTTAAAATAAGGTGGGGACAATGTATTCTTAAACTCGCATAGATTTGTACATGCAAGAAAATAGATTAATTATTTTGCATAATTTAATCTTTTAATAAGATTTCAATTTTTTTCGTCCAGTAAAATTCGACCTCATTAAATATTCTATTTCCCTTTTCACTCAATATGTCTGGTAATACAAAAAAGCGGTCGTCGTTATTGAAATTTTCTTGACCGACATGATAGGAAAATTGGGAGAAATTAACATCTCTTCAACAATTTCTAGGTCAAAAAAGGCTTGTTTAAGTTCGTTTGATAGTAATTGGTGTCTATGGTTCAAATTATTGTTATCTGTAAACTTATTAGACAGCTCACATGTTTCACACTTTGAAAATTTAGTTGGCCATAGTTCGTGACAGTTAGAACGAAAAAAAAGAGTTTAATTGTCTAATATTTTGATGAAACACTAAAATTTAATTTCTGACCCATTCTTGTTGATGCAAAGGACCATTTTTTTTCATTTATTTCTTCTAAATATTTTCCTTTGTGTACAATATTGTTTGTATTCATAGGCTTGGCTGGGTTGTTTGATTACAAATCAGGTTCAAAATTGTGTAATGGGAGTATCTCATTAACAAAGTTTGCATCAATTAATGGAATGTTGCAGATAAAATTGGAATCGAAAAGTTGATTTGATTGTTGAAAAATATTCTGGTTGTGTTTAGATTATCTTTGTTAAGACGACATTTTTTATAAGCTCTAGTCTTACGGCCAGGAACTCATACATTTAGCGATTTCGATAGACGGTGAGTTGTTAACTTCAATTGACTTAGTGCCTTATTAATCATATTTATAAATGTAAAAGTAAAAGTAAACCAAAAATAATTACAGTGTGAAAGGGTGAGATAGGGGTTCCGTCATTAATTTTGATTTTTTTGGAGGAATTTCTTTGATGTGTTACATTAACGGAAGGAGATAAGCAAGTATTTTCGAAGATAATGGCTTGATCAAGTACATCATTATTATCATTCTGATTTTAAAAAGTTGATATTAAATTTAAGTGTTATAGCAAAAATTAGGTTTTAAGTGATGAGATTACCAGTTTAATTGGACTTATATTTTTTAGAGCTGACGTGAAGGTTTTTTGAATTGGCTTGACGTTGTTCATTATTATTTAGTAATGAAATAATTGTCAAAATCTATTAATTATAAAAAAATTTATTGAAAAAAATTAATGTTTGTTTTTATAAAATTGAAATTGTCGAAAAATAAAAATTGAATTGAATTAAGTATAATGAAAAAAAAGTGGGTAAAATTTTAGCGTGCTCGTTTAGCTCTTTGGCTTATATGTTGTTCGGTTTGAATCGGGTTTGGTGTTTGCTGTGTTTGGGGTGGGGCTGGAGTGGGAGGTATCGAAGTGTTTTGAGTGGACTGTGAGTTTGATGACTCATGTTGTGTGAGAGACATATTCAGGAGCTCATTATCCTCTCTTTCCCTCTTATTTGGGTCCCATCTTGAAACTGCGGTTATTGTATAATTTTCAAAATCGAGTTTTCAAAGAATTTTTTCTCTGTGTCTTTTTCAAAAAAGTGTAGAAAGTCAACAATAATGTGTATATTTTCAGTCTTGTGTTAATTTAACGGTTCTTTTTAGTTTTATTTTTAATTGGTTGTGAATAAAAATAATGATTTTATTGTTAATTGATCCTGATAAAAATAAACAATAAACAATCAATTAAAAATTAAATTTATCAACTTTGTTTGATTATGCGAGCCAATAGATTTCTGTACTTTTTAAGCCAATAGAGATCAAGCGGTCGAACAAAGGCTCAAAATCACTATGAATGGTGGACATAAAGGTTCTTGTTTGAGTAAATGATTTCGATTTGAGCAGAGACATTAAAGTAAAGAAAAAAATTAAAATTTGATTTTCCGAAGCTGTTCTTGTATAATCTATGAGAATCTTAAAAGATCTTGAATTAGTTTATAACGTGTAAAACTTCTAGATGGTTAGTCGATCCTTTATTGAGACATAAAAATGGTCTTTAAACATAAGATTTGGACACTTGTTTGTTGAACTATTTTTACAAGTATTCAACTCGAAATGGTTACTACTATAAATGGAGTATTGACTGTAGATGATGATTTTAGAAATGTTTTCTTTCTAATTATTTTAAACCGAGTTCATATTTGTAAATTGTTCTTAAGAAATTAAGATATAAGTTTGATAAAGCATTTAATAAAAAAATGAGTTCCGAATTTAGTCCTCGATAAATGAAAGTTCATAATGTTTAAGATTTTAAGTAAGTTCCAATTTTGACAGAGTACAAATTAATATTTATCGTTCCGGGAATCAGTTCCTAGTATGTTTAACAAATTGTTTGATGGTTGGTAACATATCGAATGAAAGAGATTTTAAAGTTGATTTGTGACGTTTGGCGTTTATGACCATTGACAGTAAGACGTGTTAATATGTTTCGTTAAAAAATGACCGGTAGAGCTGAATTAATCGAGATTGAAGATACAGTGGTGGCAAAGGTTTTGTAACAGTCCGTCACCTAACGTCACCTAACGTCAGATGACGTCAGGTTACGTCATTCGTCAGGTAACGTCAGCTGACGTCAGATGACGTCACCATAAAGTATCCAAATCAGAGTTTGGTAAACTCAAGTTGCAAATGACGTCAGGTGACGTCAGCTGAATTTCGTCGACAATCAGATGACGTCAGGTTACCCTTTTTCGTCCCTTTTTCACACAAGCGGTTTTATTTATTCAATCATTTAATTAAAAAAAAAGGGATTGAATTAACGATAAATTTTTCGAAAAAACTGATTTCTGTGAAAATTAAGGAAAATATGTAGAAATTTCAATCAATGCTCTTTAAGGATCTAATGCAAGCAGCTCCATATCTTCCTTAATTTAACGTAAAAATTAAAGAAATGAAAGATGCGATTTTAGTAAAGAAGCTCAGTAAGAAATTGTTTATTTGATGGGAGAAGTACTAAAGAACTTTTTTTAGAGAAAGAAAAAAGGATGGAACAAGACAGACAGTCTATGATTTTGTAGAAAAAAATTTTAACATTGAGGATTGAAAAAAAAATTATAATTAAATTTTTTAAATCGGTTCAAACCGGTTTGAAATCTGTCATGAAACCGGTTGAAAATATAACCGAATTTACAAAACCGGTTAGGATTTGGAACCGGTTCTTAGGAACCGATCTACCAGTCAAAATTTCAAGTCAAAAGTCTCAAAAGTCCAAGTCAATTACGGACTTTGACTTTCCTTTTTTTTTTCTGCTCAAGTCAAAGTATGACTTTGAATATTTTTTTTGGCTTTCTTTATGGAATAATAACAATTAGAAATTATAACATGAGACTGTTTTGTCTAAAATACAATTTTATTTTATTTTTAAGACAGAATTTTTAAGAAAAACGTAAGAATTAACATAAAAAACTTGAACTGACTTCAAATTTTTTAAATTTTTGAAGTCAAAAGTTGAGTTTAAATTTTTCTTTTTTAAAGTCAAGTCATAACTTGACTTTGACTTTTGACCTACTCTGGTTATAATTGAGCAATTATAACCGAATTTCGCCAGATGTAATTCTAATTAGTGACAAAAGTGGCCGTGTCACGGTTAATATTACATCTAATCAAAGTACAATCTTATAGATAATTACATGTAATTATGAACGAGAGTTTACGGTATGTAAAAACTTTAAAATAGATATCAACCTCCAGGATTTTTTAGAATCTTTTTCGGACAAAACAAGCAACTTTTGGTCGACTTTGCTCTGGAGTGTTCATTATTTATTTATTAAAATCTTAGGGCGGGGCCAGTCTCCATCAACTTACTCACTACGTAATTCCTAAAAATAAAGCGTTAAAAATGGAACTCATACATTTAGCGATTTCGATAGACGGTGAGTTGTTAACTTCAATTGACTTAGTGCCTTATTAATCATATTTATAAATGTAAAAGTAAAAGTAAACCAAAAATAATTACAGTGTGAAAGGGTGAGATAGGGGTTCCGTCATTAATTTTGATTTTTTTGGAGGAATTTCTTTGATGTGTTACATTAACGGAAGGAGATAAGCAAGTATTTTCGAAGATAATGGCTTGATCAAGTACATCATTATTATCATTCTGATTTTAAAAAGTTGATATTAAATTTAAGTGTTATAGCAAAAATTAGGTTTTAAGTGATGAGATTACCAGTTTAATTGGACTTATATTTTTTAGAGCTGACGTGAAGGTTTTTTGAATTGGCTTGACGTTTTTCATTATTATTTAGTAATGAAATAATTGTCAAAATCTATTAATTATAAAAAAATTTATTGAAAAAAATTAATGTTTGTTTTTATAAAATTGAAATTGTCGAAAAATAAAAATTGAATTGAATTAAGTATAATGAAAAAAAAGTGGGTAAAATTTTAGCGTGCTCGTTTAGCTCTTTGGCTTATATGTTGTTCGGTTTGAATCGGGTTTGGTGTTTGCTGTGTTTGGGGTGGGGCTGGAGTGGGAGGTATCGAAGTGTTTTGAGTGGACTGTGAGTTTGATGACTCATGTTGTGTGAGAGACATATTCAGGAGCTCATTATCCTCTCTTTCCCTCTTATTTGGGTCCCATCTTGAAACTGCGGTTATTGTATAATTTTCAAAATCGAGTTTTCAAAGAATTTTTTCTCTGTGTCTTTTTCAAAAAAGTGTAGAAAGTCAACAATAATGTGTATATTTTCAGTCTTGTGTTAATTTAACGGTTCTTTTTAGTTTTATTTTTAATTGGTTGTGAATAAAAATAATGATTTTATTGTTAATTGATCCTGATAAAAATAAACAATAAACAATCAATTAAAAATTAAATTTATCAACTTTGTTTGATTATGCGAGCCAATAGATTTCTGTACTTTTTAAGCCAATAGAGATCAAGCGGTCGAACAAAGGCTCAAAATCACTATGAATGGTGGACATAAAGGTTCTTGTTTGAGTAAATGATTTCGATTTGAGCAGAGACATTAAAGTAAAGAAAAAAATTAAAATTTGATTTTCCGAAGCTGTTCTTGTATAATCTATGAGAATCTTAAAAGATCTTGAATTAGTTTATAACGTGTAAAACTTCTAGATGGTTAGTCGATCCTTTATTGAGACATAAAAATGGTCTTTAAACATAAGATTTGGACACTTGTTTGTTGAACTATTTTTACAAGTATTCAACTCGAAATGGTTACTACTATAAATGGAGTATTGACTGTAGATGATGATTTTAGAAATGTTTTCTTTCTAATTATTTTAAACCGAGTTCATATTTGTAAATTGTTCTTAAGAAATTAAGATATAAGTTTGATAAAGCATTTAATAAAAAAATGAGTTCCGAATTTAGTCCTCGATAAATGAAAGTTCATAATGTTTAAGATTTTAAGTAAGTTCCAATTTTGACAGAGTACAAATTAATATTTATCGTTCCGGGAATCAGTTCCTAGTATGTTTAACAAATTGTTTGATGGTTGGTAACATATCGAATGAAAGAGATTTTAAAGTTGATTTGTGACGTTTGGCGTTTATGACCATTGACAGTAAGACGTGTTAATATGTTTCGTTAAAAAATGACCGGTAGAGCTGAATTAATCGAGATTGAAGATACAGTGGTGGCAAAGGTTTTGTAACAGTCCGTCACCTAACGTCACCTAACGTCAGATGACGTCAGGTTACGTCATTCGTCAGGTAACGTCAGCTGACGTCAGATGACGTCACCATAAAGTATCCAAATCAGAGTTTGGTAAACTCAAGTTGCAAATGACGTCAGGTGACGTCAGCTGAATTTCGTCGACAATCAGATGACGTCAGGTTACCCTTTTTCGTCCCTTTTTCACACAAGCGGTTTTATTTATTCAATCATTTAATTAAAAAAAAAGGGATTGAATTAACGATAAATTTTTCGAAAAAACTGATTTCTGTGAAAATTAAGGAAAATATGTAGAAATTTCAATCAATGCTCTTTAAGGATCTAATGCAAGCAGCTCCATATCTTCCTTAATTTAACGTAAAAATTAAAGAAATGAAAGATGCGATTTTAGTAAAGAAGCTCAGTAAGAAATTGTTTATTTGATGGGAGAAGTACTAAAGAACTTTTTTTAGAGAAAGAAAAAAGGATGGAACAAGACAGACAGTCTATGATTTTGTAGAAAAAAATTTTAACATTGAGGATTGAAAAAAAAATTATAATTAAATTTTTTAAATCGGTTCAAACCGGTTTGAAATCTGTCATGAAACCGGTTGAAAATATAACCGAATTTACAAAACCGGTTAGGATTTGGAACCGGTTCTTAGGAACCGATCTACCAGTCAAAATTTCAAGTCAAAAGTCTCAAAAGTCCAAGTCAATTACGGACTTTGACTTTCCTTTTTTTTTTCTGCTCAAGTCAAAGTATGACTTTGAATATTTTTTTTGGCTTTCTTTATGGAATAATAACAATTAGAAATTATAACATGAGACTGTTTTGTCTAAAATACAATTTTATTTTATTTTTAAGACAGAATTTTTAAGAAAAACGTAAGAATTAACATAAAAAACTTGAACTGACTTCAAATTTTTTAAATTTTTGAAGTCAAAAGTTGAGTTTAAATTTTTCTTTTTTAAAGTCAAGTCATAACTTGACTTTGACTTTTGACCTACTCTGGTTATAATTGAGCAATTATAACCGAATTTCGCCAGATGTAATTCTAATTAGTGACAAAAGTGGCCGTGTCACGGTTAATATTACATCTAATCAAAGTACAATCTTATAGATAATTACATGTAATTATGAACGAGAGTTTACGGTATGTAAAAACTTTAAAATAGATATCAACCTCCAGGATTTTTTAGAATCTTTTTCGGACAAAACAAGCAACTTTTGGTCGACTTTGCTCTGGAGTGTTCATTATTTATTTATTAAAATCTTAGGGCGGGGCCAGTCTCCATCAACTTACTCACTACGTAATTCCTAAAAATAAAGCGTTAAAAATGGAACTCATACATTTAGCGATTTCGATAGACGGTGAGTTGTTAACTTCAATTGACTTAGTGCCTTATTAATCATATTTATAAATGTAAAAGTAAAAGTAAACCAAAAATAATTACAGTGTGAAAGGGTGAGATAGGGGTTCCGTCATTAATTTTGATTTTTTTGGAGGAATTTCTTTGATGTGTTACATTAACGGAAGGAGATAAGCAAGTATTTTCGAAGATAATGGCTTGATCAAGTACATCATTATTATCATTCTGATTTTAAAAAGTTGATATTAAATTTAAGTGTTATAGCAAAAATTAGGTTTTAAGTGATGAGATTACCAGTTTAATTGGACTTATATTTTTTAGAGCTGACGTGAAGGTTTTTTGAATTGGCTTGACGTTGTTCATTATTATTTAGTAATGAAATAATTGTCAAAATCTATTAATTATAAAAAAATTTATTGAAAAAAATTAATGTTTGTTTTTATAAAATTGAAATTGTCGAAAAATAAAAATTGAATTGAATTAAGTATAATGAAAAAAAAGTGGGTAAAATTTTAGCGTGCTCGTTTAGCTCTTTGGCTTATATGTTGTTCGGTTTGAATCGGGTTTGGTGTTTGCTGTGTTTGGGGTGGGGCTGGAGTGGGAGGTATCGAAGTGTTTTGAGTGGACTGTGAGTTTGATGACTCATGTTGTGTGAGAGACATATTCAGGAGCTCATTATCCTCTCTTTCCCTCTTATTTGGGTCCCATCTTGAAACTGCGGTTATTGTATAATTTTCAAAATCGAGTTTTCAAAGAATTTTTTCTCTGTGTCTTTTTCAAAAAAGTGTAGAAAGTCAACAATAATGTGTATATTTTCAGTCTTGTGTTAATTTAACGGTTCTTTTTAGTTTTATTTTTAATTGGTTGTGAATAAAAATAATGATTTTATTGTTAATTGATCCTGATAAAAATAAACAATAAACAATCAATTAAAAATTAAATTTATCAACTTTGTTTGATTATGCGAGCCAATAGATTTCTGTACTTTTTAAGCCAATAGAGATCAAGCGGTCGAACAAAGGCTCAAAATCACTATGAATGGTGGACATAAAGGTTCTTGTTTGAGTAAATGATTTCGATTTGAGCAGAGACATTAAAGTAAAGAAAAAAATTAAAATTTGATTTTCCGAAGCTGTTCTTGTATAATCTATGAGAATCTTAAAAGATCTTGAATTAGTTTATAACGTGTAAAACTTCTAGATGGTTAGTCGATCCTTTATTGAGACATAAAAATGGTCTTTAAACATAAGATTTGGACACTTGTTTGTTGAACTATTTTTACAAGTATTCAACTCGAAATGGTTACTACTATAAATGGAGTATTGACTGTAGATGATGATTTTAGAAATGTTTTCTTTCTAATTATTTTAAACCGAGTTCATATTTGTAAATTGTTCTTAAGAAATTAAGATATAAGTTTGATAAAGCATTTAATAAAAAAATGAGTTCCGAATTTAGTCCTCGATAAATGAAAGTTCATAATGTTTAAGATTTTAAGTAAGTTCCAATTTTGACAGAGTACAAATTAATATTTATCGTTCCGGGAATCAGTTCCTAGTATGTTTAACAAATTGTTTGATGGTTGGTAACATATCGAATGAAAGAGATTTTAAAGTTGATTTGTGACGTTTGGCGTTTATGACCATTGACAGTAAGACGTGTTAATATGTTTCGTTAAAAAATGACCGGTAGAGCTGAATTAATCGAGATTGAAGATACAGTGGTGGCAAAGGTTTTGTAACAGTCCGTCACCTAACGTCACCTAACGTCAGATGACGTCAGGTTACGTCATTCGTCAGGTAACGTCAGCTGACGTCAGATGACGTCACCATAAAGTATCCAAATCAGAGTTTGGTAAACTCAAGTTGCAAATGACGTCAGGTGACGTCAGCTGAATTTCGTCGACAATCAGATGACGTCAGGTTACCCTTTTTCGTCCCTTTTTCACACAAGCGGTTTTATTTATTCAATCATTTAATTAAAAAAAAAGGGATTGAATTAACGATAAATTTTTCGAAAAAACTGATTTCTGTGAAAATTAAGGAAAATATGTAGAAATTTCAATCAATGCTCTTTAAGGATCTAATGCAAGCAGCTCCATATCTTCCTTAATTTAACGTAAAAATTAAAGAAATGAAAGATGCGATTTTAGTAAAGAAGCTCAGTAAGAAATTGTTTATTTGATGGGAGAAGTACTAAAGAACTTTTTTTAGAGAAAGAAAAAAGGATGGAACAAGACAGACAGTCTATGATTTTGTAGAAAAAAATTTTAACATTGAGGATTGAAAAAAAAATTATAATTAAATTTTTTAAATCGGTTCAAACCGGTTTGAAATCTGTCATGAAACCGGTTGAAAATATAACCGAATTTACAAAACCGGTTAGGATTTGGAACCGGTTCTTAGGAACCGATCTACCAGTCAAAATTTCAAGTCAAAAGTCTCAAAAGTCCAAGTCAATTACGGACTTTGACTTTCCTTTTTTTTTTCTGCTCAAGTCAAAGTATGACTTTGAATATTTTTTTTGGCTTTCTTTATGGAATAATAACAATTAGAAATTATAACATGAGACTGTTTTGTCTAAAATACAATTTTATTTTATTTTTAAGACAGAATTTTTAAGAAAAACGTAAGAATTAACATAAAAAACTTGAACTGACTTCAAATTTTTTAAATTTTTGAAGTCAAAAGTTGAGTTTAAATTTTTCTTTTTTAAAGTCAAGTCATAACTTGACTTTGACTTTTGACCTACTCTGGTTATAATTGAGCAATTATAACCGAATTTCGCCAGATGTAATTCTAATTAGTGACAAAAGTGGCCGTGTCACGGTTAATATTACATCTAATCAAAGTACAATCTTATAGATAATTACATGTAATTATGAACGAGAGTTTACGGTATGTAAAAACTTTAAAATAGATATCAACCTCCAGGATTTTTTAGAATCTTTTTCGGACAAAACAAGCAACTTTTGGTCGACTTTGCTCTGGAGTGTTCATTATTTATTTATTAAAATCTTAGGGCGGGGCCAGTCTCCATCAACTTACTCACTACGTAATTCCTAAAAATAAAGCGTTAAAAATGGAACTCATACATTTAGCGATTTCGATAGACGGTGAGTTGTTAACTTCAATTGACTTAGTGCCTTATTAATCATATTTATAAATGTAAAAGTAAAAGTAAACCAAAAATAATTACAGTGTGAAAGGGTGAGATAGGGGTTCCGTCATTAATTTTGATTTTTTTGGAGGAATTTCTTTGATGTGTTACATTAACGGAAGGAGATAAGCAAGTATTTTCGAAGATAATGGCTTGATCAAGTACATCATTATTATCATTCTGATTTTAAAAAGTTGATATTAAATTTAAGTGTTATAGCAAAAATTAGGTTTTAAGTGATGAGATTACCAGTTTAATTGGACTTATATTTTTTAGAGCTGACGTGAAGGTTTTTTGAATTGGCTTGACGTTGTTCATTATTATTTAGTAATGAAATAATTGTCAAAATCTATTAATTATAAAAAAATTTATTGAAAAAAATTAATGTTTGTTTTTATAAAATTGAAATTGTCGAAAAATAAAAATTGAATTGAATTAAGTATAATGAAAAAAAAGTGGGTAAAATTTTAGCGTGCTCGTTTAGCTCTTTGGCTTATATGTTGTTCGGTTTGAATCGGGTTTGGTGTTTGCTGTGTTTGGGGTGGGGCTGGAGTGGGAGGTATCGAAGTGTTTTGAGTGGACTGTGAGTTTGATGACTCATGTTGTGTGAGAGACATATTCAGGAGCTCATTATCCTCTCTTTCCCTCTTATTTGGGTCCCATCTTGAAACTGCGGTTATTGTATAATTTTCAAAATCGAGTTTTCAAAGAATTTTTTCTCTGTGTCTTTTTCAAAAAAGTGTAGAAAGTCAACAATAATGTGTATATTTTCAGTCTTGTGTTAATTTAACGGTTCTTTTTAGTTTTATTTTTAATTGGTTGTGAATAAAAATAATGATTTTATTGTTAATTGATCCTGATAAAAATAAACAATAAACAATCAATTAAAAATTAAATTTATCAACTTTGTTTGATTATGCGAGCCAATAGATTTCTGTACTTTTTAAGCCAATAGAGATCAAGCGGTCGAACAAAGGCTCAAAATCACTATGAATGGTGGACATAAAGGTTCTTGTTTGAGTAAATGATTTCGATTTGAGCAGAGACATTAAAGTAAAGAAAAAAATTAAAATTTGCATTTCCGAAGCTGTTCTTGTATAATCTATGAGAATCTTAAAAGATCTTGAATTAGTTTATAACGTGTAAAACTTCTAGATGGTTAGTCGATCCTTTATTGAGACATAAAAATGGTCTTTAAACATAAGATTTGGACACTTGTTTGTTGAACTATTTTTACAAGTATTCAACTCGAAATGGTTACTACTATAAATGGAGTATTGACTGTAGATGATGATTTTAGAAATGTTTTCTTTCTAATTATTTTAAACCGAGTTCATATTTGTAAATTGTTCTTAAGAAATTAAGATATAAGTTTGATAAAGCATTTAATAAAAAAATGAGTTCCGAATTTAGTCCTCGATAAATGAAAGTTCATAATGTTTAAGATTTTAAGTAAGTTCCAATTTTGACAGAGTACAGATTAATATTTATCGTTCCAGGAATCAGTTCCTAGTATGTTTAACAAATTGTTTGATGGTTGGTAACATATCGAATGAAAGAGATTTTAAAGTTGATTTGTGACGTTTGGCGTTTATGACCATTGACAGTAAGACGTGTTAATATGTTTCGTTAAAAAATGACCGGTAGAGCTGAATTAATCGAGATTGAAGATACAGTGGTGGCAAAGGTTTTGTAACAGTCCGTCACCTAACGTCACCTAACGTCAGATGACGTCAGGTTACGTCATTCGTCAGGTAACGTCAGCTGACGTCAGATGACGTCACCATAAAGTATCCAAATCAGAGTTTGGTAAACTCAAGTTGCAAATGACGTCAGGTGACGTCAGCTGAATTTCGTCGACAATCAGATGACGTCAGGTTACCCTTTTTCGTCCCTTTTTCACACAAGCGGTTTTATTTATTCAATCATTTAATTAAAAAAAAAGGGATTGAATTAACGATAAATTTTTCGAAAAAACTGATTTCTGTGAAAATTAAGGAAAATATGTAGAAATTTCAATCAATGCTCTTTAAGGATCTAATGCAAGCAGCTCCATATCTTCCTTAATTTAACGTAAAAATTAAAGAAATGAAAGATGCGATTTTAGTAAAGAAGCTCAGTAAGAAATTGTTTATTTGATGGGAGAAGTACTAAAGAACTTTTTTTAGAGAAAGAAAAAAGAATGGAACAAGACAGACAGTCTATGATTTTGTAGAAAAAAATTTTAACATTGAGGATTGAAAAAAAAATTATAATTAAATTTTTTAAATCGGTTCAAACCGGTTTGAAATCTGTCATGAAACCGGTTGAAAATATAACCGAATTTACAAAACCGGTTAGGATTTGGAACCGGTTCTTAGGAACCGATCTACCAGTCAAAATTTCAAGTCAAAAGTCTCAAAAGTCCAAGTCAATTACGGACTTTGACTTTCCTTTTTTTTTTCTGCTCAAGTCAAAGTATGACTTTGAATATTTTTTTTGGCTTTCTTTATGGAATAATAACAATTAGAAATTATAACATGAGACTGTTTTGTCTAAAATACAATTTTATTTTATTTTTAAGACAGAATTTTTAAGAAAAACGTAAGAATTAACATAAAAAACTTGAACTGACTTCAAATTTTTTAAATTTTTGAAGTCAAAAGTTGAGTTTAAATTTTTCTTTTTTAAAGTCAAGTCATAACTTGACTTTGACTTTTGACCTACTCTGGTTATAATTGAGCAATTATAACCGAATTTCGCCAGATGTAATTCTAATTAGTGACAAAAGTGGCCGTGTCACGGTTAATATTACATCTAATCAAAGTACAATCTTATAGATAATTACATGTAATTATGAACGAGAGTTTACGGTATGTAAAAACTTTAAAATAGATATCAACCTCCAGGATTTTTTAGAATCTTTTTCGGACAAAACAAGAAACTTTTGGTCGACTTTGCTCTGGAGTGTTCATTATTTATTTATTAAAATCTTAGGGCGGGGCCAGTCTCCATCAACTTACTCACTACGTAATTCCTAAAAATAAAGCGTTAAAAATGGAACTCATACATTTAGCGATTTCGATAGACGGTGAGTTGTTAACTTCAATTGACTTAGTGCCTTATTAATCATATTTATAAATGTAAAAGTAAAAGTAAACCAAAAATAATTACAGTGTGAAAGGGTGAGATAGGGGTTCCGTCATTAATTTTGATTTTTTTGGAGGAATTTCTTTGATGTGTTACATTAACGGAAGGAGATAAGCAAGTATTTTCGAAGATAATGGCTTGATCAAGTACATCATTATTATCATTCTGATTTTAAAAAGTTGATATTAAATTTAAGTGTTATAGCAAAAATTAGGTTTTAAGTGATGAGATTACCAGTTTAATTGGACTTATATTTTTTAGAGCTGACGTGAAGGTTTTTTGAATTGGCTTGACGTTGTTCATTATTATTTAGTAATGAAATAATTGTCAAAATCTATTAATTATAAAAAAATTTATTGAAAAAAATTAATGTTTGTTTTTATAAAATTGAAATTGTCGAAAAATAAAAATTGAATTGAATTAAGTATAATGAAAAAAAAGTGGGTAAAATTTTAGCGTGCTCGTATAGCTCTTTGGCTTATATGTTGTTCGGTTTGAATCGGGTTTGGTGTTTGCTGTGTTTGGGGTGGGGCTGGAGTGGGAGGTATCGAAGTGTTTTGAGTGGACTGTGAGTTTGATGACTCATGTTGTGTGAGAGACATATTCAGGAGCTCATTATCCTCTCTTTCCCTCTTATTTGGGTCCCATCTTGAAACTGCGGTTATTGTATAATTTTCAAAATCGAGTTTTCAAAGAATTTTTTCTCTGTGTCTTTTTCAAAAAAGTGTAGAAAGTCAACAATAATGTGTATATTTTCAGTCTTGTGTTAATTTAACGGTTCTTTTTAGTTTTATTTTTAATTGGTTGTGAATAAAAATAATGATTTTATTGTTAATTGATCCTGATAAAAATAAACAATAAACAATCAATTAAAAATTAAATTTATCAACTTTGTTTGATTATGCGAGCCAATAGATTTCTGTACTTTTTAAGCCAATAGAGATCAAGCGGTCGAACAAAGGCTCAAAATCACTATGAATGGTGGACATAAAGGTTCTTGTTTGAGTAAATGATTTCGATTTGAGCAGAGACATTAAAGTAAAGAAAAAAATTAAAATTTGATTTTCCGAAGCTGTTCTTGTATAATCTATGAGAATCTTAAAAGATCTTGAATTAGTTTATAACGTGTAAAACTTCTAGATGGTTAGTCGATCCTTTATTGAGACATAAAAATGGTCTTTAAACATAAGATTTGGACACTTGTTTGTTGAACTATTTTTACAAGTATTCAACTCGAAATGGTTACTACTATAAATGGAGTATTGACTGTAGATGATGATTTTAGAAATGTTTTCTTTCTAATTATTTTAAACCGAGTTCATATTTGTAAATTGTTCTTAAGAAATTAAGATATAAGTTTGATAAAGCATTTAATAAAAAAATGAGTTCCGAATTTAGTCCTCGATAAATGAAAGTTCATAATGTTTAAGATTTTAAGTAAGTTCCAATTTTGACAGAGTACAGATTAATATTTATCGTTCCAGGAATCAGTTCCTAGTATGTTTAACAAATTGTTTGATGGTTGGTAACATATCGAATGAAAGAGATTTTAAAGTTGATTTGTGACGTTTGGCGTTTATGACCATTGACAGTAAGACGTGTTAATATGTTTCGTTAAAAAATGACCGGTAGAGCTGAATTAATCGAGATTGAAGATACAGTGGTGGCAAAGGTTTTGTAACAGTCCGTCACCTAACGTCACCTAACGTCAGATGACGTCAGGTTACGTCATTCGTCAGGTAACGTCAGCTGACGTCAGATGACGTCACCATAAAGTATCCAAATCAGAGTTTGGTAAACTCAAGTTGCAAATGACGTCAGGTGACGTCAGCTGAATTTCGTCGACAATCAGATGACGTCAGGTTACCCTTTTTCGTCCCTTTTTCACACAAGCGGTTTTATTTATTCAATCATTTAATTAAAAAAAAGGGATTGAATTAACGATAAATTTTTCGAAAAAACTGATTTCTGTGAAAATTAAGGAAAATATGTAGAAATTTCAATCAATGCTCTTTAAGGATCTAATGCAAGCAG
Source organism: Brachionus rubens (assembly GCA_022207745.1). Lineage (NCBI taxonomy): Eukaryota > Metazoa > Rotifera > Eurotatoria > Ploima > Brachionidae > Brachionus > Brachionus rubens. The sequence goes on along the minus strand of JAJVHD010000011.1, from coordinate 2,382,097 downwards.
CTCCATATCTTCCTTAATTTAACGTAAAAATTAAAGAAATGAAAGATGCGATTTTAGTAAAGAAGCTCAGTAAGAAATTGTTTATTTGATGGGAGAAGTACTAAAGAACTTTTTTTAGAGAAAGAAAAAAGGATGGAACAAGACAGACAGTCTATGATTTTGTAGAAAAAAATTTTAACATTGAGGATTGAAAAAAAAATTATAATTAAATTTTTTAAATCGGTTCAAACCGGTTTGAAATCTGTCATGAAACCGGTTGAAAATATAACCGAATTTACAAAACCGGTTAGGATTTGGAACCGGTTCTTAGGAACCGATCTACCAGTCAAAATTTCAAGTCAAAAGTCTCAAAAGTCCAAGTCAATTACGGACTTTGACTTTCCTTTTTTTTTTCTGCTCAAGTCAAAGTATGACTTTGAATATTTTTTTTGGCTTTCTTTATGGAATAATAACAATTAGAAATTATAACATGAGACTGTTTTGTCTAAAATACAATTTTATTTTATTTTTAAGACAGAATTTTTAAGAAAAACGTAAGAATTAACATAAAAAACTTGAACTGACTTCAAATTTTTTAAATTTTTGAAGTCAAAAGTTGAGTTTAAATTTTTCTTTTTTAAAGTCAAGTCATAACTTGACTTTGACTTTTGACCTACTCTGGTTATAATTGAGCAATTATAACCGAATTTCGCCAGATGTAATTCTAATTAGTGACAAAAGTGGCCGTGTCACGGTTAATATTACATCTAATCAAAGTACAATCTTATAGATAATTACATGTAATTATGAACGAGAGTTTACGGTATGTAAAAACTTTAAAATAGATATCAACCTCCAGGATTTTTTAGAATCTTTTTCGGACAAAACAAGAAACTTTTGGTCGACTTTGCTCTGGAGTGTTCATTATTTATTTATTAAAATCTTAGGGCGGGGCCAGTCTCCATCAACTTACTCACTACGTAATTCCTAAAAATAAAGCGTTAAAAATATAATTTTTTAATATAAAAATTGTAGTAGTAGAAGTAGTAACTTTTCAAAAGGTCGAATCCAATTTTTTTTTATAAAGAGTCAAATATTCTTTCTACTTTATCACTTCAAAATTTATCTAAATATTTTCTATAACATAAACATTTGGGTTCCTTGAACACATTTTTGAACGCGATATTTGGTTTGATTGACTAAAATTCTCATTAAATTGAATATTAATACTTTTAATTAGGACTTAAAATAACTTGCTGAAATAGGTTAATTAAGCAGCATCTAATTAAAAACTGCGTAGAGTGTTTAACATTTTAAGTTTATCAAACTTTTATAAAGAAATGAATGACAGACGAGTTAGTTGAAAATTGAAAAAAATTTTGCAACGAAATTTATTCAAAAAAAAAAAAAAAAAAATTACAAAACTTGCATAATTTCAAAACGTACAAGTGTTTGTCCAGGTTCGTTGTTGATCATCCCGTGCCTCTTAGTTGCCATGTCATCTCTGAACAGCAGCCTAGACCATAATATTGAAATGAACGATAACAACGATCACATCACGATAGATAATATTCAAAAAGAAATTCATAAAAATTCGTCTAAAACAAGGTCAACGACAGACGATTTAGTCACTAAGATTTCACCAGTTGTCGTTTATGGTAACTTTCGTGATCACTCCGATCTAATCGATCTAGACAATTACATTTTCGAAGCCAATAACGACGCTAAAATTACCAAGACCTCCTTTGATAAAAACGGTAACCTACTCATCTGGCCAAACGATTTAAAGAGTGCCGACTCATTAACTAATAACGAAAAGCTATTCCCTGATAGGAAAAAAGTCAACTTAAATCTAATCGAGAACGGTCCAGCTATCATTATCAAAGGACTCAACTACGATCTTGCACAAAAGCATCTAAACAAACTCAAAAACCTTGGTATTGTAGAGATATTCGAACTCAAATCAAAAAGAACAACGGGCACTGTTTCACCTAAAGTCATCAAAGCTATTTGTAACTCTTATGAGACCAGAGACAGATTGTTAAAAAATGGTGTGACACTTGTTTTCTATGCATTCAAAACTGAACCATATATTCGAACTCCGATTCAATGTAGAGTCTGTTTTGAGTACGGTCACATAGCCTCTGACAGTTCGACCGGACAAGAATGCACAAACACTCGTTGCCCAAAATGTGGTGAAGATCACGAAGAAGAAGAATGTTGTTCAAATAAACTGTACTGCTCCAATTGCAAGCAAAATGGCCATTCCGCTTATAATCGCTCTTGTCCAGTTTTTATAAAACTTAAAAATGAAGCTTTAGACAAATTCTACAGCAAAAGTAGAGCCGAATCCAAGATCGACCCCAAACAGTCCGAGGTAACAACCTCCAGATCCTTCAGTGAGCACGTTAACAACAAAGAACTCAGTAATAAAATTAGCTCACTTGAACAAACGATAAACAACTTAAGTTCAACCCTTGTGAGTTCAATCTCTAGTGAAGTAGCGAAATCGTTAAACTCTAACATCAAAGCATCGATTGACAACAATAACGTCAAAATCGGATACTTCGTTTACAATGTCTTCAAAGATGTTTTTGAGAACAGTATTAATGAAAATAAACTTGCAAGCGCTATCAACAATTCTTTCACATATTGTAAACTCGGCCAACACCCAATTATCAGTCAACCTCAACCAAACATTAATCCAGCACCCTCGTTTGAAACGACAAACCAACATAATTTGTATTTAAACTCATTCACTCAACCACAACCAGCTTACAACTCTCATCATCCAATCTACCCAAACTCAACTCCTCACTCAGTTAGCGCAAACAATCAGTTGTTTAATGTCTAATCACATTAAAAACAAGTTAGTACTTTTTCCTTTTAACATTCCTAAAAACATTAGAAACCCAAACCACGTTAACCCAAATAAACTCAGTCTCAAAATCGTACACTGGAATTGCTTCTCCTTAAAAAATAAAATACCTATCCTAAACAATTTTTTATCGTCCAACCAACCCGATATTGTCTCACTTAACGAAGTTAAACTAGATCAAATAGAAGCTAATAATCTTGTTTTCAATGGTTACAAACCTATCTTCAAATGTCGAACTACCAATCCCAAATATGGAGGCGGTGTAGGTATTCTTATTAAAAACTCTATCGACTTCCAAATTATAAACGACTTCGACGACTTCGAATTGGAATCAATTGTTATCAAAATTAAGTCCAGCTCCGATGAAATTTTTTTCGTAACATATTACAATAGCCCAACCTCAAATATCTGTATCAATTTTCTTAATCAACTCGAAACAAACCTCAAAAGCTTCATTTTATGCGGCGATTTAAATTCTAAACACAAAACATTTGGTTCTAAAAATTCGAACAAAAGTGGCAAAGACTTGTATGACTTCCTCAACAACGCTTCATGTCTAATCGTAAACCCACCAGATCAACCGACCTACTTTAAAACAACTACAAATAACCACTATTCCGAACTACTTGACTTGGTTATCGTGTCACCACATCTAGTATCCAAATTAAGGAATGTTCAACCTCTAATTAATTCAACCCTCATCAGCGACCACATTCCGGTGGAAGTCATATTTTCAATTAGCCCACAGATAGATGATTCAATAAACTTACCTGCTTACAATTTTAGTAAAGCCGATTGGATTGGTTTTAAAAGCGAACTTGAACAATTTGAAATAAGAAACAATGACCAAAACCTTGACGTTAATCAACTCAACGATCTATTACACAACGCGATCGCCAAAGCCTTAGACAACAATGTACCCAAAATTGCCAAACACAAAAAAGGTCAAAGCCTCCCTCCTCACATCATATCGACAATCAAAACTAAACGAAAAGCCCGACGTCGATACTTTGAAACACACTCAATCGACGACAAAAAAAAGTTTAACGATCTTAAAAAAACAGTTGAAAAACAAATCAAAGAGTATAAACAATCACAGTGGAATAAGTTCTTAATTAGAGTCGGCCCAAACCCATTATCCTCGCAACCTTTTTGGAAGAAAATAAACCAACTGAAAAAAAACAAATCAAGATCGAATTCAATCCCAACCCTCATCGTTGACAACAAAAAAATAAATGATGACAAGGAGAAAGCGATAGCCTTTTCAGAAAACCTGTCAAAAACATTTAGTTTTCCTGAATCAGACAACTTTGACTCGATTCACCGATCTTTCATTGAAGACGAAATAAAGAATTTCGTTTCTAATTCCAACGATTTCCAGTCGTTCACTCTCGACGAATTAAACGAATCGATAAAGTCATTAAACTCTAAAATTTCTTGTGACGTTCAAGGGTTAAATAATCAAATGATCAAACACTTCCCTGAAAGTTTCAAGTCTAAGATCCTTACACTTTTTTACTTAACAGTCACCAGTAATTCGATTCCTGATGAATGGAAAAAATCACAAATAACAATGATACCTAAAAAGAGCGAAGAGAAACATAACATCAAAAACTATCGACCCATTAGTATCACATCTTGTCTTGCAAAGTTGAACGAGCGTCTAATTAAAAGCCGTCTATATCATTTTCTTGTGACTCATAATCTTCTTACAAAAATTCAATCAGGTTTTAGAAAACATCGTCAAACGAAAGACAATATTTTTCAATTTACACAGAAAATTCTTGAATGTTTCAACCGTAAATGGAAAGTTTGCGCTGTTTTCTTTGACATAGCTTCTGCGTTTGACAAAGTTTGGCACGATGGCTTGATTTTTAAAATGAACAAACTTATGATTCCATCTTACATTATTCAATGGGTCAAAAATTTCCTCCAATCACGCAGTTTTAAAGTCAAAGTTGGAAACTCTCTATCCCCTGATTGTGTAATTCAAGCAGGTGTTCCTCAGGGTTCCGTTTTAAGTCCTCTTTTGTTTTCAATTTATATAAACGATATTCCAACCAACGCAAAAATAAACGATTCTTATTCTTTACTATTCGCAGATGATCTAATCTACTTCAAATTATGCAAAAGTACATTAAACGTCGAAAAACAAATCAATCAGCACCTAACCGAACTCCAAATCTGGTTAAATAAGTGGCGACTCACGCTGGCTACACACAAATGCAAATACATAATCTTTGATAAAAGTCTCAGTCCACCAACTTTCAATCTTTGCCTTTACAACCAAACAATCGAAAAGTGTGAAGCTCAAACTTTTCTTGGTATTGCGTTTGACAGTAAGCTGAACTTTAATCTTCAAATCGAAAAAATAACGGATACGTGCTCTTCTCGTCTCAACATCATCAAGATTCTTTCGCAAAAAACTTGGAAGCTCGATAGAAAAACACTAGTAAACATTTATTTATCGCTTATTCGTTCAATCTTTGACTACTCCGCTATCCTATGCCCAGCTATTTCAGCTACAAGCATCTACAATATCCAGAAAATTCAAAATAACGCAATCAGATTAATCTTCCACAAACCTAAAGAAACAAGAATACCAATCCTTCATGAACTGGCCAAAATCGACTACATTCAGGACCGATTTAAAAAGCTTTCATTAAGATATATACTTAAAGCCTTAGCCAATAATAATCCAATAATTTTTGACTCATTCAACGAATATACAAGGTACGCAAACGGTAGAAATGTAAAAATCAAAACTCTTTTTTGCGAATTCAAATACAAGATATACGACTTCGTTGATTCAATTAACAAGCAAAGAAACCAGTCAACAAATAATCAAGCTCCAACTCCATTTTAATATTTTTAAACTTACTTTTCTATTTTCATTTTAGCCAAACAGAAACATTAATTTTTAATCTTTTTAATCTTTGTTTCTTTTTATTATCATTCTTCTATTGAAATCAATAAAAAAATAAGCTGAAGACCGAAAGGTGAAACAGCTTAAAAAAAAAAAAAAAAAAAAAAAAAAAAGAAATGAATCAACTTGTTTTCAAGATTAAAATAAATTGATTTTTTCACAGGAAGAAGGTATTAACGTTTAAAAAATGTTCAAAATTTTTTTAAGTACATTGTGTTTTCAAAAAATGAAAACTGAGTGCTTGATCATTAACGAGCAGCCGGCTGTGAATGAAGTGAATTTTGATAACGACGAAATCAAATGTGTGGAAGAATTGAGATACCTTGTCTCGAACTTCAGCTCTTAAACACTTTTTTAATGAAATAGTATCTTAGGAAATCGGTTCTTAAGAAAATCGGGGTTATATCCGAATTGTGATAAGTTATGGCTGATAAAAGTGCGAACTCACTATTTATCATAACTGAGGAATGATTTAAAATTTAGCATAGCCATATTTAAAATGTACAAAAAGCAAACATTTTCTTTTTAAATAAAACCCAAAGTATTTTACCCCAAACTATTCCTACTATATAAAAAAGTACTATTTTTCAAAAAAATTTATAGGAATTTATTTTTTGAGTCTGAAAATGACAAAATGTATACAAATTAAATCTTTCTTTATTCAACGAATAGTTCAATGTATTTTTCTTATGATTGAGCTTAAATGAGTAAAACACATTTTTTCCTTCAACCTAAAATACTAAAAAATTATCTAACATGAATATAAGCAAAATGCCATGTAGATTTCAGATAAGAGTCAGCACTATATATTAATCTATCTAAATGTTTTAAATTTTTAATTTAAATAGAATAGTACGAAAAAAGTACTGTACGAAAATACTGAACTTCAAATTGACGGTAGTTTAAACTCAGTGAGTGAGATGTGGATTGTCTCGAGAGAAATGAAAGACGAACTGAAAAGCTTTGTAACAACATGCTACATTATGTGGCTAAGAATAAAGCCTCTGGACAAGGTACCAGATGCATAATTCTACAAAATAGTGTTTCAAAAACCGATTACGAAGAATTTACAGACAAGGCAGCTTAGCTGGGTAGGTCACGCACTGAGAAGACCAGAAAACGAACCGAATATACTTAATTATGTTAATTAGCGAACTTTTTGTAGAATCGCCTCTTTAGATGCTAAAAAAGCGTTTGATAAAGTTTGGCCTGATTGTCTTTTTTTCAAACTTATTATTTAATTGATATGAATAAAAGATGAGAAGCAATCTAACAGGAAGCCAGTGAGCTTTTGATTTATGGATATTATAAATAATATAACACTTGAGTGTCTAATATTAACGTATAATACACAATATTTAGGGAACAAAACATTTTTCGTCAGTATATTTTTCCTTTTTCTCAGTATAAAATTAACCGGTTAACATACAGTAAATTTTTTACTTTTACCTTTTTATGATCGAGTTGATATTTTTGAATCGATATGCAACTTCAAATTGCTGAAGAAGAGCTTTTAATGTGCATTGAAACAAGTTGGATTTACAAAAAGGAGAATCATTCAGCTTCCATTTCCTTTTTTTCTGTGGGAATACTGTGAGCTATTGAAATAGGTTTTAAAAAAATGTGAAAAGGCATTAGATCAATCAAATTTTTGTTAGTGATATGAGCTAAGTAAGGGACCGCAATTGGATCAATAGGATCGTATTTTTAACAAGAAAATACCAGAACTGTATAATTTTAAAAAATTAACTTTTTTTTTAATCAATTAAGGATAAATTTTATTTACGATTAAGAATTAGAAAAAAAAGGAAAGTGAATTCACCATCTTGTTCCTCTTAAAATTTCCTACAAGCTATTTTTTATTGTACTTTCTTATTCAGGGATAGTGATCGCGGATTGATCATGTTCATGATCACCGATTATCTGATCATCTTTTAGATCATGATCATTATTTTGGATCATGATCAGATCATTGATCCAACTCCAGATCGATCGTTCGATCAACATTATTTAATAACAAAACGAGCTTTTTTTGCACTTTGAATGATTTTAGATATGATTTTAAGATAGCTGTAGAGCAATCGTCAATGAGGGACTGATTTCTCAGCTGAGATCCAAAAAGATCTGCTGAACATAAAATTATCCTTAAACGCGGGGAGAGGGTCCCTCCACTTTTGGTCTTTTAGAACTTTTTGGTCTTTTTGCACCTTAACTTTTTCTTGACTCTACCCCTTTCAAAATCTAATAATCTTTGTTTTCGAGTTTTTTCACTTCACTGCTAACTAAATAAATTACAGAAAGTCTATAGCGGATCGCAAACGGATTCTAATATGCATGGATTTGGATTGCAAAAAGCTCTAAAAGATGGGGTTCCTATTCCACTATCCAACACAATTTTTACATAAAAATAACATTTTCTCTAACAGATCTCAGTTGAGATTTTAAGCTCTGCTTGGCGATAGGTGAAGTAGGGTTGTTAATCGAAGATCGATTAAAAAGAAAATCGTAACTCAAAAAAATAAATGCGTAGTTTCTGTAGATTCGTTTTATGGAAAAAAACAGAATAATTTTAGTTCGCTTATACCCCATCCTCAAAGATGAGCTAAAAGTTTTTGAGCTTTATCCTTTTGTGCCTAAATACTTATCAACTTTCTTACAAAATTGCATAATTTTACACATTTTCTTAAAGGTCATAATCCCAGCTACAAAACTGTGTATTTGGTTTCCTGGAAATTTTTGACCGAGATAGTGCCGCGGAAACGGAAAATTTCATGTCTTTTTTCAGTTTTTTTGTATCTAGTCCCTGGTTTACTTCCTTAAATTCGTAACCCTCATGTAGGAAAACCCTAGAAAACAGACATAATTATTGAATAAAAAAATTCTTTCGATTTTTCAAAAAATTACCTTTTTTGAACTATTTTCGGCACCCACAATCGAATATTTAAAAAAAAATGTTCTTTATAAAGGGCTGGATTCTAGGATTTTCCTACATGAGGATTACGAATTTATGGTCAGAAATATAAAAATCGATCATCTTTGTGATTTTTATTTTATTTTTTCTGCTTCGATTATACAAAAATTAGAAATAAATTGAATAAAGTGACAAGAAATGTTATATTCTCCGCTTTTAAAACAAAATTTCTTTTTTCCGATCATGATCCAAAATCTCGATCACGATGATCACCAAAATGATCATGATCCAAAAATTTGATCGATCGCCATCACTATTCAGGGAATTTTCAATTTCGCAAAAATCAAAAATTAATTAAAAATTTAACTTTTTGCTTATCTTTGAGGGCTTTGTGCAAGTTAATCAATTGGTAAATATGAAAAGTGAATTCACCATCTTGTTCCTCTTAAAATTTCCTACAAGCTCTTCTTCAGGGAATATTCAAATTCGCAAAAAAGCGTATGAATTAACGCACTCACGATTCGCGAAACATATTATAGGAAACGCACATTCGTGCGTTACTATACTCATTAATTAATCCAACTTATAAAAAAAAATAAAAAATATACAGACTTTATCAAAAATAAGCTGTACAAAGTTTAGATAAGTCAAAAGAAACAATTGTTCTAAAAAAATTCGATAATTTTTTTAAGTAATGATAAGTTGATAAAAGTGTACTTAAATTTTGTACATCGACTGCAAAAGAAATTAGCTCTCCTTTTTTCTCTTTATACTAGCAATCGTACAATCGTACAATAGTAAAATCGTACTAACTGTCCTGTAGCCTTAATACTTCTAAAGTTAGATATGTAAGGAATAATATTCTTTTAGATCCTCCATGTTACGTTGCTTGTATTTATTTTTTTTGAAACCTTGAATTTTTTTTTTAAACTGCAACGATTAATTTAGAAGGGGTAATTTAGGAGACATTTTCGGGAGGAAAATCGAGTTCTGATTTTATCACTAAAATTTCTAACAAGTCAAGTAATGTTACATATTTACTTTTTAAAAAAAACGACCATGCGAATTGTTGAATAGTTTAGTTTTCGAATTTCACAAAACTTTATCTATTCCTAAAACTACGAAAAATACGTGTTTCTTCAATGATTTGAATAATTCATTAATTGTTTTCAAAATGGAAAATTACTTTTTTTAAAGCAAGTTAATATGTGCAATGTGAAGATTCGTATCAAATACCTTTTTATCAAATGCATCAAAAATAAAATCATTTTTTAGGACTGAATAGAAAAAACTTTGCAGAGGTATTATGTGATTAGCATTAAAAAAGCCACTCTAAGTATGAGCTGTGCAATGTTCTACAATTCTGCAAAATAAATTGCATAGTTATCTCCGATTACTATCAATCTAGGAATTTTTTTTAAATACACAATTTTTTGCGGAGTTTTGCAGAGTTCATTTCAAGAGTGGCTTTTTTAATGCTTATCGGTGCTAATCACAGATTTCCTTTGCCAAGTTTTGTTGCTATCTGGATAGCATTTACCAATCAAACTGAAAGCCAACATCTTTGAAGCCACGGTAGTTTCAATTATGGCAGTGAGACGTGGATTATCTCAAGAGAAATGAAAGACGACCTGAACAGCTTTGCAACAACATGGTAAAGAATGTTGCTAAAAATAAATCCTCTGGAAAAGGTACCGACTGCAGAATTCTACAAAATAGTGAATAAAAATCGATTACGGAGAATTTACAGACAAGGCAGCTTAGCTGGGTAGGTCAAGCACTGAGAAGACCAGATAACGAACCAGGCAAGATATTTGTATTCTATGATCCCGATAGTCGTCTTATTAAAATCAGAAGAGATTACGACATGTCGTAGAAATCGTAGAGGTTACAAGAGCCGAAGTTGAGAATCTCGCAACTGAAGGTAGGCTCTGGGAAAAACGTGTCGCCGAATGCTCCAAAACAGTATTTGACTGAAGAAGAAGACACAATTATTTAAGCATGTATTTTAATTAATTTTGTTTTTAATAATTTTTTTTATTTTAATTTTACATTTTCAATTTTAATTTCTTTTTTTTTAAAGAGTTTTAGAAACAACAAAAAAAAAAGAGAAACTTTTTAGAATCTCTAAAAATGTTTATCTTATGAAGTATATTTCTATATTTTACGTAATTAAAAAAAAGAATCATAACGACAATGTTTATATAATTTTTATTTTTATTTTGTTATGGAAACTATAGAATCAAGTAAAATTAAAAAATTCAACTTCATTTAAAGCAATTTAAACACTAGAAATACTTCAAAATCAAAAGTTGGTTTATTAAAAATCAATATTTATTTATCTGAAAATAATATATAACGACTGTTTTACTACGACTATGGTTAAAAAAAAAATGTAAAAAAATTGCAATTTAAAGAAATTTAATTTAACATTATTTTTGGTAAAAGGAATTTTCATAGAAGAATCTTCAAAATCCTTTCATATCAAAAATTTTCTCTAATATGGATAGATGTGTATTATAATTTTTTTCCTTAAATTAAGATACTCGAAGCAGAGGCAATTTGAAGTTGCATATCAATTCAAAACGATCAATTTGATCATTTCAAATTAAAAAGTTAATAGAAATCCTAAATCCTCGTACTTTTTGACAAGTTAAAGATTTGGCCATGCAAAGTAAAATAGAAATGGCTTTGCAGAGATTCATTTTTGGAAGTATTTGTTTTTTGTGACATGCTTTGTAACATCTAAAACTGCATCTCTACAAAGCCATTTCTGTATTACTTTTCATGGCCAAATCTTTAACTTGTCAAAAATTACGAGGATTTAGGAATTACATGTGAAATTCTCCTCTGAGTCTCCTTAGAGATCTCTAATTTTCACATCAGATAATGACAAAAAGTTTAGCGTCAGTTCTTAAAAGATCTCTTCAAGAATCTCAAGAGTTTCTCCTAAAGAGGTACAATTAGATCATCCTAGGAAAAAATAGATTTTAATCGAATCATATTATACAGATTCTATTTCGTCTTCCAATTCATTTGAATGATATATCAAAAGTTTTTTAATACGAATCTTCACATTACCATCTTTTTTCTAAAACAATTTTTAAAAAACAATGCCTAAAAATGTGCATCCTACAAAGTAACTGCGCAAGCTTGGAACTATTCGAACTTAACTGATTCACTAATCAAAGAGTTTACTATGACCTTCAAAAAAAATCAACCATTGATCGAAAACATGACACAAATACATCAATTTAGCTAAGATAATGGGGCGGAATCAACATCACAATACATCGAAAAAATTGCATCGAAAATTGCTTGTGAAATTCAACTGCAAAAATTAATGATGAGAATTTAATGATGGATATCAATTTTTTGTGAACGTTTTATTAAATTAAAATATATTTATTACAGGGAAGGGGTATTAAAGCATATACAACGAGTATTCAGAATTTCTTTTATCAAGTAAACCATTATTTTAACGTGTATTTATTTTTTTAAATACTTACAGACTCAAAAAAAAACAAAAAAAGACACCTTAATGAAACTCTAAAAATGTTTATTTTATAAAGTATACATCTAAATTTTTATGTAATTTATAAAACAGAATCTTAACGACAATGTTTGCTTTTAAACTTTTTATTATTTTTTGTTATGGAAACTATTAAATCAAGTAACTCTGACAAAAATCTATAATGGCTGTTAGAGTGACAAAAAATAATAAATAAAAAGGTTCATAATTTTTTTTTTGTAAATTTTTAAATAAAATGTTTCTATTGCTTGTTTCTTCCGATTAATTTGAGGACCTTAAACGCTCGCAAATTACCCCGGGCTAAAAGTGGAAAAACCGTTTTCGTGTTTGTTTTTGACTCCAATTTTTTGACTCTTTTTGGCTCAGGTTAGAATCAGTTTAAGACCATGACCATTTATGGGATTTACATAATGGGGTTTGATATTTTTTTGGTGCAAGCTCATAGATGTTATTAAATTCATCCATTAATTTATTTATCAGTGGGTTATGGTTTATTATACAATTGTTGAAATAGTTTTGATTAAGATCATTGATTCTGGATATGATAGTTGGTAGACCAGAGATTGCTTGTTACTCAGTCAACTTTTTGATTTTTGGTTTTGAGAGTCTTGATAAGGTAAACGATGAGTAACTTAATATAGAGCGAATAATTATCCTAAAATTTTCATGCAAGCAATTTGTGATATTCACTAAAGAACTTGCTATAAATCGTTTTATAAATATATTAAATATATTAAAATATGCGAAATTAGAGGTTTGTAAAGGTTTTAACGGTATTTTCCTGAAAATTTTCGGTGAAAACCCGCCTCTAAAATTTTTCATACCCTTCATTCTTCTAAATTAAAACATTTTTTAAAAAATTAAAAGGAAGATTTGTAGTCAATATGAAAAATATTTACCCATGAATTTCAAGTCCCTTTGAACTTAGTTGAAAGGTACTGAAGCTTTCCTTGGAAACTAAGGTTTATCACTTGGGGAACCTTAAAAATCAATATTAGTGAACTCACCATCCTTAAATCGGATTAGTATTAAACAGTTGGATTTAGAAAAAAATACCTGTTTTAATCATGCCATTTTTGTACTGAAAGAGAATATACTTAATTATGTTAATTAGCGAACTTTTTGTAGAATCGCCTCTTTAGATGCTAAAAAAGCGTTTGATAAAGTTTGGCCTCATTGTCTTTTTTTCAAACTTATTATTTAATTGATATGAATAAAAGATGAGAAGCAATCTAACAGGAAGCCAGTGAGCTTTTGATTTATGGATATTATAAATAATATAACACTTGAGTGTCTAATATTAACGTATAATACACAATATTTAGGGAACAAAACATTTTTCGTCAGTATATTTTTCCTTTTTCTCAGTATAAAATTAACCGGTTAACATACAGTAAATTTTTTACTTTTACCTTTTTATGATCGAGTTGATATTTTTGAATCGATATGCAACTTCAAATTGCTGAAGAAGAGCTTTTAATGTGCGAGTAGTGAAACGTTAGTTAAAAAATCTTTATAAAATTGAATCTAACGAAAAATATCGAACATTTTGACCCTACCCTCCCGCTTATAGTAGCCAAACGTCATCGAGCTTTGTTTATACATTTTAATAAACATGATTTGAAAAAATTATTATTTATGTTAAGTTCTGAAAGCTAAAAAGCTAACATTGACGCTGCGCCCATTATCGATGATGAAAAAAAATTCCATAAAGCAGTACACGGGTGAAAATGGTAAAAAAAAAGGTAATTTTTCAGTCAAACTGCAACTTCTCATAGAGGAAACGCATTATCCTAATTTTTTTGTATCTGCTTATACAAGAAGTGATTCTCTACAAATCTCAGGAATTCGTTTTTTTATTTAATTTTTCATTTTGTATGCTAGTGGACGAAAAAAGTCAAAAAGATGAAAATCCAAAAAAGGGTATTTACAACTTTTTGACTTTACTCCTTGATTTTAATTTTTTGTTTAAAAAGCACCAGGATTCAAGATTCCAATGTCAAATTCTTCAGTGAGTCTTCTAAGAGATCTCAAAAAGAAAAGTTAAAAGAAAACTAGAAAAATCATCCAGATTCTGTAGAGATCAAGTGGAGATCTTTGTAACCTTTTTCTATGGGAGATCTCTCATTTTTTATATTTTATAATGAAAAAAAGTTTAGAGTAAGTTATTAAAAAATCTCCTTAAGATGTAAAATGAGATCATCCTAGAAAAAAAATAGATCTTATTCGAATATTATTATACAAATTTCCGAAAGAAATTCTATTTCGTCTTGGAAGATATCAAAGCCCTTATCTTGTAGATTAAAGGCCTAAATAAACCAAAAGACGAGTCGTCTGATTTGCAGGCATCTGACATAATTTATAAATCCCGGTAAAAAAGTTATCCAATTTATCAATCTGTTTCCGATTTGGCAATTTCAGAAATTCAAATGTTGCAAAAAATTTATTTGAATGATGATTTTCGAGACGTGTTCATTTAAATTTTAAAATTCCTGTAACATTCTTGAAGTGGAAAATTGGTAAGAGAGTTTAGAAGAAAAATTAATCGTTTATCTAAAATTAAGTCTGAAAATGTTTGAAAACTAATCATAACGAAATTGATTTCCTTCATTAAAAATTTCTGCAATATTTAATTTTTTTCTACTGTTTTAATCCTAAAAAAAAGTCAAAGAAAAAAGTCTAAGACAAACAACATTTTTTAGTGAAATTAAAAATGTTCTAAGAAGTTAGGGCCCCAAAGCAAAATTTGATTTTTTTTTTGTAAAAATAATTAAGCAAATGTTTCCATGACAGCATTCAAAAAAAAAACAATTCGATAATAGTTCTCTTATGGATCACATACTTTTTACAAAAATAATAATTATTTTTCATTTTTTGTGGAAATAAACCCCTGTCGCTTGTTATTTAGAGTTAATTTTTTCGTGTTTCAAGATGTCTGATAAAGTATCGAATGAAGAATCAGACAATAATTTTAAGAGAAACCCGACTAGAACAATTTCTCGATCTAACACAAGCATAATAGATGCACTTTCAAATGAAGGTCTTCTAGGAAATGTTTTTTATCAAAGAGTTATCGATTATGAAGTCGAAAAAAAAATAACTCATGTAATTTTTTTAAAGGATAATTGGTTCATTACAAGGTTGAACCTTAAAAAAGATTTATGAAATTTAAATTTTTATTTTCTAGTACATAAAGACGGTGAATGAGGATATTCAGAAAAAGGACGAACAAATTAAAGAACTATCAAACAAGGCAAAAACGAAAGTAAATATTTTAAAAATAATTTTCGACTTTGAGATATTAAACTGTATTTGAATAGGTAAATGATCAGTCCAGACATGATGTGAGATCACAATTTGGTTTGGTAAAAAATGAACTAGAAGAGACTGTAAAAAAACTCAGAAGTGTTACAAACAAAGTAAGTTAAATTTTTCTGTTAGATTAGTGTTATATTTTATTTTTCTTAAATTTAGTACTTTGAATGCAAAAAAACATTACAAGATAGAGATGGAGAAATCAATAAATTAAATAGACAAATCGAAAATTTAAAAAGTGAAAACGACAAGGAAAGTTATTTGATACACTCTCAACAAGATCAAATTTACTTATTAATAAACGAATTGGATGACAATTCAAAAATTAAAGTATTGGGAGAAAAAAATTTTGAATTACTTTTAAAACTTGACATCCAAATGAACGAAATTAAAAAAGTCAAAAAAGAAAATGAAGATTTGAAAAAAGAAAACGAATTACTTCGAATCAAACTTGACCCCGGGTTTCCAAATAATTCGGAAATTGTTTTTAATAATTTTAAAGAAGAATTAGCCAAGTTGCTAAGTGATAGCTCTGAAAAAGTCGAAGCCAATGAATTTCAAATAAAAAATAAGATTCAATTCTTATTGAGCTCGAACAGAAAAGATCTACTGACTGCTTCGATTGAAAAAAAAAATAAAGAATTTGCCGATCAAATAAATTTGATCAAAGAATTTATTGTTTGTAATGGAGGCAATACTGATATTGAATTAAAAGAAAAAATTAAACGTTTAGAAAGAAAAATGGAAAGATTTGAAAAAGAAAGTTTGACGCTTAAAAGGCAACTCAAAATTCAACAATCTGATAATAAAACTTATCGTAATGCTATTGAAATCTACAAAAAAAAAGCTGATGATTTACAAGTTCAACTTGATGCAGCCGTAAAAGATAAAATTTCTTTTGAAAATGAAATAGAAAAACTCCAAAAAACCATGCCTGCAACTATCGACGGAACTAATGAAAAATATTTAAATGAATTAGAAAAAAAATTAAACGAAAAAGTAAAAAAAATAAATGAATTGGAAACAGAAATTAAGAATTTGATTCAAGAAAATGCAAATTTGAAGAATCCTGAGAATCCACCAAAACCAGGCAAAAAAATTACAATTACCATTAATAAAAATGGAAATCAATTGGAACATAAAATTTATGAAAATTAATTAAATTCTCCTTTGCTCTTAAATAGTACACATTTTATTGGATTTATTACAAAGATGAAATGAGTTAACAGAATTTTTTTTTTAACACGTATTTTACGAAGTAAAAATGTATATCATAATAGACAACCAATATAATATGTTTTGTGGCTAACGATCAAAAGGTCAAAAACAAGAGCATCAAACTAATAAAAAATATTATCCTACATAGAATATTTTTTTGCTTTAATTTAGTTTTTTTAATTTGAAAAACTTTAAATGTTCGGATAATATATTTTATTAGTTTTGATGTTCTTGTTGAACAAGAGCATCAAAACAAGACCTTTTGATCTTTAGTCACAAAACATATTGGTTGTCTATTGTGATAGACATTTTTCCCTTGTTTATTCTCCTTTTCAAAAAATAAAATCATGAGTAAAAAAAGTATACTGGAAAATATTTCTGGAAAATCAATTCAATTCAATATTCAAAATTTTAATCTTCAAAATTAATTCTTGAAGAGACGTTTCATCAATTTCAAATTTTAAAATTTTTCTAGCCCTTTGCATAAAAAAGACTATAAATTTTCACGTTAAAAAAGTTTTTTAAGACTGAATATTAAAGTTAGAGTCCAGAAGTTAAACAAGACTTTTTATGGTCCATTTACAGTGCTGCTACTTTACCATGAATTCGCCACATTTTACGTAAAATTACGTTAGATCACCAAATATGACAATAAATTACGTAAAATGACTGATTCTAGAAAGCGTAACTAAACGTAAGAAATGAAAAATTAATGATATTTTACTTAATTTATCGTCAAATTTCGTAAAAATTTGGTGATTTAACGTGATTTTACGTAAAATGTGGTGAATTCATGGTAACGTAGCAGCTCAACTTTTTAATTATATATTTATCTATGGATACTACCCTGGTCGTTCACATATTCCAAAATATGAATGTTCAAAATCTTTCTTGAGCGTTCGTGTTCATAAGAATTCATATGAACGTTCAAATCCTTTCATATTCTTTCTAAAATGTTCAAAAAATTAATATTATTTTTGAAATCTGTGCGTCTAAATCTATCTATATTGCTGCCGAACATATTTTTCAAAAACCTTAGTCTCACTGATCTATAAAATTGCGATTTTTAATCTGCGTAAAACGTTTTAAAGCAAATCTCAGATTTAGTTTATCCTCAGATGATAACGTTCATCCTTAATTCTCATTTTCCCTTAAATCGAAAACCTGATAACTAAACTTTTTCAAATTTAGTTATTATTTTTATGAAGCTAAATTGACCAATTGAAAGAAATTGGTCATGAGGTAATTTGAAATGAGGTCAATGAATTACGAAGCGGTCAATTGTCTGTGCCAGTGTCTATATTCTTGAGAAATAAAAAAAAATAAGAAACCGAAATTAAAATTATTAATAATAAATTAAAATAATCAATGAATTTTTGTTAATTCAAATAAAAAGCATTATCATTTGAGTTAATTCATTAATTAATGCATTAAAAAAAATTTAGATTAATGATAATCAGGTCCCAACAAAATATGCGAAATTTTGGACCCCAAATATGCGCTATTATATGCAAAAAATATGCGAAAATATGCGATAAAATACAGTGGTGGCAAAGGTTTTGTAACAGTCCGTCACCTAACGTCAGATGACGTCAGGTTACGTCATTCGTCAGGTAACGTCAGCTGACCTTAGGTGACGGACTGTTACAAAACCTTTGCCACCACTGTATTTTATCGCATATTTTCGCATATTTTTTGCATATAATAGCGCATATTTGGGGTCCAAAATTTCGCATATTTTGTTGGGACCTGATTATCATTAATCTAAATTTTTTTTAATGCATTAATTAATGAATTAACTCAAATGATAATGCTTTTTATTTGAATTAACAAAAATTCATTGATTATTTTAATTTATTATTAAAATATGCAATATATGTGCATAAATATGCGTTTAAAAAAAAGGATATTTATATGACTCAAAGTTTTTTTAAAGGAAGTTTATTGATACACAACCAAAGAATAGGTTAAAAAAAGTATAAAAACAGTACAAAAAGTCAAAAATGTCAATTATGACAAAAACAATTAATATAACCAAACAATAATATATAAATCAATACAGTTTAACCTCGAATTTAGAGATGAAGGTAAAAAAGATTGTGGTTTGAATTTGTGGAAAATTAATTCTGTGAAAATTTCCAAGGTCATAGAATGATTCTCATAGTAAGAAAGTTTTTCCAAGGCTACAGAACGATTAGTACGATTTTACTCTTGGACGATTGTACGATTGCTATTGGAGAAAGAAGGTGAGCTAATTTCTTTAGCAGTCGATGTACAAAATTATGTACAATGTGTACATTCTTTAAAAAACGCATTGATTCAATTTCAAGTATGTCGTCATAAGTACGAAAGGTGAGTACCTATATCAACTTATCATGACTAAAAAACTATCGAATTTTTTAACACGATTGTTTCTTTTGACCTATCTCAACTATGTACAGCTTGTACAGAAATAATTTAAATAAAAAAATATATAATTTAGTGGTCCAAAAATGAATAGTAAAATTTGTACGATTCGAAAATTTTAAACTTTGCTTAATTTTCGATGGTAAATTGTTTGAATAGTTATAGTACTAAGAAAAAATGTGGTTTTGCATATTAATAATGGAATTACAAAGAGTTAGATGACTCTTATGAAATAGGGTTGAAAAATACCACATTTTTGGGAATTTCGCAGAAAAAAGTTAATAGTCAACTAAATAGATAGCTTCTATTTGAGGGTAATTTTAATCGACAAATTCGTATTTTTTAATATTTTTGATAAAATCATAATATTTCTTATATGTAGTATTAATTAATGATTAGATACAAATGAATTTCGGAAAAATAAAAAGCTTTCTTTTTAGTTGACTCTTTTTTCTGCGAAAGTCCCAAAAATGTGGTATTTTTCAACCGTATTATTAAGAGTCATAGGTCAAAAGAAACAATCGTTCTAATAAAATTTGATAATGTTTAAAGTGTATTTATTATAAAACTATATTTCTGTTTAACACTTATTAATAATAGCTCAAATACGATGCCTTGACTTCTTATATGAATTTTTCATGAAATTTTTCGAATAAAAAAAGCAAGTTCATTGCGCTTAGTATTGAGGAAAACGAGTGAGAAGAGGCCACATTTTAATCTGCTGATTAAATTCTCAATTGATATGTTGTAAAATTTTTCAGTTTTTAAAAAAAAATTTCCTCTATTCTATAAAAGTAATTTCTTTATTCAATAAAAGTTTTTTTTTATGTTTCAAACGATTTTTTCCTAAATTTATGCTTCCGAAAGTATAAGTGATTTACGAACATTTTCTCGATCGATCTAAGCCTTCATTTTAATATTGAATTTTAATATTTAAAATTTGAATTCAATTTTAATTATATTCACAATGGTGTATATGAATGTCTGAATTAGGGAATTTTTTATTTAAAAAAAACAAATAAACTTAATAGAAAATTTAATTTTAATTTTTATTGGTTCTCCTTGTTTTAGCTAAAAGACTTAAAAATAAAAAAAATAAGAAGCGTTTTTTTTCCATTTTTTTTTCATAAACGTAAGTATGTACTGTTGTGGTCATTCACGTTTGTTACAAAAAGTCCATTTACGATTGCTACAAAAAAAAACACAAACACAAAAACGAAAAAAAACGAAGAATTTCTTTTTAAAAATTTTTTTTTTGTTTTTCAGAAAACGGGAAAAAGTAAGCTTTACAAGTTTAACCAATCTTTGATGCTTTTTTGAATTTTACAAACACTCTTGTGGTTAAAGGTGTCATTTCCTATTTGTTATCAATTGTTCACTAAATTTGTGATCAAGTCGATCATGCGGGATTTGTGAACATTGAATTTAATTTCTGATCACAAAATCGATGTTCACTTAATTTGTGATCAAATTCTGTTCACAAAAATAAAAAAAGAAGGGAGCCTCAAATCATAAATCTTACTTAATCTTAATTCTATTTCTCCCCCATTACACTATAAAATCAAGAAGATAAGTGTCTGATACATTTTTCTCTCATTAACCGCTCTTAAGATAGGTGAGGATATGATAATTTTGGACAAAGTTGTTCTTCAAAGAAAACAGTTTTGCGTTCTTTTTGATGATAGTATTAATTTAACGAAAATGCAATGCCAATCCCAATACCAATTTTGATAGCTTTGCTATCAAAGTAACTAGCATTGAAACAAGTTGGATTTACAAAAAGGAGAATCATTCAGCTTCCATTTCCTTTTTTTCTGTGGGAATACTGTGAGCTATTGAAATAGGTTTTAAAAAAATGTGAAAAGGCATTAGATCAATCAAATTTTTGTAAGTGATATGAGCTAAGTAAGGGACCGCAATTGGATCAATAGGATCGTATTTTTAACAAGAAAATACCAGAACTGTATAATTTTAAAAAATTAACTTTTTTTTTAATCAATTAAGGATTAATTTTATTTACGTTTAAGAATTAGAAAAAATAGGAAAGTGAATTCACCATCTTGTTCCTCTTAAAATTTCCTACAAGCTATTTTTAATTGTACTTTCTTATTCAGGGATAGTGATCGCGGATTGATCATGTTCATGATCACCGATTATCTGATCATCTTTTAGATCATGATCATTATTTTGGATCATGATCAGATCATTGATCCAACTCCAGATCGATCAAGATAGCTGTAGAGCAATCGTCAATGAGGGACTGATTTCTCAGCTGAGATCCAAAAAGATCTGCTGAACATAAAATTATCCTTAAACGCGGGGAGAGGGTCCCTCCACTTTTGGTCTTTTAGAACTTTTTGGTCTTTTTGCACCTTAACTTTTTCTTGACTCTACCCCTTTCAAAATCTAATAATCTTTGTTTTCGAGTTTTTTCACTTCACTGCTAACTAAATAAATTACAGAAAGTCTCTAGCGGATCGCAAACGGATTCTAATATGCATGGATTTGGATTGCAAAAAGTTCTAAAAGATGGGGTTCCTATCCCGCTATCCAACACAATTTTTACATAAAAATAACATTTTCTCTAACAGATCTCAGTTGAGATTTTAAGCTCTGCTTGGCGATAGGTGAAGTAGGGTTGTTAATCGAAGATCGATTAAAAAGAAAATCGTAACTCAAAAAAATAAATGCGTAGTTTCTGTAGATTCGTTTTATGGAAAAAAACAGAATAATTTTAGTTCGCTTATACCCCATCCTCAAAGATAGACTAAAAGTTTTTGAGCTTTATCCTTTTGTGCCTAAATACTTATCAACTTTCTTACAAAATTGCATAATTTTACACATTTTCTTAAAGGTCATAATCCCAGCTACAAAACTGTGTATTTGGTTTCCTGGAAATTTTTGACCGAGATAGTGCCGCGGAAACGGAAAATTTCATGTCTTTTTTCAGTTTTTTTGTATCTAGTCCCTGGTTTACTTCCTTAAATTCGTAACCCTCATGTAGGAAAACCCTAGAAAACATACATAATTATTGAATAAAAAAATTCTTTCGATTTTTCAAAAAATTACCTTTTTTGAACTATTTTCGGCACCCACAATCGAATATTTAAAAAAAAATGTTCTTTATAAAGGGCTGGATTCTAGGATTTTCCTACATGAGGATTACGAATTTATGGTCAGAAATATAAAAATCGATCATCTTTGTGATTTTTATTTTATTTTTTCTGCTTCGATTATACAAAAATTAGAAATAAATTGAATAAAGTGACAAGAAATGTTATATTCTCCGCTTTTAAAACAGAATTTCTTTTTTCCGATCATGATCCAAAATCTCGATCACGATGATCACCAAAATGATCATGATCCAAAAATTTGATCGATCGCCATCACTATTCAGGGAATTTTCAATTTCGCAAAAATCAAAAATTAATTAAAAATTTAACTTTTTGCTTATCTTTGAGGGCTTTGTGCAAGTTAATCAATTGGTAAATATGAAAAGTGAATTCACCATCTTGTTCCTCTTAAAATTTCCTACAAGCTCTTCTTCAGGGAATATTCAAATTCGCAAAAAAGCGTATGAATTAACGCACTCACGATTCGCGAAACATATTATAGGAAACGCACATTCGTGCGTTACTATACTCATTAATTAATCCAACTTATAAAAAAAAATAAAAAATATACAGACTTTATCAAAAATAAGCTGTACAAAGTTTAGATAAGTCAAAAGAAACAATTGTTCTAAAAAAATTCGATAATTTTTTTAAGTAATGATAAGTTGATAAAAGTGTACTTAAATTTTGTACATCGACTGCAAAAGAAATTAGCTCTCCTTTTTTCTCTTTATACTAGCAATCGTACAATCGTACAATAGTAAAATCGTACTAACTGTCCTGTAGCCTTGATACTTCTAAAGTTAGATATGTAAGGAATAATATTCTTTTAGATCCTCCATGTTACGTTGCTTGTATTTATTTTTTTTGAAACCTTGAATTTTTTTTTTAAACTGCAACGATTAATTTAGAAGGGGTAATTTAGGAGACATTTTCGGGAGGAAAATCGAGTTCTGATTTTATCACTAAAATTTCTAACAAGTCAAGTAATGTTACATATTTACTTTTTAAAAAAAACGACCATGCGAATTGTTGAATAGTTTAGTTTTCGAATTTCACAAAACTTTATCTATTCCTAAAACTACGAAAAATACGTGTTTCTTCAATGATTTGAATAATTCATTAATTGTTTTCAAAATGGAAAATTACTTTTTTTAAAGCAAGTTAATATGTGCAATGTGAAGATTCGTATCAAATACCTTTTTATCAAATGCATCAAAAATAAAATCATTTTTTAGGACTGAATAGAAAAAACTTTGCAGAGGTATTATGTGATTAGCATTAAAAAAGCCACACTAAGTATGAGCTGTGCAATGTTCTACAATTCTGCAAAATAAATTGCATAGTTATCTCCGATTACTATCAATCTAGGAATTTTTTTTAAATACACAATTTTTTGCGGAGTTTTGCAGAGTTCATTTCAAGAGTGGCTTTTTTAATGCTTATCGGTGCTAATCACAGATTTCCTTTGCCAAGTTTTGTTGCTATCTGGATAGCATTTACCAATCAAACTGAAAGCCAACATCTTTGAAGCCACGGTAGTTTCAATTATGGCAGTGAGACGTGGATTATCTCAAGAGAAATGAAAGACGACCTGAACAGCTTTGCAACAACATGGTAAAGAATGTTGCTAAAAATAAATCCTCTGGAAAAGGTACCGACTGCAGAATTCTACAAAATAGTGAATAAAAATCGATTACGGAGAATTTACAGACAAGGCAGCTTAGCTGGGTAGGTCAAGCACTGAGAAGACCAGATAACGAACCAGGCAAGATATTTGTATTCTATGATCCCGATAGTCGTCTTATTAAAATCAGAAGAGATTACGACATGTCGTAGAAATCGTAGAGGTTACAAGAGCCGAAGTTGAGAATCTCGCAACTGAAGGTAGGCTCTGGGAAAAACGTGTCGCCGAATGCTCCAAAACAGTATTTGACTGAAGAAGAAGACACAATTATTTAAGCATGTATTTTAATTAATTTTGTTTTTAATAATTTTTTTTATTTTAATTTTACATTTTCAATTTTAATTTCTTTTTTTTTAAAGAGTTTTAGAAACAACAAAAAAAAAAGAGAAACTTTTTAGAATCTCTAAAAATGTTTATCTTATGAAGTATATTTCTATATTTTACGTAATTAAAAAAAAGAATCATAACGACAATGTTTATATAATTTTTATTTTTATTTTGTTATGGAAACTATAGAATCAAGTAAAATTAAAAAATTCAACTTCATTTAAAGCAATTTAAACACTAGAAATACTTCAAAATCAAAAGTTGGTTTATTAAAAATCAATATTTATTTATCTGAAAATAATATATAACGACTGTTTTACTACGACTATGGTTAAAAAAAAAATGTAAAAAAATTGCAATTTAAAGAAATTTAATTTAACATTATTTTTGGTAAAAGGAATTTTCATAGAAGAATCTTCAAAATCCTTTCATATCAAAAATTTTCTCTAATATGGATAGATGTGTATTATAATTTTTTTCCTTAAATTAAGATACTCGAAGCAGAGGCAATTTGAAGTTGCATATCAATTCAAAACGATCAATTTGATCATTTCAAATTAAAAAGTTAATAGAAATCCTAAATCCTCGTACTTTTTGACAAGTTAAAGATTTGGCCATGCAAAGTAAAATAGAAATGGCTTTGCAGAGATTCATTTTTGGAAGTATTTGTTTTTTGTGACATGCTTTGTAACATCTAAAACTGCATCTCTACAAAGCCATTTCTGTATTACTTTTCATGGCCAAATCTTTAACTTGTCAAAAATTACGAGGATTTAGGAATTACATGTGAAATTCTCCTCTGAGTCTCCTTAGAGATCTCTAATTTTCACATCAGATAATGACAAAAAGTTTAGCGTCAGTTCTTAAAAGATCTCTTCAAGAATCTCAAGAGTTTCTCCTAAAGAGGTACAATTAGATCATCCTAGGAAAAAATAGATTTTAATCGAATCATATTATACAGATTCTATTTCGTCTTCCAATTCATTTGAATGATATATCAAAAGTTTTTTAATACGAATCTTCACATTACCATCTTTTTTCTAAAACAATTTTTAAAAAACAATGCCTAAAAATGTGCATCCTACAAAGTAACTGCGCAAGCTTGGAACTATTCGAACTTAACTGATTCACTAATCAAAGAGTTTACTATGACCTTCAAAAAAAATCAACCATTGATCGAAAACATGACACAAATACATCAATTTAGCTAAGATAATGGGGCGGAATCAACATCACAATACATCGAAAAAATTGCATCGAAAATTGCTTGTGAAATTCAACTGCAAAAATTAATGATGAGAATTTAATGATGGATATCAATTTTTTGTGAACGTTTTATTAAATTAAAATATATTTATTACAGGGAAGGGGTATTAAAGCATATACAACGAGTATTCAGAATTTCTTTTATCAAGTAAACCATTATTTTAACGTGTATTTATTTTTTTAAATACTTACAGACTCAAAAAAAAACAAAAAAAGACACCTTAATGAAACTCTAAAAATGTTTATTTTATAAAGTATACATCTAAATTTTTATGTAATTTATAAAACAGAATCTTAACGACAATGTTTGCTTTTAAACTTTTTATTATTTTTTGTTATGGAAACTATTAAATCAAGTAACTCTGACAAAAATCTATAATGGCTGTTAGAGTGACAAAAAATAATAAATAAAAAGGTTCATAATTTTTTTTTTGTAAATTTTTAAATAAAATGTTTCTATTGCTTGTTTCTTCCGATTAATTTGAGGACCTTAAACGCTCGCAAATTACCCCGGGCTAAAAGTGGAAAAACCGTTTTCGTGTTTGTTTTTGACTCCAATTTTTTGACTCTTTTTGGCTCAGGTTAGAATCAGTTTAAGACCATGACCATTTATGGGATTTACATAATGGGGTTTGATATTTTTTTGGTGCAAGCTCATAGATGTTATTAAATTCATCCATTAATTTATTTATCAGTGGGTTATGGTTTATTATACAATTGTTGAAATAGTTTTGATTAAGATCATTGATTCTGGATATGATAGTTGGTAGACCAGAGATTGCTTGTTACTCAGTCAACTTTTTGATTTTTGGTTTTGAGAGTCTTGATAAGGTAAACGATGAGTAACTTAATATAGAGCGAATAATTATCCTAAAATTTTCATGCAAGCAATTTGTGATATTCACTAAAGAACTTGCTATAAATCGTTTTATAAATATATTAAATATATTAAAATATGCGAAATTAGAGGTTTGTAAAGGTTTTAACGGTATTTTCCTGAAAATTTTCGGTGAAAACCCGCCTCTAAAATTTTTCATACCCTTCATTCTTCAAAATTAAAACATTTTTTAAAAAATTAAAAGGAAGATTTGTAGTCAATATGAAAAATATTTACCCATGAATTTCAAGTCCCTTTGAACTTAGTTGAAAGGTACTGAAGCTTTCCTTGGAAACTAAGGTTTATCACTTGGGGAACCTTAAAAATCAATATTAGTGAACTCACCATCCTTAAATCGGATTAGTATTAAACAGTTGGATTTAGAAAAAAATACCTGTTTTAATCATGCCATTTTTGTACTGAAAGAGAATATACTTAATTATGTTAATTAGCGAACTTTTTGTAGAATCGCCTCTTTAGATGCTAAAAAAGCGTTTGATAAAGTTTGGCCTCATTGTCTTTTTTTCAAACTTATTATTTAATTGATATGAATAAAAGATGAGAAGCAATCTAACAGGAAGCAAGTGAGCTTTTGATTTATGGATATTATAAATAATATAACACTTGAGTGTCTAATATTAACGTATAATACACAATATTTAGGGAACAAAACATTTTTCGTCAGTATATTTTTCCTTTTTCTCAGTATAAAATTAACCGGTTAACATACAGTAAATTTTTTACTTTTACCTTTTTATGATCGAGTTGATATTTTTGAATCGATATGCAACTTCAAATTGCTGAAGAAGAGCTTTTAATGTGCGAGTAGTGAAACGTTAGTTAAAAAATCTTTATAAAATTGAATCTAACGAAAAATATCGAACATTTTGACCCTACCCTCCCGCTTATAGTAGCCAAACGTCATCGAGCTTTGTTTATACATTTTAATAAACATGATTTGAAAAAATTATTATTTATGTTAAGTTCTGAAAGCTAAAAAGCTAACATTGACGCTGCGCCCATTATCGATGATGAAAAAAAATTCCATAAAGCAGTACACGGGTGAAAATGGTAAAAAAAAAGGTAATTTTTCAGTCAAACTGCAACTTCTCATAGAGGAAACGCATTATCCTAATTTTTTTGTATCTGCTTATACAAGAAGTGATTCTCTACAAATCTCAGGAATTCGTTTTTTTATTTAATTTTTCATTTTGTATGCTAGTGGACGAAAAAAGTCAAAAAGATGAAAATCCAAAAAAGGGTATTTACAACTTTTTGACTTTACTCCTTGATTTTAATTTTTTGTTTAAAAAGCACCAGGATTCAAGATTCCAATGTCAAATTCTTCAGTGAGTCTTCTAAGAGATCTCAAAAAGAAAAGTTAAAAGAAAACTAGAAAAATCATCCAGATTCTGTAGAGATCAAGTGGAGATCTTTGTAACCTTTTTCTATGGGAGATCTCTCATTTTTTATATTTTATAATGAAAAAAAGTTTAGAGTAAGTTATTAAAAAATCTCCTTAAGATGTAAAATGAGATCATCCTAGAAAAAAAATAGATCTTATTCGAATATTATTATACAAATTTCCGAAAGAAATTCTATTTCGTCTTGGAAGATATCAAAGCCCTTATCTTGTAGATTAAAGGCCTAAATAAACCAAAAGACGAGTCGTCTGATTTGCAGGCATCTGACATAATTTATAAATCCCGGTAAAAAAGTTATCCAATTTATCAATCTGTTTCCGATTTGGCAATTTCAGAAATTCAAATGTTGCAAAAAATTTATTTGAATGATGATTTTCGAGACGTGTTCATTTAAATTTTAAAATTCCTGTAACATTCTTGAAGTGGAAAATTGGTAAGAGAGTTTAGATGAAAAATTAATCGTTTATCTAAAATTAAGTCTGAAAATGTTTGAAAACTAATCATAACGAAATTGATTTCCTTCATTAAAAATTTCTGCAATATTTAATTTTTTTCTACTGTTTTAATCCTAAAAAAAAGTCAAAGAAAAAAGTCTAAGACAAACAACATTTTTTAGTGAAATTAAAAATGTTCTAAGAAGTTAGGGCCCCAAAGCAAAATTTGATTTTTTTTTTGTAAAAATAATTAAGCAAATGTTTCCATGACAGCATTCAAAAAAAAAACAATTCGATAATAGTTCTCTTATGGATCACATACTTTTTACAAAAATAATAATTATTTTTCATTTTTTGTGGAAATAAACCCCTGTCGCTTGTTATTTAGAGTTAATTTTTTCGTGTTTCAAGATGTCTGATAAAGTATCGAATGAAGAATCAGACAATAATTTTAAGAGAAACCCGACTAGAACAATTTCTCGATCTAACACAATTTTGATTGATGCTCATTCAAATGAAGCCCTTTTAGGAAAAGCTTTTTATCAAAGGGTTATCGACTATGAAGTCGAAAAAAAAATAGCTGATGTAATTTTTTTTAAGAACCTGTCTCAAGAATAATTGGTTCATTAAAATTTCGACCTTAAAAAAGAATTTAGGATGATTAAATTTTTGTTTTCTAGTACATAAAGAAGGTGAATGAGGATATTCGAAATAAGGACGAAAAAATTAAAGAATTATCGAACAAGGCAAAAAAAAAGTAAGGATTTTAAAAAGAATTTAGGAATTTGAAACATTAAGATGTATTTGAATAGGCTAATGATCAGTCCAGGAATGATGTGAGATCACAATTTGGTTTGGTAAAAAATGAACTGGATGAAACTGTAAAAAAACTCAGAAGTGTAACAAACAAAGTAAGTTAAGTTTTTCTGTTAAATTGGTGTTTTATCTTATTTTTTTTAATTAAGTCTTTTGAATGCAATAAAACATTACAAGATAGAGATGAAGAAATAGATAAATTAAAGAGACAAATTGAAAAATTAAAAAGTGAAAACGACAAAAACGAAAAAAGTTATTTCCATAATTACAAATTAACAAACGACTTGGATGACACTTCTAAGATTAAAGAATCGGGAGAAAAAAATAAGGAATTCAAATCAAAAATTGAAACTCTAATGATCGAAATAAATAGAGTCGAAAAAGAAAATAAAGATTTAAAAAATGAAAACGAATTTCTAAGAAAAAAACTAGAGGCCAGATTTTTAAATAATTCGGAAATCGACTTTAATAATTTTAAAGAAGAATTAGCCAAGTTGCTTAGTGATAGCTCTGAAAAAGTCGAAGCCGATGTTGTTGAGATAAAAAAAAAAATTAAATTCATATTAAAATCGAACAGAAACGATCTTCTGGCTGCTTTGATGGAAAAAAAAAATAACGAACCTGCCGATCAAGTCAATTTGATCAAAGAATTAATTGATAATTATGGAAATAATTCTGATATTGAATTAAAAGATAAAAATAAACGTTTAGAAAGAAAATTGGAAAAATTTGAAAAAGAATGTTGGAGGGCTAAAAGGCGACTCAAAATTCAAGAGTCTGATAATAAATCTTTACGTAAGGCTTTTGAAGATTACAAAAATAAAGCTGATAATTTACAAGTTCAACTTGATGCAGCCCTAAAAGATAAAATTTTTTTGGAAAATGAAATAGAAATACTCCAAAAAACCAGGTCTGCAAATATCAACGGAACCAATGAAAAACGTATGTTTGAAAATTTAAACGAAAAAGTAATATCAGAAATTAAAAATTTGATTCGAGAAAATGCAAAATCTCAGACTCCTGACAATCAACCAAAAGCTCAACCAGACAAAAAAATTAAAATTACGATTAATAAAAATGGAAATCATAAAATTTATGAAAATTCCTTTGTTCTATAATAGTACACATTCTATTCGATACAGTACAAAGATGAATATGTTAACAAAATGATATATTTTTTTTAATCACGTTTTTTACAAGGATAAAATGTTTATCTCAAAAAAAAACCAATATAATATGTTTAGTAGCTAAAGATCAAAAGGTCAAAAATAAGAACGAAATATAAAGCTGATTTTATCCGATTATTTAGTTGCTCCAATTTTGTATTTTTAATTTGAAAATTGTTTTCTACATCGCGGTTTAGACCATAGACAATTATACAATTGAACTAAAACCGTATATTATCACAGCAATTTTAAATAAGGTGTCTGAAAGGAACATTTATTGAAGTAAAAATAAATTAGGTTATAATTAAAGTTTTACTTTATTTTATTTTGATATTGAAATTATATATAATTTTTAAAGTTTGGATAATATATTTTATAATTTTGATGTTTTTGTTTTTGACCTTTTGATCTTTAGCCACAAAACATACTATATTGGTTTTCGATTGTAATAGACATTTTCACCTTGTTTATTCAACTTTTCAATTAATAAAATCATGAGTTAAAAAATAATTATATTGGAAAATATTTTGCTTGTGTTAAGTTTTTCCTCAATTTCTTTATGAGATAAAAAATAAAGTTATTACACTGGTGTGAAGTAATTACTGAGTTACTGATATACTGAGCTACTAGGCCGAGAACTAAGAACTTCTTTTTTTTTCTGAGCAATATACTAACTCAGTTTAACTAAGAAATTAACTCAGAAATTTATTTATTTGACTAAATTAACTAAACAAATCAAGATAAATTATTAAATTAAAATAATGCTTGTGACTCTTCCTTCATTTATCAAAACAGATCAAAATTGCTTTGAAATTTTTAATAAAATACCTTTTAACATATTTTGATAAACTGAATAACTTTTTTTAACTGAATAACTGACATGATGGAAGCAGAACAGTTTGATAGGAACAATCCTTTTTACTTAATGTCTTTTTAATTATATATTAACTATCCTAAGAATCGACTGTCTCTGTGTCTGTAACTTAATTAGATAATTTTTAATATTGATAAACAAAGTTTCTGATTCTGTTCTTTAACTGATTAATACAAAAAAAATTAAAACTATAAACTTTACCATGGAATTTACTTTCCCAATATCAATCAAAGACCTTTAAAGCAAGTCAAATTACCAAAACCGATACCTCAAATAATTGGTGAAGAACGCATAAACATCGCGGAAGACATCATTTTACAACACAACGGTTCAGCAAAATCGTTCGTTCTTAAACAGAAATCTCTAAATCTTCCTGTAGCATCTGAAGATGTTTATCGAAAAATTTTGTGTGAGAACAAAGATACAGACAAAATCTCGGTCGACTGGTATACGAATATGCTCAGCAACAGCAGCAGCAACTTCATTCGAAGCATTTATCAAGTCAACTAAGTTCGATGGCGTTGTTCACAACTACAATCGTTCCCAAACAGAATTCATCTAGGCTTTGCTCGTGTGTGGCCCATTCAATGAAGATGTTTTCGAAATCGATCGTCAAATTCACGTCAAAAAAACAACATCACTTCATTTGTTATTGTTTCAGTTTACTTTTAAACATAAACTCTACCGAGTTAAGCACAAGAAAAACCTATTTCGAGTTGATTTGCATCGTTTTTCTGTCAAAACATTCAAATGATTTTGTAAAACAGAGCTTAAGTCACTTGGTGGTCCGTTTTATTTAGAACTGATTTTTTTTCAAAGGTCGACGAAAATACAGCCGAGGTCGCATGCTTAACAAAGAATTGAACAACTCAGTGAATTGAGTCTGAATGAAAACCTGCAACACAAGAGAAAGGGAAAAAACAGTAAAAGGGTCGATGGACTATGGGTATTTGGTTTGGTTGTTCAATAAATTTGTGATTTAAATTTGAAAAAAGAAGCAAATTGAATCATACTCAAAAGGAGTCAAAAATTAAATAAAAAATACCCTGCTGATAAGCGCCCCCCTAAACCCCCCCTCCCTTTTTCTAGACAAACGAAAATTCAGTTACTATCACTTTTGTGATCTTCAGACAAAGCGAATTGAGTTCTATCTGAAATAATCCAAATGAACCCAAAAATCTAATAGCTTCATAAAAATTACTCGATCAAAGTGTCGATTTTAGGGGCACTTATTAGAAAGGAAATACGGTATAAAAAATATTTATCGTAGATGAGCGTTATACTCCCAAAATACAGTGGTGGCAAAGGTTTTGTAACAGTCCGTCACCTAACGTCACCTAACGTCAGATGACGTCAGGTTACGTCATTCGTCAGGTAACGTCAGCTGACGTCAGCTGACGTCAGATGACACCACCATAAAGTATCCAAATCAGAGTTAGTTTAATTC
Source organism: Brachionus rubens (assembly GCA_022207745.1). Lineage (NCBI taxonomy): Eukaryota > Metazoa > Rotifera > Eurotatoria > Ploima > Brachionidae > Brachionus > Brachionus rubens. The sequence goes on along the minus strand of JAJVHD010000011.1, from coordinate 2,349,501 downwards.
AAGTTGCAAATGACGTCAGGTGACGTCAGCTGAATTTCGTCGACAATCAGATGACGTCAGATTACGTCATCCGTCAGGTTACGTCAGCTGACGATTGACAAATTGTACAATAGAAAATAAATTTCATCTTATTCCTTAAGTCTTAGGTGAGACTACAAAAAATACAAATTCGATGCTAAAAAATGTTGTATTATGATGTGAGAGGTGCATTTATTCATAAAAACATAATTTTTTTGCAAATTTAAAGTTTTCTCGTGTTATCACGGATTACGCTTTTTGAATTAAATTTGACATTTATGTCGTCTCTGGTCATAAGGAAATCTCACTAAATTATAAATCATTTGTATCATTTTTGACTTACAAGCATTCACTTACACTTGTCTCATTAATACATCATAATGTCTCAATGATACAAATTTATTTATCATTTTTAATTTTCTATAAGAGCAATTCAATTGATACTTTTAGTGAGTATCTTTGATACATAGGAAAATATTCTAATGTATCATTCTAAACTAAATTTTCCAAAAAAATACAATAAAAGTATCATTGATACATTTCGTGTATTAATAATACAAAACTTTTCTCTATTAGATCCTTTTGGTGAAAAAAAAAAGATGTAAAATTCGATGTTCAACAACTGGGTGTTTGTAAACCTTATTTTAATGATTTTTAAGATTATTGATAAATGTTCTTTGATCTTTCAAGTAACTAATCAAAGAACGATTCTGTTTTAAATGGTTTCGAATGGTCAATTTTAACTATCAAACACTAAATACAAGAGATTCAGTGAATTTAGGTGTATATACTATTTGTTTTGCCGAAAAAATCATCAAAAAGTCAACTGATCTTTTGCTAAAAATCGACCAAGAATTTTTTTTAAAAAAACGGACCGAAATTAATTTGGTTTTAGCCTCAAATACAGGTAAGTTTATTCAAAATTAACTTATATTTATCAATTGTTTAAAAATTTTTTTCTTTTAGATCCACTTGATACGTTTTACAAGCATCTTAATCATTCATCTAAATGCGTAATATGTAGCTCTAATTTTGATTAAATCTTTAAAATTTTATTCGTTTACCTATAGTTTTATATTATACATTTAATAAAATTTTAATCGAGATATTTTGTAATTTAACCAAAGCATATTAAGGTCCTTCTCATAGCAATCAATTTCAAAATCTATTAAGCTCCAAGGAGGTATTTTAATCAAAATTTCTCAAGAAAGTGTGTGTAGAATTCATCATTAAGCAATCCGACTTATAAGATTTTTAGAAAGAAAAAACATTAATTTTATAAGGCTTTTAAAATAATTAAGCAAGAATTTGTTTCGTCTTTGTTTAAGTGAAAAGAGGTATACTTTTCTGCTGTTTAATAGATTTGGAAAAAAGTATCGAATAATTTAAGGGAATACATATTTACAGTCTAGCATGGATTATCGTTTTTTTTTTTTAAAAACTAAATTTAAACTCAGCTTGATGAGAGTTAGAAGATTTTTGGTCATAAAATCGAAGTGCGTATTGACTTTTTCCGGATATACAGTCAAATCTTACTTAGACCACTATAATTCAAATAGTTTGTATTTAATTTTTATCACTGCTTAATGGCTGTACAAAGGGTTAGATATATGTGTAACTTGACTGTAGTAAAATTTAACTCAACCTTTTAAACACAACGATAGAAAAAAAATAACATTTGCTTTAAAAGTTAGATTATAAATAAAAGTTGTACTAAATCTTACCATAGATAAAATTTTTTTTGATAGTTTAAATTTTGTAAATCTTTAAAAAAAAAAGGAATTATCTGAAAAAAATGTAAATTTTGTATATTTTTGTAAATTTTTAAAAAATAGAAAAGTAATAATTTTTAATATTTTAAAAATGAAATTGAAATTCAAAAATTTTCAACTATTTTTATAGATAAAATAAAAGGCGGAGTTTAAAAATATTTTTATTCTTTTCTTGTTGAATCAAAATATGTAAACTCAATTTTTTATAAGAGAGATGGAAAGATTCGGTAAATTTGAAAGGGTTATACCCCCCTCCCAATGTAAGAAAATGACATAGAAGCCGAAATTTTTTACGTCAGCTTTTTCTTTGAAACAAAATTTTTAAATTTGCGATTTACATGAAAAAGTTATTTTTTAAGATTTGAATCAGAGTTGGTCAAAAGTCAAAGTCCTAAAGTCAAAGTCAAGTTATGACTTGACTTCAAAATAGAAAAATTTCAAAGTCAACTTTTGACTTGACTTCAATAAAAGAAAAATTTTAAAGTCAAGTTTTGACTTCAAAAATTTAAAAAATTTGAAGTAAGTTCAAGTTTTTAATCCCGGGAAAAAAAAACGGATACTTTTTTGTGTTAAAACGCGTTTTTTGAAAAAACGTTATTTAACGCTAAAAAATATATTTTTTTTAGCCGTTTTTAAAATTATTTGTTGAGGAGAAATTATGAATCTAAAAACTCAAAAAAACGCCAAGAATTTTTTGCGTTTAAACGCGTTATCTCATTTATGCTTAAAAAACGTCAAAAGACATATCATTTTTACGCGTTTTAAGAATTATTCCTAAAATTAAAAAACTGCTTGTAACAACTCAAAAAAACGTTCAAGACTTTAGCTAGAAAAAACGCGTTAACAAAAACTCTAAAACATAAAGTTTTAATTTCTTAGAGAGACTTATAGGATAAGCAAAGAGGGTAATAGTAAGTACTTATTTTTTCTTTCTTTGACACTCAATGAAGGGTTGAGTAAAATTCAGCACAAAAATTTTCTAACTTCGGTCAGAATTTAACTTCTGAAATTCATCATACATTTATGTGCGCATTTCAAATTTATTAAGATTTACCAAGCTCCTCCCATTATTTTTTTCTATAAAATTGTTGCAATTTTCAAAAAAAGTTCATAAATTAAATTTCAAAACTTAAAAATTTTTTTAAAAATTTATCAACTACAGTCCCGGAAATTAACTTGTCACATGATATCAGATGATATCAATGAGAGAATTTAAAACATTATGAATTGCAACCAAAAATGATGGAAACTGATATCAGATGATACCAGATGACATCAGATGAGGTCAGCTGATATCATATGATTTCATGTGACAAGTTAATTTCCGGGACTGTAACTTTTTTTCAAAGAGTATATTCTCTTACTTTAATCTTGTCTTTCTTATGTTCTATTTTTAGATAAAAGATAATGAGACTTTATTTTTTAGCTTCAATTTTATTTTTAAATAGATTTGACTATACTTGATTGGAATCGGTCCAAAAAAAAATCTTAACAATTAACTGATGAAATAAATGTTGAAATAAAACTTGAATTCTCATAACCATTTATCTACTGAAAAGTTTAGAGAAAATTTTTTAATTTTTTCATCATACCTCAAAGCTATCGTTAACAAGAGTGGACTTTTTACTCGAAAATTTTCTTTACATCATTTTGCATTGCTTAGTGATAGTGCTCACGATTTATCTCTAAATCAAATTTCTCAAGACAAGTATTAAATAGATAACGATTCTTACGAAGGAATGTTTGAAATTGATTATTAATTTTAGTCAAAATTGGATCATAAATGAAATCTTAATACGAACATATTCATGATACACCTTTCAGCAAGGGAATAAGGTCTGAGGGGTCTTCGAAGATTTGGACGCGTGTACTTGGATGGAAGTTTATGAAAGAAGAATATCTCATGTCCCAATTAACTTCCTTAGGGTTTAATCTAAATTTTGCTTTAATCTTTTTTCTTGATTTGATTTAAATTTCGCTTGACAAAAAAAATTTGAATGATAATGAAATTAACAAATAAACTTTTTTGAAATTAATTTTATCCATAAAAAATGGAAAAAAACACTTTTTAACATTTAATTTTTCTTATAAATAAACGCGTTTTAACCCGTTAGATTTTGCTTTTCAACTGTTAAATTTTATCCGTTTTATTTAATCTAAACGCGTTAAATCTGTACTTGAAAAAACACGTTTTTTGTAGAAAAAAAGTAACGTTTCGAAAACTTCTTAAAACGTCCGAAAACGCCTTTAGTTATCCGTTAAAACGCGTTATTTTTTGCGTTAAAACGGGTTGGAAAACAGCGTTTTTTTTTTTCCCGGGATGTTTATTCTTACGTTTTTCTTAAAAATTTTGCCTTAAAAATAAAATAAAATTGTTTTTTAGACAAAACAGTCTCATGTTATAATTTCTAATTGTTATTATTTCATAAAGAAAGGCAAAAAAATTCAAAGTCATACTTTGACTTTGGTAAAAATAAAATTCAAAGTAAATCATTTTAGGCACAGCACAAAGAAAATCACCTAACGTCATCTGACGTTAGGTGACCTTAGGTGGCGGACTGTTACAAAACCTTTGCCACCACTGTAGAAACAAAAACAAAAAACAAAACAAATAGTATTATTGTTAGGAGCTCTAGTATTACTTTTTGCTTTTCCTCGGATATTTTTCAATTAATACAATATATTATTGATTCAACCACTCCATCAGTTTTCCATAAATTTCTTTGATCTTATCGTCCGATAGCTTGCATAGTTCTTCAGCATTTGTAAAATTTCCACCGAGGGTTTCGACTAGTTCACTTAGGACTGATTTCTTGTTTATCTTATTGCTTGTTTCTTATGACTCTTGAAGAATTTTGTTTGTAAGATCACGGGTGAAAATGTTGACGTTTTGTTTCTTGATGAATGTGAGTTTTCTTTTAAGGAGCATGAGTTCAGTTGGATCCATATTAAATGCTGCCATTAGTTAGTTGTCTTTGATTTTCGTTTGAGTCCAAGGATTCGTTTTACAAGTGTGCCTATTTTTGTCTTTAGTTTTTTCTCATGAGTCTTGTTGATTTTTAGAGGTTCACAACCATATGCTAGAATTGTTCTGCAAAACGTTTTGTAAAATTGTATTTAAATTTCTGTTTAAGGTCATGGAGTGAACTTTATTTCGATCTTTATCCAAAGTCTTCACATATTTGTAGTGCACGTTATAATTTTTCAGTCTCTGGGCATAATATAAGTATTTCATCGGCATAGAGAATGATTCCAATCTGTTTGTCGAGTGTTTTTGGGCCGAGTCCCTCTTTTTCGATTAGGTCTACCAGTTCATCGATATAAATTGCGAAGAGCCTTGGTGAGAGTGGACCTCCTTGTTTCAGTCCTAGTGTTGTTTTGAAAATTTCTCCTATATATCCTTGGTTTTCAATGAATGCAAGAGAGCTATCATAGTAATTCTTTAGGCTTCTCCAAACTAGAGGGTTCATTTTTCCAATTACTTTATTGAACAATAAAGTTCTATTCACTTTTTCGAATGCTTTGCTTGCATTGATTGCAGTTGCATAGATTGCTCTATTTTTCTTCATTAAATTTAAAATTGTTTCGTTTAGAACAAATGTTGCATGATTACAAGATGAGTTGTTTGTGAATCCAAACTGGTTCGGCGTTCCTCAATACGCAAGATGACTCAATACGAGCTTTTCATATATGTTTGTAATCGTGTCAGATACAGTTATTGGTCTAAAATTGTTTACGTCTTCATTGCTTTTTTCTCGTCTTTTATCACATGTGATATTTTTCCAACGTTAAAAAAAGTTGGTATGGTGCCGCAATTGAGTATTATTTCCATTAGTCTTGACACGAGTTCAATGAGTGTAGTTGATATACCATATTTATACATTTCGTTGCTGACTTCGTTAAAGCCAACAGATTTTCAGTTAGATAAGTTTTGGATTAATTTTTTTACTTCGTGACGATCGATTTCAATTTATGGTTGTGTTTTCTGATTGATTTTCTCCTCGAACTCTTTATTTTTTATAAAAGCAGCTTTGATTAGTTCTTCATGACTCCCTGTCGATGGACATATTTTGTTGTTGAAGTATTCATAAAAGCCGGTTTTGAGTTTGGTTTTTTTGATTTCACAGGGTACATATTTCTTACGCTTTGATTTCAGGAGTTTCCACATTTTATTTTGACAATTGGTATTATTGAGGAGTCGGATGAACTGATTGTCAGTCTCTTTAATTTTCTTTCTTTGGAGATTTCGAAAGTCTCGTTTCAGTCTCTTGTATTTTATTTTACTGTTGATGTCTTTATACTGACCGTTTTTATAGTGCCATAATTCTTTTTTCATATCAGTGTGTAACTTTTCCATTTGGTCATCCCACCATTCTTTTTTTTTTCTTTTACATCTCTTCATTTAGATCTGAGTTGTGATTTTTTTTAAACAGTTTATCATTAGGCTATGAATGTGGTTGATCGTTTCGTTGTTTAGTTTTTTAATGATCTCGTTGTCTATAATCTCTTTCTCTAATAATTTGTCGTACTCGATTTGATTTGGGCTGTTGTTCCAGTTGATTCGGAGCTTTTTTCGTTATTTTGTTTTTAAGATTCTCTCTTTCTTGTAATCCATTTCTATTTTTAGGGTTGTTTTAATCGGTAAATGGTCGCTTAGGTTTGTTGGTTCTGGCAAATAATTTTTCCATCGGTCACGGCCGGACCCGATTTTTTCAAGACGATGACAAGGTCAATCAATGAGAAATGTATTCCATTCGAGTAAGTATTTTTTAATTCATTGTTAAACTTTTCTTCAAGACATTCAAGTTTTTTTCCATTCATTAGGGATACAGGTTCATGGTCAAATTATTTGTTTCTAGTCGGGTCACTGTTAAAGTCTCTAACGATAATGAACGTACCATTACGACCTTCTATTTGTTCAATGAGTGTTTTCAGTTCAGCAACGTCAATGTTCCATTCCACTATTGAGGTGTAAATCAGCATTTTCGAATAGTTCCTCATTTAATTTTTCGTCTTCCTTTACCCAAGTTTCACATAAAAATATAATGTCGTTCGATTTAAGTAGTTTTTGTACATAGAAATAGTTTGTCTTAATGTTTTTTCAGTTATAGTTATTTATTTCAAAATTTTGTCATTCGATTACGTTTGTTTGTCTGTTGGGAGTAGAGCACATTATATTCGGTTCATTCGTAAGTTGAACTATCTCGTTGGTTGTAACTGATTCATCGAGATCAATTAGGTTGTTTTGTTCTTCATCTTCACTTATATCACTTTCAATTTCATCTACATTTGTAGTTCTTCTTTTCATAAATTTTTCGATTTTTTTTGTCATGAAGTTACCAACATGTTTATTAATTATCTCTTTAATTGGTATTATATTAAAATTTCCGATTAGCTTAACCAGTTCCGATAGGCACTTGGTGACTTTTTTCGTTTTCAATTTTTTTACTGTTTTTGAATATGTTTTAATAATTTTTTTACCAGTTAGTTCTTGGTTCTTTAAAACATCTGCATATGTTTTAACAACATTTCTGTTTAGGTTAGTTTTGTGCTTTATGAATACCGGACATTCGCGGCTGGTTCCATTGTGGTCTCTTCCACAATTAGCACACTTAATAATTTCTGTTTTATTTTCTAAATTCTTTTTTTACAGGTTTTGTACTCATGGTTTCGAGCACGAAGAGTACAGCGTTCTTTGCCAGAGAAATGTTTGGCTATGTGTCCCGGTGTTGAACATTTAAAACAAACAATTGGTTTAAAGATGTATTCTTCGACTACAAAATGACGATTATTATAATAAATTCAATTTTTTAAGAGAAATATATGGTCTTGTTCATTCTCATTTGTTGCCTTTATTAAGGTCGTTCTTTGTTTATCTCTATTAATTATTCTCATTAGGCTTTTAATGCCATATTAGGCCCCAGGTTTGTCAATTATTTCTGCCTCCTCAAGGTTTCTTCTCACTCCACGTATGACACAGCTGAATATTTTTTTCTTTTGGTAAGTCTCATCACTGTCAACTAGTTCTACTAAAACAACAAAAGAATTTTCGGCCATTCTTTTTTTAGTTTTTGAAAGTCATTCTCCTTTGGTGTTAAGATAATGAGTTGATTGTTTTCGTTTAAGGACGCTTGACGTATGTAGACTTCGTCTTTATATTTAAGAATTTCACGAATTAGGTTAGTTGATTTTAATTCCTTTAGTTTCGGCCCTTGGAGTACTACTTTGAACATTTTAGGTCTTACTTTAGTGTCACCATTGTTTTGATTGTTCAATCCCTTTGTCATGTGACTTTGTCTTTCATCATAATTATTATTTTTATAATAATTTTTTTTTTAACTTAATTGAATCATTTTGTATGTTGTTGTCATCGTGGTCTTCATTTAGTGTTATTAGGTCATTACTTGTTTTGGGTAAGTTAGTTCGAAGGTTTTCCGCATTTTGATTTTGGGAAAGTTTATTCATTTGTTGCATCAGCATCAATTGCTGGTAATGATTTTGGACATAGTTTTGGTAGTTGACGACGTCCTGCTTTTGTTTACACGTGCTTAATAATCAAATTCAAGTTTCAAAAATTTTAATATCTTATTGTGCAATACTCAAAAGTCGTTAAGCTTTATTTGAATAGGTAAATGATGTAAGATCTCAATTTTGTTTGGTAAAAAATAAGCTAGATGAAACTGTTAAAAAAACTCAGAAGTGTTACAATCAAAGTAAGTTAAATTTTTTTCGAATTTTTTATTTCATAATATTTTTTTTTATTTATAAACTAAAGAACTCAAATATCAAAAAAATCAAGAGAAGAAATCAGTAAATTAAAAGCAGAAATCGAGAAATTCAATATTGGAAAAAAATAGATATTTGATAATATCTCAACAAGATCTTATTTTCAAAAAAAAACAGACATGGATGATTTTGATTCAAAAATTAAAGAATTTTGAAAAAATAAGGAATCACTAGCAAAAATTAAAACTCAAATGGACGAAATAGATAGAGCCGAAAAAGAAAACCAAGAATTAAAAAAAGAAAACGAATTACTTCGAACCAAATTAGAGACCGAATTTCCAAATAACTCGAAAATCGATTTTAATAATTTTTAAGAGGAATTAGCCTTATTACTTAGTGATAGCTCTGATAAATTCGAAGCCAATGAAGTTCTAATAAAAAAAAATTCAATTCAAATTAAACTCGAACAGAAACGTTTACTGACTGCTTTAAAGGGAAAAAAAATAACGAACATGCCGATCAAGTCAATTTGATCAAAGTTTAAAGTAAAATTAAAAGAAACAAATATACTTTTCGTAAGAAAATTGGAAAAATCTCAAAACGATAGTCGGACGTTAAAACGTCAACTCAAAATTCAAGAATCTGATATTAAATCTTATCGTAAGGATAAAGAAGATTACAAAAATAAAGCTTATAATTTCCAAGTTAAACTTGACTCAGTCTTAGATAAAATTTCTTTGGAAAAATAAAAAATCCAGAAATACATGTTTGCTTTTATTTACGGAACTAATGAAAAATGTTTAATTGAATTAGATAAAAGTTTTAACGAAAAAGAAAAAAAAATTAATTGAAATCAGAAATTAAGAATTTGATTGAGGAAATAAAAATTGAAGACTCATGGCAAAACTTCAAATTAAATAAATTAAATTTTCCTATGCTCAAAAATAGTTCACATATAATTGGGTACAGTACAAAGATGAAATAATTAAGCAGAATGTTAGATTTTTTTAAACACGTATTTTAATACAGTACAAAGCTGAATAAGTTAACGAAAAACAGTAAAATGTTTAACGTATTGGCTCGAATTTAACGACATGTCGTTAATTGGTGGACAGTGGTTTCTAAAATGACTTAACGACATGTCGTTTAAGCCGAATATAGTCAAAAAAATCTGTTTTATCCAAAATTAGTGTCAAAATTAAAGATATATCGGTAATTCGGAAGCCATCAAAAAACTTCACTCAGAACATGAGGTATGAAAAAAATGCTTGTCAAAATGAGACTAAGGATCTAGGTATCAACCAGCAGCCTTGAGAAATCCTTCTAGAACCTCATATTTTTTTAAAAAAGCTAGGGAAATGAAAAATTTTTTTAAAAAATCGAACCAGAATTCAATTTATAAAAATAATTTGGTCCAAATTTTTATTTTTAATTAAAAAAAAAGTCACAAAAAGCACCTTCAGCAATACTGGCTAATTTCAATTTTTAAGGGGAGGGGCCTCTTGGGTCCGAAATTTTACTAGGTCAAATTTTTTTTTTTTTGAAAAATTTTAATTCTGCACATTTGAAAACCTAGAAAAACTGGTTCTGACCTAAAAAATCTTGCTTGATCTAATAATTTTTAACGATAAAAAACAAATTAATCTGTCCACTTGGTCAGCGCCAGTCTAAAATTTTTGTACGCAACGCTACCGCTAGGTGCTGACCAATCTGTTTTTTATTTTTGAAAATTTTAAAGTATATTATTGTGGCCAGCGGTCAAGCTTGAACCACAACGTTTTTATTCAAATTAAATTGAATAAGCTAAAAAAAACTTAAAGATTTTCTAGTGTCCACTAGGCTCCATTGGCTAGTAGTAGCGTACAGTATCATAAACTTTACGAACTGGACCTGGAGAAACTGAGAACCCTTGCCAAACCGTTAACATTTTTATCAGCCTTTAGAGAATGCATCGTAAACATCCCACAATTAAATAAAAACAAATTATATTCAAGATTTGAAAGGTTGGTTTTATAGCTCTATTAGAAGCAAGAACAACGGAATTTTTTAATCATTATTCATATATATTAGTCTAAAATTTTTCTTCTATCTAGAAAGAAATTAGACAAAATATAATTTAAAAAACTTAAAGCTAAGAAACTTCCTAGCAGTCAAAATCTGAAATTAGAAATGTGATTTATTTGTTAAATTTCATCATCAAGCATTGAATAGACAGCGTTTTTACCGAATAAACGGCGTAATTATAACGAACCGTACGAAAATTTCTATGTTTGGATTTTTAGTGAAATTTAAAATATTATTCTAGAACAAGGAGTTGGGAGCTTCAGAAGCAACATCAATAGATTCGAGAATTTTGGGTCTAATATTAGTGGGCTGATTTTTGTTCTCTTTTGAATTGTTTTTTTACGCAGAACATGAGGACTGCATAAGTTGACTGAATGTGAATATTTAGAGCATTCATCCTCAACATGGGGACTTTGACAAATTCTAGGTTTAATGAGTTTTATGCAATCATCAGTAATATTTCCTATTTGTACTATACATATTGAGAAACGTTTGAAATCGTATTTCATTTTGTTGTCTAACGTTAGTTTCGAGATTGAATGGCTTAATATTATCTTTAAATAATTTTGATTCAAATAATTGCTCAACAGGGAAAGCTTTTGTTGATACTGAAGGTAGTTTTAAAGGTAGAAGTCACCCATTTAAATAACGTTTTTTCCTTCGGAAATCTATTGTGCCAGTAATGTACTTGTATTGGACATTATTTGGTTTATACGGCCTAACATTAAATCGTTCAGCATACTTACCGTGTCAATAATTATTACAACAGTCTCTTGAATAGTGTTCAATTTGTTACTTTCGAAACGAATATCATAATTATAATCGATTTTGATGAATCAATGAACAGTTTCTTCATTTATCAAATGAGCTGCCAAACCTGTTTTTGTTAATTTAGCTACATTCCGGTTCCTGCTGCGTCAGTTATAAGAATTAAAAGCTATTTTTATATTCTTTTTCTACATAATTGGTAGAGACGACAAAAAAATGCACAACTCGATTCTAAAAAATGTAATATAATGATGTGAGAGGTGCAATATTACTTCTAAATTGAGCATTTATTCCTAAATACATTAATTTTTTGCAAATTTGAAGTTTTCTCCAGTTAATACGGACTCTATTTAGCTTTTTTGGGTTTAATTTTGCATTTTTTGTCGTCTCTGATAATCGGCAACAATTTTCTGGCAAGGTAGTTTGCTTGAAGATTCTTTACAGAACATGAATGCCCTTCATTTAAAGTTTAAACATGAAATTTTTTTCGTCTACTTACTAATAAAATAGTAATACCTTTTGTATTTATGGTATATATTAAATCATAAATTTTGATTTCCAATAAGACTTTGAGTCAGTTAATGTTTTTTCACACTATTTACAGTTAGAATTCGCTCACGTACTAAGCGGTCGTACGCGTAAAAAATATAATATTTATCATCTCTCCAATGAGAATCATAATCTAACAAACGGTTCCGATAATATTGCGCGAGAGTCATTGTGGTTTCTTCACGATTATAATAACCCTTTCCAGCTGGAAAAAGATGTGGAAATAACTTCGGCTCAATCGTTGTGTCGTTTGAAAAAATTATTTTCTTTTTCCTTGATTTTTATCTTTTTTTTAAAGTTTATACCAACTACAGTATCGATCTGATGTACAAATTGATGACATTTTCCTTCGTCTAAATTTATAATCAAACCTGTATCCAATGGGTTATTTAGTTTTAGCTCAATTCGATTATTCAAATACGGTCGAATTCGTTCGAGGAAAACTACCATTTTCAATAGAATGATTTGAGTTCTTGTAATAGCCATCAAGTCTTTCACCAGGTGCGAAATGGTTTTTATAAAAAGGATAGAATTTTTTTAGCCATTGAAGAGTGTTTTTGATTACTGGACGTCCATTTTCATCGTATAATTTTTGGTAAAACTAGTCACATTCTCCTCTAATATCATCCTAAAAGTTCCTTTCAGTTGCTCGTTATCTTTTTGGTGCAGAATAATTTGTTGGTTGAAAAGTGCGTCAGTAAAGGGTACAAAGCATTAATTGGTTAATTTGATAGTAGTTTTTCAGCTGCTTTATTTCTTCAGGAATTGTACAAAAAGTTTACGTGTATTTAAGGTCACGTCGATTACGCTCTATATCTAAGTCGTGACAGCAAGAAGGGAAAAATGAATGTCTCTTAATTTTAGTTAAAAGAATGTCTCTACTGAACTCTCTACTTTACTCTTTGGAATTAATTGCAGCAATAACTTTTCGAATCAACATCTCCAAATCAACGCAAAAATAAATTTGTTAATGTCATAAAGAAACTCTATGTTCTACACTACGCCATTTTTTTATATATATTTATTTTTATTATTGGAGATGTGCCGCAAAAATTAAATTCGCGATTTTATTTTTTATTTCAAAATTAATGGTTACCTGAAAAATGCACATACCCCACTAAATTGAAAAGAGCACATGGGGGTGTAAATCATTCAGAATGAGATATAAGTGAAAAATTATTTTTGCAAAATATTCCCCTCTTAAAAAGCTACATTTTGATACCAATAACTCGGTTTCACTATTTTTTCAAACTCACAATTATGTCTGATTTTAAAGATTGAGAAATTATAAAAGCCATAACTAAAAACCTAATAAACACAAAAAAAGACGATAAATAGTTTTTCAGTTGATTTTTAAAGTTTTTTACTAAGCTCTTATCAGAGATACCTCTTAATATTCAATTTTTTTTCATAAAATAATCATCCTAGAACAAAAAAGACCTAATAAATCGATTTTTCGGACCAAAATTACGCAGGAAAATTGGTTTCCAGTATTTTTTTCATCATTTTATTAAAAAAATTTGGGTGTGTGCAATTTTCGTCGACTGTCAATGGTTTTCGCTCTATTTTAAGCACTTGACATAAGGGTGTGGGAAAAATAGTAATCTTGTTTTATAAAGAATTAAATTCTCTACAATTTGAGCTATTAAAATATGGGGTGTGCAGGGCAGTTATAGAAAATAAGTTGGTATGTGCATGGTTGGCTGAGAGTTTTTTTGAAAAATCCTGAGTTTGAAAAAATAGTGAAACCGAGTTTATGGGTATCAAAATGTAGCTTTTTAAGAGGGGAATATTTTGCAAAAATAATTTTTCACTAATATCTCATTCTGAATGATTTACACTCCCATGTGCACTTTTCAATTTAGGGGGGTATGTGCATTTTTCAGGTAACCAAATTAATGAAGATTAAATTTATTTCGGTTACAAAAAAAAAACATAGGGAAAATACATGGGGAAAACTTTTTCCAATACAACCATTGTAAAAATGAAAAAAAATTTTATATAGTTGTTATAAAAAAATAAATAATTATAATAATAATAATTATAATTATAACTAAGAGCAACAAACAAAGTTTGATTTTTAATTAAGCAATAAACCAAAAAATATATTAAATGTTTCCATGACAGCACCTAAATAAAGCAACAGCATAAATAACAACTTTTTTTAACTTTTTTCATAATAACCTTTTTTTTCGTGTTTCCTTATGGCTCACAAAATTTCGAATAAAGAATCAAATAATTATTCGCCGAGAGACTCGGCTCGATCTACCACAGACATGATCGATGCTCATTCAAATGAAGGTCTTTTTGGAAATCCTGTTTTTCAAAGAGTTATAGATTATGAAGTCGAAAAAAAAATAGCTCATGTAATTTTTTTTAAGAAACTGCCTCAAAGATAATTGGTTCATTAAAGTCTGAAACTTCAAAAGGATTTAAGAAAAATAAATTTTTGTTTTCTAGTACATAAAGAATGTGAATGAGGATAGGGAAAAATCGTTTGACGCATAGATTTTTTTTTACTTTATAAAAAAAAATTGGGAAGTGCTCCGTCCCACCTAAATTTATATCACCCAAATTTTTTTTTTGATTTTTTTTTAGGTGATCAAAATAACCTTAATTTTTTAAAACAACCCACTAATAGAGTGAAATAAATTTTCTAATTAAAAAGACATCTTATATCTAAAATAAAATGAAAAAAATAACAGTTCGGTGAAATTACATTTGACCAAAAAAATAATCAGAACTCCTTTTACTTTCAATTAATTTGAACCCCAGCTTTTAAGGCGCTGTGAAGTTCATAGCAACAAAGCAATAGCAATTGTGCAGAATCGTTATAAAAATAGTTCCACAGCTGCTATAACCTAAATAAAACTTACAAAATTTGTCTAATCTAAATTAAGCGACTGCAAAAACACTGTAAATTCCCTGAAAACTGCACGCAATTAAAAAAGATTTGAATTAACTGCGTAATTAATTTGCAGAGTTTTTGAAGTCGCTTAACACAAATACTGCTAACCAGCTAAATTATCCGTACAATTACAATAAATACTTTACCAACGGTTACTACCAAAACAGTTACGTGTATAATCAAAACTACCCAAGTTACTTATGTTCTTCCAACATTTCCTATGTACCAAAATTATGATTATTTTCAAAATCATGAAAATGAAGATTTATGAAATTTAAATTTTTGTTTTCTAGTACATAAAGAAGGTGAATGAGGATATTCAGAAAAAGGACGAACAAATTAAAGAATTATCGAACAAGGCAAATAAAAAAGTAAAGTGACTTTAAAAAGAATTTAGGACTTTGAGATATTAAGCTTTATTTGAATAGGTAAATGATCAGTGGAGGAATGATGTGAGATCACAATTTGGTTTGATAAAAAATGAGAGAGATGAAACTGTAATAAAGCTCAGAAGTGTTACAATCAAAGTAAGTTAAATTTTTCTGTTAAATTAGTGTTTTATCTTATATTTTTAATTAAGTACTTTGAATGCAAAAAAATATTACAAGATAGAGATGAAGAAATTGGTAAATTAAAAAGACATATTGAGATATTAAATATTGAAAACAAAACAAATAGTTATTTGATAAGCTCTCAACAAGATCATATTTACATATTAATAAACGACTTGGATGACAAATCGAAAATTAAAGAATTGTTAGAAAAAAATAAGGAATTACAATCAAAAATTAAAACTCAAATGGACGAAATAAAAGAAGTCCATGAAAAAGAAAACTCACTACCATTAAAATCGGAATCTAAAGGCATTCATTCTGAGATAGAGTCCAACACCATTTTCGATAGTAATCTACAAAGCAAATTAGATGAAGCTTTAAAAACCATAACTGATTTGAAAAAAGACAATGAATTACTACGAATAAATAATCAAAATAATTCGGGAATCGATTTTAATAATTTTATTAAAGAATTAGCCACGTTGTTCAGTGATAAAGTCATAGTCACTAAAGATCAAATAAAAGAAGAAATTGAACTCTTGGTGAGCTCTAACAATGATCGTGGTCTAATGATTGCTTCATTGGAAGAAAAGAATCAACAACTTGACAATCAATTGACAGTTCAAATCAATTTGTACGAAAATTTAATGGCTCAATATCTAGCTGATGTTAAACCGAAAGAATCTGATGATGAATTGAATGAAGAAATTAAACGTTTAGAAAAAAAATTTAAAAAAAAAAATTCGATGATTAAAGATCAGCTTAAAAATATAGAATCTGAAAATAAATATTATCGTGAAGAAACTAAGCGTAAAGAAAATGAATTGAAAGAGATTCAAATAGATTTAACCAACTACATAATTGAAAATAATAATTTAAAAGTTAAACTTGAGTCAGCTTTAACAGTTAAAATTTCTTTGGAAAAAGAAATAGAAAAACTCAAAGAAATAATTAATACAGAGTCAAACAAACCTGAAATTGAACCTGAAAACCAAACAATTAAACGTTTAAATGCCCAATTGAAAGATTATATAAATGCTTCAATTGAATACGAAAAAAATGTTAACGATAAAATAGATAAAATAAATCAATTGGAATCAGAAATTAAAAAATTGAAACATGAAAATGCTGAATGGAAGGCTTCGATTGGCACTCAACCTAAAGATCAGCAAGACAAGGACATTAAAAATGGAGTACCCTGCACTAAAAAAATCACAGTTTCAATTATTAAAAAAGGAAAACAATTAGAACATAAAATTTATGACATTTAAATTAATTTTCCTTTACCTTTTACACATTCGATTAAGTAGTAAGGCTTTTTGGTTAAAATTTAAAAAAATTAATTTTTAGAAATATCTTTTTCAATAAAAATATATTCTAATCTCATTCATGTTCTCAAATCATCTAAAAATAGTCGCGTAAATTTAAAAATACGAGCTTCGCTTCCATTTTTCATACCCAAAACATACCGTGTTAATAAGGATGATACAATCTTGATTGTACTTCTTGAACAATCTTGATTTTGCTTAATGATACAATCTTGATTGTACTTCTTTGATGTGGTTGAATGCAAATGTGGTTTGTTCGATTGTCCACGTCAATGTTCAACTCGTCACTAAAGAGAACTTGTCTCCATTTTTATACCGGCTATGATTTTACCGTTTTACAAAATTCTTTCCTTGCTTTAATTGATTTGGCGATAGATGAGGTTCTTTGACCCCCACTTTATTGAATTTTTTTTAAAAAACCTAAAGAGGGGTCGTGGCCAAGCGGGTAAAACAACAGCTCTGGCAGCTAGTGGAACTAGTTCAAATCCTGGTCGAGTCAAAATTATGTAACTTTTAGAAAAAATAATAATGGAAATGGATGAGGAAACGATCCGACTAGAATCATCGACTATCCATTCCCTAGATGGCCTGATACTAGAACAACTTTGAAAATCATCGTATCGGGACTCGCGATTCGCTGTGACTTAAAATAAGGGCTTTGAAAGATAGCAAGTTGCAAGTATAAAAAAATTCTGTTACGGCCTACCGGGCTAAGAATTCTAGTAAGCTTCTGCAGCTAATAAGGTCGAGGATTGTTCTACTAAATGTTAGATCTGCACAGAAAAAGTACTATAGTGGACTCGCTTTAATCCGAACATTTTTTTAAATACATGATTTAGCTCTATTTAACTCTCTTCCGATAGCTGCGAGCGATTTTCCTTGTTGACTAAGCACTCCAGTCTTAATTCTGTCCTCAAGGGAAACTGGTAGACGTCTTTCGAATTCCGAAGGCATTTTCTTGAAAAGCTTCTATTTAAAATGACTGAGATTATTTTTAATAATTAAATAGAGATTATCCAAAATTTTATAAGGATCGGTTGAGTATTCAGTGAACAGGAGGGAAAAGTTCGACCGCTTTCTAATTTTCTCACCAACATTTTTTTCAAAAAGTAGGTGTAGTTTTTTAAAATTATCATGTCAACTTTATTTTAATTTACCAATCAATGAATGTGCACATTCATGATCGAATGACCTCATGAGGTCATAACTAATAAAAATGTTAAACAATTCTCAATCCTATCTGCTTTTGGTCGTCAAGCCATAAATTGAAAGTCTATTGAATAGACCAATTGACCTTAAGTGTTGATATTGATGATTCAAAAAAAAAACGAGTTTAAAGTTTCAAGACACTTATTTTTTATAAGAGTTGAAATAAATTTCTATAAATCAAATCGTTAAACTCCTAGTTAATTTCAATAATCTAAAATTTTAAATTCAACTTTAAAAAAACAGTAGCTTCAAAAATGCAAAATCAAAACCAGATTATGAAAACATTTTTGATCTTAAATTGAAAGTCAATTCAGATTATGTTTTAGATTTCAGATCAAGATGTCGAAACGTTGATGGATTACTTTGGATATGAAGACGATAAGGGTTTAAATAAAGAGTATTCAAGTAGCTGTAAAGTGCAATACAGATTATTTGTTTATTGACTTAAAAGCATCAAATGTATTCCAATCCTGATTTGAACTTGTCTCACATTATTTTTGCTAGCATTATATAATAAAAAATTATCACCATTTTACTGAACACGTAATTTGTGGCAAGTCATGATGCGAAAACTCGATACAAAAATTTTCGAAAGATCACGCACATAATACCAGAATCTTCAATTAAATCCAAGGATCTAGCGAAAACCCAATCTAAGAAAAAGGTGACTTTTTCAAATATGTTAAGAGATTATTCAAAAGAATATGCGAATTATCGAAGAGTGAAATATTGTCATCCCAGGTCAAAAATCCTTAAAAGAAATTCCAAGGATCTTGTTTACTTTGAAATCCTAACAGAACTGTACCTGACTTTTTTTAAATCCTTAAAATTCTTATTTGGTGAGAAAATGTTGGGATTTTTTTAAGATCATTATAGGAATTTTTAGGAAAAAAAACGTATCTTACTATTTAAAATAATAAAGTGTGAAAAAATTATCTCCAATACAAATACATGTGTGCAACTGTGCTAGCGAATATCAAAGAACATTCACAGCTCTGCTAAAGAGAAAAAAATTCCCACGCTAATTAAATAATTCACACATGTATTGTTTTCGTTAAAAATACACTGATTTTTATTTTGCAAAATTTTACCTGTAACAAATTATCTATTTTTTGTCGAATAAGATTTCTTCTAAAAAACAAAATCAACTAATTATCTAAAAATAAGTTTAACATCAATCCAATCAGAGCGTGAATCGTTTTTAGGATAAGAGAGAGTTGAGGTCCCCTATTTTTCAATGACGAACTTCTTGAGTGTATGACCTGATCTGTTTTTAACTTTTCAGTTAGTGAATAGCTGGATTCCAGCAATATTGAGGAATTTTATTTTTTTTTTGCTCTTGGATTTAAGTTCTGTAGAAAAATAAACAATAAGACCATGTGAAATTCTTACGAAAAGAAGACTTAAGTTTGGCGTTAGATTTAGATTCATGAGTTTAATTTGTTCTTAGAATAGATTCGAATTAGAATAGATAGCTGAATTTTTCTGTAAAAAAATGTCTTTGAATGCTAATCATTTCTTTAACTCACAAATGATCCAAATTTTCTTTACCGTAGATTACCAAAGGTGTCAAAGTGACATCACGGTAATGGCGAACAGTAGAAGTAAGGAAATGTCTGATTGTGTCATTTTTTTTTCAAAAGTATAACTAAAGTCGGAAAATTACTGCCTTTGATAAAATATTTTTAGCTAAGGTCTTTAACCCTTTTGATTTCGAGATACATCTAGACATCGATTTAAACAATTCTCATGTCAAACAAAAAACAAAAATTGTGTATCTCTTGAGTTTAAAGGAATTTAAGTTTTTTCCTTATAAATTAATTTTTTTTTGGTTTTATCCCAATTTATTTGGGCACGCCAGTGCCCTGCCATAATATGTTTCAAATCAAAAGTGCAAAATTAACAAATTTATAACTTGGGGTTGCCACTAGGATTTTCACATATATCACGTTTATCTGTCTTGACAGATGCAGTGATATAACAGATTTTTCAATCCCTCTGACCTTAAATTGATACAAAAGTTTAAAAAAGTTAGCGTAGATCCTTTTATTTTAAAAATTTTCCAGGAATTATGGCTAAAAAGTGTCAGTTTGACACCGAGGTCATTAGTGTTAACGGTAGAAAGAGTAGGACGTCTAATTGAAAAATGAACCATTTTCAGAATCAATGATCGTGATTGGAAACTATAGTGTCCAATTAATTCGTTTTAAACCCAATCAAACATAGTCTAAAATCGGGAGCTAGAGACACAAACATATTGCGGAAAAGCGTAGAGTCAAGTAATAAAATCAGCATCTGAGAGAGTGTTTGTTCTTGAACAATATAAGGTATTTAGTGATCCAAAGTTATTCAGAATTTAATTGAGTCTAATGATTAAAATTATTTCAGTAAGTTAAAATGTAAGTCGAGAATTTTACTTTTAGTTTTAAGGCTTTTTATTCTTAACTAAACCAGAACGCAGCTCTTTATTCATATTCTGAGGATTAATGTGCAACAAAATGTCACACTGCAGGTACAACTAATGTGGTAAATTACTTATTTTGGAAAATATACAAACAAACACAAACAAAAAGTTAGAATTTTCACGATTAGAGAAAAAAATTTATGATTAAGCCATAAGTAAGGTCTATTGAAAGAGAAATTCGCATGAATTTTTCATCAGTGGAGATGACTCTAAGATGTGAAGCGTCAAAAAAACCTACTGAAAAAAGAAAATAACTCAAAAATCTAAAATAAAAACTAAATTCTTGAGTAGCGTTTTAGCTATTAATCTCTTAATTCAGTGAATCACTTTGAAAGTTTGTTCAATGAGTTTTTGAAATTAAGCTTCTTTAAAAAAAAAAAATTCGTTTAAAAAGATTTAAATTTTAAAATTCTTAATTAAAATTGATATTTATTTTTTAGCAAATCGTTTACCATTATCGGGATGTTCTAGTTTTTTTTAAAAAAAATTCTTGTATTTTCATGTCCGGAAAATAAAAGTCTTACCAAGAATATTTTTACCAGGAAATAGTCACAATTTCCTTTCAAGATCAACCAAAAAATCATTGAACAAATTGACTCAAAAAATTAATCAAGAATTGAATAAAGAATCAAACAAGATTTAAAGCATTTTCTTTTTTATTTCATTTTTGAAAAAAATACTAAGATCCTTAATGATCATAAAAAAAATGTTTATTTTAATCATGTTCTTTTTCACTGATAAAATCACTTGTGTAAAAAAATTTCTAAGACCATTAACAGGTACTATAAAACGATTAGTTAATATTTGTTAACATCCTATCAACAATAGGGTTGTTAAATGAAGTGAATTCTAGTAGTTTGAAATTTCGAAGTCGAAATTCAAGAGTTTGAAGTAACGCCCAGTCTATTCGTTGACCAAAAATAAGTCTTTTAAAACATACTTCAAACTTTCGAATTTTGACTTCGAAATTTCAAACTATCAGAAATCACTTCATTTAACAACACTAATCAACAATTTCTCTTGGCTTTTATTTACCACACAAAACTCAGAATCAAAAAATCCTTGTTTATTTAGGCTCTCAATTTTATCCGAGACTCTAATTTTGTTATTAAACATAAATTCGTCATCGGTTTCTTCAAGTCTGGTAATCCATGCATGAAAATCGTTGTCAAATGAAAAAAAAATATTCTAAAATACCAAAATAGAAATTTGAAAAACCTTGGACGTTTAAAGTCAAACATCCAAGGTTTTGATTCCTGAACAGGATCCTATATCATCTGCCTGTTCTGTACAGGAATCCTAATGATTCAATTTTCTTGGATAAAATATTTTGAACTCAATCCGATTGAAGATAATCATAATAATTGAAGATAACTAATCTTTTCCGACAATTTTTTGAAATATTTTGGTCTGTGCAGATCCTGGTCAAGATTTAGGACATGGGGTGTTAATCGAGGTTTGCCTTGTTCACTCCCTTCATTAAGTAAATTTTCTTTGCTTTGGTCAGTTTTGCGAAACAGTTCTGTTTGTGGACGTAGTTGATAAATGAAAAAGAAGTTGTTTAGAAATGTTTTCATCTTGCCAATTAGCCAGACATAAACCAAAGGTGAGAAAGGGAGATATTGGGGTATAAAGAGAGCTACAACTCACCTTAACATTTTTCTTAGAAAAATGAGAATTTCACTTGAAACTTACTAATATTAATAAATATCGGTATTAACATTGATAGCTACCATTTTTTCTTAAAGTTTATTTAATTTAATTGCAATTAAGAAAAAAAGTTTTTTTGTTTTTCTAGGATATTTATCGGGAATGTTACTTTTATTTGCTTTGAATTATAATTTTACGATGGAAACCGATTCAAAAAGGAAAACAAACAAAATTATTTCAAAAATTAAAATCATAGATTATTGATTAACAATCCAGTTCAAATGACTTTCAAATTAAAACTTGGACAACAATGTGTAAAAGTCTGCATATTTTTAAACTTTTCAGAAAATATTTTTGTTCTCACGATAAACTAAATTCCGAATTCGACCTGAAAAATAAGTAAAAACATGTTTTTCCACTTTGGTAAATCCGAATCTCAATTATTTCTTAATTTAATAAACGATGAAAAAAATTATATTCTCTCTCGCTTTCTTTAATACAAGTGATTTGGTTTTTTAACTAGCAACCAATACGAAATATTTGTTATTGCAACTAAGAAATTTCAAATTTTTATAAGTTATCCATTGTGTATTAGTCGTTCTTTTATTTTTATCAAGTTCTAGTTCTATTTTTTTTTGTTTTGTTCATTCTTAATTCCATATTAATAAATTTTTTCGTTTAAAAAGAACGTCATTAGAGTGCATATTTTGTGGAGGTAACCCCTTTTTTTTTGTTGTAAATTGGTAGAATAATAAATTTTAAAAATATTTTAATTTTGTCATGACAACAACTAAATAAAGAAAGAGCAATAATAATTAGATGAAAAAATATAATTTTTTTGTTCACCTTTGTTTCGCCAAAAAAAAATTGTTTAAATTTTTTTAAATGGACTTTTTTTTATCATTATTATTCGTCATAAGTGGAGAAAAAAAATACCGAGGCACACACAAATGATTTTTTTTCTGTTGCTATTTAATAAAATCTTGCTCATTTTAATCGAAATTAAATTTAGATCCTTTTTTTTTGTTGTTTTATAATAACTATGTCTAGTTACGTACTTGATAGAGAATTGCTATTGAATTCGTTGGCCTCAGCTAGGGCTACTGCTCAGACCACTACAAGTTGGATCGATGCTAATTCAAATGCAGCCCTTTTGGGCACTACTGTTTATCAGAGAAATACCGATTGTGAAATCAAGAAACAAATGGCTGATGTAAATTTTATTTTATTTTTAAATTAAGAAATTACCAATTTCCTTACAAAATGGACCTGGACCTAAAATATTTATAAAAAATTAACTCTTATCCGTCCAAAGGTAATTTAAAATCATTAAAGACCAAGGTGGGTCATTTTTGACCCAATAGAAAAATTTAAAAAAATATTGCTTTTTCTTAAATATTTTTTCTTTCCATGACCAATAACTAGCTAAAAAAATATCTCTCATTTTTAGAAGCTTGTGTCAATTGAATTCTGGGCTCAAATCAGGGAAAACGGAAAAAAATTTATATCGGGTCAAATATGACCCACTTTAGTCTTTAATGATTTTAAATTACCTTTGGACGGATAATAGTTAAACAAGAAATTTTGACCTTATTTTACTAAAATTTTCATTGCTTTGGTCAGTTTTTCGAAGCTGATATATCTTGTTGATTATTCAAGTTGGTTCATCTGACTTGATAGAAATATGCAGGGTCTTTTATTGGCTCATCTATTTGTTGGCGTAGTTTAGCCCATCTGATTGTCCATTCTATAATATGAATAGGAAGCTATTTGGAAATTTTTTTTATCTCGCCATTTAGCCAGGCATAAAGCAACGGTGAGAAAGTTAGATATTGGGGTGCAAAGAGAGATACAACTCACCTTAACATTTTTCTTAGAAGCTAAATGATAATTGAATACTTTAATTAACTTAACTTTTCTCTTAATCGTGACCAAGACTATCAATATACGGTTCAAAATTCCACTTTGAGGTTAAATTTACAAAACATGTTAGGAAGGTATCCTTTTAGACGATATTTTATTAAAAATTTTGTTTTCTAGTTACAAGACCAGCTAAAAATGTTGAGAACAGATGTTGAAAAGAAGGATAAACTAATCTCCGAGTTATCAACTTATAGAGAAGTTGAAAGAATTAGAAATAGTGAAAAAGTAAGTTTTATTTCATCTAGAGTCGTAAACATCTTTAATTTTATTTTTTGAAAAGATTGATACTTTAATCGTTGCTGAGAGATCACAATTTGAAGTCGTTAAAAGAGAGCTTACAACAACTGCTACTAAACTCGAAGCTGTTTCAACAGAGGTATGCATTTTTGAAATAAGTTTTATATTTTCAACAAAAAATTATTTTTTTTTGTGTAAAGCTTTCTGAATACAAAGTAAAATTACAAGCAAGAGATGAAAGAATCAATGAATTGAAAAGAGAAATCGATACATTAAAAAGTGAAAATTCCACTATGAATGCATTAATAGTGACTCAACGAAATCGAGTGCGCGAATTAGAAGGCGATATGAACAGTTTTGAACAAGTTGCAAGCAAATCAGGAATCACAATTACCACTTTACAAAAAGATAATAAAGACTTGCAACAAACAATTTTAGAATTAGAATCAAGAATTAGAACACACATGCACGAAAGAGAAGAAGCCGAACGTAGAACAGAAGCTTTAGTTAACAAACTAAACGAATTAGCATCAAAAGTAACATCAATAACTGGTGTTGAAATCACTAGTAATGTAGCTGGTTTGGAGTTATTGATAACAAAAATCGGAGACATTGTTAACGAAAATTCGATGGTTAAAGGCAAACTTATGACGACCACTGAACAATACACAAGTATAGAATCTGAGAATAAGGCTAATCGTGAGACTATTCAACGTCTAGTTAACGAATTGAATAAATTTGAAAAAGATTCAATGAACAACAAAATTGCTGCTGATAATTTAAAAGCCGAACGTGACTCAGCTTTAACAACTAAAACTGTTCTAGAAAACGAAATAGAAACACTTAAAGAACGAATAAATAACATTCAAGTTGCTTGGCAAGCGACTAAAACCGAATTAGAGACCAAAGAAAGTGTTTTTTCAGCTCAATCATCCAATTTAAAGCAAATGGAATACGATACACTGTATTCAAAAAATTGTCTTTCTTCTTTCAAAGAACAAGTAGCTACATTATTGAGTGATAGTTTTGTTAAAGTCGATGCAAATGAAGATCAAATAAAAGAAAAAATTCAACTTTTAATGAGTTCTAGCAAAGATCGTGGTCTTATGATTGCTTCAATGGAAGGAAAAATTCAACAATTAGCCAATCAATTGACAGATCAAATAAATTTGTATAAAGAACTAGAGGCAAAGTATCATAAAGGAGAGAGTCGTTGCATCGAATTGGAATCAAGATTTAAAAGCTTGGACAGTGAGTTTTGTGCAAACGAGGCTTTACGTGATAACTTAAAATCAGATCGAATCAAAGTAATTTTTAGACTTGGTTCTATCAGTTTGAGAAATTTGCTAAATTTTAATTTTTTTTATCAAGTATTTGTCATTCCTTGAGCGTATTGGAAACGTACTCAAAATCAGTCAAATCTCAGCCGATATTGGTTTGGACATGAATATTGATATAATATTAGCTCGAGTTGAGCAATTAGTTAAAATGGAGAACGATTCGCTCCAAGACAAACAAACGAACATTTACAATTTACAACGTAAATGTAAATCATTAAAAGAACAATTGGACAATAAGGAATTACATTTGGATTTATTGCGTAAGAAACTGTCTGCTCTTGAAGAAGAACGAGCCAATAAATGTGCTTTGGAACGTGAAGTAGACGATCATGTTATGATGAGTAAAAAATTTAAACTCAAAGTCGAAAAGTTAACGGAACAATTGAATAGCATAAAATGTGAAAATGAAAGTTTAAAAGCTCAATTGTTAGACTTGAATTGTTTCAAGGGTAAATCGTCAGATCAAGATAAAGAAATATCAAAATTAATATCACGTATAAGCGAACTCGAATCGATGAAAGAAAAACAATCATTGAAAATAGCCAAATTGAGAGAACAATTGGATTCAAGCAACACGGAAGTATCAAAAACACGCACATCATCTGATTCAACAGTTCAATCATTGAGTCAAGAATTGAGACACTTGAAACAAGATTTGGAAAAACATGAAGAAAGAGAAAGACAATTATTGGATTTCCGAAATGTTATTGCCCGTATGTTGGGCTTAGATGCCACGTCGCTAGCAGTCGCTGATTACGAAATTATATCAAGAATTGAAAGAATTGTGAGTTCGTTTAATGAAAGTATAGTGCCAGTTCATATACAACCATTGCCAGCTAATCTAAATTCATATACAACAACATCAAATTCATCTGCTTATCAAAATCAAATGTACACAAATGATTTGTATTCATCGTCTTCAAGTTCAAATGATCGTTGTTCAAGTCCATCGAAGAGACATCATCATACACATGCTCATTCATCACATCATCAACGTGAACGCAGTCCAAGTCCAACACGACACCATCATCATCATCACAGCAGTCAAACACGCCATAGATCAAAATCACCAAGAAAAGTGACAATTGATCCAAATTCTTATTAGAAACAAGATTTAAAAATAAAAACATTTTTTGCCTTTTTTTATATTTTGCAATGTCAAATTTTTCAGCAATTTTCTTTCTTTTTTAATATCATCGTTTTATCTTTTTCGTTTGAAAAACAAATGATTTAAAGCTTTATTTTTTTTACCAAGAGGCATGATTTTTCTATTTTTTTATCGATTGCAGATTCCTTTTTTTATAATTTTTTTTTCAATTTTGAATTGTTTAAAAATAAAAATGACTTTAAAAAACCTTTTGTTTTTGTTTTTTTATTGCCAAAGTGAATAAAGTCTGTTATGATTGTCCTAGAAAAAAAAGACATGAGCAATTTTAGAGGAGGATAATATGTTTATTATTCAATGACTCTGCCTAGCAACATATATAACAATTTGTTCTTAAAGTTAAAAAGTAAAGTTGACTTTTAAGTGTTTTTTTAACAAATTTATTCAAGTCGCTTGAGGCGGAATTCGTTAAAGCTTTCAAAATGCCAGCTTTTATTTAACTATATTTTTGTATGCTTTGAATCTTTTGAAAACACCGAAACTTCTAAATCAAAATGTGAAATCGATTTCTAGAACAAAAAGCCTATTTTGACTAACCAAAGTTAAAGGCTTGAATATTTATTCGTTTAAAGGGGTTTAAACTTTACATAATAACCTCCATAACTTTTGAACTAATAACCAAGCATGTCTAATCTTATTCTTATAGCTCAAACTTAGAAAAAAACTGAATGATTACCTTTAAATTTAGCAAAAGTAGCCTTAAATCGCTGGTTTAGTTAGACATTTTTTTTTAATTTTTTTAATTAATTAATTACTGTATACCTTAACAATGAGGTGCGTGCCTTTAAATCTGACTGACTGAAAAAAAAATTGACCAATCAAAAAATTGCATACAACCCGAAACTCATGTTAAAGAGCACGTCCCTCTTTACAAAGGAAAACGGTAGTTAATTTCAATTTACTATAAAACCACTGTATATGGAACTCAACCAATCAACATTAATAATGCAATAATATTACATTAATATTCCATTAATGTTGAAAAAATGCAGACGTTTCATTTGGTTCCTTCTGAATTTTGTTAAAATACTTTCGACCTGTGATTAACACTTACAAAGAGCTTTACTCGCAACACATCAAAAAAAAACAGAAAGATAACATTAATGTAGTATCGCTGTTTGTGGGATGAGTTCCTATTACGGTTGTTTTGAGAGTATACATAATTAGTAAAGCTCTTTGTAATTGTAAAGTTTAAGTCGGAAGTAACTTAAAAAAATTGAGAAGATACACTTATAAGGAGCTTTACTTATGATTAAAGTCTGTATGAAATTCCGTACTGAATGGTTTAAAGTCTCCAACATCTTTATTTTCGCATGAATAAGATGCATTTTAATAAAAATTTCAAAATATATGTATGCTTATTTAGCCTAGTGCACTTGTGAAAGTTGCCCAATTTATTCAATAAAAAGATACCACACCTTTTTAAGTTGATTTACGAAAATAAAAAAGTTATTTATACAAAAACTAATAACAAAAATTAAGTAAAAAAAAAGATAAAATAAGAATAAAAATAAAATAAAAAGAAAAATCAATCAACAGATGTCCCGCTAAGGACCCTGTACAGGATATTTCTGTAATAAGAGAAGTTCATCTGGTCTTTTGGTATCAAACGATACAAGTTTACTATTTTTCTGAATAGTTCACTGGTTTCAGTCAGGTATCCTTTTTTTGAGAACGTCTCATCGAGTGAGGACAGATATAATTTCAAAATCACCAGCGTGCATACTTTCACCGAGAGTATGCTCAGTATTTTGAACTTGGCTGATAAAGGATCCATTGGCACTTTTGCCATGCTGATAATAGCCTCAAAGATAAGAATTCGTTTATTCGGTTTTTCATTCTCAATTGATTTTGGAAAAGAATTTTGAATTTATAATAAAGCTTTCTAATGTAGTTGATCCTAAACGCTCCTAGAAGAGCAGTAGATCTGGCATATTTAGACAGACCAAGGTTCCTTTTGATTAGACTGGCTTGGACTTTATACTTATGTAAACTCACAAAGATGTTAACATGATACATTTAAACACAAAAAATCTCGTTATAACGAGATTTTTTAGGAGATAAGAAATTTCTGCTTAGTCCAACACACGTGCTTGCAAAAAAATTCAGTGAAATTTTAATATTTTCACTTAATAGACTGTTACCAAACACATATCCAACAGACACATAAAATAATTACCCTTGCTATTTGAAAAAATAGCTGCCATATTCAATGGAGATTGAGGAGACAAAAAAAAATAAATCTAAGGCTTAGAATTTAGAGAAAAAAAATGTTTTTTTTAAAGTTTATTGAAATTTTTACATTAAATCTTTACAATTTTAAAACAAAAACCAAACTCCGAGCATTAAAAAAAATTATTTCAAATTTTATTTTTACAAGAAAGTGCTCTGTGAGAAATACGTCATCTGGTGATTCTGAATGTTCGAAAAACTTTTTTCATTATTGTTTTGATTGTACAACTCGTTTATTTTACTTAAATCAAAAACATAGATTATTGGAAAAAAAAATAAACAAAAAATTTCTTTAAAGCTTACTCCATTTTCTCTCGTATTTTGATATAGACTATCAACAAGATACATATTAAAATTAGAGTCAATAAAAACGCCGGTAGAATGAG
Organism: Brachionus rubens; assembly: GCA_022207745.1. Taxonomy (NCBI): domain Eukaryota; kingdom Metazoa; phylum Rotifera; class Eurotatoria; order Ploima; family Brachionidae; genus Brachionus; species Brachionus rubens. The sequence continues at coordinate 2,320,208 of JAJVHD010000011.1, read as the reverse complement.
GCCAATAATTCCGAATTCGTCAATCTTAAGAAAATCATAAAGATGCATTTTTATTGTTGCTTTTTTTTGAATTTCCTTCTAAAAAAAACATAATTAAAAATAAAAAATTAATTTTTAATAAAGGCGAAACAAGGAGTTTACTAAAAGCTAAACAAACAAAAATCAAGTATTTTTATGAAAAGATGAATTTTGTGGATCAAAGGGCGTCACCTAGACATCAATTTGGTTTCCTTTTGAATAAATAAAAAAAAATACAGTAGACTATTTACTAATTCATTCAAATAACTAAGAATTTTATCACATTTTTGTATTTTTTGTTTCAATTTTGTCTACCGTAAATAAATTTTGTTGTCGTTTAACTTGTTTAGGCTCCTTTGCTTCATCTCTAGAACTAGATTATGGATTAATGACAGTGAAATGGATTACAGTTCCATTCTTAGATGATAATGATACCCTTAAAAACTGCTGAAGAAAAAGATCTTGGTGTAGTTGTGTCAAATGATTTAAAATTAAACAAGCAGTGCTCATCTGCGACTTCTAAAGCCAATAGAATCTTAATAATTCTGGTCAAATTAAGAATTCTTTCGTATGTTAGGATAAAGAGTTTTTTTTGGCTTTTATTTATCAAGAAAGACTCATTTCTTTGGAGTTAATGAGCTTGGTAGGCTGTATAACAAGAGGTGATCTCATCCAAATGTTTAAAATAGTCAATGGTCATGAGGAAATTAACTGGCTACAAGCTTAAATTTGAACCTAAAAAGAGAGCATAACATTAAATTTAACGAACAGAGTGGTTTCAAAGTGTTCTACCGCAAAGTTTTATCAACGCAAAAGCAATTAATGGTTTCAGAGAAGTCTTTGGCATGGCACAAAAGAAGAGAAGGAAGACTTTCACGTCTTCTATAGAGCCAAACGCCGAAAGGCGTTTGTATAGATTTCTAAACTGTTGTCCTATTACTACTTGATGATGAATTACTCCTGAAGTCAAGATCAATCAAAGTTAACAGCTAAAAAAAACAAGTTAACTTCTAAAAAGTTAATTAGCTCAAACGATGAAAAGTTAACAGGTTAATAGCTCTTGTATCCTATAATGGCCCAAGCCGAAATTGCATGACACACTTTTCGCAAGCTGAGAGAGATCTTCACGACATAGTTGAGGGTTAGGGATTCTTCGAAGTTCATTTTTTTAAGTTCTTTCATTTGAATGCGAATAAAAGTAAAAATCGGTTTGAATATTAAGAATCAATGCTTATAGGTAGAAGAAACTCATTCTTGGTGAGTTGTGGGCCACGTCTATACGATTCTTTTCATTTATTTTAAAAGTACCTTTGGGTGTAGCAAAACGTGTGGTTTTACTGCACATTTACCAGTTATGAGCTTTACAAGGATGTCAAACAATCAATTGTAGAAAAGAAAATGACAACTTATTTTTTTCGTCGCCTGAAAATTAAAATCCACTTAATAAGAATCCAGGGTATGTTTTTCAGCATTTTATCGAGACTGTAAGAGAACCTGAAACTTTTGGAATATCTTTTAACAACTCCTGATACAAACTAAATCGGTATGACACAGTTCGCGCTACAAAACAAAACCAAAAAACCTAAAAATTTTAAAAAAGTTAAACACAAAGTGTTCAAAATTTAAAAAAATGCTGGTTTAATTATCTTTAAATATATTTATAAGTAAGAAGGTCAACTGTTTCCACTAGCTAATAGAATTTAACTAAAAATAAAACGAACCAAATGTTTATTCAAAACAAATAAATTGTTCACGATTAAAAAGTTGCTTTTTTTTCGTTTTTAATGCACTTAGTTCAGATTAAACGAAAGAGAAAAATAGAGAGAGAGAGAAAAATATGTTGCCATTCATCATAAATCATGAAACATCACAAACTTTAAATATTTTTTTTGTTTTCTTAACAAAATAAAATCAAATTGTTTTTTTAAGGATATTTAATTCTAAATCCTAAAAAAAATTTCGGACTATTTCATGTTTCGTTCGAAAGGGTTAATTCAATAAAACTAATCGAGTTCAAATTCTTTGTTTTTTTCTTTATTTATAAAAAAATATTTCTTTTTCATTCAAAAAAAGGATTTGCAAGTGAAATGTAAATATTTTCAGAATTATATACACAATAACCAAGTGGTGGATCACTGCTTTGGATTGTTAAATTTCTTAAAATAAAATCATGCGCTTGTATTGAATATCTTTCTTCATCGTCATTGGTCATATACAAAAGTTCTAAATTTGTACTTGACCATATTGATTTGACTATTTCACTGTTTAATTTAGCCAATGGTGATCTTATCTCTTGCAAACTTAAAGTTCGACTGTTGAGCGTTTTCTAAACAAAAAAAATATTTATATGCTAATTTTTAGCCTGTCAAATACTTGTTTCAATGGAAACAAAGAAAAAATTACGTGTTTTGGATCTCGTTGTAAACTAAACAGAAATGGTTTTTCTTCATCGACGTATTTGGAAAAATCTTGATCGTTTTCACTTCCAATAAACCAATCATTTTGATACGAATCAATCGTATCGAAAAATTCATCATTATCTGTTATTGGACTAATTGTTGCATGGTCTATTATCATTTTTATTGAAAACCTGCAATTTAAAATTTAAGATTAGATTTTGATCAGGGGATGTAAGCTTTACTTTTAACGATAAAGTTAGGAATGGTATTTTTTCGTGTGTCTTTTGAAAGAATACAAGAGAGTTAAGATATCAAGAAAATGAAAATCAGACCTCTGAAAACTAAACTAGTGTTGTCAGACGTTCGCGCGTTCTTAGACCCGAGCTCGAATTCGAATGGAACGATACCGGGTATACCAAGGCGTACCTTTTTGACTAGGCCAACATTTGGCATATCTGGAAAGCGACGAACCAGAAACACCTCGGGACTAGAACGGCTCCTAGACGGTTCTTCTTTTTTAAATATTTAAATTTTTGGACGCTTGAAAAACATACACCCGGGTGTAAATTTTACACGAAGTGAGGTATGCACAAAATTATTTTCATATAAGGTAGAGTAAATGAAGGGCTACTTAATTATACCATATTTAGACCCCATGTGAAGTTAATTGGAGAAGAAAACTGAGTTTTCACTTTTCAGTCTTAAATCACCCATCTGAATTTGCCTAGCAGGTTTAATTAAAACGATGTCTTGTTAAAAAATATATGAAAACTTACCGGAAAGATTTTATCAAAATGTGATAAAGTTCTTTAAAATTTTTAGTTATCTTTTCATTTACAGGCGACCATGGCAACTCGCCTTTGTAAAAATTATTAATTGCCTCAGAATTATAATTTAATGATACGGTTTTTTCGTTTAAATTCAATGTTTGTGAAATTTTCAACAAAAATTTGTAATGACTAGTCCAATCATTTTGTTCATAGTCTGTTAATGCTTTATCTCTGTGTTCGATCGATACATGCTTGTTTAAAGCAAGAATTTTTTCGATCCATTTTCTTGACATAATCGAGTTTTTTAAGTCTTCATTATTTAATGATTGAGATGAATTCAAGTTATCATTCAACAATGAAACCCATTCTTTTGGTAAAGAAAGCTTCGATTTCGGTTGAGATACTTGAGGAGATTTTACTCTTTTGGCTTGTACACTTTGAAACAAATCTCGTGGAGACTTTTTATCTTTTTTTTGAATTTTTTCTTCTCTTTTCGGTTCAACAACTTCAATTGTTTTACTCTCTCTTCTTTCTTTAGCACTTGGTACCCCCATTATCGCGTCTAGATCAAAATCAAATGGATCATAATTCTCTTGTTTAGCACTGGGTGTTGAGAACTTTGAACTCTTTGGAACTTTATTTTTAGAATATTTTCCCGATTCGTAGTCTGAATCATCTGACCAATCATCGAAGCTATCGTGTTCATCGATTTTCTTTTTCGATAACGTTATATTTCGTTTACTGATTGCAGAGTCTATGGTCAACTCAGCTGGTAAGTCGTTGATTGATTTTTCTAATGGTGACATTGGGATCAACTCCTTCTCTGACTTGACACTGACTCTACTAGTTTTTACACTCGGTGGAATTTCGTCGATATTTTTATCAGCCAAATAAAGAATTAAAAAATAATGTAGGACTTTCGGATAAATTTTGCACAAAAATTCCAAATTTTCGGGATAGTCTAATATACCGACAAGACTATTTTTAGCATCTGAATAAGCTTTGAACAAGAGCACGTCTTTAGATGACATACAATTGAAATTTTTTTTGTTCAGAATCAAAGATTTACATTTTGAGTCTGAATTTGAATTAGCACCGTACGGATTTTCAAAATTTAAATCAAATAAATCATCAATGTATTGAGCCTCTCTAGTGTGACAAGATGTTTCTTGTAACTCTAAACCTTTAACATTAATGATATAGAACGAATTTGAAGATTCGAGAACTTGAATCCATAAAATTCGATCTTGAAATCGACTTAGATAAAAACTATCAGCATCGATTGTTTGTCCAATACTTCCAGAACGAATGTGTTCTTTAAATGATTTCACCAAATCAGGTACTAGCTGAGAGTAGAAGAAGCTGTCCGGTGAGTCCGATTTTTTGTCCTCAATTGCTTTAAAACTTTCATCATAAATATTTATTGATCGTGAAAAAAAGTTGTTTTTCTGTGGCCAAAATCGTTTAGGTCTTGGAAAACCGAACAAAAATATAGGAAATGTGAACAATGGTAATAAAGGAGCGCTAAGTATTGTCGATGGTAAAATCACAAAAGCCGATATCGGGAGAATGAAAATAATATTTATTACTAAGAAAAACATTGCTAAACGTCGACGTTGTTTTTTAATTGTCCATGCAGTTATTGTTATCATCATGTAAGTGAACAATTTATGAATAAATTGGCTTAAACGATCTCGAATAAAACTTGCAGCTAAACAACCGGTTAAATAATATTTTATAAGCTCTGTTTTTGTGTTGGTATCTGATACTGAATTGTAAGAGATTGTGAATAAGATTAAATGAGTTGAGCACATTTCAAATAGACACAAATAACTTGATTGCCAAACCTTAAAGTTAAAGAGTTTTTTTTTAGCAAAAGTATTTGAATGATTTGAATCTTCTATCGCATGGACGCCACCTAACCGACATACATCAAAATATTTTCAGTGTATTGTCTATGTCTATTAAAGATTGAAAGGTGAGAGAGGTAAAGACCTTATTGAAATTAACCTTGGATTCAAGTTGCACTTCGTCAAGTTTTCTGCTTAACCGTCTCAACTCTTGGTATGCTTCGCCACTTATGGCTGAAAAATATTTATTCTGAAAATTCTGCCTAAAAAACTAGCTTGCTAAAGAAACAGTTCTGGATCTCGTCAATCGTTTAAATAAGGTTCCGATAATTCAAAACTTCGAAGCTTCCTGAATTTTTAAAAACCGACTTGATAAATGTGTTCTCCATATCTATAATTTCATATTTTAAAATTTTTTGACCCAAAACTCGTATTTCTCATGTAGGAAAACCCTTGAACAATAGAAAAATATGTTTTAATTTAAAAAAACTTGATTTTCGGAACTTAAAAACAACTTTTGTTTGGTCATTAAAGCTGGGATCCTCCTAGGCAAAAATTTTTTCGACCCCTTAAAAACTATGAAATTATTGTTTTTTAGGTATGAAGAACACCTGAGTCGAGTCAGCTTTTGAAAATTCAGCTAGCGTGGAAGTTTTGAATTGGCGGAATCTTAGTACAGTCATTTAACAACTACAACCATAGTCGCTTCATTAGGCTCGAATATAAAAAAAATACTCAGCTCGCCTTTCAGAATCTTTCCATGGTCTGCTTATCGATCGTAACTTAACACTCTCGTTCCATGCTACTGAAACAGTTTATTTATTTCATTTTCTTGCAGAAACAATTTAAAAATGGTTTTATAAATGAATTACCGTATTTCCTCGTTCGATTATGCAGCACCACGACCCAAAATCCTAATTTTTAGGAGGGTTTTTTAATGATAAGAAAAATGCTAAAATATGCTTAAGACATTCGTCACACTCTAGTTTTGAAAGCAGAGTCTGTTCAGACTATTTTTACAAAGGCCAATGGGTAAAAAGAGATTTCTAAACTATTGGATTTCGTGTTATGATGCTGCATAATCGAATGAGGGAATAATTAGTCAACTCTGGCAACATAAGGATAAGATTTATAAGGTTTTTTTCAATATTTAAAAACAAAACTTACCCATCTATATGCTCTTAAAACAACCAAAGTTCGCCAATAACTTAGAGTTTTATCACCATAAATTTTATTTAAATGACAATCAATAGAAATAACAGCACACAATAAAAGAGGTGCAACCACCTTCAACAATGTCAACCGAGTATATTTTAAAAATCTGAAGAAAATTTTTTCTTGATTAATCGATCTTAGTTGTTTTTTACTTTTTGATACTAAGCTCATACTCAAACAACTTTTGGGATAAAATGGATTTCTTATTAAACCAAAAAATATATGAACACTTTGTAAATCACCGAGTATTTTACATAACACAAATATGCCTATTCCAATGTACAATAAAATTGTCTCTACTTGGAATGGTGTTTCGTAGGTTTTGAAGTTAGCGTTTAATAATACCAAAGTAATGATCGAAACCGCTATTGCAAGAATCATTAGTACCAAATGATAAATCCAATCTTTCCAATTTAAAGGATATTTTCTATAAATTTTATGGTCTACATTTGATTTTCCAAAATCTAAGGGCGCTACTTTAGACTTTTTGAGACTTATTTTTGACATTATCCATTCGATTAAGAACAAAAAATCAACCGAACTTAAAATGTACCCAAATGCTGTGAATATGACAACTATTGCTTCATCACTTGGTATAAAATGAGCCATTGAAACAATCACTGCCAAAATTAATTGAAATATGAGTCTTAAATTAGTAGCTGTAGCCGTACCACCGTATAAATGTATGTAGCATTGTTCGAATAACCATAGAAAAAATGAATCAACTGGTGGCAAGAGACCAAAAAACCAAGTCAAAGTTAAACATGAAAAAAATATTTTCAAATAGAAAATAACTGTCAATGGAATGTTGGAATTGTTATCAGAAAAGCTAAACAACAAAAAAATAAAGAGTTTTATAAACGTTTAAAAAAAATTAAAAACTTACTTGTATAAGACTTCAATTAATTGAAAACAAAAAACATAAAAAACGCGAGTATATCGATTTAGACCAAGTTTATCATAAGGCTGATAGACAGCAGGTTCGGATGGATTTCGAAAACATAACGAATATAAAGATACGGTTAAAACGATCCAATTAAGTATGAACAATACAATAGATGGTCCAAGTGAATAAAATTTTTGTAAATAAATTATTGATTCAAAGTAAACGCTGCAGAATATTATGTAGCCAGCTAAAAATGAGTCAAAAGTATTCCTCGACAAAGTTAAACAAAGCCTTTTAAAATTGACTTTGAATTTTGAATTTTGGTCTACGAAAACCTCACTTGATGTTGGTATCAAAAATTCAAGAGTTGATTTTGAAAAAAATTTTAAAAATTCAAAATTTTCTTCGTCGGCTAATAACTTTGGACCTTTGATATCTTTTTTGGTTTCGTTTGAATTTTGTGTTTTATTAACGACTATAATCGTGCTTAGTTTTAGACTTAGTATTAAAATAAAATAAATTCCGCCAAATATAAGGGAAACATAAAGATTCCATTTTCCTGAATTAACAAGATCATGGACCAGTATGCCCACTCCGCCTAGTAAAAATGGTAGAATAAATAAAACAATTTGAAGAATGTAAATATAAGGTGGTACATCTATGGATGAATTGAATTTAAATATAGGACCACCAAGAAGAGTTTGAAGTGATCTTTTTAAAAGGAAATTTCGTTTATAATCGTTTAAAAGTGGAGATGATGTTGATGATTCTGTGTTGTTTCGATTGTTCATTGCTTTGGATTAATTTTGCATTTCGTCAATCAAGTTTTGTAGGTTGTTTCGAATTCATTAAAGATTCTCGAAAGATTTGGTTTTGTTAAGAAAAATTAATCTCTTTTTTTTTAACCAATAAATTTTTTTTGAAAAAGTTAGAAAAAATCAGCAAAAAATTCAAATAAAAATTATTTTTGTTATTTCTATGGTAACTCGTGTTTTCCTTCGTTTTTGAAAAGTTTAGAAATAAATTACAAGCTAATGTATAAAGCAAAGTATTAATTAAATTGTGCTTTTTTTGGATTATCAAAAGTGATTATCGATCCTTCAAATCTTACACTCTCAGAAAATAATCTTTTTCGTTTAGTCTTTTTCCGATTCTGAATTTCTAAGACTTTGAAAACTTGCAGTAAGAACATTAATAGGAATCAAATAGGAATAAGATCCAAGCATTCTAGTAACAAAATTTTCAAATCAGATCCATGAAGATCATAATTACACAGTGATTTAAAAAGGCCGAAAGTTTGTATTTGAAAAAAAAATGAAAATTTTAATTTTTTTACCTAAAAATCTCAAACAATTTTATCCAAAATGGTAAATATTTCACTGTTTTTTCGAAAAAAATACAAAAGGCGTATCAAAGAAACCAAACGATAATTATTTGTTTTACTAGACGACATACTTATTAAGAAAAGATTAGGTTTAGAACCATAACGTTTTTATTATTCTTTAAAAAAAGGGGGTCGGCGAGGTAAGCTTCCGAGAGAATATTATGAACACTTAAATGAAACACTTGAGAGTGCAACGCATCCCAGTTCCACTCTCCGTCCTTCGAGCCATACGGTTAGGTTTCTTTTGAACTATTGTCGCTTAATGAGGGGTAGAACTATAACAGTGTCTTTTTTGTTAAAGTAATATAAAGCTTTGCATACTGATTTGTAAAATACATGTGAAATGATGATCCTGTAATTATTCATAGCATGTTTGTTTTCATACCAGGCCAAGAAATTTCAATAGCATAATCAAAATGACAAAAAAAAACACAAAAATGCGGAAAATTTTCTAAAAATTACGTAAATTACCGTAAATTATTGAATTTTTACCAAAATTACCTAAAATACCGTAAAATCACAAAAGTAAAAAATTCGGATTTCCCCATATTTAACGGTAATTCAGGTAAATTTACGATAATTTTTGCAAATTTTGGTAAAACTGAGTCATTTTTTCTGTGATAATATTTTCCTCTAAATCCAAAAAAGAGACGTAGATCAATTATTTGAAACATTTAGTTTCCAGAACTCGAGGTAATTAGACTCCTAAAATACCGAAAAAATGACTTTTTTTTTTATTTTTACCAAAATTTCTAAAAAATTAACGCAATTTTACCTGAATTACCATTATGTGGTAAAAACCGGATTTCTAACTTTTGTGATTTTACGGCATTTTATGTAATTTTGGTAAAAATTCAATAATTTTCGTAAATTTTATCAAATCACCACTGTAATTGAAAACATCACTCAAATTAGGAGACTACGGGACTTTTTCCTTCTATAAGTTTACAATAGTGAAAATTTAAAGAAAAATAAAATAAATTTATTCTTGAACTTTCCTCTGTATGAAAAGCTCATGCGATGAAAATATTTTCTATCAAAAAACGTGCTATGAAAAAATTTATGCTATGAAACATTCGCATCCCGAAATGATGGCATTAAAGTCAAAAACGTTAAATCTAAAAAGAGTCTATTTATTTACTCGTTTTTAGTGCTTTTATTTCTTTTTATAAAAATATAATTCGATAGAATGGGAGGGTATAATTTTTGTTAACAAAAAAAAAATAAAAATTTTAAGCATTTCTTGCCAAAATTAAATCACTGTGTCTCGAGAATTTCTCTGAACATTCTTTTTGAAATTTAAATTTTTTAGCATGCCTGCCGTGCACTATCAAAATTTTTACTTAACTGAGAGGAACCAAGAAGCTGTTTATTTTGATTTACTTGACGATACTGTTAGTTTAAGATTCTTCTTATTCGTATGATGTTTTGCATCAGTTGAGAGAACACGCATAAATTATCGAGCTGCATAATTAACTGTTTCAGTCGGGTGCTAAAACATCTTTCAAAAAATTCGTTTCTCAAAATTTTTGATATGTTTTCTAATCGGACAATTTTAAAGTACCGTGTTAGAGCAATTATTTTTCAAGTAGAATCATTAGAAAAAAAAAATTTGAAATAATTAACTGATGGAAAATTCAAATAATAAAAAAAAACTATATTTTAATAATAAAATTAGACGTATACTTAATTTATTGCTTTGTTTTTACTTATCTACTTGAATTTTTCTTCTAATCAAGTCCATAAAAAAAAATTACTACTCTTAATTTATTTAATTTTAGTTTGAATTTTTTTGTTTTTTTTTCCAAGACAAGAATGGGATTTACATACCTTGCATTCGCATACATAATTGCATTATTATTCACAGCTTTTTTGATATTCTTTGCTATTTGGCATGTAAGTTTTAAATCTTAATTTAAACCTAAACTTGTTTTGATTTAGTTTTTTTTGTTACTTTATAGGTAATTGCTTTTGACGAGCTTAAAAATGACCAAAAGAATCCTATAGATCAGTGTAAAACCCTTAATCCGGTAATTAAAATTAAAAATAAAGTTAAAAATGACTCTATTTAATTTACTTTTTTGGAAGCTCGTTCTACCAGAGTATGGTGGACATGGATTAATGGTTTTATTGGTTCTTTTTGGAGGTGATTTTATCACAGTTTTGATTAATTTGCCATTGATGATTTTCAACATAAGAAAGTAATTTAAATTAATTTTAATTTGGGTCAAAATTAAATTAAAATTCAATGATTTAAGGTTCAAAAATCGTCCTGTTATGTCAGGTTATGGAATCTACGATCCAACACTTGTTATGAATGGTGATGTACTCAATCGTGAAATGAGAGAAGGATGGATTAAATTGGGATTTTATATGGTTTCATTTTTTTATTATTTATACTCGTAAGTAGTTTTACCACCTTATTAGAACTTTCAATTTTAATGAATTTTATTTTTAAGGTTTATTTCAACTCTGATTTCATCAAATTAATACAAAATCATTATACTCAGAGATTTTTAACGATTAATTGTTATTTTTATAAGTGAAATGATGCATCCTGGAAGATAATTATTTTACATTTTGTTTATTTTTCAAATTAATTTTTTTTTATGAGCGAAAAATTTAATAATAAATAATTTCAAAATTTTAAAATTACGTTTTTTTGTGATCTTTTGTTTCTAATTGGCTCGGCGAGTATTGGTATTCATCGAGGATTAATCTCAATTTCACTTTTGTTTAAAATCAGCTATTTACCATCAACTATTAGGTCGGGTTGAAAAATATAAAATATTAAGCAGGCCTGTTGAATCAATTCTTAATTTTAATGCATTATTTCAGCATTAATTAGGATTTTCAGCATTAATTGGCATTATCATTAATTCAGTAATTTAAAAACAATGCATTATTCAGCATTGTTTCCAAAAATTAATGCATTGTTTTAGCATTAAATCTGCCTCTATGTTGAGAAGAAAAAATTTGGATTTTTTTTAAAAATCGTTTCTCGAAATGGTCGGTAAACAAAAAATTTAAATTGTGGTAACTTTTAATGGTGGAAGGTTCTTAATTGTGAGAAAATAATGGTAACCTGCTTTGTTTTTTTGACCATGACCTAATCTTATAATAATTAAAAATCAATGCTAATTGTGTATTACCATTAACTTTTAAAAATAAACAATGCATTGTTTCTTAATTGTTTGGGTAAATTAATGCATTGATCAGCATTATTGAAAATTCAAAAACAATGCATTATTTAATGCATTATTAATGCCAATCCGACAGGCCTGATATTAAGGATAAATGGCTCTTCTGAAATTTAGCTTACGATGGGAATTATCAGAGACAAACAAAAATTCTGTTTTTTTTCTCAAAAAATTGTTGCAAAATTGCATCATTTTTTCCAGAAAATTGCATAAAAATTGCGAAAAGTTTCGGAAAATTGTGGAAAAGTGCGGACAATATTTGACAATTTCGAAATTTTTATGCTTTTTCCGCCTTCGGAAACTTAAAATTGCATAAGAATATAGTAAGATCACTAAAAATTTAACTTTACATTGAAAATGTAAAAATTTGATAAAATTTTTAGAAAGTAGGAAAAAAAATACCTAAGAATAAAATAAATCATAACTACGAGTCAGTAAGAGATATTTCACTCAGTGGATTCAGAACTGAGTTGTTTTCGAGCGCTTACCGTAGCTACGGCGATGTAAAGTTTAGTGTAGTGATATTTTTGATACTGATATTTTGATAAAAAACTTAATATCGCCTCGAACGACTTAAAAAAAACTTCAGTTTTGACATCAAAGCCCTCAGTAGAGTTAATAGTCTCTATCAGAGATTTTATTAAATTTAAGATTAGAGATTTTCAAAGAAAGTGTCGTCTACTGGGCCAAAAATCTGTTACTTTTTCACGTCATCAATCAAAAATCAATCAAGTTGTACGAAAAAATGTTCCTTCTTCATGTTTTTTTGTGACTTTAAATGGTTAACCTATTTTCAGAATATTGTGAAAAAATTAGAGAACGCCTATGATTTTTTTGTTTCATTTCTTCTAACCCTCATTTATTGGTTGGCGACTTGTTTGAGTCTGGACATTAAAATTATAAAAAACACTCTTTTTTTGTTTAAAAATTTTTTGTGAAAAATTTAGAGAACGACTTGAATTAGCCCTCGTACTCAGCGAAAACCGATCTTTATCAAATCTTGTATTTGAGCACAGAAACCTTCATTCTATCACAGGAAAAAGTTTCAGACTTAAGGGTAGACGGGTTTTCAAGAAAACTCTCTTCGGAACCGAGAAGACATCCAAAGGTAATCCTTGTAAACAATATGAATACTGTAAGGTCGAGATAATTAAAAAATCGTTTCCTACAATCTTGAGTGAGTTAAATAAACTCAAATCATGTTTTGAAGATACATTTGAACTAAAGAATAAAAAATAATCCTCAATAAAATTATATAATAAGACTCTTCAATAAAATGTTTTTTGAAAACCCCTTAAATCCAACTCGAAAGATGCAACATTAAGTTTTCATTTACAAGAAGTGTCTTGTAACATGACATGAATCTTTGATCAAAAATATCTCAATGGAAATATTGCGATTCCATTGTATAAACATTCTCAAACAAATGAACCCATGATAACTTGAATACTTAAAAGGTTAATTCACTTAATAGTTAATAGGTAAAAAATTTATTATTGAACAAAAAAATCTGTTAATTTTATTTTCAAATTTAGAATTAGATTCGCAGCAAAATAAATTAGAAAAAATAAATTAAATTTTTATGTCTTTGTATGAACTTAAATTATTTGATATTTACACTTTGGAGACTATCAAACTACTAGCTGGAACAAGACCTAAATCAGTCAACGTTCTCATCATGTCATCTTCAGTATAAACTTTACGTGGAAACGGTTGCAATAAATTAAAATTTCCGGCACCATCTTTACGATTCATTTCGATCCATAATCGAACAGCTGCTAATTGTTCTGTTGGTTTAAAAGCATTCACCATGGTGCTACCATCAGTTAAACGTATTTGAATTCTACACTCATTATAGTCTTTTTTCTCTGTCGTTTGAGGTTGAACATTTTGAACTGGAACTGGTTTTGTTTCAGCAACAACTCCACTTTTATCCTTTTTAAATTGTTCTCTATCACGTGCAATTTGTTCTTTCAATTTTCGCCTTTAAAATTAAAAAATTAAAATCGAACTAATCATTTTAAGGGTTATAACAAGTTTTACTTATATTCAGCATCGGCCACCTTTTCTCGCTTTTTTTCCTCAGCAATTCTTTTCATTTCTTCTTCTTGAAACTTTTGTTTAATTTCATTCAATTGTCTTCCCTCTTTGCGTCTCAAAATTTCTCTTTCCAATTGTTCTTTCTTTTCTTGTTCTTGTTTTTCTTTTCTCAAACGAATCAATTTTTCGTTCAATCGTATCTTTTGCTCTTCGATTTCTTCTTTTGTTTTTGGTTTAATAGATTCTGTCGATTGGCTAAAGTTAACATGACCGGTCTTATGAGCGTGTAAGGTAGCAAAATCTTCATCTTTCAACAAAGCGCCACAATCGTCACATTTCAACGAATTTGCACTTGCAGCCCCCTCTTCTTTTTTAGCCTCTTCGGAAACTGATGGTTGATCCGAAGATAATTTTAAAGTAGGTCCACTTGATTCTTCAACAACCATCGGTTCCTCTGGTTCATTACCATGTACTAGTAACCATTCTAACGCTTCTTGCATGTTATTGTTGTTAACTGAAAGGGCCTTTTTGCTACAAAATAAATGAGATTCATTCAACTAAGGAATACATTACAAAAATTTACCATTTTCCTTCAGAAAAGCCCATATCCATTAAATTTTGTAAGTCCGACATTTTTCAAGAAAAAAAATATTTTGAAATTATTTTATGGAAATTGTTGTTTAAAAAAAGAATTTTTTCACAAAAATTTCAAAACTTGCAAATCATTTTGTTCAAGACAAATTTGAACGCTTTCGCAAAAAATTCACAAAAAAAACTTCTACTTGAATTATTCTTAAAATGCAAATTTAAATATCGAAAAATTTTAATAATATACCATGCTTCATCTTCATTTCAAATTTTTAAAATAAAAATTTTTTTAAATAGAAAAATGCTGACCCTAAACTTAGATGATCCTTTAACAAAGGACACTCAAGACTCAAAAAAGAAAAAACAAAAATTAGTTAAACATAGACGTAAAAATTGGAAGAAGACTGATATAAGCGAAGTTGAAGAAGGAATCGAGGAATTAAGACAACAACAAAGAACTGGGTTCGTTTATTTTCTTCATCCCCCTTCAATTCGAAGAATCTAAATTTTATATTTTTTAAAGTGGTGTTTTGTCCGAGAAGAAAGATGAAGAGCTTTTTTTCATTCATAAAGAAAAAATTCCAAATCAGCTAGTTGAGGAAGAAATTCAACCGAAAAAGAAACGTTTGAGTTTAGAAGAACGATTACAAAATCTTAAGTGTTACAAAAATTTACAACCTGATGCATCAAGTCACCCAGCACATGTTGTCAATGAAAAAAAAAAACCTGAAGAGAATTCAAAGAGACAACAAAGATTAGTCGAAAGACGCGCCAAAATTATGAACATGAAGACAAAAATCAAAGCTTTGAAGAATCGAAAAGAAACGGTAAAAGAAAACACTGTCGTTGTAACTGATTTTAAAAAGAAAAAGGTCATTAAAAAAGTTGTTTCTCGACCAGAGGATAGAAAAAGTGTTTTGATTGAAGCCGAATTTGAAAAAGATATCTGGAATCGTAAGTTTTAACAGACAAAAAAATGACTGTTATTTTTAAATTTTTGTAATTTTAGCCAGCGATGCTCCAGTTATTAATGAAATCAATGAATATTATCTTAGATCGACTAAAAAGCTTATTCCAAAAGTATTTTTTTATCAAAGCTTCAAGATAATTTATTTAATTTTTTAATTGTAAAGAGACCTGAAAATTCAGTCAAACATACGACACAAGTTCCAAAAATCGAAGTGCCTCATCCGGGTGCTTCGTACAATCCAGATTATGATGAACATCAAGAGCTTTTGTTAAAGGCTCATTTAATCGAATTGGAAAAGTTAAAAAAAGAAGAAAAAGAAATGAGAAAATTTTCTACAACAGTCAAAAAAATGAGTTGGAGTGAAATAGAGGTTCTTTTGATTATAAAAAAACGTCTAGTGACGATTGTTTAAAATATATTTACTTCTAGAAAGTATGGCTCGAAGAAATGGCTGTTGAAAGTCTATTTAACAACGAAGAAGTCCAACCTGACGAAGAAGAAATTGAAGAACCTGAAACTTTAACTAGAAAAAACAAGAAAATAAAAGATAAAAACGAGTCAAAATCTAAAAGAAAACGAAGACAACTTTTAGAAAAGCTTAAAGTAATGTTTTGTCATTTACCAAAAAAAAAGAGTATTTAATGTTTTTTTCCTAGTTGAAGCAAAAAGAAAACGAGAAACAACAACGTATTCAACAAAATGAAATTTATAGATTAAAGGCTTTAAAGAAAGAACTTAACGACGAAGAGGATAAGAAGAAAGAAGAACGTTTAAAAAAAGAAACTGAAGAAAAGCATAAAGAATTATTTATGCCAAGACGATTAGGTTCAATGAAGTTTGAAGAGCCTGAAATCGAGTTAAAACTAAGCAATGAAATAACTGGAAACTTAAGAAGTCTCAAAGTAAAATCATGACCATTTCATTTCAGTAATAAAGTTATGCTTACATTAAAACCTTTTTTTTAGCCTGAAGGAAATATCTTGTTGGATAGATACAAAAGCTTCCAAAAAAGAAATATCATCGAGCCAAGAGAAAAAGCCAAGTACAATTTTAACTTTTTGATTTTTTCTTTGGGCATAAAAGTTTCATTTTTTTCCAAAAGGAGTCAAAGAAAATACTGGAAAAAGAAATTTGAGAAGAAGAACGCGTACGAAAAAACTTATTATATTAAATAAAATTTTGACTAATAAAGTTTTAAAATTAACTAAAATTTTTCTTGATTATTTTTATTTAACTCTGGAGCTTGCAATGCAAATATCTGGTATTGCATAATTTGGGATCATACTAAAATAAAGACTCCTTTTTTTCGGAAAATTTCTGACGGAAAAAATCGAGTAAGTAATGAATGAGATTAGTTTTTTCTTTTCATTTACTAACCTGGTCGTTCACATGTTCCAAAAATGAACGTTCGAAGGCTGTCACTAAAATCCGGACACGGAATTTGTTTTAAAGGCTAAAATACGAACTGAGGATTCCGTAAGTGAAAAAAAAATTCAAAAGCTTTAGTTTAAAAATGAACATCCAATTATCTACAGTTGCAACAAAAATACAAAATGCAATTTTATTTAATGCAATAATAAGGGGAGGTTTAATTGGAGAAAATGATGGACCTTGTAGTTACACCTGAATCCGTACCTCAAGGTGTATTAAATATTGATTTTTCGTTGTATCGCCACTGTTTTTACAGAAGAAGGCTATTCAAGTTTGTTGTGTATTTTAGATGCTAAAAGAAAACTTTCCAGATCATAAAGAGAAAGATAATAAAAATTCAAAAATTAATTTTTTTTTTAAAATGGGTATTAATTATTTTTTTGCCCGTGTCCGGATTTTAGTGACAACCACGTTCAGGCCCTTTCATGAACTTTCATGAACGTTCATCCGAATTCTTTCGAACGTTCAAAATTGTTCATAACCTTTCAATAAATGTTCGAGACCTTTCATAAGTTTTCGGACCATTTTCATAAATTTTCGGCTCGGAACGTCCTCGAAAAATTTGAAAATTTACGAAAATCTCCGAAAAATCATGAAAATGGTCCGAAAACTTATGAAAGGTCTCGAACATTTTTGAAAAGTTATGAAAGGTTAAAAAAAACTTTTGAACGTTCGGAAAAACGTTCATTTTTGAAACGACCAGGTTAGTAAATTTAAATTTTTCGTTTTATTGAGGGTTCGGATCCCCTACAGATCCCTGATTTTCTGAAGAGACTCTTAGCTTTCTAAAACAATGGTCCCTAATTTATCTGCAAGTTTTAGCTTGAAGAAGAAGGTTTCTCAATGATGGAGAAATTCAGAAAGGTCTAATATTATAAAATATGTATGCAGAACACACATTCAGACCCACATGTGTAATCATATTTTGAAAATTTAGATAACTTCAATTAAATTTAGACTCTTTTTATCACTTGAAGATGTAATTAAAAGCTTCAATTAAGAGGTTGGAAAATCAGATTAAGCCAAAATTTACTGTTACATTAATGATTAAAGGAATCAACAATCAATCATCCGAAATTCAAATTGACAGACAATTCAAGACTGTTTTAATCAAATAGGACTAAAAATCCTCAAGATCAAGCTTATTTTTTTTTCGATTACAACCAATCCATGGTAAGAATTTTTTTATTGATCAATTCCAAATTTTAATCAACACTAAAAAAGAACCATGGCACCGAATACCAAAGATATTAAAAATAATTTTTTTAGATTGATAAATTAAGCTTTAAGGTTTTGTCATTTGAAATTTTAATTTGGAGAAAAACTTGATAACATGCTGTAGCGAGAATCATTATTGTTTCTAATCAAAAGTCGAAGTCTGTTGAAATATAATAATGACTAAAATCGCCTTTGCAAAGCATATTTGCTTCAAAACATTATCAAGATTAATTTTATTTGTACTTAAAAAAAAAGACTCGACATTTATGAAATATTTTTTTAAAACTGCTTGAATCTGCCTAAAACTCAAAGCTATTCAAGTACTTTTAAAGATAAGCATTTAAAATTTTGGACTTTTGATAACATATCAAGAATATCCTGGTGTATAAATAACGGTGAGTTTTCAATTTTAAAAATCAAAAAATAAAATTTAAATCTAAAAAATTAAATTTTATTTAAATTTAAATTCTACATTTGAAACCGATTGAATCGAATACAAAATGGGAAATAAAAATTATTTCCTATTGATTGTTTGTTTTTGTCTTTTAAAATCAAGTCTATTAGCACCATTGGGTGATTCACAAGTTGATGCTGATTTTTGTACTGGTGATGATTTTTTGAAATATGAAAATGGAAAAGAATATTCCTATGATTACAGCACTCAAACTGATTTATGGATAAATGATGTATCACAAGAATCAAAGTCAAGTGTTGAACTGAAAGCAAAAGTATTTGTGAGAAGTGTTAAACCATGTTTGTACTTGTTGAGATTACAAGACACAAGTATTACTGGTGAATCAATAAATCAAAAAGACTTGGAAAAAGTTCTTTTGAATTTGAATGTCAATTCAGTTCAATTTAGATTCAACTCAAGAGGTGAATTGGATTCAAATGTTGACTTTTCAGAAGGTGATTCAGCATGGTCAAGAAACGTTAAGCGTGGTATTTTGAGTGCTTTACAAGTAAGATCTGTAAACAGTTTGAGAAATTTGGATCAATTATCAAACACAAATGATGCCAAATCAACTGTTGTCTATGAAACTGATGTCTTGGGCAGATGTAGAACAACATATTCAGTCAAAAATCCATCTTCATCAGATGTTGTAATCAACAAGAGAAAATCACTTCAAAGATGCACATTGAATGAAAATAGCAAAACAAGTGCTGTTCAATATGTTCCATACAAATCGATTCCGGTAAGTTTAATGATTAAAATTCCACAAGCAAATACTTACATTCTTTACTTTGTATAATTTTAAACAGGAATTCTATCAAGGAAGATTGTTTGTTGAAACTCATGAATGTCAAACTCAAGTTAAAAATGGTCTCATTGATCAAGTTACTTGTGTTGAAAAATCAACTTACAAAGTTGGCTCACGTGGTGATAAAGGTGTTCAAGCTGTTGTTAAACAAACATTAAAATATTTGAACACAGCTTCTGGTTATGATAGACGTGCTCAAGGACCATTTGAGACATTAAATGTTAAATTTGAATTTAGTGACAAATCAGTTGATGATTTAGAATTTAGAGATTTTAATGTTGATCGATTTTTGAGTGATTTGTGCTCAAGAGTTGACAAACAAGATGGTCTAGACAATGAACATTCAAATAACTTTAGAGCTTTGGTAAATACAATTGAATCTAAATCAACAAGTGAATTGAACTCGCTGTATTCATCTGCCAAAGGAAAATGTAAATTAGCTGGGTAAGTAATTTTCACAAGACTTTTGGAAATTAATTGATTTTAATTTTTCTTTCTTTTTTTGTAAATAGAAAGACTGTTTTACAAGCTCTAGTTTTTGGAAATACTGAAAACACTTTTGACACTGTTTTAAAGTTATTGGACGAGAATGCATTTAGTGATCAAATATTGATAACCGAATATCCAGTGTTGACTGCTTTGGCCAGACTACAAGAGCCATCATTAAACTTTTTGAGAAAATTGAATACCTACTTGAAATCAAAAGAAAACAGTTTTGTGTATTTGAGAAAACTCTTTTTGGTCTATTCAACTTTGGTTAAAACACACTGTTCCAAAAATGAATGCAATGCTCAACTTTTGGTAATTTTCCTTTTCATTTTATGTTTAAATTATCTTTAAGCTTAATTATTTTATTTTTAAAGGATGAATTGAGTTCGCTTTTTGCTTCGAATCTTGGATCAAACTGTGTTGATTCAACAAAAAAAGATTTGGTCACTGCTTCATTGAAAGCCATCGGAAATATTGGTTATTTTAAGAATGTTGACACATTGATTCAATGTGCTTCAAACAAAGCAAATAATTTAGAAACAAGAATTTCAGCTGTTCAAGCATTTAGACGATTCGATGTAAACACAATCATAAACACAAAAGGATTGGTTAATTTGCTCACAAACACAGATGAAGACACTGAATTGAGAATAAACGCTTTTCAAGTTTTGATTCGATGCATTGAAACAGAACGATTTCAAGTATTTGCTCGTGATTCATTGCCAACTCTCTTGGAAAAAGAAACTGACTTGCAAGTATTGACGTATATCGTTGACTTTGCCAAAGAACGTGGTCTAACTGCTCTTTTGAATCCAATCTTGTCAAATCAACAAATAAAAGAAAGATTTTCGGTTAATTTTAAAGAATTGTCGTGGAATAATTTCAAGTACAGATACTCATTAAACAGAGATGGTGCTGTTGAATTGGATACATCAGTTATTTATGCCAGTGATAGATCATTTATACCAAGAAGCATTCGATTCAATACAACATTGCATTTGTTTGGCATGTCAGTTAACTTTGCCGATGTTACATTGAGAACTGAAGGTTTAGAAGATGTTTTGAAATCAGTTCTAATTGATAAATTAACAAGTGAGCAATTACTTAAAAGATTAATGTCAAATCCAGAGCAAATAATCGACATTGTAAAGACAATTGCTGACAAGGTAAGCATTCATCTCTTCTCTTTCTTTTTTTCTCTCTCTCTTCTCTCTCTCTCTATCTCTCTGTTCTCTCTCTCTCTCTATCTCTCTTTCTATTGATTTTAAAATGTGTTTAAATTTAGTTAAAGTACACAAAAGACAAACCATTCTTGTCAATTTTGATTAGAGTTTATGGCTCAGATGTTTTCTACTCAGAGTTGGACACTTTGGAAGAATTGAAACGTTTATCAGATTTTTTGAGAAATCCACGTGAAAGACTTGTATATGCTCAAGTAAACACAATCAAAAACATGTTTTTGGTTGACTCAAGAGTAAGGCAACCTCTATTGAACGGTTTTGAATTCAACACATTTATGGACAGTAGTTTTGGTTTGTTGTTGATTAAACAAAGCTCAAAAGAAGAATCAAATGACAAGAGAACCTTTAAAGTCAACAATTTCTACAGGTACTTGCAGGCTCTCTCTCTCTCTCATTCTTCAATTAATCTCTTATTTATCTCTTTGTTTTTTTCTTGTTTCAAGTGCTTCATTGGCCATAAACAAAAGATTTGAAATTCAAATAAACAAAGACAACAAATTGTCTTTGAAAAAGAAAGCCAATTTGAATGCTCGATTAAGACTTGACATTCAAGGTGAAAAGACAAATGATTCAGCTGTCTACAACTGGAATTTGACTCCATTGAAAGAAATACCATTGGTTGTTTTTGAGTAAGAGATTTTTTAAATTATTAAAAACAAACTAGCTTAAAAAAGTAAATTTAAAATTTTTTCTAAAATTTAAAAGAGGAAAATTCTTCAAATTATCATCCAACTCACAATACAACGAAGTAACCAAATTTGACGTTGAAAGACGCACTCTCAAAGGATGTACTAGTGACAATTTCCACTCTGGATTTGGTATTGATTTGTGTTTATCAGTTGATAGACCACAAATTGGTTCTATCAGAGAATCATTGAAGCCAGTAGATTTTGATTCAGTATTGAATAATGTAAGTGATGATGATGACGATGATGATGACGATGAAGAAGACGATGAAGAAGAGAAAAAAGTTTATGGTTCAGTTCAACGACCAAAATTAGTTTTGTCTGGTCCATATCGTTTCGAAGTAACATTGAAAAATCCAGAAGATGTTAAAACAATTACATTGAATGGAAAACGAGTCAAAACTGACACATCTAAAACAATTAATTTGGCTTTGAGCACAACTTCATCTACAAACAAAGTTCTCAAGAGACTTGAATTTGTCTACTCGAGTAAGCTTAAATTTAATGTCAATTTTTTACAATCAATTCAATTAATTAAATTTAACCAATTTTTTCATCTCAAAAGGAAACAGAGTTGATACTAATCGCGGTATTGAGAGACACTTGAACATTGAATTGAAAAATGCAAACACTCAAGATGTTCGATTCAAATTATCCGGTGATATTGTTTACAAGAAACAACAAGTCTTGGATGCTCATTTTCAATTGCAAAACAAAATATTGAGAGAATTAAACTTGAACTTGCATTTGTTAAGACAAAAAGAGAACAAAGACGACAAGTTGCCAACATACAAATTAGAAGCCTTATTGGACTCTAAATTGAATAAACCAAAATACAGAAAGTTATCGTTGACATTCGAACCAAAAGATGGTGACATTCAAGGAAACTTTGTTGTTGAAAGATCCGATGAATCAACTGAAAATAAACTTGTCAAATTGGCTGAAGGTAATTTGAAATTGAAAGCAAAAACCGAATCAAAAACAGAATACGATGTTCACTTGGACATGAAAACTGCTAGACCATCGAATTTACACATTCATGGAACTGCTGCTCTTACTTTATTCAAATCAAATGTTGACTTGTCTGTTGAATATTCAGGACCAAGAATTAAACTAGAAGAACCAGCTTTGATTAAATTTGGTCATCAATTTGATGCTTCATCACCAGATGCCAAATCATTTGTTGAATTTGGTGTTAAATTGACACAATTCAATGTCAATCACAATCTTAAATTAGTTGTTGCTGGTGATATCGAAAAATTTCAACTCAATCATTTTGAAGTTCAAGTTAAAACACCAAAATCAATTGCTCAAAGCAACGGTCTACCATACACGTTTTACATTAGCAAAAATATAAATGTACAAGGCGAAAAGAGAACATTTAAATTGTCAATTGGTTTGGAAAATATATTCTATGATTTGGCTCAAAAAGAGAGTAAATTAGCCAAATCGTTGATTAAATTGGACTCAAAAAGTGTTGTCAATTCAATCACTGTCGAATACGAAAGATCAAGAGATTCAAGTGCCAAAAAATTGGATGTTTCTTTGAAAGCAAACAAAAATGGTGTTGTATTTGCCAATTTACGTACTTCGTTGTTTGGTAATTTGAATGAAATTAAAGCAAATCCAAGCGAAGTACCAAAACAATCATTTGGCGCAACTGTTCAAATAAAAGCATTCGAAAATTCAGCAGGTATTGATGCTAAGCTAGATGTTGAAAGTTCAGTTAAAAGCCAAAGACACTTGTTTAATTTTGATTTGAAAACAGAAAGTTTGTTGAGAATTTTGATTAAAGTTGCTTCAATCAAAGCCAAATTGAGTGTTAATGGAAATAAAGTTGAAGCCGAGTATGAAATGAAAAAAATAGGTGAAGTTAGAAGCTTTGGATTTTCAAGCAAAAAGAATGCTGAAATTAGAAAATCTGCTGATGGTTTCAAAGAATTTGATGTTGATTACACTAAATCATTGGCAAGTGGACAACAATTAAAATCGTCTGGTACTGTTCGATACAAATTTCAAGACTTGAAAAACTTTGAAACAACAATGGACATTAAAAATAGTTTTAGATATCAATTGAGTGTTAAAAACGAAAGAAAACTAAAAGATAAAGTATTTGGTGTACATGATATTAATCTTAGATATGCTCACTTGGATGCCAATCAAGCTGAAAGAGAATTAAAAGTATACATTGACAACGAAGCTCAACCAAACACACTTGTTTTGAATGTTGTTGCCAAAAAAGGTCAACCAGACAAATTGAGCAATTTGAATGAATTGGATTATCTTGTTGATTTAAACACCAAAAACACATTCTGGTATAAAGACGAAAAGAGAAGACTAGAAAATGGAGCAAACACTCTAGTGGTTAGAATTAAAAAATTCAATCTTGATCTAAGTGCCAATTGTGTTGGTTCATTGGACAAATCGAAAAACAAATTCAACTTGAACTCTGATTTGGATCTTAAATTTCCAGCTCTAGTTAGTCAACCAGGCAAACAAAATTATCTTAAACACAAATTAACATTAAACAAAAACGTCCAAGGCACAAGTAAAACAATTAGCTCTTCATTGGAATCAGACAACAAATTTTTGAATGCTGTTTTCAAGAGCTTGAATGTTGACTATTCAAGACAACCAGTAAGCAGCAATTTAACAAGTGTCAACTTGAATGTTAAATATGTCAATCCAAATGACGAATCCAAATTTGTTACATTAAATGTTGAGAGAACTGTTTGCGATGAAAGAGCAGAGCAAACAACTGGTAAAAATAATAATGATAATGACGATTCGGATGAAGACGATGTCAGTGAAGAATTTTGGACTGGATCTAAAAAAGTTGCAGAAAAATGGTGTCATGGTACAAAAGTAAACATTAAACAAAATCTTTTAGCTAGTTATCAATCACGTGTACTTGATGGAAAAACACTTGATACATCTGATTGTACACTTGAAACAAGATTTATTGGAAACAAAAAATTGGTACCATCGTACAATTACTTGTCGGATGATTTGGTATCGGCTGAATGTAAAAATATTGTTTTTATTAGAGAAGGTTTGGTTGTTCGCAGATTTGCTGATCAATCAAGAGATGGAAAAACTACAACTGAATTGAGTTTAATTTTAAAATCAGACTTGTATTATCAACAAGAAAATGTTGATGTTAAATGGAAAAAATTTTATGCCAAAAGTGGATTAATTGAAGTCAAGTGGCAACGTAATTCGGCAAAATTGTTTGCTGTAAAAGTTGCCTACAACAGAGAACTAGAAACTACCTCGAATAAATTGTCAAAAGGAAATTATGTTTTCAACACTGAAATTGGTACATCGACCTACAAGAATTGTGAAATGAACATTGAATCAAAACAAAACTATTACAATAGATTAGTTTGTAAAGTTAAAACAAGCAAACTACCAGTTGAATTGAGCTATGGCTATGCATTAAAAGTAAACAATGTAAAAGAATTACCAAATGGTAAACGTGATATTGAAGTAAATGTTGACTTGCCATCAACGAGACAATTAAGAGTTGAATATCAATCAACACGAGCTGTATTACCGCAACAACAATTCGATGACGACGATGACACAAATAATGATCGTGAATTTTCATCAAATATAAAATACTTTTGGGATAACTCAAATGACAAATCAAAAGTATTGCAACTTAGTTTGAAACGTGACAATTATGCCAAAACAAACAGTAAATTCACAGCAGAAGCAACAAGTCCTTCATTTAAATTGTTAAAATTGGTTGTTGACAAAAAACGTCTTTTCAATGAGACTCAAATAGAGGCAAACATTGCATACGAATTAAAAAACAATGTCAAAAATGAATTGGAAATTTCATCTAGATTGTCATCTGACTTTGACACAAACACTCTATCACTTGAATTGAGCTTGGCTAGACCGTCATTCAATGTTTTGTACGAAAATCGATTCAACAAATTAAATGGTCGTTTACAATACTTGTCTGTTAGACTTGGCAAACTATTAAAATTCTCAGTTGACAAAGAATATGATCCAGAGAATCGTTTTATTAAACTTGAACTTGTTAGTCCAGATGAAAGCAAATTTAAAGTCGAATCAACATCAAAAACAACATCAAGAAATGTTCATGTTGTTCAAACAACACTTAGACAATTGTCAACAAATCAAGTATTGTCAACATTGGAGAGCAGTTTTGACTCAAATAACAATGTATTTAATGTTAATTTGAATGCAATTCGAGTCAACAAACAATATAGAGTAAATGTTGGATTTTACAATGAATCATTGGCTAATGCTGTAATTAATGATGTAACCAATAACAATCAAGTGTTGGGTGTTGGTTCATTGGAAATTGTAAAAATAAATGATGAAGAAATAACTGACAACCAAGACAGTAGATACTTGCAATTATCATTGAAATGGAATCGTTTATGGAACAAAATTTACAATGATGCTTTGGCAAATCAAGGAGTTGAAGTTAAAGCTGTCGAAAATAGTGGATTCAATTCTTACTTTGGTGATGTTTATGGTTCACTTGTAAACGATTTGAAACCAACTTACGAGACAATTAGAGCAGAGAGAAGACAAGTAATGAGAGAATTGAAACAAGTTCCATTTTTGCTACTCGATTACTATTCAAGTGCTTTACCAGTTGAAGTTAAAGCTAAATTGACTTCTTATGTTGAAGCTATTCAAAAGCAAAGACAAGAAGAAGATAAAAAAATAGAAGAATTACCGTTACACAAACGATTAGCTTACAAGTACAACAAGTTGGCTGTTGGATTAAATAAACTTCATTTCAAAGTGAAAAAATACTCCAAGTTATTGGCAAGTTATGTACCAAGATTGACCATGATTAATTTCAACAAACAAGATCAAATGAACAAGATGGTTAGTCAATTTGATAATGAACTAGTCGCTCAACGACCAACAAATAATGCTCGTAATTTGTATCAATTCAATGCCGAATATAGAGATTTATTGAGACGCTTTGCCAACAGATACTTGTCTGTAAAATCAAATTTATTGAGAAACATTAAAGGCGCTAGTCTAAGAGCTTTGATCAATAAATACAAATTTAGATCTGTTAGAGATTACACAATGGTTGCTCACATTTTCAATAGAAGAAATTTGGTCGCTTTTAACGGCGAATCAAAAGTATTAAAATCAAGATGCAAATTCTTGTTGGCTCATGAGTTGACTAGAAATCAATTTAGTGTTATTTTAAATAGCAACACTGACAAAGCATGGATAAGTGTAAGTGCTTATGGACAAGCAACAATTGACATAAACGGTAATTCAGCTTCAATCAACAACAAAGCTTTAGCTTTACCACACACAGTTGAATTGAGTGAAAAGAACGCTAGAGTTGTTGTAAAGAAATCATTCAACTCGGTTAGTGTTCAAGTAAACAACGACTTGTTGGTTACTTGCTATGAAGATTCAAAAAGTTGTAGTGTTGCTTTAACAAGATGGTACACTGGTAAAGTAAATGGTTTATTAGGCAGATCAAATCACAATTTAGATCAAGTTGATGAAGACCATTGGTATTTGGAAAAATCATGTAAATTACCTAATTTCCAAAGCAAAGTACCAAGCGATGAAGCCATTAAAACTTGCTACTCAATATTTGGTAAACACAGAAGAGCCGTATTTAGAAATGCCATTCAAGTAATTATCCTCAATTTTTATATTTCAAGTCATGTCAAAATTTATTAAACTTGTTCACTTTTTTCTTCAGGCCATTAACCCAACTGGGTGGCAAAAATTGTGTGAATTGGCTTTGAATGCCGATATTAGCAACAAATGTCCAGTAATGAGAGCCTTTGTTTATCATGCTAGACTAAGATCAATCGAAGTTAACGAACCAAACGAATGCTGTAATTATTTTTGAATTAAAAAAAAAAGTTTATAATTTGAAATTAATCAACATTTAAAATTATCTAGTTCAATGTCAAGCTAAAGGAAAATCTGTTTTAGTTGGTCAAAAATATACTGGCCCATCAACTGATCTTTTTGAAAATGGAAATGATTATGTATTCGTATTTTTACCATGTGATAAATCAAAATACTCATTAGATTTGTCTGCTAGTGCTAGAAAACTATCAGCTAAAAATCGTAATTTTAAAAAAAGAACATCTTTTCATTATCAGCTCTCAACTAAATCTTCTTTTTTTTCTTCAAATTCAAGCTGGAAACAGATATTATTTTGTAAAAGTACATGAAAACAATGGAGCTTCAGTGTATCAATCAGAATCAGGCCAAACATTTAATTTTGATGCAAAAAAGGCTTATCAAACAATTGCTCAAGACAAAACTGAAAAAGATTTACAAAAAGGCGATTTATACAACGCCCTCTTCTTAGCTGGTAGTTTGTTCACAAATCGTTTAGCTCAAAATCGTTTCATTGTCATCGTTGGTTGTGGTAACTGTATTAAATACTCGAGCAGAGCAGCTATTTTGGTAAACAGATTATTAACCAAGAGAAATATTGTTGTTAGTGCATGGGATGAATACAATATTGTTGACCAAGATTCAACTGATGATCAAATTATCGGCTATGGTCAAAACACTGTTTTCTTGAATAAACAAGGAACAAATAAAATTGAAACAGATGAACTTGATAGCTACAATTTCGAGCATAGAGGAGATTTATGCAGCAGATTAGCAGCCAAAACAAATGGAAACGTATTCAATATTAATTTAATAAAGAGACCACAAATATTCGAACAAGTTGTCGAAAAACTTGCTGAATTAACTCCAAAATACGATAAAAAATTGGCTTCATGTGAAAGAGTTGATACCCCTTTTGGTGATGTTGATGACTTTTCATACAAACGAGTCAAACTGGAATGAATCTGATATTAATTTTGTCATAAAATGATTTAACGTTTTTCTTTTTTATTTAATTTTGTTTTTTTTTAGTATTAGGTTTTTAAACAATTTTTGAAAATAAATTTCTTGAGCATTGCAAAATTCCTCTTTTTTATGAAGAAACCAGTTTGAATATAATCATTTTACTACATTGGAAATTTGAAATTCAGTATTATCGTACAATCGTACTATAGCGAAATTATAGAGGCGCACGAATGTGAGCCACCCTTATATCCCCTTGAAGACTTTGAAAGACGATTTTTAGTATAAACAAATAACGAAGAATCACAACGTGTCGTTTTAAATATTATAAATTAAATCATTTTTGATATAACAACTTCCCTTTAGTATATTCTCAAAATTCAAAATGCGTTATCTATCTAACTGTTTAAAATCGCAACGAGTTAGCGAGATATCAAGATATAAAGTCATGGTCAAAAAACAATTATCAACCAATCATTTAATTAATCAATCAATTAACTCTTATCTCTAATTTTATACTTTTTTCTTAATCAATTAGAATGCAATAAACGTATTAGCTTATCTATTTTGAATCGATTCTTTTACATTTGATTTTAAAATCTAAAACCAAAGAAACCAAAAAGTAAAAGGCAGACTATACAATAAAAAAATTTTATTTTGCCAATTGACAGCATCGTTTGGTCCTTTTCTTTATTAAATTTTGAATTAACTAAGAGCTTGATGTTCGAGGAAATGCTTATACAAGAATCTTTAGGGTTAGGGTTAAAATTTTAAACAAAAACAATTGAAAGAGACCTGGCGACATTTTTAAAAGATGAGAATGCGATGATAATATTGAAGCTTAATACTAAGCTGAGGAGTGTGTCGAAATTAATAAGTTTTTATAGCTAAAGTATTATTGAAAAGATTTCTTATAGCAACAGATCTAAGCTAACTTACTTAGGTGATGGGGAAAAAAATAATGAATTCACAATCAGAGAAAACTTTATTGAGTAATAATCAAATTAACTTTCATCAATCAATTCGAAGTTATAATATTCAAAAAAAATAATGAATGTGCTCAATTTCAAACATACCTTATTGTTCACGTGAATCGCTCCATTTCCAATGGCGTGTATTCATAAAAAGAGTGAGATTATTTGGTAGCAAGAAAAATGTACAGTTAAGCTTTTTCTATCGACTTAATAAATTTTATTAATATTCTCTAAACGCTGCTACTGAACCCTCAAAATTTGTTCCTTTTTTAAGGCCTCTCTCTATTTTTTTTTCTAAAATGTCCAAATTATTTAAGACTTTTTGTGTTTTTTGTGTTATTTAGAACTTTGTTTGTACTGAAAAGTTTTATGGTTGTGGGTTCCCAATTAACGCTTAAAATAATTAATAAAATACCTGCAGCGAAGCAAAGGGTGACTACTAGTTTTAATTAATTAATTCAATTTTGAAAATAGATTTTTATTATAAACAAAAAATCGAAGTTGTTATATCAAAAATGATTTAATTTATCTATCTATTTAAAATTTCAGCGATTTTTTACTATAATACTTTAGCATTGTGTCAAAAAGATAGGAAGTAAATGAAGATAATTTCGAGACATTAAACAAAAAAAAATTCCCACGCTCTCTAAATGTGTGACTTTTCGGTTTTCGTAAGATAATTTACAGGCAAAATAAAAAAACTAAATTTCAACTTATTCGAGTTTTAATTGTTAATTGACACAAATAATTTTAGTATCTATATATTTAAAATTTCAGCGATTTTTTACTATAATACTTTAACATTGCGTTAAAAAGATAGGAAGTAAAAGTAGAAAATTTCGAGACATAAAAAAGAAAAAAATTCCCACGCTCTCTAAATGTGTGACTTTTCGGTTTTCGTAAATAATTTACAGGTAAAATAAAAAGATTAAATATCAACTTATTCGAGGGTTAATTGTTAATTGACACATAAGAATTAACTGAAATATTTACTATCTTATGTAGAATTAGATAAAGATCTTTAATTAGAAAAAGATCAGACTTGCGAGAAGTACTGGCTTAAATGTAAGAGTTCCAAAAGTAATAATGTAGCAGGTTTAGCGATTGACTCTTATGAGCTATGGCTCCAGCCTTTCAGTCAAGGCAAGAAAATAAGTAGAAAAATTGCGATTCGAATTTAGAAGAAAACCAAGTCTGACGACTGAACTGTATGTGGTTAATATCTTTGGAAAAAGTCTATTTAGTGAAAATATTAAAATGACACACATTTTTTCTCTCAAGCAAGTGTTTTAGACTCCGCGGAGTTTCTATTGAGAGTTTTATTTTTCTAAATAAAAATTTCACCTGCCGTGATTTAAAAAAATAGACAATCTTAGCTAGATTAAAATTTTACCATTTAGTTTTCTTCTATGATTGAGCTAATTGAATAAGATTCGACATTTAGTTTATCAGATGACTTCTCAAAAAAGAACATTCTCAAAATAAGTCATGAGAAAAAATTAAATATACATTTTAGTACATATACATATCATAAATATTTCTTTAACAGTCAGTTTCAAAAATTCCATCACAGGGTTAGCGATGTCCATTTCCCGGAATGTCATTACATGAGAATTATTTTTTTTTTCAACCAAAAAAACTCCGGTATCGTGTTCCAAAAAGTCAAAAAAATACCCTCAGATTAAATTAAAAAAAGCTTAAAAAATTAACAAAACAACATTTAAACTTATCTCAATAAAATTTATAAATATTTGTAGTTAAGGTTTCTCTATTCCCGAACGAGATTAAAGTAGACTTACAAATTAATTATTTGTTCCTATTCGATATTTTTTGGTGTACACTGTATGGATAAAAAAGAATTCTGAATTTACCCGAATAATAGCTCGAATGAATTCTCGGTCCCAGTTTTAATCTTTCTACGTGTTCAACAGTTTTCGTAAGTTAGAGATTTAGGTAATACAAGAGTAGTTAATCACTGTAGAAGAGACTAGAATGGAAGAAAAATTAGGGTCGCATCAAAAAGCCTTACAATACCGGTCTTTCAAAATGTCCATTTCTGAAAGTTCATGAATTTGGAGTGAAGGGGTAAGGGAAAAATTCTTACTTTTAATCCCAAGAAAAACTTATTTTATTTGAAATTGTTTTTTATTCGTTTACCGTTAATGGGATATTCTAGTCTTATTTATCATTTTTCTCCTAATTTTGTTAATCAATTAATTAACTTGACAGAAAGTTTTAAGTGAAAAAAAGCATTGTGAAGTTTAGGACAAAGGATCAGAACAATTTTGAAAAATTTAAATGATATTTTTTCTGTTGGTCTTATGATGAATCTGCGCATGTAAAAAAGTGTAACAAACTTTGTTACACCATTGAGCAACCTCTGCTAAATTTATGCAAAGTTTCAGCAAAACGGACACTATTAAAAAGTATTGAAGCTAAATGCGCAATTAGACTGTAGAGTTTTTGCTCAATGGTGTAACAAAGTTTGTTAAATCAATCGTTCCTTTTTTGTGATGATTGATCAATTCTAAAGTAAATTAAAACATAAAAGAGAGCAAACAGTATTTCAGAAACTAGATGATATTTGATTTCGAAATATAAAATTTTCAGAGTGGTGACCGATAGTTGAAAAATTACAACTAAAACAAATAATTTTAGTTGAATTTGCTCTTTGACCATCCAATACATTTGCTTTAATTTTTTGTTCTTTAAGCTCAATTTCTCAACCTGCTTAATTGTTCATTTCGGAACCATTTTTTAAGTCACCACCATTCCCATTTGGTGGCAAATGATCTCCCCATTTAGAGTTACAATTAACGGTATATAGCGCGTTCCCAGGGTTTTGTGTTTTTGAATTTTACATCATCCGATGACCGAAATTTTTCTACCCTCGAGGGAATGCTACATCTCGGTCCATTGACTCGCGACTCACCCCTGTCACAATCTCATGTGGGATTCCCATGAGTAATTATGAGAAAGTATGGGATGGGAACGTGACCAGAATCGCGCAAGATCTTACAAGATTCCCATAGGAATCCCGTAAGATTCTCGCAATTTTTATAGAATTGGGCAAATAATGGGTAAATCGCGGGATTTTATGAGATTCTTAATTTTTCATATAAATTATAAAAAAAAGTAATGAAGAATAAAAGTTTATTGAAAAAAAAAAATTTTAATCGTGTTCGAATTCATAAGCAACTTTTGTTACAAATTTTAAAGAGTTTACATTCACTTCAATACATTTGGCTTTTAATTCCTTACAATTGAATATTTGCCTTGAACTTTTTAAGGTTTTAATATCAAAAACAGTATAAAAATTATCAAAATGTAATGAAACAATTTTATCAAAAAAAAAATCAGAGTTGGAATTAAACAATTTTTTAGATTTTATTCTGTTTATAAAAGTATTTACAAAACAGTACTCTTGCCTCTCAAAACGGAAAAAAAAATCAATTTCACCGTATAATTCTTTTCCATTTTTTTCAACGCAAACTGTGTAGCTATTTGAATTCAGTCTTCGTTTATATTTTATCGAATGAAAAACTTTTTTTTCATAAAGAATTCTAAATGAACGTACAACACGGAAATTTGAATTTTTATTGACATTAAAGTAATCATTAAACATGATTAAGTCTTCGTGGCATAAATTTGTTAAGTCGCACGGTTTTAACAACTGATTAGAATTGATATCATCTATTTTGAAATTATTTGAATTTTTAAAACAATAGTTAAATAAATCTTCGGAAACAAAATTTTCTTTTTTAAGATTTGATTTAAAAACAATATTATTATTTATTTGATTAATTAATTGATTGAGAAAACCTTTAGTACCATGCATTTTTTTTTTCAAATTATAAATTGCGCCCTTAAGAAAACTAAAACTAAAAAAACCTCTTTAATACCATAATGAACTATATAAATTACCTCAAAAACGAACTGTGAATGTCCGTACAACGGACCATGTTTCTTTACTTGTTCGGCAAGATGAAGATGAGCGTGTATAGTGTAATCATATGCAAATTTTCCATAATACTCTTCCAAAGAATGAACATATTTATTTAGTATTTCGTTTGCCATGTCAACTTGCTTTAAATCATTTATCGGCTCATAAAGTATTCTAATTGCAATTACGTATGCAGCAAGCATTTTGAAGTACGACTCATCCAAAAAATTATGCAATATTGGGATCGATTGATATAAAATAAATATCTTTATTTGGTTTGACTTTAACTTTAAATTCTCTTCGAAATGCTTAATTGATCTTGATATGTTATGTGGTACTTTTTGATTTTGAATTATCTTATTTATTGCACTAAGTCTATCTCCTTTAATATAAACAAGCTTAAGAAAAAACATCAAATAAAAAAATTATTTGCTACAACACTTACCAATGAAGTATTCGTTATTTTTATCAGAAAAAAAAAATTGTCTTAAAAGCCATTTAGAATGTCCTTGAAGAACCAAATGCATATAATCAAAAGGAGCTTGACTCGGGAGACTTATTATATTTGATAAAGATGTTGGGCCTTTTATACCAAACAACGGCTTGCCATGTTCAATAACTATTTTCAATATACTTTGATAATCATCGTCTTTTCGGTTCCTGAACTTGAAATTTTGACAAATTAGTTTTTTTTTTAAATATTAATCAAGAAAAATTTACTTCTATTGTAGGATAAATACGTTTATTAAATGACTTGCTGTGTTCACCTGGATGATAACAATGTGTACAGCCGAATTCACCGTTAAATTGCTTCATATTTAATACGGCTGCCTTTGCAGGCAAATCCATAACTATTGATTGTACCCTGAAGCTGAATTCATGTTCTAAAATAAATGTTTTTAAGATCGAAATAAAGAGAAATGAGAATTTTTGTTAATTTACCATTAATTTTGAGAGATTTTTTCATCAAATACTCTAAATCAGTAATACAATTCTGAACAAAAATATCATATACTGGTTTCTCCTTACTGAGCCAAATTCCTAAAAACAATATCATAATTTAAATTTTTTGCTAATTCTTAATATTTGATCTTACCTATAATAACCATATTATTAAAGCTTTCTCTGGATGACTGATCGAGTTCAATAATTGTACCTAAAAACGGCCACATGCTGTATTTATTTGAGTTTGTAACTGGTGCTCCGTCTGTGTTCAATGTAAGGGAAATATAATTTTTAAACGATTTTTGTTGTGCATTTTTGTAAATTGATCCGTCTGTAACGTCATTCAACACAGTTGAATCGGTATTCGAAGTATTTTTTTTTAGAACTTGATTCAAAAGATTTTGATTTTCGAAGATACAATGAAGTTGAAATTCAATATCGAATGTAACGAAAGGGTTTAATTCATTTTGGCAAACATCACATAAGTTTGTTTTTGTGTTAAGAGAGTCCAATTTTATTTCTTGTGACGATAATAAACAGCATTTATTACAATTGAAGTAAACTTTATAATTTTTTTCTTTTAAAGTTAAAAACTTTTCAATTTTAGAATAAGATTTCGGACACTTGTTCGGTTTTGGTAAAACGATTTGAAATAATTTTAAAACATCATTTATTGTTTTTGTGTTTAAACTATGTTTTGATTTTAACGAATAAATTGACATATAAAAATCATTTATTTCAACATCTGAATTCTCATAGAGCTTGTTATTTTCGAAACAATTCATGAAATCATCGTTTGAATAAGAAGGAAAAGTCCGTTCGAAATTAAAAGATTTTTCTTGTTCAAATGTTTCATATTCGGAATCTATTGTTTGTTTACTTTGGTTATTAATTTGTGATTCTTCAGGAACTTCCATAGGTAACTGTTGAAAAATTTCCGATGAAGTAATTTGCTGAACATTTGAATCATCGTGTTCACTATTTAACTCGGTAACAACTTGTTGCTGAGGTGAATCTCCTAGTAAATGGTCAATATCATTTACGTGAATTTTTTGTCTTCTACGAAATCTTCTCGACTTCTCTCTTTTTTTTTTCTTGACAAATTCGAAGTCAAAAGAAGCCAAATAAGCATCATCAAGACATTTTTTGTTTATTCTCATTTTTAGCACTCACATAGAATAATTTTTTTAAGAAAATAATCAATTTCGTAAAATTGTATAAGGGTACGAATTGAAATTAAATAAGAGTTCGAATTTAGACATGTTAACAGTTCATTTTTTTTACATTTAACCTTTAAAATCATAAGAGTTCATTTTATTTAAATAATTTTTTAAGTCTGTGAAAAAAGAATTTATTTTCATTTCGAAAATTCAAAATAAAATTTAAAAATTTAAAAATGCAAAGTTCAATTTCAGTTGTTAATAAAAATCAAGATAAAGGTAATACAACTAATTCCTTTGTTTTTCATAATGAGACTAATATGAACATTTATTAAGAATCAAAAAAAGATCATTACGTTGTTTTTTTTGAGGACGACAACTCTTATGACGTAATCAGTAAAAGCATTTGTACTAGAATCGACGACAACACTGTTAAAGTGTATTATCCATCAAAGAAACAATATTTCAGTGGTACCATACATTATGAAAGTAATTTTTAATTCAAATCAAAACATATTTAATTATCGGCTAACTTTTTTTTTTACTTTTTACAAAAGATACCAAATCAAAATGTGAGAAGAAATGCAACAAATACATTAAACACCAATCCAATCAAGTATCTTCTACTGAAGATGATCAAGTCATTGAGTTTCAAAGTCAAGCAAAAAGTTCAAAAATGTCTAAACCGGGTATTTTATTTTTTAATCAATAAAAAAGTCTTTAGAATGAATAAAAAAAAATTCAGTCAAAGATTCGCAAAATATTTTAGACCGTGAAATCGAGAAGCTACGTAATATTACTTCAAACAAAAGACCAAGATCGATTAGTCCATTTCGTGAAGAGAACTTCATTTCTGATAATGACGAAATAAACAGCGCACAAACTGACGATGGGTTAACTTCGACTGAGTACAAAAAAGTAAAAAAAATATTTTTTTTTCTAGCAAATATTATTTTTTTTTTAAGATAAAGCAAGAAATTGACGACTTAAAAAGTGAAATGAAAAATAATTTCAACACTTTGAAAGAAATGTTAACATCTATGAAGACAAAAGATAACAACGAAAATAATTATCCAACTGAGCTGGTAATATTTATATTTTTACAAATTATATTAATTACCTAAAGAAATGTAAATTTAAGTGGTATAATGACATTGATCTGCTTTCAATTGGTGCTTCGAATATTCAAAAGTACATCTCAAAGTTAATGGATGAGTTGTATACAGATGAAGAGATGGGAAAGAGTTATGTGATTGATGGACCATCGACATCGAAAAAAGAAGCTTTAGATTTAGAAAGATTGCATAAAATAAGAGGTATTGTATTCAGTTTATTTATTTTGTTAAAATAAACTAATATGTTTTTAATTTTAGATGCTGTTTACATCAAATACCGGGTACCAACAAACAAAAAAAATGAGTTTTATGAAATCGTAAAATCGAGAGCGAGTCGCAAGTGTTTAGATAAAGCTAAAGAGCTTAAAAAGAAAAAAACTGTAACAAATGAATAATCTTTTTCCATTTTTTTGCCTTCATTTTTTTTTTTGCATTTTTTTTTCGTTTTGTTTTTTTTTGCCTTTTTTTGTGACGCTAAACTTACCATTAAAATAAAATGTTTTCTTACTTAAAATTATAATTTTTAAACTATGACATGAACATTTTCAGGCCAAATATAAAGAAAAACAAAATTAATTACGAAACGTTTTTCAATAGTCTAGCAGACATCTCATATTTCCTCACATAATCCCATAGAATTTCCAAAAAATTTAACGAATTTTCCCCTTATTTCCCATGGGAATCTAGCTGGGATTCTCATGGGATCTTGCACGAATCTGGTCACCGAGAATGCCTACGGGTTCTCATAGGATCTCATTCAGATTCTCATAAGATCCCGTCCAGAATCTGATAGAATCTCGGATGAGATCCCGGCGGGAAAGTGACAGGGGCAGCCAAGCGCTCACTGATTCATAAAATGAGCTCGCAGGCTTTCGAGTGGTGATGGCTTAAAATAAAGGTTCCGAAAGGGGCAATTTAGAAGGTGTAGCGATAGGCTCTAATGAGTTATGGCACCAGCCTTTTGATCGTGATAGGAAAAAGGGTGTCAGTCAAATTAAGGCAAAAGAAAACGAATTCGAAGGACTGGAATTCGATTAATTTGGAGAAGCCTGAGGTTTTTCTCAAATTTATTTCGTTTTTTTAATAATCGTTAATGTTTTTTTTTTAAAATTAATTGTAAACTTTTTCAAAACAAAAAATAAAGTCTTAGTTTATTTCTGAGTTTGATCTAAAAAAAAAAAATAAAGAAAACACGGACTCATATTATGGACTCATATCATACCTACTAAAATACGAATCCGGATTTCTTACATCTAAAACACGGTTCCTAATTTAAAAAATCAAGTTTTCATTACAAATTTTAATCTAAGCAGAGTAGCTAAGCTAAAAAAAGCTAAATTTCGAATGCATATTATACGCAAGCGAAGAGGCGATTTCCTTTTTGAATCCTTTCATGGCCTGCTAATCAGCACGCGGTTGACCTGTAGAATGTAGCCAAGAAATTAAGTGGCATATATTTAGTTTTTACCACAATAAAAAGGAAAATGTTAAATGTATTGAGAAAAATTAAATTTTTTCGGTCCTAATCAGCTTTTTAGGAAACAGTTGAAAAATCCGGATCCGTCTTTTAGGTCCAAAAAATCCACATGTTTTAGGGATAACCTAAATAATTCTTTTTTCCCATCAAAAACACCTACCCTGTCCGGCATCATGTTCCAAAAATGTCAAAAAATTACCCTCTGACTAAAATAAAAAAAGTTACAAGAAATCATTTGAAATGATGCCAATAAAAATGGAAGATTATGCTTCTGTATTCCTGATCGAGACTGAAGTAAATTTACAAAAAAATAATTTGTTCCTATTCGATGTTTTTTCGGATACACTTTCAGGATTAAAAAAGAATTCTTTAGTCTTAAAGAGCTTAAATGAATTCTCAGTCCATTGATTCAGATCTTTCTAGGTGTTCGATAGCATTCGTCAATCAGAAATTTAGGAAATACTAGGGATATGGATCACTCTGAAATAAACAAGAATTGAAGAAATAAGAGTCGTCTCTAAAAGTCTTAATGTTCACTAGATTTGAATCTCCGAAACTAATGTTATTTAAAAATATTTATTTTTATTCGTTTACCATTTATTTTATTTATTTGTTAATCTGTTTCGAGCGTGAGCTCCTCCATTGAGTGGGTTTCTAGTGTATGTTAAAACAACAATCCCTTTTTTGAAAGGTAAAAGGTTGATTATGATATATCATCTGAAAGCTAAGATTATCTAGTTAATGCTGAGATATTTTTTAAACTCTTAGAAATTTTTTTCACTGTGAATTTAAGTAAAATTTAGGCATTCACTGTTTTAATTTCTTATTAATGTCAGATTTTCTATTTGTTACTCTAATAGAAAATTTTAAAAGTTTCAAAAAATATCTCAGCATTAACTAGATAATCTTAGCTTTCAGATGATATATCATAATCAATCTTTTAACTTTCAAAAAACATGCTCTTTAATGATTTAGCCACACACCTTAACACATGGCTGTAATCTCTTTTTCTTGCCAAACCTACTTTTGAAACAAACATATTTATCCCTAATCTGACCACATTTTTGGGTTTCTCAGGGTCGAAAACCACCTTACTTTTACAAGCTTAACTTTTACGACTTACGTAGGGTGTATCATTTTGCTGTTTTTACGGTTCTAACATATTTTTTCGATTTATTAAGGGTTTAATCACATATCCATAATAAAAAAAAACACATTTCCTAATAGATCTTTTCATTTTCTATCCGAAAATGACATCAGTTTTTAGGTGTATCTGGAAGGTTAGAGGGGTGTTTTTGGGTTTATTATGACATTTTTTTTCGGAACAAAAATATTATGCCTAAATGACTTTTTTTTCCCGGAATAGGGTGTTTTAAAAAATTTAGGTCGCTAGGAATAAAGTTAGCGAAAAAAAAATCAACAATTTATTTGATTTTTGTGATTTACACCCGGTGCTGTTTTATGCATTGTCGATGGGTGTTGTTTTTAAAGGATACCAATTAAAACCGATTTCTTCGTAAAAAATCCAAGTATTTTAATTGGATTTTTATTTTTGTTTTTTTTTTTTTAAATCGATTTTTTAAATTTTTTTCGAATCGAAATTTTTTAATTAGATTTTTTTTAATCGAATAAAAAAATGCGATATTTAATCGATCTTCAATCAACAACCCTTGTTTAGAACCTCAGTTCGCTTTCAAAAAAGTTCAATTTTGAAAAAATGATTTTAGCAACTACAGTGAAATCTCATATATCACGCCAAATGTCTATTTATCAAGTGGGGACTAAACTAAAAGGTGACAAAACTGTTTTTACAAAAATAGTTTATTTACAAATTAAAACTAACAAAAATAATTTTAACGGTTAATTATTAAGTTTAATTAAATCAAATAAAGTAATTTTTTTTTGAATTTTTTAATTATTTTTCTTCTACTTTACTATATATGTAACAGTAAAAATGTAAAATACGTTTATTTGTAAAAATACGTATCGATCAGGAAAAATGCAAAATTATAAAAAAAAATTGAGTTTGAGTTTTTT
Organism: Brachionus rubens; assembly: GCA_022207745.1. Classification (NCBI taxonomy): domain Eukaryota; kingdom Metazoa; phylum Rotifera; class Eurotatoria; order Ploima; family Brachionidae; genus Brachionus; species Brachionus rubens. The sequence goes on along the minus strand of JAJVHD010000011.1, from coordinate 2,280,067 downwards.
ACTAAGTAAATTTGTAAATTTACGTCCTCGTCAGTAAAATTGTAAAACAATATTTGGAATTTAGTTAATTTTTGAAACTTTTCAGTAAATTTTAAAAATTTTAGTAATATTCTGGAATGTTTTTTACCTTCCAACATTAATATTTTCTGACTAATCATGGTCGTTTTTTCAATTATACTAAAGGCCTTTAAAGTTAAATTAACGATAATTTAGTAGTTTTAATAATTTACGGAACAAAATGACAGCATTTTTGTTCAGAATTCGTAACGTTCCAAGCAAAGGAAAGCCACAAAAAACTTAGAAAAAATGAGAAATACTTGATCAATAACAAAAGATCGATTTTAAAGTTGGTTGTGGAAAAGAAAAAAAGAACGACTTAAATGCTACTTTTCAATTTCTCTTTCATTTGTCATTTTATTGTTTTAATGATTTCTAGTAAGTCAATTTTTAAGACTAACCTGTGTTGATTAATTAATTCTACCAATAATTGATTATTAATTGTAACACATGTAGTCTGTAAAACAAAAAAAAAAAGTTTTGAATTTTTTTAACCAATAAACGGTCGAATAGAGCTTGCTCTGATAACAAAACATAAAAGAAGAAGAAAAGAACCATAATGATACAATGTCGAGAGTACACCTAAAGCTTTGTATGAAACAGTGCTGCTTTTTCCATTCAACTTTAAACTAGTTGAGTTCAAATGTCTATGAGAGGTATTCAATTTGGTTTGTCATTTCATGCAATAACAATTCTTGGTCAAATCAAGTAGAGTGTACTCTCGACATTGTATCATTATGGTTCTTTTCTTCTTCTTTTATGTTTTGTTATCAGAGCAAGCTCTATTCGACCGTTTATTGGTTAAAATAATTCAAAACTTTTTTTTTTTGTTTTACAGACTACATGTGTTACAATTAATAATCAATTATTGGTAGAATTAATTAATCAACACAGGTTAGTCTTAAAAATTGACTTACTAGAAATCATTAAAACAATAAAATGACAAATGAAAGAGAAATTGAAAAGTAGCATTTAAGTCGTTCTTTTTTTCTTTTCCACAACCAACTTTAAAATCGATCTTTTGTTATTGATCAAGTATTTCTCATTTTTTCTAAGTTTTTTGTGGCTTTCCTTTGCTTGGAACGTTACGAATTCTGAACAAAAATGCTGTCATTTTGTTCCGTAAATTATTAAAACTACTAAATTATCGTTAATTTAACTTTAAAGGCCTTTAGTATAATTGAAAAAACGACCATGATTAGTCAGAAAATATTAATGTTGGAAGGTAAAAAACATTCCAGAATATTACTAAAATTAACTGTAGTTGCTAAAATCATTTTTTCAAAATTGAACTTTTTTGAAAGCGAACTGAGGTTCTAAACAAGGGTTGTTGATTGAAGATCGATTAAATATCGCATTTTTTTATTCGATTAAAAAAAATCTAATTAAAAAATTTCGATTCGAAAAAAATTTAAAAAATCGATTTAAAAAAAAAAAAACAAAAATAAAAATCCAATTAAAATACTTGGATTTTTTACGAAGAAATCGGTTTTAATTGGTATCCTTTAAAAACAACACCCATCGACAATGCATAAAACAGCACCGGGTGTAAATCACAAAAATCAAATAAATTGTTGATTTTTTTTTCGCTAACTTTATTCCTAGCGACCTAAATTTTTTAAAACACCCTATTCCGGGAAAAAAAAGTCATTTAGGCATAATATTTTTGTTCCGAAAAAAAATGTCATAATAAACCCAAAAACACCCCTCTAACCTTCCAGATACACCTAAAAACTGATGTCATTTTCGGATAGAAAATGAAAAGATCTATTAGGAAATGTGTTTTTTTTTATTATGGATATGTGATTAAACCCTTAATAAATCGAAAAAATATGTTAGAACCGTAAAAACAGCAAAATGATACACCCTACGTAAGTCGTAAAAGTTAAGCTTGTAAAAGTAAGGTGGTTTTCGACCCTGAGAAACCCAAAAATGTGGTCAGATTAGGGATAAATATGTTTGTTTCAAAAGTAGGTTTGGCAAGAAAAAGAGATTACAGCCATGTGTTAAGGTGTGTGGCTAAATCATTAAAGAGCATGTTTTTTGAAAGTTAAAAGATTGATTATGATATATCATCTGAAAGCTAAGATTATCTAGTTAATGCTGAGATATTTTTTGAAACTTTTAAAATTTTCTATTAGAGTAACAAATAGAAAATCTGACATTAATAAGAAATTAAAACAGTGAATGCCTAAATTTTACTTAAATTCACAGTGAAAAAATTTTCTAAGAGTTTAAAAAATATCTCAGCATTAACTATAGAATCTTAGCTTTCAGATGATATATCATAATCAACCTTTTACCTTTCAAAAAAGGGATTGTTGTTTTAACATACACTAGAAACCCACTCAATGGAGGAGCTCACGCTCGAAACAGATTATTTTTAAATATTTTTATATGAAATATTTTTAAATAACATTTGTTTCGGAGATTCAAATCTGGTGAACATTAAGACTTTTAGAGACGACTCTTATTTCTTCAATTCTTGTTTATTTCAGAGTGATCCATATCCCTAGTATTTCCTAAATCTCTGATTGACGAATGCTATCGAACACCTAGAAAGATCTGAATTAATGGACTGAGAATTCATTTAAGCTCTTTAAGACTAAAGAATTCTTTTTTAATTCTGAAAGTGTATCCGAAAAAACATCGAATAGGAACAAATTATTTTTTTGTAAATTTACTTCAGTCTCGATCAGGAATACAGAAGCATAATCTTCCATTTTTATTGGCATCATTTCAAATGATTTCTTGTAACTTTTTTTATTTTAGTCAGAGGGTAATTTTTTGACATTTTTGGAACATGATGCCGGACAGGGTAGGTGTTTTTGATGGGAAAAAAGAATTATTTAGGTTATCCCTAAAACATGTGGATTTTTTGGACCTAAAAGACGGATCCGGATTTTTCAACTGTTTCCTAAAAAGCTGATTAGGACCGAAAAAATTTAATTTTTCTCAATACATTTAACATTTTCCTTTTTATTGTGGTAAAAACTAAATATATGCCACTTAATTTCTTGGCTACATTCTACAGGTCAACCGCGTGCTGATTAGCAGGCCATGAAAGGATTCAAAAAGGAAATCGCCTCTTCGCTTGCGTATAATATGCATTCGAAATTTAGCTTTTTTTAGCTTAGCTACTCTGCTTAGATTAAAATTTGTAATGAAAACTTGATTTTTTAAATTAGGAACCGTGTTTTAGATGTAAGAAATCCGGATTCGTATTTTAGTAGGTATGATATGAGTCCATAATATGAGTCCGTGTTTTCTTTATTTTTTTTTTTAGATCAAACTCAGAAATAAACTAAGATTTTATTTTTTGTTTTGAAAAAGTTTACAATTAATTTAAAAAAAAAAACATTAACGATTATTAAAAAAACGAAATAAATTTGAGAAAAACCTCAGGCTTCTCCAAATTAATCGAATTCCAGTCCTTCGAATTCGTTTTCTTTTGCCTTAATTTGACTGACACCCTTTTTCCTATCACGATCAAAAGGCTGGTGCCATAACTCATTAGAGCCTATCGCTACACCTTCTAAATTGCCCCTTTCGGAACCTTTATTTTAAGCCATCACCACTCGAAAGCCTGCGAGCTCATTTTATGAATCAGTGAGCGCTTGGCTGAGTCGCGAGTCAATGGACCGAGATGTAGCATTCCCTCGAGGGTAGAAAAATTTCGGTCATCGGATGATGTAAAATTCAAAAACACAAAACCCTGGGAACGCGCTATATACCGTTCATTGTAACTCTAAATGGGGAGATCATTTGCCACCAAATGGGAATGGTGGTGACTTAAAAAATGGTTCCGAAATGAACAATTAAGCAGGTTGAGAAATTGAGCTTAAAGAACAAAAAATTAAAGCAAATGTATTGGATGGTCAAAGAGCAAATTCAACTAAAATTATTTGTTTTAGTTGTAATTTTTCAACTATCGGTCACCACTCTGAAAATTTTATATTTCGAAATCAAATATCATCTAGTTTCTGAAATACTGTTTGCTCTCTTTTATGTTTTAATTTACTTTAGAATTGATCAATCATCACAAAAAAGGAACGATTGATTTAACAAACTTTGTTACACCATTGAGCAAAAACTCTACAGTCTAATTGCGCATTTAGCTTCAATACTTTTTAATAGTGTCCGTTATGCTGAAACTTTGCATAAATTTAGCAGAGGTTGCTCAATGGTGTAACAAAGTTTGTTACACTTTTTTACATGCGCAGATTCATCATAAGACCAACAGAAAAAATATCATTTAAATTTTTCAAAATTGTTCTGATTCTTTGTCCTAAACTTCACAATGCTTTTTTTCACTTAAAACTTTCTGTCAAGTTAATTAATTGATTAACAAAATTAGGAGAAAAATGATAAATAAGATACTAAAATTATTTGTGTCAATTAACAATTAAAACTCGAATAAGTTGAAATTTAGTTTTTTTATTTTGCCTGTAAATTATCTTACGAAAACCGAAAAGTCACACATTTAGAGAGCGTGGGAATTTTTTTTTGTTTAATGTCTCGAAATTATCTTCATTTACTTCCTATCTTTTTGACACAATGCTAAAGTATTATAGTAAAAAATCGCTGAAATTTTAAATAGATAGATAAATTAAATCATTTTTGATATAACAACTTCGATTTTTTGTTTATACTAAAAGTCTAGGTATAACTGTATCCTGTTAACCTCTTTTTGGACATCTATACGAGTATACATAAATATCTATACGAATATACATAAATATCTATGCGAATATAGATTATCTATGCGAATATAGATATTATCTATACGAATATACATATTATCTATACTTTTCAGGCAAAACATAGATATTTTTTAAAATTATGTATGCGAATATACATAAATATACATATTTTTTGAAATTTTTTTTTAAAAAATACATCGGATCTATGCGAATATAGATCTCATGTATACGAATATAGATCCGATGTATACGAATATAGATCTCATGTATACGAATATAGATCCGATGTATACGAATATAGATCTCATGTATACGAATATAGATCTCATGTATACGAATATAGATCCGATGTATACGAATATAGATCCGATGTATACGGTCCGATGTAGTCTGTCTCACGGTGTAGTCCAAAGACTGATTAAAAGACCAGTACCAATAGATCTCCAGTATCTTTTGTATTGTCAAATTTGAGGTACTGTTCAGCGCAAATAGATCACTCCTTGCTGTATAATGTTGTCGGCATCCATTGTTTTTACATCGATAAATTATACGGTTATTTAAATACTCGAGAGAAAAGTTGTTTGGTTTTTCTGTGCATTCAAGTCTTTTGCAATTTAAATCTGAAAATTTGGTTTGAGATTACATTTATATATGATAAGCTCTTTTTCAATTAATCAATTGATAATTATATTAATTATAAAAAAAGTGTGAAATTTTCGCTTGAACAGAGTAAAAAAAAGGATGTTTTTCAGGAAACGCACTGTTCTTTTGATTAAAAGTATTTGACAACAAATTAAATCTAAAATTAATTAATTAATTGACTCTAGTCTCCTATTTAAAACATAAGATATTCTGATTAAGAAATATCTAAATCGAAACAAAATACAAAAACCTTATAGAAATGACAGAGAAAGTATTTCATGATATTCCAAAAGTTAAATCGTTGAAAGAAAGAATCAACATTTTAACAAAGCGTTGTGAGTACAATTATTTTATCGATCAAGAACTCGAAACAATTGATGAAAATATCGGTATCTTGATAAGACCAATCTCAAAGGTTACAAAAAAAAACCTCCAAGACACCATAAATTATGATATGCAGGCAAAAGTCAAAAAAATCAATTGGGTTTTGACTTCTCAAAATGAGTATGCTGCTAATGTCAAACAAAAACATGAGAATGGATCGTACTCATCGTTTAAAGCAATTTACGAGGAGTGTGCAGCAATTTATGAACAAGAATGTCCACTTTATTGCAAGTCGAAAGCCACAGTCTCGAGCGTTGATGGTAAAAAGATATACAAAAAAAAATGAACCAACACTAACAACAAATGTACAAGACAATGATGTTGAACCAACAACATCGAATTCATCAGTTGAACAATCAATAAAAGATAAAATAATAGATGATTTGAAAAACAATGCTGATAAACTAATTGAGTTATCGAGTTTATCAAACGATCAATTAAAGTCTCGATTAACTAGCCATGATAGATTTGATGAAGTTTCAGCAATCACTGGCTTGAGTAACCCAACAAGAAAAGAAACACGTATGGCTTTTCTAACTATGGCAACACTTTTAGATTTAATTAACAAAAAAGATTAATTAATTATCTCGAATTGTATTTGAATTGTATTTTTTTGTATTTGAATTGTATTTTTTTGTATTTTTTTGTAAGCTTTAAATTAGTCCAGTTTAAAAAAGAGATATAAAAAAAAATAAATATATCAATTATCTTAAATTTTTGTTTCGTTTTAATTTCCAAAACCCAAAACTGTTCTATGCCAATTCCCAAAAAAATAAAAAAATGACTTACCTTGAAAAACGCTCTTTTAAATTTAATATGACTCGGCATGAGCCTGTCAGCTACTATTGATTGTCACTGCATTAAATGCGATAAGTTTAACAATTGGATCTATATTCGTATACATGAAATCTATATTCGTATACATCGGATCTATATTCGTATACATCGGATCTATATTCGTATACATCGGATCTATATTCGTATACATGAGATCTATATTCGTATACATCGGATCTATATTCGTATACATGAGATCTATATTCGCATAGATCCGATGTATTTTTTAAAAAAAAATTTCAAAAAATATGTATATTTATGTATATTCGCATACATAATTTTAAAAAATATCTATGTTTTGCCTGAAAAGTATAGATAATATGTATATTCGTATAGATAATATCTATATTCGCATAGATAATCTATATTCGCATAGATATTTATGTATATTCGTATAGATATTTATGTATACTCGTATAGATGTCCAAAAAGAGGTTAACAGGATACAGTTATACCAAAGTCTATTTTTAAAATTGAATTAATTAATTAAAATAACGCATTTTGAATTTTGAGAACATACTAAAGGGAAGTTGTTATATCAAAAATGATTTAATTTATAATATTTAAAACGACACGTTGTGATTCTTCGTTATTTGTTTATACTAAAAATCGTCTTTCAAAGTCTTCAAGGGGATATAAGGGTGGCTCACATTCGTGCGCCTCTATAATTTCGCTATAGTACGATTGTACGATAATACTGAATTTCAAATTTCGAATGTAGTAAAATGATTATATTCAAACTGGTTTCTTCATAAAAAAGAGGAATTTTGCAATGCTCAAGAAATTTATTTTCAAAAATTGTTTAAAAACCTAATACTAAAAAAAAACAAAATTAAATAAAAAAGAAAAACGTTAAATCATTTTATGACAAAATTAATATCAGATTCATTCCAGTTTGACTCGTTTGTATGAAAAGTCATCAACATCACCAAAAGGGGTATCAACTCTTTCACATGAAGCCAATTTTTTATCGTATTTTGGAGTTAATTCAGCAAGTTTTTCGACAACTTGTTCGAATATTTGTGGTCTCTTTATTAAATTTATATTGAATACGTTACCATTTGTTTTGGCTGCTAATCTGCTACAAAAATCTCCTCTATGCTCGAAATTGTAGCTATCAAGTTCATCAGTTTCAATTTTATTTGATCCTTGTTTATTCAAGAAAACAGTGTTTTGACCATAGCCGATAATTTGATCATCAGTTGAATCTTGGTCAACAATATTGTATTCATCCCATGCACTAACAACAATATTTCTCTTGGTTAATAATCTGTTTACCAAAATAGCTGCTCTGCTCGAGTATTTAATACAGTTACCACAACCAACGATGACAATGAAACGATTTTGAGCTAAACGATTTGTGAACAAACTACCAGCTAAGAAGAGGGCGTTGTATAAATCGCCTTTTTGTAAATCTTTTTCATTTTTGTCTTGAGCAATTGTTTGATAAGCCTTTTTTGCATCAAAATTAAATGTTTGGCCTGATTCTGATTGATACACTGAAGCTCCATTGTTCTCGTGTACTTTTACAAAATAATATCTGTTTCCAGCTTGAATTTGTTGAAAAAAAAAAGAATAATTAATTGAGATTTGAGACAACGAAAAGATGTTCTTTTTTTAAAATTACGATTTTTAGCTGAGAGTTTTCTAGCACTAGCAGACAAGTCTAATGAGTATTTTGATTTATCACATGGTAAAAATACGAATACATAATCATTTCCATTTTCAAAAAGATCAGTTGATGGGCCAGTATATTTTTGACCAACTAAAACAGATTTTCCTTTAGCTTGACATTGAACTAGATAATTTTAAATGTTGATTAATTTCAAATTATAAACTTTTTTTTTTAATTCAAAAATAATTACAGCATTCGTTTGGTTCGTTAACTTCGATTGATCTTAGTCTAGCATGATAAACAAAGGCTCTCATTACTGGACATTTGTTGCTAATATCGGCATTCAAAGCCAATTCACACAATTTTTGCCACCCAGTTGGGTTAATGGCCTGAAGAAAAAAGTGAACAAGTTTAATAAATTTTGACATGACTTGAAATATAAAAATTGAGGATAATTACTTGAATGGCATTTCTAAATACGGCTCTTCTGTGTTTACCAAATATTGAGTAGCAAGTTTTAATGGCTTCATCGCTTGGTACTTTGCTTTGGAAATTAGGTAATTTACATGATTTTTCCAAATACCAATGGTCTTCATCAACTTGATCTAAATTGTGATTTGATCTGCCTAATAAACCATTTACTTTACCAGTGTACCATCTTGTTAAAGCAACACTACAACTTTTTGAATCTTCATAGCAAGTAACCAACAAGTCGTTGTTTACTTGAACACTAACCGAGTTGAATGATTTCTTTACAACAACTCTAGCGTTCTTTTCACTCAATTCAACTGTGTGTGGTAAAGCTAAAGCTTTGTTGTTGATTGAAGCTGAATTACCGTTTATGTCAATTGTTGCTTGTCCATAAGCACTTACACTTATCCATGCTTTGTCAGTGTTGCTATTTAAAATAACACTAAATTGATTTCTAGTCAACTCATGAGCCAACAAGAATTTGCATCTTGATTTTAATACTTTTGATTCGCCGTTAAAAGCGACCAAATTTCTTCTATTGAAAATGTGAGCAACCATTGTGTAATCTCTAACAGATCTAAATTTGTATTTATTGATCAAAGCTCTTAGACTAGCGCCTTTAATGTTTCTCAATAAATTTGATTTTACAGACAAGTATCTGTTGGCAAAGCGTCTCAATAAATCTCTATATTCGGCATTGAATTGATACAAATTACGAGCATTATTTGTTGGTCGTTGAGCGACTAGTTCATTATCAAATTGACTAACCATCTTGTTCATTTGATCTTGTTTGTTGAAATTAATCATGGTCAATCTTGGTACATAACTTGCCAATAACTTGGAGTATTTTTTCACTTTGAAATGAAGTTTATTTAATCCAACAGCCAACTTGTTGTACTTGTAAGCTAATCGTTTGTGTAACGGTAATTCTTCTATTTTTTTATCTTCTTCTTGTCTTTGCTTTTGAATAGCTTCAACATAAGAAGTCAATTTAGCTTTAACTTCAACTGGTAAAGCACTTGAATAGTAATCGAGTAGCAAAAATGGAACTTGTTTCAATTCTCTCATTACTTGTCTTCTCTCTGCTCTAATTGTCTCGTAAGTTGGTTTCAAATCGTTTACAAGTGAACCATAAACATCACCAAAGTAAGAATTGAATCCACTATTTTCGACAGCTTTAACTTCAACTCCTTGATTTGCCAAAGCATCATTGTAAATTTTGTTCCATAAACGATTCCATTTCAATGATAATTGCAAGTATCTACTGTCTTGGTTGTCAGTTATTTCTTCATCATTTATTTTTACAATTTCCAATGAACCAACACCCAACACTTGATTGTTATTGGTTACATCATTAATTACAGCATTAGCCAATGATTCATTGTAAAATCCAACATTTACTCTATATTGTTTGTTGACTCGAATTGCATTCAAATTAACATTAAATACATTGTTATTTGAGTCAAAACTGCTCTCCAATGTTGACAATACTTGATTTGTTGACAATTGTCTAAGTGTTGTTTGAACAACATGAACATTTCTTGATGTTGTTTTTGATGTTGATTCGACTTTAAATTTGCTTTCATCTGGACTAACAAGTTCAAGTTTAATAAAACGATTCTCTGGATCATATTCTTTGTCAACTGAGAATTTTAATAGTTTGCCAAGTCTAACAGACAAGTATTGTAAACGACCATTTAATTTGTTGAATCGATTTTCGTACAAAACATTGAATGACGGTCTAGCCAAGCTCAATTCAAGTGATAGAGTGTTTGTGTCAAAGTCAGATGACAATCTAGATGAAATTTCCAATTCATTTTTGACATTGTTTTTTAATTCGTATGCAATGTTTGCCTCTATTTGAGTCTCATTGAAAAGACGTTTTTTGTCAACAACCAATTTTAACAATTTAAATGAAGGACTTGTTGCTTCTGCTGTGAATTTACTGTTTGTTTTGGCATAATTGTCACGTTTCAAACTAAGTTGCAATACTTTTGATTTGTCATTTGAGTTATCCCAAAAGTATTTTATATTTGATGAAAATTCACGATCATTATTTGTGTCATCGTCGTCATCGAATTGTTGTTGCGGTAATACAGCTCGTGTTGATTGATATTCAACTCTTAATTGTCTCGTTGATGGCAAGTCAACATTTACTTCAATATCACGTTTACCATTTGGTAATTCTTTTACATTGTTTACTTTTAATGCATAGCCATAGCTCAATTCAACTGGTAGTTTGCTTGTTTTAACTTTACAAACTAATCTATTGTAATAGTTTTGTTTTGATTCAATGTTCATTTCACAATTCTTGTAGGTCGATGTACCAATTTCAGTGTTGAAAACATAATTTCCTTTTGACAATTTATTCGAGGTAGTGTCTAGTTCTCTGTTGTAGGCAACTTTTAGAGCAAACAATTTTGCCGAATTACGTTGCCAATTCACTTGTATTAATCCACTCTTGGCATAGAATTTTTTCCATTTAACATCAACATTTTCTGGTTGATAATACAAGTCTGATTTTGAAATTAAACTCAATTCAGTTGTAGTTTTTCCATCTCTTGATTGATCAGCAAATCTGCGAACAACCAAACCTTCTCTAATAAAAACAATATTTTTACATTCAGCCGATACCAAATCATCCGAAAAGTAATTGTACGATGGTACCAATTTTTTGTTTCTAATAAATCTTGTTTCAAGTGTACAATCAGATGTATCAAGTGTTTTTCCATCAAGTACACGTGATTGATAACTAGCTAAAAGATTTTGTTTAATGTTTACTTTTGTACCATGACACCATTTTTCTGCAACTTTTTTAGATCCAGTCCACAATTCTTCACTGACATCGTCTTCATCCGAATCGTCATTATCATTATTATTTTTACCAGTTGTTTGCTCTGCTCTTTCATCGCAAACAGTTCTCTCAACATTTAATGTAACAAATTTGGATTCGTCATTTGGATTGACATATTTAACATTCAAGTTGACACTTGTTAAATTGCTGCTTACTGGTTGTCTTGAATAGTCAACATTCAAGCTCTTGAAAGCAGCATTCAAAAATTTGTTGTCTGATTCCAATGAAGAGCTAATTGTTTTACTTGTGCCTTGGACGTTTTTGTTTAATGTTAATTTGTGTTTAAGATAATTTTGTTTGCCTGGTTCACTAACTAGAGCTGGAAATTTAAGATCCAAATCATAGTTCAAGTTGAATTTGTTTTTCGATTTGTCCAATGAACCAACACAATTGGCACTTAGATCAAGATTGAATTTTTTAATTCTAACCACTAGAGTGTTTGCTCCATTTTCTAGTCTTCTCTTTTCGTCTTTATACCAGAATGTGTTTTTGGTGTTTAAATCAACAAGATAATCCAATTCATTCAAATTGCTCAATTTTTCTGGTTGGCCTTTTTTGGCAAGAACATTCAAAACAAGTGTGTTTGCTTGAGCTTCGTTGTCAATGTATACTTTTAATTCTCTTTCAGCTTGATTGGAATCCAAGTGAGCATATCTAAGATTAATATCATGTACACCAAATACTTTATCTTTTAGTTTTCTTTCGTTTTTAACACTCAATCGATATCTAAAACTATTCTTGATGTCCATTGTTGTTTCAAAGTTTTTCAAGTCTTGAAATTTGTATCGAACAGTACCAGACGATTTTAATTGTTGTCCACTTGCCAATGATTTAGTGTAATCAACATCAAATTCTTTGAAACCATCAGCAGATTTTCTAATTTCAGCATTCTTTTTGCTTGAAAATCCAAAGCTTCTAACTTCACCTATTTTTTTCATTTCATACTCGGCTTCAACTTTATTTCCATTAACACTCAATTTGGCTTTGATTGAAGCAACTTTAATCAAAATTCTCAACAAACTTTCTGTTTTCAAATCAAAATTAAACAAGTGTCTTTGGCTTTTAACTGAACTTTCAACATCTAGCTTAGCATCAATACCTGCTGAATTTTCGAATGCTTTTATTTGAACAGTTGCGCCAAATGATTGTTTTGGTACTTCGCTTGGATTTGCTTTAATTTCATTCAAATTACCAAACAACGAAGTACGTAAATTGGCAAATACAACACCATTTTTGTTTGCTTTCAAAGAAACATCCAATTTTTTGGCACTTGAATCTCTTGATCTTTCGTATTCGACAGTGATTGAATTGACAACACTTTTTGAGTCCAATTTAATCAACGATTTGGCTAATTTACTCTCTTTTTGAGCCAAATCATAGAATATATTTTCCAAACCAATTGACAATTTAAATGTTCTCTTTTCGCCTTGTACATTTATATTTTTGCTAATGTAAAACGTGTATGGTAGACCGTTGCTTTGAGCAATTGATTTTGGTGTTTTAACTTGAACTTCAAAATGATTGAGTTGAAATTTTTCGATATCACCAGCAACAACTAATTTAAGATTGTGATTGACATTGAATTGTGTCAATTTAACACCAAATTCAACAAATGATTTGGCATCTGGTGATGAAGCATCAAATTGATGACCAAATTTAATCAAAGCTGGTTCTTCTAGTTTAATTCTTGGTCCTGAATATTCAACAGACAAGTCAACATTTGATTTGAATAAAGTAAGAGCAGCAGTTCCATGAATGTGTAAATTCGATGGTCTAGCAGTTTTCATGTCCAAGTGAACATCGTATTCTGTTTTTGATTCGGTTTTTGCTTTCAATTTCAAATTACCTTCAGCCAATTTGACAAGTTTATTTTCAGTTGATTCATCGGATCTTTCAACAACAAAGTTTCCTTGAATGTCACCATCTTTTGGTTCGAATGTCAACGATAACTTTCTGTATTTTGGTTTATTCAATTTAGAGTCCAATAAGGCTTCTAATTTGTAGGTTGGCAACTTGTCGTCTTTGTTCTCTTTTTGTCTTAACAAATGCAAGTTCAAGTTTAATTCTCTCAATATTTTGTTTTGCAATTGAAAATGAGCATCCAAGACTTGTTGTTTCTTGTAAACAATATCACCGGATAATTTGAATCGAACATCTTGAGTGTTTGCATTTTTCAATTCAATGTTCAAGTGTCTCTCAATACCGCGATTAGTATCAACTCTGTTTCCTTTTGAGATGAAAAAATTGGTTAAATTTAATTAATTGAATTGATTGTAAAAAATTGACATTAAATTTAAGCTTACTCGAGTAGACAAATTCAAGTCTCTTGAGAACTTTGTTTGTAGATGAAGTTGTGCTCAAAGCCAAATTAATTGTTTTAGATGTGTCAGTTTTGACTCGTTTTCCATTCAATGTAATTGTTTTAACATCTTCTGGATTTTTCAATGTTACTTCGAAACGATATGGACCAGACAAAACTAATTTTGGTCGTTGAACTGAACCATAAACTTTTTTCTCTTCTTCATCGTCTTCTTCATCGTCATCATCATCGTCATCATCATCACTTACATTATTCAATACTGAATCAAAATCTACTGGCTTCAATGATTCTCTGATAGAACCAATTTGTGGTCTATCAACTGATAAACACAAATCAATACCAAATCCAGAGTGGAAATTGTCACTAGTACATCCTTTGAGAGTGCGTCTTTCAACGTCAAATTTGGTTACTTCGTTGTATTGTGAGTTGGATGATAATTTGAAGAATTTTCCTCTTTTAAATTTTAGAAAAAATTTTAAATTTACTTTTTTAAGCTAGTTTGTTTTTAATAATTTAAAAAATCTCTTACTCAAAAACAACCAATGGTATTTCTTTCAATGGAGTCAAATTCCAGTTGTAGACAGCTGAATCATTTGTCTTTTCACCTTGAATGTCAAGTCTTAATCGAGCATTCAAATTGGCTTTCTTTTTCAAAGACAATTTGTTGTCTTTGTTTATTTGAATTTCAAATCTTTTGTTTATGGCCAATGAAGCACTTGAAACAAGAAAAAAACAAAGAGATAAATAAGAGATTAATTGAAGAATGAGAGAGAGAGAGAGCCTGCAAGTACCTGTAGAAATTGTTGACTTTAAAGGTTCTCTTGTCATTTGATTCTTCTTTTGAGCTTTGTTTAATCAACAACAAACCAAAACTACTGTCCATAAATGTGTTGAATTCAAAACCGTTCAATAGAGGTTGCCTTACTCTTGAGTCAACCAAAAACATGTTTTTGATTGTGTTTACTTGAGCATATACAAGTCTTTCACGTGGATTTCTCAAAAAATCTGATAAACGTTTCAATTCTTCCAAAGTGTCCAACTCTGAGTAGAAAACATCTGAGCCATAAACTCTAATCAAAATTGACAAGAATGGTTTGTCTTTTGTGTACTTTAACTAAATTTAAACACATTTTAAAATCAATAGAAAGAGAGATAGAGAGAGAGAGAGAACAGAGAGATAGAGAGAGAGAGAAGAGAGAGAGAAAAAAAGAAAGAGAAGAGATGAATGCTTACCTTGTCAGCAATTGTCTTTACAATGTCGATTATTTGCTCTGGATTTGACATTAATCTTTTAAGTAATTGCTCACTTGTTAATTTATCAATTAGAACTGATTTCAAAACATCTTCTAAACCTTCAGTTCTCAATGTAACATCGGCAAAGTTAACTGACATGCCAAACAAATGCAATGTTGTATTGAATCGAATGCTTCTTGGTATAAATGATCTATCACTGGCATAAATAACTGATGTATCCAATTCAACAGCACCATCTCTGTTTAATGAGTATCTGTACTTGAAATTATTCCACGACAATTCTTTAAAATTAACCGAAAATCTTTCTTTTATTTGTTGATTTGACAAGATTGGATTCAAAAGAGCAGTTAGACCACGTTCTTTGGCAAAGTCAACGATATACGTCAATACTTGCAAGTCAGTTTCTTTTTCCAAGAGAGTTGGCAATGAATCACGAGCAAATACTTGAAATCGTTCTGTTTCAATGCATCGAATCAAAACTTGAAAAGCGTTTATTCTCAATTCAGTGTCTTCATCTGTGTTTGTGAGCAAATTAACCAATCCTTTTGTGTTTATGATTGTGTTTACATCGAATCGTCTAAATGCTTGAACAGCTGAAATTCTTGTTTCTAAATTATTTGCTTTGTTTGAAGCACATTGAATCAATGTGTCAACATTCTTAAAATAACCAATATTTCCGATGGCTTTCAATGAAGCAGTGACCAAATCTTTTTTTGTTGAATCAACACAGTTTGATCCAAGATTCGAAGCAAAAAGCGAACTCAATTCATCCTTTAAAAATAAAATAATTAAGCTTAAAGATAATTTAAACATAAAATGAAAAGGAAAATTACCAAAAGTTGAGCATTGCATTCATTTTTGGAACAGTGTGTTTTAACCAAAGTTGAATAGACCAAAAAGAGTTTTCTCAAATACACAAAACTGTTTTCTTTTGATTTCAAGTAGGTATTCAATTTTCTCAAAAAGTTTAATGATGGCTCTTGTAGTCTGGCCAAAGCAGTCAACACTGGATATTCGGTTATCAATATTTGATCACTAAATGCATTCTCGTCCAATAACTTTAAAACAGTGTCAAAAGTGTTTTCAGTATTTCCAAAAACTAGAGCTTGTAAAACAGTCTTTCTATTTACAAAAAAAAGAAAGAAAAATTAAAATCAATTAATTTCCAAAAGTCTTGTGAAAATTACTTACCCAGCTAATTTACATTTTCCTTTGGCAGATGAATACAGCGAGTTCAATTCACTTGTTGATTTAGATTCAATTGTATTTACCAAAGCTCTAAAGTTATTTGAATGTTCATTGTCTAGACCATCTTGTTTGTCAACTCTTGAGCACAAATCACTCAAAAATCGATCAACATTAAAATCTCTAAATTCTAAATCATCAACTGATTTGTCACTAAATTCAAATTTAACATTTAATGTCTCAAATGGTCCTTGAGCACGTCTATCATAACCAGAAGCTGTGTTCAAATATTTTAATGTTTGTTTAACAACAGCTTGAACACCTTTATCACCACGTGAGCCAACTTTGTAAGTTGATTTTTCAACACAAGTAACTTGATCAATGAGACCATTTTTAACTTGAGTTTGACATTCATGAGTTTCAACAAACAATCTTCCTTGATAGAATTCCTGTTTAAAATTATACAAAGTAAAGAATGTAAGTATTTGCTTGTGGAATTTTAATCATTAAACTTACCGGAATCGATTTGTATGGAACATATTGAACAGCACTTGTTTTGCTATTTTCATTCAATGTGCATCTTTGAAGTGATTTTCTCTTGTTGATTACAACATCTGATGAAGATGGATTTTTGACTGAATATGTTGTTCTACATCTGCCCAAGACATCAGTTTCATAGACAACAGTTGATTTGGCATCATTTGTGTTTGATAATTGATCCAAATTTCTCAAACTGTTTACAGATCTTACTTGTAAAGCACTCAAAATACCACGCTTAACGTTTCTTGACCATGCTGAATCACCTTCTGAAAAGTCAACATTTGAATCCAATTCACCTCTTGAGTTGAATCTAAATTGAACTGAATTGACATTCAAATTCAAAAGAACTTTTTCCAAGTCTTTTTGATTTATTGATTCACCAGTAATACTTGTGTCTTGTAATCTCAACAAGTACAAACATGGTTTAACACTTCTCACAAATACTTTTGCTTTCAGTTCAACACTTGACTTTGATTCTTGTGATACATCATTTATCCATAAATCAGTTTGAGTGCTGTAATCATAGGAATATTCTTTTCCATTTTCATATTTCAAAAAATCATCACCAGTACAAAAATCAGCATCAACTTGTGAATCACCCAATGGTGCTAATAGACTTGATTTTAAAAGACAAAAACAAACAATCAATAGGAAATAATTTTTATTTCCCATTTTGTATTCGATTCAATCGGTTTCAAATGTAGAATTTAAATTTAAATAAAATTTAATTTTTTAGATTTAAATTTTATTTTTTGATTTTTAAAATTGAAAACTCACCGTTATTTATACACCAGGATATTCTTGATCGTATGTTATCAAAGGTCCAAAATTTAAAACTTTTACTTGCTTATCTTTAAAATCTCAAAGCACTTGAAAGACTCTTTTCATAAGTTTAAGCAAATACTAAAATCCATTTTTTAATTTTTGATTAGCTTGAATTTTAGAGAGAATTTATCATTCACTTTAAAAATTTCGATTGTAAATCATCATTTTTAGTTATTCAAAGTTCTAGTATTTAATTTAAACACAATTTTATAGAAAAAAATAATCCTCCAATTAAACAGTTGTCTTTGCTTGATTTTCTTAAGCCTTAGTTTAGTTCCATTTTTCTATTTTAAGCTTCACTGATTATCAGAGTTTCTTTTGGCAACTTCAAGTGGCTTAAATGCACATTAAAAATGCTGATTTAGAAGGAAAAAATCTAAGTTCGAAAGGCCGAAATATTCAAGAATATGCAAAGATGCACTTTCGTTATTTAAAATTTTATGGTTTTCTTATTTGATTGTTATCTAATTCGAGATTGTTATCGAAGAATTTTTTTTTGATTCATGATATTTCCTCTAATCTTACCTTTGGAAATCGTTCAATTTAAGACTAAATTTAAAATTTAATAGGGTTATTCAAATATCTGTCATCTTCTTTTTTCTGAGAACTTTATAAAAGCTTTAAATCTAGCTATAAAATGCGTCAACTTATCTATTTTATCATTTTAGTTTTTTATCAAATTATTCGAAGGCCTTTTTTTTCATCGGAATGAAGTTCGGGAACGACAAAAAGTTCAGAATTTAACATGCAGCGGAGAGTCCGAAATTTTAGGTCTACCCGAGAGTGTTATCACTTAAAAGTTGTCTGACAAGATCCGATGATAAAAATGTCTAGTAATTACGTTATACTATTATCCTTTCAAGAATTTTAATAAAGAAAAGTGCCTAAAATATTAGACAAACTATAATATGTTTTATAAGCATCAAAAAATTAAAAACTAGAACTAAAAACATATTGTCCGATTAACTTATTTTGAAATAAAAATAATTTGATTATTATCAAATTTGGTTTTAAAATACAGTGCAGTCGCGTTAATCCGAACTTCTTGGGACTGTAAAAATTGAGTTCGGATAAAATTGTTCGGATTAAACACCTTAATTTACATGCATCGAGACCTGAATGGGAGAAAAATTTTAACCGAAATTCCTAAAAATTCGAATCAACCTGGTTCGGATTAAAGCGACTCGACTGTAATATAATATTTGGAGCACATGTAATATTTGGTTTCAAATGAGTATTCTGGCCCTTATATTTATTAAAATATTTTCCAATTCTGTAAATTGCTATTCTAGATGATGAATTAAAATTAAATAAGGATTTAAATTTAATTTAAGATATCATGACATTCAGCTAATTGAAGAATGAGGAATACTTTCATAAATATAACCTCAAAATCTATTAATATAGTTAACATTTTGTTTCATAATAAAAATACTACAATCTTATTAAATCTAATCGATTTAATAAGTATTTTCCTTACTACAATGTAATTATTTCTCATTAAAATCTCATAAAAAATAAAACAACGGTGAACACTTTAAGTCAGTTTTAGTATCAAGTTGAACATTTTTAAATGAATTTAATGGAGAAAGGCTTTCAAAAAATCGGACAATATGTTTTTAGTTCTAGTTTTTAATTTTTTGATGCTTATAAAACATATTATAGTTTGTCTAATATTTTAGGCACTTTTCTTTATTTTTAAACTTTTGATCTATTACGTTGGTAAACATTTATTCTAAAATATGAATTTTTAAAAAGTAAAATTAAAATTCTGTATAATTAAAATGACTCATTTTTTGGTCAAAATCAAAATATGCACATTTTCAAGATTATTATAAAATTTGGGTGTCTACTTTCCTGCTCGAATGGTTGCAATATTTTTAAATTAAGTAAATTCGCTTAAAACATAAAATTAATTATTTTATAATATATATGGTTCAACAAAACTAAAAATGTCCGAGTGATACATTTTATTATGAATTATAAAAAAAACTAAGCATTTTTTAACAAAATTTTAATCGTTAGTCAATATATGTAAAGTCATTTTTTTTGATACATTGCTTCTCCGCAAATTTTTTCAAATTTTCGAATAACAATACAAAATTAGCCATGCGTAAATGCTTAAAAAAAACTTTTATTGGTATAATGTAACTTGCATATTTGGATCTTATGCGATTTGTGAATAGAGGTAAACAATTGTAAATGAGACAATATCAGATTAAATTGTTGACCAATTATGTGAAAATTTATAAGTGAACAAAAATTTAATAAGTGAAAAAACAAAAGACCATTATATTTGTTGCGGGGAATCGCGATTCGCTTGATTCCTTTCGATTCCAAAAGATCTCTAAAGTTTACCAAACACTTTTCCAAGTCCTTGATGGTCGGTCTATCCGAATATCTTTGAGTGACAACCAAATTGAAAATAAATCTTTGATTTCTCTTAACATAAACGACATCGCCAACGTTCATCTCTGTAAAAACAAGCATATCACCAAATATTCTCCTGAACTCAGAGGCCAACCCTTCTTCCATTCGAAAATCTGCACTGATCAGTTGAGCAAGATTTATATTCGTTTTCACACTGAACAAGTTACCATACTCTTCCGTAATTTTAAAACGATCTTAAAAAGGATGGAATTATTTGAAGAGCTCGTCATTTACATATAAAGAACTACAATCTCGCAACGAGATGTGTTCAATAGTGATCACTAAAACAAACTATCAAACTATAGAAGTTTTTCTTTAAATACATTGTCTTTCAAGACATTATCGAATATGAAAGACGTAGCATCTCAACCACAGTTAAAGCATATGACCGCCTAATACCATTAGGGTTCGGTTGAGTCACAGCCTGCGATTTCGAGTTCCCAGGACCTAAGTCTTGATAGGGTGGATGAGACCACCAAAAGACATCCTGGTACTTTCAACAAATAAAACCATCAGAGTCATCAACCAGGCTTATAGTCGAACTATTAGTCTTGATCGGGTCTATCATGAGAAACTCATGGACCTAAAGACACCCAGAAGAGCTCTAATATAAACACATTGGTGTTTTTAAAATTAAACATCAAAAGATGTAAACAATATTTTGATGTAACCGTATCGGTTATATATTTTTTTTTTTTTTAGTAACGGTTCTTTACTAATTATCCAAAATCATTAAAAGTTGGAACTAAGTAATCTTTTTATGCCCTTTAACGACATAACAAAAATAGAGAAGTATTTAAACTTACCATTATCCCAGGGAACATATAAACTCAAACGTTGTACATGCACTACTTGAACTTTACTATCTTTTTTTACTCTATATGTCAATTGTCCAAGTCTACCTATTACTTCATATGGTCCATCCCATTTAGGTAGAAGCTTTTGAGAAAATCCTTTCTTTGGAATCGGCCAAAACAACATCACTTGGTCTCCTATCCTGAAGCTTACGTTTTTGTGAGCAGCATCATATCTAAATTTATATTTATTAGACTCAAGTTCCCTTTTTACACTAATCTGTTCGTATGCTTTCTTTAGATCTTTTATAAGCTTCAACTTATAATCCAGCATATCGCCATCAACGGATATGGTTGTTTTTCGGTCGAATATTATGTCAGCCGGAAGTACCACGTCTCGACCATACAAAAGATAAAAAGGTGAGTCGTTAATCATCCGATTGAGCGAGGTCCTGTATGCAAACAAACACGGCTCAAAGAATTTGTCCCAATCGCTTTGATCATCTTTACATAGAGTTGCAAGAGCATTTATTATAAAGTGATTAAACTTTTCTGCTTTCCCATTCGTTTGAGGATGCAACGCACTCGTCTGTAATTTATTAATTCCTAGTCTTTTACATAGTGCTCTACAGATTTTAGACGTAAACTGAGTACCCTTATCACTAAGGATTGAATTTGGACAACCATGTCGACATATTATGATTAAGAATATAATTTCAGCTATCTCTTTTACTTCAATGGTTTTCGTTGCAGCTGCTTCTACCCAATTTGTAAAAAGGTCGAAACAAACCAAAATATAACAATATCCTTTAGAGGTTCGTTTAAAAGGACCTAATATATCAATCGCCACAATTTCGAACGGATAACTTGTTCGAATCGGCTGTAGCAATCCGAAATGCTTATTTTGAGGTCTTTTATGTGAAACGCATTTGATACAAGCATTCACCCATCTAACGACATCCTCATACATACCAGGCCAAAAATACCTTGTTCTCATTATATTGAACATTTTGTCACGCCCAAAATGTGAAGATAGATCATTACCATGATGGAGCTTCAAAATATTAACTCTTACATCTTGTGGAATAACAGGAACCCAAAAGACTGTTCCTTTCAACTGAATTCTTTTATGGAGTATGTGATTCTTGATTGAATAATTCTGTTGTCTCAAATAATCGCTACTAGATTTGAGTAAGGGTGAAATTAGAGGGTCTTTTTCTTGAAGCTTCCCAAGTTCGTTTGCGTCTTTATTGACCAAAGGATGAACAGTTACATACAAATATTCTTCTAGTTTATCACTTAGTGTTTCGCCATTTCGTGACTCCTCCATTCTCGATAGAAAGTCCGCATTCTGATTATCCTT
Organism: Brachionus rubens; assembly: GCA_022207745.1. Taxonomy (NCBI): domain Eukaryota; kingdom Metazoa; phylum Rotifera; class Eurotatoria; order Ploima; family Brachionidae; genus Brachionus; species Brachionus rubens. The sequence goes on along the minus strand of JAJVHD010000011.1, from coordinate 2,257,793 downwards.
TCCTTTTCTATGTTGAATATCAAAATCAAATTCAGATAATCGCAAAGCCCATCTAACTAACCTAGCTGGGGTTTTTGCATCCTTTAACCACTGCAAGGATTGATGGTCAGTCTGAACCAAAAATCTTGTCCCAATTATGTATGGTCTGAACAGCTCACAAGCCCAGATAATCGCTAAAGCCTCTTTTTCTCGTGTTGACCACTTTTTCTCAGATTTTTGGAGCTTACGACTAGCATATTGAATAACTTTTTCTTCTCCGTCGATGTATTGACACAAAACTGCTCCTATACCATTATCGGAAGCGTCTGTTTGAATGACGAACGGGTAGTCAAAATTTGGATGACTTAATATTGGTGCGTTTACCAAACTACTTTTTAATGTTTCGAACGAATGTTGGTGTTCCGCTGTCCAAACGAAATCTGTCTGCTCGTGAGTTAAATCGTGCAAATTAGAAGCAATAGCCGCATAAAAGTTAACAAACATACGATAATAATCTGTCATCCCAAGGAAACTCTGTAATTCAGTTTTCGTTTTCGGTGTAGATATATTTTTTATTGCTTCAATTTTGGCTGGGTCTGGACCGATACCATCAGCAGATATTTCATGACCAAGATAGATTAATTTCTCTTTACAAATAAAACATTTGCTTGCTTTTAATTTTAGATTGCTTTCCTGTAAATGCGTAAACACTTGTTCCAAATCTTTCAAATGCTGATCAAATGTTTCGGAAAAGACTATAATATCATCCAAGTAAATTAGTACTGAAACCCATTTTAAGCCGGCGAAAACTACATCCATATATCTCTGAAATGTTGCCGGAGCGTTGCATAATCCGAAAGGCATTACTTTAAATTCATAAAGACCTCGGTGACTGATAAAGGCCGTTTTCTCTCTGTCTTGTTCTGTAACTGGGATCTGCCAATACCCTGATCGTAAATCAAAGCTTGAGAAATATTTGGCCTTCCCGAGTGAATTAATTGAGTCATCTATCCTCGGTAACGGATAAACGTCTTTCTTAGTGAGATTGTTAAGTTTCCTATAGTCCACACAGAACCGAATACTTCCGTCTTTCTTGTTGACCAAGACGACCGGTGAAGACCACGGCCTTTTTGAAGGTTGAATCACATCGTTCTCCAACATTTCATCTATTTGTTTCTCAATAACTTCTCGTTCTTTAACACCTGCCCGATATGGTGGATGATTGAAAGGCAGATTATCCTCCGTATTAATACTATGCGAGACGCCCGTTGCTTTGTTTATTGAAGCTGGTTTTTCAAAGCATGACTTGAAACGCTTAAGCAACTCGTCTAAACTATCTTTTTGGCATTTATCCAAGCTAGAACCATCGAAATTTAATCCTTTCAGCTCATCTTCGCGTCCTTCGCCTTTTCCGTTGGACTCTTCAGTCAAACCGTTGATGTTTACGGTCGAGTCATTCGATTTGTTTTTAGACACCTCAGCCATCACCTCCCAGTCATCTTCAAGAGATTCCATAAAACCAACAATCGTTCCTCGAGGAAGAGTGATTGATTTATTCGCTAAATTAGCAATGACCATTGGAACAGATTGTTTATCATCATTAAAATCAACTGAATCAAAGACACCTTTGGCTGTAAAAACTGAACAAAGTTCACTCAGTCTAACGCAATTTTTAATGAACGCTCGGCCTTCCACCGGTCTGTCAATCATTGCGTGTATGGAAGTCTCACATCGTGGTGGAATAGTAAGATCGTCCAACAAAAATATAGATGTCTCCGTTCCTAATTTGCAATTTTTATCTGAATCCATATCAATCAACAACTTTTTTTCGCGGAACAAAATATCGGCATTAAAATCTTCTAAAAATTTGTTACCCAAAATCAAGTCAAAATTTAAATCAGGAACAACAAGTGCTTCACATTCGATTTCAAAACCATCAATTTCGAATCGAAGGGATACCGTTTTCTTAGCTTTGATTGTTCTCGAATCGGCTAACTTTATTTTAACTGGACATGCAAGATTCTCATAGACTAAACTTGCATTACTTCTTCGGATTGATTCAAATTTATTCTCGCTTACAAAAATAGATGATGCGCCTGTGTCAACTATAGCTTTGAGTTGTACGCCAAAGCAACATAAATCAAGATTAATTAGGTTATTGGATCCAATCGAGAAATCTATTTCTAGAGATTGATTTACTGACTGCTCATCATTTGTGTTAAAATGATCTTTAAAGAAAGGTTTGTGAAGTAATTGTGGCTTAACTAAACTATTATTAAATAAATCAAAAATCATATTTAATTGAGGATTTGTTATAATAGAACTACTCTCCGTTGTGTTTTCTGTGATAGTGCTGGAGAGTTGGGTACTATCGCTTACTAGTTTAAACGAGATAGGTTATTTGGGAAGTTCGGATTTTGTTGTTCATGTTTTTGATTCTGATCCTGATCATACTTTCCTTTGTAAACTTGGGAAGTCTCATGCGAACGTCCTGCGCCAACATGATTCCAATTTTGACGACGTCTTTGTCTCAAATTGTAGTTGTTAAATCCACTTTGTCTCCGAAAATTTACATTATTTCTAATAAAATTTCGATTAAAATTGTTGTGATTTGAATGAAATCCTTTGTAGAATTGTTTATTAGGTAGATTCATCTGTCGATAGCTATGATTTCCAAAGTTATTGTACTGATTACGATTGTTTGAATATCCATTTCCTTGTATTGAACCATTATTCTGGCCACGAAAATTATCTCCTCTAAAGTTTCGTCGATCAATGGAGTTTAAGTGGTGCTGATTTTCAGCTGGCAGATTTCTAATGTCGCTAGGATTTCTTGCTTTCTTCGAGTTATCTTTGTTTGTATCGGTGTCTTTGCTTATAGTTGCATCAGCCGCGTTTAGTGAAACATTTTCATTTTTCCGTTTTTTAGCTTTATTATCTGCAAAAAGATATGTCACTTCTTTAATCGCTGACTCCAAATCCTTAGGGGCAACATGACGAACTTTAAGCACATATTCCTGTGGAAGTTTTTGAATAAAAGTTTCCAAGATCATCCCTTTCCAAACTTCTCTGTTGAATTCTGGGAACGCGTACGGAATACAAATTGACAATTGCATCGCGAAATCCCTTGGGGTGGGAAACTTATCAAACCTGAGATCAGAGAGCTTGATTTTCCAATCATCAGGGGTTTTCCGGCCATCAAAAACAGTTCTTAGCTCATTTTCTAGTTTCACCATAGTATCAATCTCTGCATCAGGTATTTGATCCAAGATCATTTTTGCATCGCCCTTAATGTTTTTCTTCGCCAAATTAACTAGCTTCGCCTCAGTTAAATTCAATCCGGCTGTTGCCCTCTTAAAATCCTTGATCCAAACATTAATGTCTTCATTCTCCGGCCCAGAAAAACTATTAATTGTAGGGTCAGGTCTGATCAAACCAACCAGTTTCAATAAATTTTCATCAACATTAACAACATTGTTTGCAAGTAGTTCTTGGCGTTGTTCGACCAAATCGGCCTGTCTAACATGTCTAGCTTGTTTAGGAGGCATTGTCAGAGTTTTCGACCACTGTTTCGGCACCAAAATGATGTAGTGAAGAGTCTAGTTATTTTAGAAAATACTTTATTAAGAACAAGAATAGAATAGAACAAAAATATATTTAATTAACAATAGTTATATATCATTTATATTTTAATTGAAACTAAGGAAACTTTAATTAATTGATTTATTAATTAATTGATTGAAAGCGCACTGCATCACACTTTATTATTAACACAACTTTTATTATTAGTACTTCTCATAACTCTTAGATATAAAAGATAGAAAAAGATAGAATGAACTAAATGCATTCTAAATAGTAAATTAAATTAAATTGAATAAAATATTTAAGCGCTTAGAAATAACCAAGTTAAGTTTATTAATATAGCAACCAACTAGTTACAAATAGCAACTAGTATGAAAGGTCTTTTAACCATGAGAGTGGTCCGGCTTATGCGCACATAAGCATCCGCTAACAATATAAACCGAATAAAAAATTTTAGTAGTTAACTCAATGTTATAAAAGTTTTTGAGCATCCAGATTCGTATAAAATATTTTTTAACCACTGTAAAAAAGATTATTTGAAAGAAAAATTTTAAAAAAAGCTGTTTAAATTTATTATTGAATTCAAAAAAACTTAATATAAATTTATTTAACACAAAATATTAAAAAAAAATTTGCATTTAAAAATTTTATTTTTTCTGAAATGAATTTGAGACCTATGTGAAGTTTTTTCTCAATTTCTCAAATTCTCAAATTCTTAAAATAATTTGAGAAAAAAAACTAAAGTTATTTCTCAAATTCTTAGAATCTAAGAAAAGTTGAGAAACCGAAGAAAATAATTTTGAGAAAAAAATTATCTGAGTCCCTGAATTTTATGCTTAGTCGAAACCTTACGCTGCCCTATCCTCACCCTAAACCCAATCCCTAATCCCTACTTCAATACCAACTTAGTCTTGAAAAAGATACCAAATCTGAATTATTAGATAAAAATTTAAAATTATCATTCTTTGGCGTATTTTTTGATTAAAAAAAACATGTTATCTGGAACTTTGACTTGCTTATTCTTTTTTTCTGAACATCTCTGCAACAAAACAAACATCTTTATCTTTTCAAAATTATGAGACCCTCTACTATTAATGAGAATTTAACAATTTTGTGAAAGGGAATGTTCCATAATGCTTTCCAATCTTGAGAAAAGAAACTTTTCTTTATCTATTTTTCTCAAAATGTACCGTTCATTTTTATATTTCTCAACTTTTCTTAGATTTTAAGAATTTGAGAATTTGAGAAATTGAGAAAAAACTTCACACTGGTGAATTTGAGAAGGTTCAAACGGATTAATTGACCAGAGAAATTTTACCAGAGAGAAATATCTTTACAAACGAATCTGAAAGATAAACTTAAAAATTATGAGATGGGGTATATTATTTCGACACAATCGATTATTAAAAGCTTTGCTTTCGTATTTTTTATATTATTTTGTGCTGAAAAGTTTTGTCTTGGTTTTAAAATTTTTGTGCTAAGAAGTGATCACTTTTGTGGTGAACAGTTTCCGTTTGTGTTGAAAAGATTTTTTATTGTGTTGAATAGGTAGACCTTATGAGATGTACGTTCAAATATTTTATTAAATAAGGTCATTGTTCTCATCTTTTGGCTCTTACTGAACTGTTGAAAAAAAATTTTCAACAGTGAACAAGGCAAAGATGGGTAGACCAAAGGCTACAGAGAATTGTTAATAAATCTATTTATATTCTTTCGAAACGAATGAAAATTAATAAAATTTTATTTGAAAATAATTTTCATCAAAAAACTTATGTTTTAAAAAGTTTTATTTAGGTTCTTAGTAGTAGTAGTAGTAGTATTGTAAACTGCAACTTGGAGGTTATCCAAGCATAACTCTAAAGAGCTGTAGCAGTCGCTTCTTTTTGTTTCGACATCCAAACATCAAGCTTCGCTTTGAAACTGTTCAAGTTCTTTGCGCTTACCACATCTTCCGGGAGTTTGTTCCAACCGTTCACAACTCTATTTGTAAAAAAGTTAAATCTAGGAAGACAATTTTTTACTTGTTCTCTTGTTAAACAATGACTGTTTCTCCTTAATTCATATCTACTTTCGGATCTTGTGTTTAGACTGTAATTGACGCCTCTTTTAAATTCTATATGCTCGTAATTGTTTGCCACTTTGTACATTTGAATTAGGTCACCCCTTAATCTTCTTGTTCTTAGATCAGTTAGCTGTAAACTAGACAAGCGCTGTTGATAATCCAAATTGCGTAGTTCTGGGACCAGTTTTGTTGCTCTACGTTGCTAAATTTGAGAACCATTCTGTTTATAAGGAATTTGTTAGCCAATTTTGTGTACACATAACCAAATGTGTTTTCACCACTTTTTGTTTTCGATTTCGGCACCATAAAATCACTTTTGTTTCTTAAGTCGTACTCAATTTTACGCGACTCATTTGTGACTAATTGTTCTTTGAGCTGAATAGGTGTGTTCTCCATTTTAATGATCTTGTATGAAAACGACAGCATTCTCTCCAGAGCTCGATTTTGAAAAGCAAAGAGCCCATACTTTTCTAGAACATTATTTAAATCATTAAAGTCACAAGAATTCACTTTAACTTTCAATAATTTATAAATACATAAATAGAAACAGTTAGCTAGCCTTTGGATGGCTTCTTTTGAAAAATAACAAATTAGTGTAAAAACATAATCAAAATAAGGTAAAATAAAAGTTTTAAAAAATTGAATTTTTACAGATGTACAAAGATAGAAAAGTCTTTTTATTGAAAACAGTATTTTGTTTACCGATAAACATGTTTCCGAAACTAGTTTCATGAAATTTAATCTGTTATCAATGGTAAAGCCCAATAATTTAAAATTATCAACAACTTTAATTGAAACCTCTTTAATTTGAATAAAATCTGGTACTTCAATTTTTTTCTTTGTAAATACCATAAAGAAGGTCTTATCCCAATTTATATCCACCTTATTAAAATAACACCAAGTTTTTAGTTCTTCAATAACCCCACGAGTTTCTCTTATTAATGTGTCCAATTTGTTGCCAGTCTTCGTAAGACTTGTATCATCAGCAAATAACTATATATAAGCTTTTAGCATACACAAGGGAAGATCATGAATAAAGATTAAAAAAAGAAGTGGGCCTAATACTGAGCCTTGCGGAACCCCAAGTTTTAGTCTAGCTTGTTTGGATAAGAGATTTTTCAAAAGAAGCTTTTGAGACCTCTCATCAAAGTAGTTTGTCATTAAAGCTAGAGAGTTGTTATCAAAACCGTAATGAAATATGTTCGAAAACATGTTCGCTCCTTCCTAGGGCATGACCAACCCACGATAATTGAAATAATATACCTCCTTTTTTTATTCAATATTTTTAACCATTAATACAAAAGTAGAAATAATTACCGTAAATTCTAGTTCGATGTTACATGTAACTAAACCTGATAATCGGCTTTTGTTCTTTTTTCTAATTGGCTGAAAAAGGAAATTAGCCAATCAGGAAAAAGAACACAAGACGAGAACAAGGTTTAGTTACATGTAACACTGCAGTGTTACATGCAATCGTGATTTTCTTAGAAAACCCTTGAAATCACTTGGACGCTCAATTTTTCTTGAAAAAGTCTTGTTTTTACTTGGAATCAAATAAAATCTCAAGTTTTATTGAAAATGCCTGAAAAGAACACAAATTTCAATATCGAAGTTATTTTAAAAAAAAAAATTACTTGGAAATTTCTTGAAAATTCTTGGACCTTCAATATCTAATAAAATTGAAAATTAAATTTCTTGGAAATCTCTTGGAAATTATTGGCCCTCCAATTTAAATTGAAAAATTCTTGAAATGTCTTGGAAAATAATTTTGTAAAAAAAATCTTGAAAAAACTTAATATTTCTTAAAAATCCAACTTTTTCCAAGAAAATCATTAAAATTTATTTGAAATGTCTTAGAAAAAAAAAATTGAAAAAAATATTGGAATTTATTGAAAAAGAGAAAATTCTCAACAAATTGTCGTTATCTAGTTTTATTCTCATCTCATCTCACTTCATTTTTAACTTTATTCTAAAACTTTTTATACAAATGTCAACTAAAATAATAAAAAAACGAGGACCTTACAAGCAATATCGCGATGATCCGACTAAAAGAGTGCCGAAGTCAACCTATTACTATAATCTCAAAAGAGGTAATTTCATTAGTTCTATTCGAACCAAATGTCAATTTGAACCAGGAAGTAATAGAAAGGCAACATGAACGAACGGAATCTTCGATCCAAGTTACCATCGGCTTGAGTCAAGACAGAGTTATCAACAATATAATTTTCAATCTCAAATTTATACCCAAAATGCAGATCAAAATAATGGATACATTTTTAATTTTGATTCAAATCCAAATTGCGATGATGATGACACTTCTGATGGTTCACCATATGGAAATATTGAAAACTAATTTTATTTTTTTACTCTTTACATGATTGGAATTTTTTTTATAATTCAGTAAATTTTTTTTTTCTTAAATCTTTCTTGAAATAAAAACATTTTCCAAAAAAAATCAAGACTTTATTTTTTATTTTTCACTTGAAAATTTCTTGAAAAAACAAAATTTCCAAGAAATAACCAAAAATTGTCTTCGAATTTTCCCTTTATTTTTTATTTTTCACTTGAAAATTTCTTAAAATAAAAAAATTTCCAAGAAAATTTCAATTCGTCTTGAAAATATCTTGGAAATTCTAATTTTTTTTTTTCTTTTAATTTTAAAGACATGTAGCACTATTTAAGTTGATGATATTTTAATGTGATTATTTATGTAAAATACATGGAACTTTAAAAATTTACATGAATGAAGCATTGACTTTTTGGGAACAAAGTCATGGATTCGACTTTAAAGAAATTTTTTTAATTACATCTATGCCACATAAATATATAATGGATAGGTTATATGCTTTTAATCTTAAAGACATGTAACACTATGATTAGATGCAAACTGGTTGGTTCAATAATAAAAAGAATTTCTGCAATGCTCAAGAAATTTATTTTCAAAAATTGTTTAAAAACCTAATACTAAAAAAAAACAAAATTAAATAAAAAAGAAAAACGTTAGATCATTTTATGACAAAATTAATATCAGATTCATTCCAGTTTGACTCGTTTGTATGAAAAGTCATCAACATCACCAAAAGGGGTATCAACTCTTTCACATGAAGCCAATTTTTTATCGTATTTTGGAGTTAATTCAGCAAGTTTTTCGACAACTTGTTCGAATATTTGTGGTCTCTTTATTAAATTAATATTGAATACGTTTCCATTTGTTTTGGCTGCTAATCTGCTGCATAAATCTCCTCTATGCTCGAAATTGTAGCTATCAAGTTCATCTGTTTCAATTTTATTTGTTCCTTGTTTATTCAAGAAAACAGTGTTTTGACCATAGCCGATAATTTGATCATCAGTTGAATCTTGGTCAACAATATTGTATTCATCCCATGCACTAACAACAATATTTCTCTTGGTTAATAATCTGTTTACCAAAATAGCTGCTCTGCTCGAGTATTTAATACAGTTACCACAACCAACGATGACAATGAAACGATTTTGAGCTAAACGATTTGTGAACAAACTACCAGCTAAGAAGAGGGCGTTGTATAAATCGCCTTTTTGTAAATCTTTTTCATTTTTGTCTTGAGCAATTGTTTGATAAGCCTTTTTTGCATCAAAATTAAATGTTTGGCCTGATTCTGATTGATACACTGAAGCTCCATTGTTCTCGTGTACTTTTACAAAATAATATCTGTTTCCAGCTTGAATTTGTTGAAAAAAAAAAGAATAATTAATTGAGATTTGAGACAACGAAAAGATGTTCTTTTTTTAAAATTACGATTTTTAGCTGAGAGTTTTCTAGCACTAGCAGACAAGTCTAATGAGTATTTTGATTTATCACATGGTAAAAATACGAATACATAATCATTTCCATTTTCAAAAAGATCAGTTGATGGGCCAGTATATTTTTGACCAACTAAAACAGATTTTCCTTTAGCTTGACATTGAACTAGATAATTTTAAATGTTGATTAATTTCAAATTATAAACTTTTTTTTTTAATTCAAAAATAATTACAGCATTCGTTTGGTTCGTTAACTTCGATTGATCTTAGTCTAGCATGATAAACAAAGGCTCTCATTACTGGACATTTGTTGTTAATATCGGCATTCAAAGCCAATTCACACAATTTTTGCCAACCAGTTGGGTTAATGGCCTTTAGAAAAAAGTGAACAAGTTTAATAAATTTTGACATGACTTGAAATATAAAAATTGAGGATAATTACTTGAATGGCATTTCTAAATACGGCTCTTCTGTGTTTACCAAATATTGAGTAGCAAGTTTTAATGGCTTCATCGCTTGGTACTTTGCTTTGGAAATTAGGTAATTTACATGATTTTTCCAAATACCAATGGTCTTCATCAACTTGATCTAAATTGTGATTTGATCTGCCTAATAAACCATTTACTTTACCAGTGTACCATCTTGTTAAAGCAACACTACAACTTTTTGAATCTTCATAGCAAGTAACCAACAAGTCGTTGTTTACTTGAACACTAACCGAGTTGAATGATTTCTTTACAACAACTCTAGCGTTCTTTTCACTCAATTCAACTGTGTGTGGTAAAGCTAAAGCTTTGTTGTTGATTGAAGCTGAATTACCGTTTATGTCAATTGTTGCTTGTCCATAAGCACTTACACTTATCCATGCTTTGTCAGTGTTGCTATTTAAAATAACACTAAATTGATTTCTAGTCAACTCATGAGCCAACAAGAATTTGCATCTTGATTTTAATACTTTTGATTCGCCGTTAAAAGCGACCAAATTTCTTCTATTGAAAATGTGAGCAACCATTGTGTAATCTCTAACAGATCTAAATTTGTATTTATTGATCAAAGCTCTTAGACTAGCGCCTTTAATGTTTCTCAATAAATTTGATTTTACAGACAAGTATCTGTTGGCAAAGCGTCTCAATAAATCTCTATATTCGGCATTGAATTGATACAAATTACGAGCATTATTTGTTGGTCGTTGAGCGACTAGTTCATTATCAAATTGACTAACCATCTTGTTCATTTGATCTTGTTTGTTGAAATTAATCATGGTCAATCTTGGTACATAACTTGCCAATAACTTGGAGTATTTTTTCACTTTGAAATGAAGTTTATTTAATCCAACAGCCAACTTGTTGTACTTGTAAGCTAATCGTTTGTGTAACGGTAATTCTTCTATTTTTTTATCTTCTTCTTGTCTTTGCTTTTGAATAGCTTCAACATAAGAAGTCAATTTAGCTTTAACTTCAACTGGTAAAGCACTTGAATAGTAATCGAGTAGCAAAAATGGAACTTGTTTCAATTCTCTCATTACTTGTCTTCTCTCTGCTCTAATTGTCTCGTAAGTTGGTTTCAAATCGTTTACAAGTGAACCATAAACATCACCAAAGTAAGAATTGAATCCACTATTTTCGACAGCTTTAACTTCAACTCCTTGATTTGCCAAAGCATCATTGTAAATTTTGTTCCATAAACGATTCCATTTCAATGATAATTGCAAGTATCTACTGTCTTGGTTGTCAGTTATTTCTTCATCATTTATTTTTACAATTTCCAATGAACCAACACCCAACACTTGATTGTTATTGGTTACATCATTAATTACAGCATTAGCCAATGATTCATTGTAAAATCCAACATTTACTCTATATTGTTTGTTGACTCGAATTGCATTCAAATTAACATTAAATACATTGTTATTTGAGTCAAAACTGCTCTCCAATGTTGACAATACTTGATTTGTTGACAATTGTCTAAGTGTTGTTTGAACAACATGAACATTTCTTGATGTTGTTTTTGATGTTGATTCGACTTTAAATTTGCTTTCATCTGGACTAACAAGTTCAAGTTTAATCAAACGATTCTCTGGATCATATTCTTTGTCAACTGAGAATTTTAATAGTTTGCCAAGTCTAACAGACAAGTATTGTAAACGACCATTTAATTTGTTGAATCGATTTTCGTACAAAACATTGAATGACGGTCTAGCCAAGCTCAATTCAAGTGATAGAGTGTTTGTGTCAAAGTCAGATGACAATCTAGATGAAATTTCCAATTCATTTTTGACATTGTTTTTTAATTCGTATGCAATGTTTGCCTCTATTTGAGTCTCATTGAAAAGACGTTTTTTGTCAACAACCAATTTTAACAATTTAAATGAAGGACTTGTTGCTTCTGCTGTGAATTTACTGTTTGTTTTGGCATAATTGTCACGTTTCAAACTAAGTTGCAATACTTTTGATTTGTCATTTGAGTTATCCCAAAAGTATTTTATATTTGATGAAAATTCACGATCATTATTTGTGTCATCGTCGTCATCGAATTGTTGTTGCGGTAATACAGCTCGTGTTGATTGATATTCAACTCTTAATTGTCTCTTTGATGGCAAGTCAACATTTACTTCAATATCACGTTTACCATTTGGTAATTCTTTTACATTGTTTACTTTTAATGCATAGCCATAGCTCAATTCAACTGGTAGTTTGCTTGTTTTAACTTTACAAACTAATCTATTGTAATAGTTTTGTTTTGATTCAATGTTCATTTCACAATTCTTGTAGGTCGATGTACCAATTTCAGTGTTGAAAACATAATTTCCTTTTGACAATTTATTCGAGGTAGTGTCTAGTTCTCTGTTGTAGGCAACTTTTAGAGCAAACAATTTTGCCGAATTACGTTGCCAATTCACTTGTATTAATCCACTCTTGGCATAGAATTTTTTCCATTTAACATCAACATTTTCTGGTTGATAATACAAGTCTGATTTTGAAATTAAACTCAATTCAGTTGTAGTTTTTCCATCTCTTGATTGATCAGCAAATCTGCGAACAACCAAACCTTCTCTAATAAAAACAATATTTTTACATTCAGCCGATACCAAATCATCCGAAAAGTAATTGTACGATGGTACCAATTTTTTGTTTCTAATAAATCTTGTTTCAAGTGTACAATCAGATGTATCAAGTGTTTTTCCATCAAGTACACGTGATTGATAACTAGCTAAAAGATTTTGTTTAATGTTTACTTTTGTACCATGACACCATTTTTCTGCAACTTTTTTAGATCCAGTCCACAATTCTTCACTGACATCGTCTTCATCCGAATCGTCATTATCATTATTATTTTTACCAGTTGTTTGCTCTGCTCTTTCATCGCAAACAGTTCTCTCAACATTTAATGTAACAAATTTGGATTCGTCATTTGGATTGACATATTTAACATTCAAGTTGACACTTGTTAAATTGCTGCTTACTGGTTGTCTTGAATAGTCAACATTCAAGCTCTTGAAAGCAGCATTCAAAAATTTGTTGTCTGATTCCAATGAAGAGCTAATTGTTTTACTTGTGCCTTGGACGTTTTTGTTTAATGTTAATTTGTGTTTAAGATAATTTTGTTTGCCTGGTTCACTAACTAGAGCTGGAAATTTAAGATCCAAATCATAGTTCAAGTTGAATTTGTTTTTCGATTTGTCCAATGAACCAACACAATTGGCACTTAGATCAAGATTGAATTTTTTAATTCTAACCACTAGAGTGTTTGCTCCATTTTCTAGTCTTCTCTTTTCGTCTTTATACCAGAATGTGTTTTTGGTGTTTAAATCAACAAGATAATCCAATTCATTCAAATTGCTCAATTTTTCTGGTTGGCCTTTTTTGGCAAGAACATTCAAAACAAGTGTGTTTGCTTGAGCTTCGTTGTCAATGTATACTTTTAATTCTCTTTCAGCTTGATTGGAATCCAAGTGAGCATATCTAAGATTAATATCATGTACACCAAATACTTTATCTTTTAGTTTTCTTTCGTTTTTAACACTCAATCGATATCTAAAACTATTCTTGATGTCCATTGTTGTTTCAAAGTTTTTCAAGTCTTGAAATTTGTATCGAACAGTACCAGACGATTTTAATTGTTGTCCACTTGCCAATGATTTAGTGTAATCAACATCAAATTCTTTGAAACCATCAGCAGATTTTCTAATTTCAGCATTCTTTTTGCTTGAAAATCCAAAGCTTCTAACTTCACCTATTTTTTTCATTTCATACTCGGCTTCAACTTTATTTCCATTAACACTCAATTTGGCTTTGATTGAAGCAACTTTAATCAAAATTCTCAACAAACTTTCTGTTTTCAAATCAAAATTAAACAAGTGTCTTTGGCTTTTAACTGAACTTTCAACATCTAGCTTAGCATCAATACCTGCTGAATTTTCGAATGCTTTTATTTGAACAGTTGCGCCAAATGATTGTTTTGGTACTTCGCTTGGATTTGCTTTAATTTCATTCAAATTACCAAACAACGAAGTACGTAAATTGGCAAATACAACACCATTTTTGTTTGCTTTCAAAGAAACATCCAATTTTTTGGCACTTGAATCTCTTGATCTTTCGTATTCGACAGTGATTGAATTGACAACACTTTTTGAGTCCAATTTAATCAACGATTTGGCTAATTTACTCTCTTTTTGAGCCAAATCATAGAATATATTTTCCAAACCAATTGACAATTTAAATGTTCTCTTTTCGCCTTGTACATTTATATTTTTGCTAATGTAAAACGTGTATGGTAGACCGTTGCTTTGAGCAATTGATTTTGGTGTTTTAACTTGAACTTCAAAATGATTGAGTTGAAATTTTTCGATATCACCAGCAACAACTAATTTAAGATTGTGATTGACATTGAATTGTGTCAATTTAACACCAAATTCAACAAATGATTTGGCATCTGGTGATGAAGCATCAAATTGATGACCAAATTTAATCAAAGCTGGTTCTTCTAGTTTAATTCTTGGTCCTGAATATTCAACAGACAAGTCAACATTTGATTTGAATAAAGTAAGAGCAGCAGTTCCATGAATGTGTAAATTCGATGGTCTAGCAGTTTTCATGTCCAAGTGAACATCGTATTCTGTTTTTGATTCGGTTTTTGCTTTCAATTTCAAATTACCTTCAGCCAATTTGACAAGTTTATTTTCAGTTGATTCATCGGATCTTTCAACAACAAAGTTTCCTTGAATGTCACCATCTTTTGGTTCGAATGTCAACGATAACTTTCTGTATTTTGGTTTATTCAATTTAGAGTCCAATAAGGCTTCTAATTTGTAGGTTGGCAACTTGTCGTCTTTGTTCTCTTTTTGTCTTAACAAATGCAAGTTCAAGTTTAATTCTCTCAATATTTTGTTTTGCAATTGAAAATGAGCATCCAAGACTTGTTGTTTCTTGTAAACAATATCACCGGATAATTTGAATCGAACATCTTGAGTGTTTGCATTTTTCAATTCAATGTTCAAGTGTCTCTCAATACCGCGATTAGTATCAACTCTGTTTCCTTTTGAGATGAAAAAATTGGTTAAATTTAATTAATTGAATTGATTGTAAAAAATTGACATTAAATTTAAGCTTACTCGAGTAGACAAATTCAAGTCTCTTGAGAACTTTGTTTGTAGATGAAGTTGTGCTCAAAGCCAAATTAATTGTTTTAGATGTGTCAGTTTTGACTCGTTTTCCATTCAATGTAATTGTTTTAACATCTTCTGGATTTTTCAATGTTACTTCGAAACGATATGGACCAGACAAAACTAATTTTGGTCGTTGAACTGAACCATAAACTTTTTTCTCTTCTTCATCGTCTTCTTCATCGTCATCATCATCATCGTCATCATCATCACTTACATTATTCAATACTGAATCAAAATCTACTGGCTTCAATGATTCTCTGATAGAACCAATTTGTGGTCTATCAACTGATAAACACAAATCAATACCAAATCCAGAGTGGAAATTGTCACTAGTACATCCTTTGAGAGTGCGTCTTTCAACGTCAAATTTGGTTACTTCGTTGTATTGTGAGTTGGATGATAATTTGAAGAATTTTCCTCTTTTAAATTTTAGAAAAAATTTTAAATTTACTTTTTTAAGCTAGTTTGTTTTTAATAATTTAAAAAATCTCTTACTCAAAAACAACCAATGGTATTTCTTTCAATGGAGTCAAATTCCAGTTGTAGACAGCTGAATCATTTGTCTTTTCACCTTGAATGTCAAGTCTTAATCGAGCATTCAAATTGGCTTTCTTTTTCAAAGACAATTTGTTGTCTTTGTTTATTTGAATTTCAAATCTTTTGTTTATGGCCAATGAAGCACTTGAAACAAGAAAAAAACAAAGAGATAAATAAGAGATTAATTGAAGAATGAGAGAGAGAGAGAGCCTGCAAGTACCTGTAGAAATTGTTGACTTTAAAGGTTCTCTTGTCATTTGATTCTTCTTTTGAGCTTTGTTTAATCAACAACAAACCAAAACTACTGTCCATAAATGTGTTGAATTCAAAACCGTTCAATAGAGGTTGCCTTACTCTTGAGTCAACCAAAAACATGTTTTTGATTGTGTTTACTTGAGCATATACAAGTCTTTCACGTGGATTTCTCAAAAAATCTGATAAACGTTTCAATTCTTCCAAAGTGTCCAACTCTGAGTAGAAAACATCTGAGCCATAAACTCTAATCAAAATTGACAAGAATGGTTTGTCTTTTGTGTACTTTAACTAAATTTAAACACATTTTAAAATCAATAGAAAGAGAGATAGAGAGAGAGAGAGAACAGAGAGATAGAGAGAGAGAGAAGAGAGAGAGAAAAAAAGAAAGAGAAGAGATGAATGCTTACCTTGTCAGCAATTGTCTTTACAATGTCGATTATTTGCTCTGGATTTGACATTAATCTTTTAAGTAATTGCTCACTTGTTAATTTATCAATTAGAACTGATTTCAAAACATCTTCTAAACCTTCAGTTCTCAATGTAACATCGGCAAAGTTAACTGACATGCCAAACAAATGCAATGTTGTATTGAATCGAATGCTTCTTGGTATAAATGATCTATCACTGGCATAAATAACTGATGTATCCAATTCAACAGCACCATCTCTGTTTAATGAGTATCTGTACTTGAAATTATTCCACGACAATTCTTTAAAATTAACCGAAAATCTTTCTTTTATTTGTTGATTTGACAAGATTGGATTCAAAAGAGCAGTTAGACCACGTTCTTTGGCAAAGTCAACGATATACGTCAATACTTGCAAGTCAGTTTCTTTTTCCAAGAGAGTTGGCAATGAATCACGAGCAAATACTTGAAATCGTTCTGTTTCAATGCATCGAATCAAAACTTGAAAAGCGTTTATTCTCAATTCAGTGTCTTCATCTGTGTTTGTGAGCAAATTAACCAATCCTTTTGTGTTTATGATTGTGTTTACATCGAATCGTCTAAATGCTTGAACAGCTGAAATTCTTGTTTCTAAATTATTTGCTTTGTTTGAAGCACATTGAATCAATGTGTCAACATTCTTAAAATAACCAATATTTCCGATGGCTTTCAATGAAGCAGTGACCAAATCTTTTTTTGTTGAATCAACACAGTTTGATCCAAGATTCGAAGCAAAAAGCGAACTCAATTCATCCTTTAAAAATAAAATAATTAAGCTTAAAGATAATTTAAACATAAAATGAAAAGGAAAATTACCAAAAGTTGAGCATTGCATTCATTTTTGGAACAGTGTGTTTTAACCAAAGTTGAATAGACCAAAAAGAGTTTTCTCAAATACACAAAACTGTTTTCTTTTGATTTCAAGTAGGTATTCAATTTTCTCAAAAAGTTTAATGATGGCTCTTGTAGTCTGGCCAAAGCAGTCAACACTGGATATTCGGTTATCAATATTTGATCACTAAATGCATTCTCGTCCAATAACTTTAAAACAGTGTCAAAAGTGTTTTCAGTATTTCCAAAAACTAGAGCTTGTAAAACAGTCTTTCTATTTACAAAAAAAAGAAAGAAAAATTAAAATCAATTAATTTCCAAAAGTCTTGTGAAAATTACTTACCCAGCTAATTTACATTTTCCTTTGGCAGATGAATACAGCGAGTTCAATTCACTTGTTGATTTAGATTCAATTGTATTTACCAAAGCTCTAAAGTTATTTGAATGTTCATTGTCTAGACCATCTTGTTTGTCAACTCTTGAGCACAAATCACTCAAAAATCGATCAACATTAAAATCTCTAAATTCTAAATCATCAACTGATTTGTCACTAAATTCAAATTTAACATTTAATGTCTCAAATGGTCCTTGAGCACGTCTATCATAACCAGAAGCTGTGTTCAAATATTTTAATGTTTGTTTAACAACAGCTTGAACACCTTTATCACCACGTGAGCCAACTTTGTAAGTTGATTTTTCAACACAAGTAACTTGATCAATAAGACCATTTTTAACTTGAGTTTGACATTCATGAGTTTCAACAAACAATCTTCCTTGATAGAATTCCTGTTTAAAATTATACAAAGTAAAGAATGTAAGTATTTGCTTGTGGAATTTTAATCATTAAACTTACCGGAATCGATTTGTATGGAACATATTGAACAGCACTTGTTTTGCTATTTTCATTCAATGTGCATCTTTGAAGTGATTTTCTCTTGTTGATTACAACATCTGATGAAGATGGATTTTTGACTGAATATGTTGTTCTACATCTGCCCAAGACATCAGTTTCATAGACAACAGTTGATTTGGCATCATTTGTGTTTGATAATTGATCCAAATTTCTCAAACTGTTTACAGATCTTACTTGTAAAGCACTCAAAATACCACGCTTAACGTTTCTTGACCATGCTGAATCACCTTCTGAAAAGTCAACATTTGAATCCAATTCACCTCTTGAGTTGAATCTAAATTGAACTGAATTGACATTCAAATTCAAAAGAACTTTTTCCAAGTCTTTTTGATTTATTGATTCACCAGTAATACTTGTGTCTTGTAATCTCAACAAGTACAAACATGGTTTAACACTTCTCACAAATACTTTTGCTTTCAGTTCAACACTTGACTTTGATTCTTGTGATACATCATTTATCCATAAATCAGTTTGAGTGCTGTAATCATAGGAATATTCTTTTCCATTTTCATATTTCAAAAAATCATCACCAGTACAAAAATCAGCATCAACTTGTGAATCACCCAATGGTGCTAATAGACTTGATTTTAAAAGACAAAAACAAACAATCAATAGGAAATAATTTTTATTTCCCATTTTGTATTCGATTCAATCGGTTTCAAATGTAGAATTTAAATTTAAATAAAATTTAATTTTTTAGATTTAAATTTTATTTTTTGATTTTTAAAATTGAAAACTCACCGTTATTTATACACCAGGATATTCTTGATCGTATGTTATCAAAGGTCCAAAATTTAAAACTTTTACTTGCTTATCTTTAAAATCTCAAAGCACTTGAAAGACTCTTTTCATAAGTTTAAGCAAATACTAAAATCCATTTTTTAATTTTTGATTAGCTTGAATTTTAGAGAGAATTTATCATTCACTTTAAAAATTTCGATTGTAAATCATCATTTTTAGTTATTCAAAGTTCTAGTATTTAATTTAAACACAATTTTATAGAAAAAAATAATCCTCCAATTAAACAGTTGTCTTTGCTTGATTTTCTTAAGCCTTAGTTTAGTTCCATTTTTCTATTTTAAGCTTCACTGATTATCAGAGTTTCTTTTGGCAACTTCAAGTGGCTTAAATGCACATTAAAAATGCTGATTTAGAAGGAAAAAATCTAAGTTCGAAAGGCCGAAATATTCAAGAATATGCAAAGATGCACTTTCGTTATTTAAAATTTTATGGTTTTCTTATTTGATTGTTATCTAATTCGAGATTGTTATCGAAGAATTTTTTTTTGATTCATGATATTTCCTCTAATCTTACCTTTGGAAATCGTTCAATTTAAGACTAAATTTAAAATTTAATAGGGTTATTCAAATATCTGTCATCTTCTTTTTTCTGAGAACTTTATAAAAGCTTTAAATCTAGCTATAAAATGCGTCAACTTATCTATTTTATCATTTTAGTTTTTTATCAAATTATTCGAAGGCCTTTTTTTTCATCGGAATGAAGTTCGGGAACGACAAAAAGTTCAGAATTTAACATGCAGCGGAGAGTCCGAAATTTTAGGTCTACCCGAGAGTGTTATCACTTAAAAGTTGTCTGACAAGATCCGATGATAAAAATGTCTAGTAATTACGTTATACTATTATCCTTTCAAGAATTTTAATAAAGAAAAGTGCCTAAAATATTAGACAAACTATAATATGTTTTATAAGCATCAAAAAATTAAAAACTAGAACTAAAAACATATTGTCCGATTAACTTATTTTGAAATAAAAATAATTTGATTATTATCAAATTTGGTTTTAAAATACAGTGCAGTCGCGTTAATCCGAACTTCTTGGGACTGTAAAAATTGAGTTCGGATAAAATTGTTCGGATTAAACACCTTAATTTACATGCATCGAGACCTGAATGGGAGAAAAATTTTAACCGAAATTCCTAAAAATTCGAATCAACCTGGTTCGGATTAAAGCGACTCGACTGTAATATAATATTTGGAGCACATGTAATATTTGGTTTCAAATGAGTATTCTGGCCCTTATATTTATTAAAATATTTTCCAATTCTGTAAATTGCTATTCTAGATGATGAATTAAAATTAAATAAGGATTTAAATTTAATTTAAGATATCATGACATTCAGCTAATTGAAGAATGAGGAATACTTTCATAAATATAACCTCAAAATCTATTAATATAGTTAACATTTTGTTTCATAATAAAAATACTACAATCTTATTAAATCTAATCGATTTAATAAGTATTTTCCTTACTACAATGTAATTATTTCTCATTAAAATCTCATAAAAAATAAAACAACGGTGAACACTTTAAGTCAGTTTTAGTATCAAGTTGAACATTTTTAAATGAATTTAATGGAGAAAGGCTTTCAAAAAATCGGACAATATGTTTTTAGTTCTAGTTTTTAATTTTTTGATGCTTATAAAACATATTATAGTTTGTCTAATATTTTAGGCACTTTTCTTTATTTTTAAACTTTTGATCTATTACGTTGGTAAACATTTATTCTAAAATATGAATTTTTAAAAAGTAAAATTAAAATTCTGTATAATTAAAATGACTCATTTTTTGGTCAAAATCAAAATATGCACATTTTCAAGATTATTATAAAATTTGGGTGTCTACTTTCCTGCTCGAATGGTTGCAATATTTTTAAATTAAGTAAATTCGCTTAAAACATAAAATTAATTATTTTATAATATATATGGTTCAACAAAACTAAAAATGTCCGAGTGATACATTTTATTATGAATTATAAAAAAAACTAAGCATTTTTTAACAAAATTTTAATCGTTAGTCAATATATGTAAAGTCATTTTTTTTGATACATTGCTTCTCCGCAAATTTTTTCAAATTTTCGAATAACAATACAAAATTAGCCATGCGTAAATGCTTAAAAAAAACTTTTATTGGTATAATGTAACTTGCATATTTGGATCTTATGCGATTTGTGAATAGAGGTAAACAATTGTAAATGAGACAATATCAGATTAAATTGTTGACCAATTATGTGAAAATTTATAAGTGAACAAAAATTTAATAAGTGAAAAAACAAAAGACCATTATATTTGTTGCGGGGAATCGCGATTCGCTTGATTCCTTTCGATTCCAAAAGATCTCTAAAGTTTACCAAACACTTTTCCAAGTCCTTGATGGTCGGTCTATCCGAATATCTTTGAGTGACAACCAAATTGAAAATAAATCTTTGATTTCTCTTAACATAAACGACATCGCCAACGTTCATCTCTGTAAAAACAAGCATATCACCAAATATTCTCCTGAACTCAGAGGCCAACCCTTCTTCCATTCGAAAATCTGCAATGATCAGTTGAGCAAGATTTATATTCGTTTTCACACTGAACAAGTTACCATACTCTTCCGTAATTTTAAAACGATCTTAAAAAGGATGGAATTATTTGAAGAGCTCGTCATTTACATATAAAGAACTACAATCTCGCAACGAGATGTGTTCAATAGTGATCACTAAAACAAACTATCAAACTATAGAAGTTTTTCTTTAAATACATTGTCTTTCAAGACATTATCGAATATGAAAGACGTAGCATCTCAACCACAGTTAAAGCATATGACCGCCTAATACCATTAGGGTTCGGTTGAGTCACAGCCTGCGATTTCGAGTTCCCAGGACCTAAGTCTTGATAGGGTGGATGAGACCACCAAAAGACATCCTGGTACTTTCAACAAATAAAACCATCAGAGTCATCAACCAGGCTTATAGTCGAACTATTAGTCTTGATCGGGTCTATCATGAGAAACTCATGGACCTAAAGACACCCAGAAGAGCTCTAATATAAACACATTGGTGTTTTTAAAATTAAACATCAAAAGATGTAAACAATATTTTGATGTAACCGTATCGGTTATATATTTTTTTTTTTTTTAGTAACGGTTCTTTACTAATTATCCAAAATCATTAAAAGTTGGAACTAAGTAATCTTTTTATGCCCTTTAACGACATAACAAAAATAGAGAAGTATTTAAACTTACCATTATCCCAGGGAACATATAAACTCAAACGTTGTACATGCACTACTTGAACTTTACTATCTTTTTTTACTCTATATGTCAATTGTCCAAGTCTACCTATTACTTCATATGGTCCATCCCATTTAGGTAGAAGCTTTTGAGAAAATCCTTTCTTTGGAATCGGCCAAAACAACATCACTTGGTCTCCTATCCTGAAGCTTACGTTTTTGTGAGCAGCATCATATCTAAATTTATATTTATTAGACTCAAGTTCCCTTTTTACACTAATCTGTTCGTATGCTTTCTTTAGATCTTTTATAAGCTTCAACTTATAATCCAGCATATCGCCATCAACGGATATGGTTGTTTTTCGGTCGAATATTATGTCAGCCGGAAGTACCACGTCTCGACCATACAAAAGATAAAAAGGTGAGTCGTTAATCATCCGATTGAGCGAGGTCCTGTATGCAAACAAACACGGCTCAAAGAATTTGTCCCAATCGCTTTGATCATCTTTACATAGAGTTGCAAGAGCATTTATTATAAAGTGATTAAACTTTTCTGCTTTCCCATTCGTTTGAGGATGCAACGCACTCGTCTGTAATTTATTAATTCCTAGTCTTTTACATAGTGCTCTACAGATTTTAGACGTAAACTGAGTACCCTTATCACTAAGGATTGAATTTGGACAACCATGTCGACATATTATGATTAAGAATATAATTTCAGCTATCTCTTTTACTTCAATGGTTTTCGTTGCAGCTGCTTCTACCCAATTTGTAAAAAGGTCGAAACAAACCAAAATATAACAATATCCTTTAGAGGTTCGTTTAAAAGGACCTAATATATCAATCGCCACAATTTCGAACGGATAACTTGTTCGAATCGGCTGTAGCAATCCGAAATGCTTATTTTGAGGTCTTTTATGTGAAACGCATTTGATACAAGCATTCACCCATCTAACGACATCCTCATACATACCAGGCCAAAAATACCTTGTTCTCATTATATTGAACATTTTGTCACGCCCAAAATGTGAAGATAGATCATTACCATGATGGAGCTTCAAAATATTAACTCTTACATCTTGTGGAATAACAGGAACCCAAAAGACTGTTCCTTTCAACTGAATTCTTTTATGGAGTATGTGATTCTTGATTGAATAATTCTGTTGTCTCAAATAATCGCTACTAGATTTGAGTAAGGGTGAAATTAGAGGGTCTTTTTCTTGAAGCTTCCCAAGTTCGTTTGCGTCTTTATTGACCAAAGGATGAACAGTTACATACAAATATTCTTCTAGTTTATCACTTAGTGTTTCGCCATTTCGTGACTCCTCCATTCTCGATAGAAAGTCCGCATTCTGATTATCCTTTCCTTTTCTATGTTGAATATCAAAATCAAATTCAGATAATCGCAAAGCCCATCTAACTAACCTAGCTGGGGTTTTTGCATCCTTTAACCACTGCAAGGATTGATGGTCAGTCTGAACCAAAAATCTTGTCCCAATTATGTATGGTCTGAACAGCTCACAAGCCCAGATAATCGCTAAAGCCTCTTTTTCTCGTGTTGACCACTTTTTCTCAGATTTTTGGAGCTTACGACTAGCATATTGAATAACTTTTTCTTCTCCGTCGATGTATTGACACAAAACTGCTCCTATACCATTATCGGAAGCGTCTGTTTGAATGACGAACGGGTAGTCAAAATTTGGATGACTTAATATTGGTGCGTTTACCAAACTACTTTTTAATGTTTCGAACGAATGTTGGTGTTCCGCTGTCCAAACGAAATCTGTCTGCTCGTGAGTTAAATCGTGCAAATTAGAAGCAATAGCCGCATAAAAGTTAACAAACATACGATAATAATCTGTCATCCCAAGGAAACTCTGTAATTCAGTTTTCGTTTTCGGTGTAGATATATTTTTTATTGCTTCAATTTTGGCTGGGTCTGGACCGATACCATCAGCAGATATTTCATGACCAAGATAGATTAATTTCTCTTTACAAATAAAACATTTGCTTGCTTTTAATTTTAGATTGCTTTCCTGTAAATGCGTAAACACTTGTTCCAAATCTTTCAAATGCTGATCAAATGTTTCGGAAAAGACTATAATATCATCCAAGTAAATTAGTACTGAAACCCATTTTAAGCCGGCGAAAACTACATCCATATATCTCTGAAATGTTGCCGGAGCGTTGCATAATCCGAAAGGCATTACTTTAAATTCATAAAGACCTCGGTGACTGATAAAGGCCGTTTTCTCTCTGTCTTGTTCTGTAACTGGGATCTGCCAATACCCTGATCGTAAATCAAAGCTTGAGAAATATTTGGCCTTCCCGAGTGAATTAATTGAGTCATCTATCCTCGGTAACGGATAAACGTCTTTCTTAGTGAGATTGTTAAGTTTCCTATAGTCCACACAGAACCGAATACTTCCGTCTTTCTTGTTGACCAAGACGACCGGTGAAGACCACGGCCTTTTTGAAGGTTGAATCACATCGTTCTCCAACATTTCATCTATTTGTTTCTCAATAACTTCTCGTTCTTTAACACCTGCCCGATATGGTGGATGATTGAAAGGCAGATTATCCTCCGTATTAATACTATGCGAGACGCCCGTTGCTTTGTTTATTGAAGCTGGTTTTTCAAAGCATGACTTGAAACGCTTAAGCAACTCGTCTAAACTATCTTTTTGGCATTTATCCAAGCTAGAACCATCGAAATTTAATCCTTTCAGCTCATCTTCGCGTCCTTCGCCTTTTCCGTTGGACTCTTCAGTCAAACCGTTGATGTTTACGGTCGAGTCATTCGATTTGTTTTTAGACACCTCAGCCATCACCTCCCAGTCATCTTCAAGAGATTCCATAAAACCAACAATCGTTCCTCGAGGAAGAGTGATTGATTTATTCGCTAAATTAGCAATGACCATTGGAACAGATTGTTTATCATCATTAAAATCAACTGAATCAAAGACACCTTTGGCTGTAAAAACTGAACAAAGTTCACTCAGTCTAACGCAATTTTTAATGAACGCTCGGCCTTCCACCGGTCTGTCAATCATTGCGTGTATGGAAGTCTCACATCGTGGTGGAATAGTAAGATCGTCCAACAAAAATATAGATGTCTCCGTTCCTAATTTGCAATTTTTATCTGAATCCATATCAATCAACAACTTTTTTTCGCGGAACAAAATATCGGCATTAAAATCTTCTAAAAATTTGTTACCCAAAATCAAGTCAAAATTTAAATCAGGAACAACAAGTGCTTCACATTCGATTTCAAAACCATCAATTTCGAATCGAAGGGATACCGTTTTCTTAGCTTTGATTGTTCTCGAATCGGCTAACTTTATTTTAACTGGACATGCAAGATTCTCATAGACTAAACTTGCATTACTTCTTCGGATTGATTCAAATTTATTCTCGCTTACAAAAATAGATGATGCGCCTGTGTCAACTATAGCTTTGAGTTGTACGCCAAAGCAACATAAATCAAGATTAATTAGGTTATTGGATCCAATCGAGAAATCTATTTCTAGAGATTGATTTACTGACTGCTCATCATTTGTGTTAAAATGATCTTTAAAGAAAGGTTTGTGAAGTAATTGTGGCTTAACTAAACTATTATTAAATAAATCAAAAATCATATTTAATTGAGGATTTGTTATAATAGAACTACTCTCCGTTGTGTTTTCTGTGATAGTGCTGGAGAGTTGGGTACTATCGCTTACTAGTTTAAACGAGATAGGTTATTTGGGAAGTTCGGATTTTGTTGTTCATGTTTTTGATTCTGATCCTGATCATACTTTCCTTTGTAAACTTGGGAAGTCTCATGCGAACGTCCTGCGCCAACATGATTCCAATTTTGACGACGTCTTTGTCTCAAATTGTAGTTGTTAAATCCACTTTGTCTCCGAAAATTTACATTATTTCTAATAAAATTTCGATTAAAATTGTTGTGATTTGAATGAAATCCTTTGTAGAATTGTTTATTAGGTAGATTCATCTGTCGATAGCTATGATTTCCAAAGTTATTGTACTGATTACGATTGTTTGAATATCCATTTCCTTGTATTGAACCATTATTCTGGCCACGAAAATTATCTCCTCTAAAGTTTCGTCGATCAATGGAGTTTAAGTGGTGCTGATTTTCAGCTGGCAGATTTCTAATGTCGCTAGGATTTCTTGCTTTCTTCGAGTTATCTTTGTTTGTATCGGTGTCTTTGCTTATAGTTGCATCAGCCGCGTTTAGTGAAACATTTTCATTTTTCCGTTTTTTAGCTTTATTATCTGCAAAAAGATATGTCACTTCTTTAATCGCTGACTCCAAATCCTTAGGGGCAACATGACGAACTTTAAGCACATATTCCTGTGGAAGTTTTTGAATAAAAGTTTCCAAGATCATCCCTTTCCAAACTTCTCTGTTGAATTCTGGGAACGCGTACGGAATACAAATTGACAATTGCATCGCGAAATCCCTTGGGGTGGGAAACTTATCAAACCTGAGATCAGAGAGCTTGATTTTCCAATCATCAGGGGTTTTCCGGCCATCAAAAACAGTTCTTAGCTCATTTTCTAGTTTCACCATAGTATCAATCTCTGCATCAGGTATTTGATCCAAGATCATTTTTGCATCGCCCTTAATGTTTTTCTTCGCCAAATTAACTAGCTTCGCCTCAGTTAAATTCAATCCGGCTGTTGCCCTCTTAAAATCCTTGATCCAAACATTAATGTCTTCATTCTCCGGCCCAGAAAAACTATTAATTGTAGGGTCAGGTCTGATCAAACCAACCAGTTTCAATAAATTTTCATCAACATTAACAACATTGTTTGCAAGTAGTTCTTGGCGTTGTTCGACCAAATCGGCCTGTCTAACATGTCTAGCTTGTTTAGGAGGCATTGTCAGAGTTTTCGACCACTGTTTCGGCACCAAAATGATGTAGTGAAGAGTCTAGTTATTTTAGAAAATACTTTATTAAGAACAAGAATAGAATAGAACAAAAATATATTTAATTAACAATAGTTATATATCATTTATATTTTAATTGAAACTAAGGAAACTTTAATTAATTGATTTATTAATTAATTGATTGAAAGCGCACTGCATCACACTTTATTATTAACACAACTTTTATTATTAGTACTTCTCATAACTCTTAGATATAAAAGATAGAAAAAGATAGAATGAACTAAATGCATTCTAAATAGTAAATTAAATTAAATTGAATAAAATATTTAAGCGCTTAGAAATAACCAAGTTAAGTTTATTAATATAGCAACCAACTAGTTACAAATAGCAACTAGTATGAAAGGTCTTTTAACCATGAGAGTGGTCCGGCTTATGCGCACATAAGCATCCGCTAACAATATAAACCGAATAAAAAATTTTAGTAGTTAACTCAATGTTATAAAAGTTTTTGAGCATCCAGATTCGTATAAAATATTTTTTAACCACTGTAAAAAAGATTATTTGAAAGAAAAATTTTAAAAAAAGCTGTTTAAATTTATTATTGAATTCAAAAAAACTTAATATAAATTTATTTAACACAAAATATTAAAAAAAAATTTGCATTTAAAAATTTTATTTTTTCTGAAATGAATTTGAGACCTATGTGAAGTTTTTTCTCAATTTCTCAAATTCTCAAATTCTTAAAATAATTTGAGAAAAAAACTAAAGTTATTTCTCAAATTCTTAGAATCTAAGAAAAGTTGAGAAACCGAAGAAAATAATTTTGAGAAAAAAATTATCTGAGTCCCTGAATTTTATGCTTAGTCGAAACCTTACGCTGCCCTATCCTCACCCTAAACCCAATCCCTAATCCCTACTTCAATACCAACTTAGTCTTGAAAAAGATACCAAATCTGAATTATTAGATAAAAATTTAAAATTATCATTCTTTGGCGTATTTTTTGATTAAAAAAAACATGTTATCTGGAACTTTGACTTGCTTATTCTTTTTTTCTGAACATCTCTGCAACAAAACAAACATCTTTATCTTTTCAAAATTATGAGACCCTCTACTATTAATGAGAATTTAACAATTTTGTGAAAGGGAATGTTCCATAATGCTTTCCAATCTTGAGAAAAGAAACTTTTCTTTATCTATTTTTCTCAAAATGTACCGTTCATTTTTATATTTCTCAACTTTTCTTAGATTTTAAGAATTTGAGAATTTGAGAAATTGAGAAAAAACTTCACACTGGTGAATTTGAGAAGGTTCAAACGGATTAATTGACCAGAGAAATTTTACCAGAGAGAAATATCTTTACAAACGAATCTGAAAGATAAACTTAAAAATTATGAGATGGGGTATATTATTTCGACACAATCGATTATTAAAAGCTTTGCTTTCGTATTTTTTATATTATTTTGTGCTGAAAAGTTTTGTCTTGGTTTTAAAATTTTTGTGCTAAGAAGTGATCACTTTTGTGGTGAACAGTTTCCGTTTGTGTTGAAAAGATTTTTTATTGTGTTGAATAGGTAGACCTTATGAGATGTACGTTCAAATATTTTATTAAATAAGGTCATTGTTCTCATCTTTTGGCTCTTACTGAACTGTTGAAAAAAAATTTTCAACAGTGAACAAGGCAAAGATGGGTAGACCAAAGGCTACAGAGAATTGTTAATAAATCTATTTATATTCTTTCGAAACGAATGAAAATTAATAAAATTTTATTTGAAAATAATTTTCATCAAAAAACTTATGTTTTAAAAAGTTTTATTTAGGTTCTTAGTAGTAGTAGTAGTATTGTAAACTGCAACTTGGAGGTTATCCAAGCATAACTCTAAAGAGCTGTAGCAGTCGCTTCTTTTTGTTTCGACATCCAAACATCAAGCTTCGCTTTGAAACTGTTCAAGTTCTTTGCGCTTACCACATCTTCCGGGAGTTTGTTCCAACCGTTCACAACTCTATTTGTAAAAAAGTTAAATCTAGGAAGACAATTTTTTACTTGTTCTCTTGTTAAACAATGACTGTTTCTCCTTAATTCATATCTACTTTCGGATCTTGTGTTTAGACTGTAATTGACGCCTCTTTTAAATTCTATATGCTCGTAATTGTTTGCCACTTTGTACATTTGAATTAGGTCACCCCTTAATCTTCTTGTTCTTAGATCAGTTAGCTGTAAACTAGACAAGCGCTGTTGATAATCCAAATTGCGTAGTTCTGGGACCAGTTTTGTTGCTCTACGTTGCTAAATTTGAGAACCATTCTGTTTATAAGGAATTTGTTAGCCAATTTTGTGTACACATAACCAAATGTGTTTTCACCACTTTTTGTTTTCGATTTCGGCACCATAAAATCACTTTTGTTTCTTAAGTCGTACTCAATTTTACGCGACTCATTTGTGACTAATTGTTCTTTGAGCTGAATAGGTGTGTTCTCCATTTTAATGATCTTGTATGAAAACGACAGCATTCTCTCCAGAGCTCGATTTTGAAAAGCAAAGAGCCCATACTTTTCTAGAACATTATTTAAATCATTAAAGTCACAAGAATTCACTTTAACTTTCAATAATTTATAAATACATAAATAGAAACAGTTAGCTAGCCTTTGGATGGCTTCTTTTGAAAAATAACAAATTAGTGTAAAAACATAATCAAAATAAGGTAAAATAAAAGTTTTAAAAAATTGAATTTTTACAGATGTACAAAGATAGAAAAGTCTTTTTATTGAAAACAGTATTTTGTTTACCGATAAACATGTTTCCGAAACTAGTTTCATGAAATTTAATCTGTTATCAATGGTAAAGCCCAATAATTTAAAATTATCAACAACTTTAATTGAAACCTCTTTAATTTGAATAAAATCTGGTACTTCAATTTTTTTCTTTGTAAATACCATAAAGAAGGTCTTATCCCAATTTATATCCACCTTATTAAAATAACACCAAGTTTTTAGTTCTTCAATAACCCCACGAGTTTCTCTTATTAATGTGTCCAATTTGTTGCCAGTCTTCGTAAGACTTGTATCATCAGCAAATAACTATATATAAGCTTTTAGCATACACAAGGGAAGATCATGAATAAAGATTAAAAAAAGAAGTGGGCCTAATACTGAGCCTTGCGGAACCCCAAGTTTTAGTCTAGCTTGTTTGGATAAGAGATTTTTCAAAAGAAGCTTTTGAGACCTCTCATCAAAGTAGTTTGTCATTAAAGCTAGAGAGTTGTTATCAAAACCGTAATGAAATATGTTCGAAAACATGTTCGCTCCTTCCTAGGGCATGACCAACCCACGATAATTGAAATAATATACCTCCTTTTTTTATTCAATATTTTTAACCATTAATACAAAAGTAGAAATAATTACCGTAAATTCTAGTTCGATGTTACATGTAACTAAACCTGATAATCGGCTTTTGTTCTTTTTTCTAATTGGCTGAAAAAGGAAATTAGCCAATCAGGAAAAAGAACACAAGACGAGAACAAGGTTTAGTTACATGTAACACTGCAGTGTTACATGCAATCGTGATTTTCTTAGAAAACCCTTGAAATCACTTGGACGCTCAATTTTTCTTGAAAAAGTCTTGTTTTTACTTGGAATCAAATAAAATCTCAAGTTTTATTGAAAATGCCTGAAAAGAACACAAATTTCAATATCGAAGTTATTTTAAAAAAAAAAATTACTTGGAAATTTCTTGAAAATTCTTGGACCTTCAATATCTAATAAAATTGAAAATTAAATTTCTTGGAAATCTCTTGGAAATTATTGGCCCTCCAATTTAAATTGAAAAATTCTTGAAATGTCTTGGAAAATAATTTTGTAAAAAAAATCTTGAAAAAACTTAATATTTCTTAAAAATCCAACTTTTTCCAAGAAAATCATTAAAATTTATTTGAAATGACTTAGAAAAAAAAAATTGAAAAAAATATTGGAATTTATTGAAAAAGAGAAAATTCTCAACAAATTGTCGTTATCTAGTTTTATTCTCATCTCATCTCACTTCATTTTTAACTTTATTCTAAAACTTTTTATACAAATGTCAACTAAAATAATAAAAAAACGAGGACCTTACAAGCAATATCGCGATGATCCGACTAAAAGAGTGCCGAAGTCAACCTATTACTATAATCTCAAAAGAGGTAATTTCATTAGTTCTATTCGAACCAAATGTCAATTTGAACCAGCAAGTAATAGAAAGGCAACATGAACGAACGGAATCTTCGATCCAAGTTACCATCGGCTTGAGTCAAGACAGAGTTATCAACAATATAATTTTCAATCTCAAATTTATACCCAAAATGCAGATCAAAATAATGGATACATTTTTAATTTTGATTCAAATCCAAATTGCGATGATGATGACACTTCTGATGGTTCACCATATGGAAATATTGAAAACTAATTTTATTTTTTTACTCTTTACATGATTGGAATTTTTTTTATAATTCAGTAAATTTTTTTTTTCTTAAATCTTTCTTGAAATAAAAACATTTTCCAAAAAAAATCAAGACTTTATTTTTTATTTTTCACTTGAAAATTTCTTGAAAAAACAAAATTTCCAAGAAATAACCAAAAATTGTCTTCGAATTTTCCCTTTATTTTTTATTTTTCACTTGAAAATTTCTTAAAATAAAAAAATTTCCAAGAAAATTTCAATTCGTCTTGAAAATATCTTGGAAATTCTAATTTTTTTTTTTCTTTTAATTTTAAAGACATGTAGCACTATTTAAGTTGATGATATTTTAATGTGATTATTTATGTAAAATACATGGAACTTTAAAAATTTACATGAATGAAGCATTGACTTTTTGGGAACAAAGTCATGGATTCGACTTTAAAGAAATTTTTTTAATTACATCTATGCCACATAAATATATAATGGATAGGTTATATGCTTTTAATCTTAAAGACATGTAACACTATGATTAGATGCAAACTGGTTGGTTCAATAATAAAAAGAATTTCTGCAATGCTCAAGAAATTTATTTTCAAAAATTGTTTAAAAACCTAATACTAAAAAAAAACAAAATTAAATAAAAAAGAAAAACGTTAAATCATTTTATGACAAAATTAATATCAGATTCATTCCAGTTTGACTCGTTTGTATGAAAAGTCATCAACATCACCAAAAGGGGTATCAACTCTTTCACATGAAGCCAATTTTTTATCGTATTTTGGAGTTAATTCAGCAAGTTTTTCGACAACTTGTTCGAATATTTGTGGTCTCTTTATTAAATTAATATTGAATACGTTTCCATTTGTTTTGGCTGCTAATCTGCTGCATAAATCTCCTCTATGCTCGAAATTGTAGCTATCAAGTTCATCTGTTTCAATTTTATTTGTTCCTTGTTTATTCAAGAAAACAGTGTTTTGACCATAGCCGATAATTTGATCATCAGTTGAATCTTGGTCAACAATATTGTATTCATCCCATGCACTAACAACAATATTTCTCTTGGTTAATAATCTGTTTACCAAAATAGCTGCTCTGCTCGAGTATTTAATACAGTTACCACAACCAACGATGACAATGAAACGATTTTGAGCTAAACGATTTGTGAACAAACTACCAGCTAAGAAGAGGGCGTTGTATAAATCGCCTTTTTGTAAATCTTTTTCAGTTTTGTCTTGAGCAATTGTTTGATAAGCCTTTTTTGCATCAAAATTAAATGTTTGGCCTGATTCTGATTGATACACTGAAGCTCCATTGTTCTCGTGTACTTTTACAAAATAATATCTGTTTCCAGCTTGAATTTGTTGAAAAAAAAAAGAATAATTAATTGAGATTTGAGACAACGAAAAGATGTTCTTTTTTTAAAATTACGATTTTTAGCTGAGAGTTTTCTAGCACTAGCAGACAAGTCTAATGAGTATTTTGATTTATCACATGGTAAAAATACGAATACATAATCATTTCCATTTTCAAAAAGATCAGTTGATGGGCCAGTATATTTTTGACCAACTAAAACAGATTTTCCTTTAGCTTGACATTGAACTAGATAATTTTAAATGTTGATTAATTTCAAATTATAAACTTTTTTTTTTAATTCAAAAATAATTACAGCATTCGTTTGGTTCGTTAACTTCGATTGATCTTAGTCTAGCATGATAAACAAAGGCTCTCATTACTGGACATTTGTTGTTAATATCGGCATTCAAAGCCAATTCACACAATTTTTGCCAACCAGTTGGGTTAATGGCCTTTAGAAAAAAGTGAACAAGTTTAATAAATTTTGACATGACTTGAAATATAAAAATTGAGGATAATTACTTGAATGGCATTTCTAAATACGGCTCTTCTGTGTTTACCAAATATTGAGTAGCAAGTTTTAATGGCTTCATCGCTTGGTACTTTGCTTTGGAAATTAGGTAATTTACATGATTTTTCCAAATACCAATGGTCTTCATCAACTTGATCTAAATTGTGATTTGATCTGCCTAATAAACCATTTACTTTACCAGTGTACCATCTTGTTAAAGCAACACTACAACTTTTTGAATCTTCATAGCAAGTAACCAACAAGTCGTTGTTTACTTGAACACTAACCGAGTTGAATGATTTCTTTACAACAACTCTAGCGTTCTTTTCACTCAATTCAACTGTGTGTGGTAAAGCTAAAGCTTTGTTGTTGATTGAAGCTGAATTACCGTTTATGTCAATTGTTGCTTGTCCATAAGCACTTACACTTATCCATGCTTTGTCAGTGTTGCTATTTAAAATAACACTAAATTGATTTCTAGTCAACTCATGAGCCAACAAGAATTTGCATCTTGATTTTAATACTTTTGATTCGCCGTTAAAAGCGACCAAATTTCTTCTATTGAAAATGTGAGCAACCATTGTGTAATCTCTAACAGATCTAAATTTGTATTTATTGATCAAAGCTCTTAGACTAGCGCCTTTAATGTTTCTCAATAAATTTGATTTTACAGACAAGTATCTGTTGGCAAAGCGTCTCAATAAATCTCTATATTCGGCATTGAATTGATACAAATTACGAGCATTATTTGTTGGTCGTTGAGCGACTAGTTCATTATCAAATTGACTAACCATCTTGTTCATTTGATCTTGTTTGTTGAAATTAATCATGGTCAATCTTGGTACATAACTTGCCAATAACTTGGAGTATTTTTTCACTTTGAAATGAAGTTTATTTAATCCAACAGCCAACTTGTTGTACTTGTAAGCTAATCGTTTGTGTAACGGTAATTCTTCTATTTTTTTATCTTCTTCTTGTCTTTGCTTTTGAATAGCTTCAACATAAGAAGTCAATTTAGCTTTAACTTCAACTGGTAAAGCACTTGAATAGTAATCGAGTAGCAAAAATGGAACTTGTTTCAATTCTCTCATTACTTGTCTTCTCTCTGCTCTAATTGTCTCGTAAGTTGGTTTCAAATCGTTTACAAGTGAACCATAAACATCACCAAAGTAAGAATTGAATCCACTATTTTCGACAGCTTTAACTTCAACTCCTTGATTTGCCAAAGCATCATTGTAAATTTTGTTCCATAAACGATTCCATTTCAATGATAATTGCAAGTATCTACTGTCTTGGTTGTCAGTTATTTCTTCATCATTTATTTTTACAATTTCCAATGAACCAACACCCAACACTTGATTGTTATTGGTTACATCATTAATTACAGCATTAGCCAATGATTCATTGTAAAATCCAACATTTACTCTATATTGTTTGTTGACTCGAATTGCATTCAAATTAACATTAAATACATTGTTATTTGAGTCAAAACTGCTCTCCAATGTTGACAATACTTGATTTGTTGACAATTGTCTAAGTGTTGTTTGAACAACATGAACATTTCTTGATGTTGTTTTTGATGTTGATTCGACTTTAAATTTGCTTTCATCTGGACTAACAAGTTCAAGTTTAATCAAACGATTCTCTGGATCATATTCTTTGTCAACTGAGAATTTTAATAGTTTGCCAAGTCTAACAGACAAGTATTGTAAACGACCATTTAATTTGTTGAATCGATTTTCGTACAAAACATTGAATGACGGTCTAGCCAAGCTCAATTCAAGTGATAGAGTGTTTGTGTCAAAGTCAGATGACAATCTAGATGAAATTTCCAATTCATTTTTGACATTGTTTTTTAATTCGTATGCAATGTTTGCCTCTATTTGAGTCTCATTGAAAAGACGTTTTTTGTCAACAACCAATTTTAACAATTTAAATGAAGGACTTGTTGCTTCTGCTGTGAATTTACTGTTTGTTTTGGCATAATTGTCACGTTTCAAACTAAGTTGCAATACTTTTGATTTGTCATTTGAGTTATCCCAAAAGTATTTTATATTTGATGAAAATTCACGATCATTATTTGTGTCATCGTCGTCATCGAATTGTTGTTGCGGTAATACAGCTCGTGTTGATTGATATTCAACTCTTAATTGTCTCTTTGATGGCAAGTCAACATTTACTTCAATATCACGTTTACCATTTGGTAATTCTTTTACATTGTTTACTTTTAATGCATAGCCATAGCTCAATTCAACTGGTAGTTTGCTTGTTTTAACTTTACAAACTAATCTATTGTAATAGTTTTGTTTTGATTCAATGTTCATTTCACAATTCTTGTAGGTCGATGTACCAATTTCAGTGTTGAAAACATAATTTCCTTTTGACAATTTATTCGAGGTAGTGTCTAGTTCTCTGTTGTAGGCAACTTTTAGAGCAAACAATTTTGCCGAATTACGTTGCCAATTCACTTGTATTAATCCACTCTTGGCATAGAATTTTTTCCATTTAACATCAACATTTTCTGGTTGATAATACAAGTCTGATTTTGAAATTAAACTCAATTCAGTTGTAGTTTTTCCATCTCTTGATTGATCAGCAAATCTGCGAACAACCAAACCTTCTCTAATAAAAACAATATTTTTACATTCAGCCGATACCAAATCATCCGAAAAGTAATTGTACGATGGTACCAATTTTTTGTTTCTAATAAATCTTGTTTCAAGTGTACAATCAGATGTATCAAGTGTTTTTCCATCAAGTACACGTGATTGATAACTAGCTAAAAGATTTTGTTTAATGTTTACTTTTGTACCATGACACCATTTTTCTGCAACTTTTTTAGATCCAGTCCACAATTCTTCACTGACATCGTCTTCATCCGAATCGTCATTATCATTATTATTTTTACCAGTTGTTTGCTCTGCTCTTTCATCGCAAACAGTTCTCTCAACATTTAATGTAACAAATTTGGATTCGTCATTTGGATTGACATATTTAACATTCAAGTTGACACTTGTTAAATTGCTGCTTACTGGTTGTCTTGAATAGTCAACATTCAAGCTCTTGAAAGCAGCATTCAAAAATTTGTTGTCTGATTCCAATGAAGAGCTAATTGTTTTACTTGTGCCTTGGACGTTTTTGTTTAATGTTAATTTGTGTTTAAGATAATTTTGTTTGCCTGGTTCACTAACTAGAGCTGGAAATTTAAGATCCAAATCATAGTTCAAGTTGAATTTGTTTTTCGATTTGTCCAATGAACCAACACAATTGGCACTTAGATCAAGATTGAATTTTTTAATTCTAACCACTAGAGTGTTTGCTCCATTTTCTAGTCTTCTCTTTTCGTCTTTATACCAGAATGTGTTTTTGGTGTTTAAATCAACAAGATAATCCAATTCATTCAAATTGCTCAATTTTTCTGGTTGGCCTTTTTTGGCAAGAACATTCAAAACAAGTGTGTTTGCTTGAGCTTCGTTGTCAATGTATACTTTTAATTCTCTTTCAGCTTGATTGGAATCCAAGTGAGCATATCTAAGATTAATATCATGTACACCAAATACTTTATCTTTTAGTTTTCTTTCGTTTTTAACACTCAATCGATATCTAAAACTATTCTTGATGTCCATTGTTGTTTCAAAGTTTTTCAAGTCTTGAAATTTGTATCGAACAGTACCAGACGATTTTAATTGTTGTCCACTTGCCAATGATTTAGTGTAATCAACATCAAATTCTTTGAAACCATCAGCAGATTTTCTAATTTCAGCATTCTTTTTGCTTGAAAATCCAAAGCTTCTAACTTCACCTATTTTTTTCATTTCATACTCGGCTTCAACTTTATTTCCATTAACACTCAATTTGGCTTTGATTGAAGCAACTTTAATCAAAATTCTCAACAAACTTTCTGTTTTCAAATCAAAATTAAACAAGTGTCTTTGGCTTTTAACTGAACTTTCAACATCTAGCTTAGCATCAATACCTGCTGAATTTTCGAATGCTTTTATTTGAACAGTTGCGCCAAATGATTGTTTTGGTACTTCGCTTGGATTTGCTTTAATTTCATTCAAATTACCAAACAACGAAGTACGTAAATTGGCAAATACAACACCATTTTTGTTTGCTTTCAAAGAAACATCCAATTTTTTGGCACTTGAATCTCTTGATCTTTCGTATTCGACAGTGATTGAATTGACAACACTTTTTGAGTCCAATTTAATCAACGATTTGGCTAATTTACTCTCTTTTTGAGCCAA
This sequence comes from Brachionus rubens, assembly GCA_022207745.1. NCBI lineage: Eukaryota > Metazoa > Rotifera > Eurotatoria > Ploima > Brachionidae > Brachionus > Brachionus rubens. The sequence continues at coordinate 2,220,288 of JAJVHD010000011.1, read as the reverse complement.
ATCATAGAATATATTTTCCAAACCAATTGACAATTTAAATGTTCTCTTTTCGCCTTGTACATTTATATTTTTGCTAATGTAAAACGTGTATGGTAGACCGTTGCTTTGAGCAATTGATTTTGGTGTTTTAACTTGAACTTCAAAATGATTGAGTTGAAATTTTTCGATATCACCAGCAACAACTAATTTAAGATTGTGATTGACATTGAATTGTGTCAATTTAACACCAAATTCAACAAATGATTTGGCATCTGGTGATGAAGCATCAAATTGATGACCAAATTTAATCAAAGCTGGTTCTTCTAGTTTAATTCTTGGTCCTGAATATTCAACAGACAAGTCAACATTTGATTTGAATAAAGTAAGAGCAGCAGTTCCATGAATGTGTAAATTCGATGGTCTAGCAGTTTTCATGTCCAAGTGAACATCGTATTCTGTTTTTGATTCGGTTTTTGCTTTCAATTTCAAATTACCTTCAGCCAATTTGACAAGTTTATTTTCAGTTGATTCATCGGATCTTTCAACAACAAAGTTTCCTTGAATGTCACCATCTTTTGGTTCGAATGTCAACGATAACTTTCTGTATTTTGGTTTATTCAATTTAGAGTCCAATAAGGCTTCTAATTTGTAGGTTGGCAACTTGTCGTCTTTGTTCTCTTTTTGTCTTAACAAATGCAAGTTCAAGTTTAATTCTCTCAATATTTTGTTTTGCAATTGAAAATGAGCATCCAAGACTTGTTGTTTCTTGTAAACAATATCACCGGATAATTTGAATCGAACATCTTGAGTGTTTGCATTTTTCAATTCAATGTTCAAGTGTCTCTCAATACCGCGATTAGTATCAACTCTGTTTCCTTTTGAGATGAAAAAATTGGTTAAATTTAATTAATTGAATTGATTGTAAAAAATTGACATTAAATTTAAGCTTACTCGAGTAGACAAATTCAAGTCTCTTGAGAACTTTGTTTGTAGATGAAGTTGTGCTCAAAGCCAAATTAATTGTTTTAGATGTGTCAGTTTTGACTCGTTTTCCATTCAATGTAATTGTTTTAACATCTTCTGGATTTTTCAATGTTACTTCGAAACGATATGGACCAGACAAAACTAATTTTGGTCGTTGAACTGAACCATAAACTTTTTTCTCTTCTTCATCGTCTTCTTCATCGTCATCATCATCGTCATCATCATCACTTACATTATTCAATACTGAATCAAAATCTACTGGCTTCAATGATTCTCTGATAGAACCAATTTGTGGTCTATCAACTGATAAACACAAATCAATACCAAATCCAGAGTGGAAATTGTCACTAGTACATCCTTTGAGAGTGCGTCTTTCAACGTCAAATTTGGTTACTTCGTTGTATTGTGAGTTGGATGATAATTTGAAGAATTTTCCTCTTTTAAATTTTAGAAAAAATTTTAAATTTACTTTTTTAAGCTAGTTTGTTTTTAATAATTTAAAAAATCTCTTACTCAAAAACAACCAATGGTATTTCTTTCAATGGAGTCAAATTCCAGTTGTAGACAGCTGAATCATTTGTCTTTTCACCTTGAATGTCAAGTCTTAATCGAGCATTCAAATTGGCTTTCTTTTTCAAAGACAATTTGTTGTCTTTGTTTATTTGAATTTCAAATCTTTTGTTTATGGCCAATGAAGCACTTGAAACAAGAAAAAAACAAAGAGATAAATAAGGGATTAATTGAAGAATGAGAGAGAGAGAGAGCCTGCAAGTACCTGTAGAAATTGTTGACTTTAAAGGTTCTCTTGTCATTTGATTCTTCTTTTGAGCTTTGTTTAATCAACAACAAACCAAAACTACTGTCCATAAATGTGTTGAATTCAAAACCGTTCAATAGAGGTTGCCTTACTCTTGAGTCAACCAAAAACATGTTTTTGATTGTGTTTACTTGAGCATATACAAGTCTTTCACGTGGATTTCTCAAAAAATCTGATAAACGTTTCAATTCTTCCAAAGTGTCCAACTCTGAGTAGAAAACATCTGAGCCATAAACTCTAATCAAAATTGACAAGAATGGTTTGTCTTTTGTGTACTTTAACTAAATTTAAACACATTTTAAAATCAATAGAAAGAGAGATAGAGAGAGAGAGAGAACAGAGAGATAGAGAGAGAGAGAAGAGAGAGAGAAAAAAAGAAAGAGAAGAGATGAATGCTTACCTTGTCAGCAATTGTCTTTACAATGTCGATTATTTGCTCTGGATTTGACATTAATCTTTTAAGTAATTGCTCACTTGTTAATTTATCAATTAGAACTGATTTCAAAACATCTTCTAAACCTTCAGTTCTCAATGTAACATCGGCAAAGTTAACTGACATGCCAAACAAATGCAATGTTGTATTGAATCGAATGCTTCTTGGTATAAATGATCTATCACTGGCATAAATAACTGATGTATCCAATTCAACAGCACCATCTCTGTTTAATGAGTATCTGTACTTGAAATTATTCCACGACAATTCTTTAAAATTAACCGAAAATCTTTCTTTTATTTGTTGATTTGACAAGATTGGATTCAAAAGAGCAGTTAGACCACGTTCTTTGGCAAAGTCAACGATATACGTCAATACTTGCAAGTCAGTTTCTTTTTCCAAGAGAGTTGGCAATGAATCACGAGCAAATACTTGAAATCGTTCTGTTTCAATGCATCGAATCAAAACTTGAAAAGCGTTTATTCTCAATTCAGTGTCTTCATCTGTGTTTGTGAGCAAATTAACCAATCCTTTTGTGTTTATGATTGTGTTTACATCGAATCGTCTAAATGCTTGAACAGCTGAAATTCTTGTTTCTAAATTATTTGCTTTGTTTGAAGCACATTGAATCAATGTGTCAACATTCTTAAAATAACCAATATTTCCGATGGCTTTCAATGAAGCAGTGACCAAATCTTTTTTTGTTGAATCAACACAGTTTGATCCAAGATTCGAAGCAAAAAGCGAACTCAATTCATCCTTTAAAAATAAAATAATTAAGCTTAAAGATAATTTAAACATAAAATGAAAAGGAAAATTACCAAAAGTTGAGCATTGCATTCATTTTTGGAACAGTGTGTTTTAACCAAAGTTGAATAGACCAAAAAGAGTTTTCTCAAATACACAAAACTGTTTTCTTTTGATTTCAAGTAGGTATTCAATTTTCTCAAAAAGTTTAATGATGGCTCTTGTAGTCTGGCCAAAGCAGTCAACACTGGATATTCGGTTATCAATATTTGATCACTAAATGCATTCTCGTCCAATAACTTTAAAACAGTGTCAAAAGTGTTTTCAGTATTTCCAAAAACTAGAGCTTGTAAAACAGTCTTTCTATTTACAAAAAAAAGAAAGAAAAATTAAAATCAATTAATTTCCAAAAGTCTTGTGAAAATTACTTACCCAGCTAATTTACATTTTCCTTTGGCAGATGAATACAGCGAGTTCAATTCACTTGTTGATTTAGATTCAATTGTATTTACCAAAGCTCTAAAGTTATTTGAATGTTCATTGTCTAGACCATCTTGTTTGTCAACTCTTGAGCACAAATCACTCAAAAATCGATCAACATTAAAATCTCTAAATTCTAAATCATCAACTGATTTGTCACTAAATTCAAATTTAACATTTAATGTCTCAAATGGTCCTTGAGCACGTCTATCATAACCAGAAGCTGTGTTCAAATATTTTAATGTTTGTTTAACAACAGCTTGAACACCTTTATCACCACGTGAGCCAACTTTGTAAGTTGATTTTTCAACACAAGTAACTTGATCAATAAGACCATTTTTAACTTGAGTTTGACATTCATGAGTTTCAACAAACAATCTTCCTTGATAGAATTCCTGTTTAAAATTATACAAAGTAAAGAATGTAAGTATTTGCTTGTGGAATTTTAATCATTAAACTTACCGGAATCGATTTGTATGGAACATATTGAACAGCACTTGTTTTGCTATTTTCATTCAATGTGCATCTTTGAAGTGATTTTCTCTTGTTGATTACAACATCTGATGAAGATGGATTTTTGACTGAATATGTTGTTCTACATCTGCCCAAGACATCAGTTTCATAGACAACAGTTGATTTGGCATCATTTGTGTTTGATAATTGATCCAAATTTCTCAAACTGTTTACAGATCTTACTTGTAAAGCACTCAAAATACCACGCTTAACGTTTCTTGACCATGCTGAATCACCTTCTGAAAAGTCAACATTTGAATCCAATTCACCTCTTGAGTTGAATCTAAATTGAACTGAATTGACATTCAAATTCAAAAGAACTTTTTCCAAGTCTTTTTGATTTATTGATTCACCAGTAATACTTGTGTCTTGTAATCTCAACAAGTACAAACATGGTTTAACACTTCTCACAAATACTTTTGCTTTCAGTTCAACACTTGACTTTGATTCTTGTGATACATCATTTATCCATAAATCAGTTTGAGTGCTGTAATCATAGGAATATTCTTTTCCATTTTCATATTTCAAAAAATCATCACCAGTACAAAAATCAGCATCAACTTGTGAATCACCCAATGGTGCTAATAGACTTGATTTTAAAAGACAAAAACAAACAATCAATAGGAAATAATTTTTATTTCCCATTTTGTATTCGATTCAATCGGTTTCAAATGTAGAATTTAAATTTAAATAAAATTTAATTTTTTAGATTTAAATTTTATTTTTTGATTTTTAAAATTGAAAACTCACCGTTATTTATACACCAGGACATTCTTGATTTTTTATCAAGAGTCCACCTTTTTTTTTTTAAAAGCTTATCTCTAAAATCTACTGACACTTAAAAATGCTTTTAATTTTATTTTGTTGAATACTAGAGCTTTTTTCTACTTTCATTTATCATTTCAATATATTTTTTTTCAAAATTGATAACTAATCAAATTTTTTTAACTCAATGAGAAGCTTTTTAATTTTTAAAGAGTTGCCTTTATCAATCACAATAGACACTTGAAAAACAATTTTCATACAGTTTTTTTTGGATGTATTTGTTTTGTTAGTCTCTTAAAAAGGGTTCAAATTCTGAAAAAAATACCATCTGTATAACTGATAAGTTATTATTAAAAATTTTTTATTTGGATACTCGATTTTGAAATTCTCAAATATTAAAATTTAAACATTTTTGACAAAATGTTTGACCCAAAAATACTTTGTGATTTTTATAAGATGTTTTCGAGCACTCGATTGTAGATATTTTGGAATTCTATTTCTTTCATCATATTCAAGTTTTTATTTTTTAGACCTACATCAACTACTTGGTTTCTTTTCGTTGTTGATAAGTCTAGCGTCCTTTAGAACACATGCTAAAAGATTCGAAAGCCTCTTTTCCTCAGAGTTAATTCTAAAATATCATTCAGAAGACTTTTAGCCTAACACAATCTAGATCTGTTGTTTTAAATTTTGAGCAGAATACGTATAAATCGCATCAAGTCACAATCCAAAAGGAAAAAATTAACAGTGGCCTGTGTTTGATTAGATACCAAAGCGAATTCTCAATATATTATATCCTACTAGATAGCCTTTTGTTTAGATACCTAAAAGAAGATTAGTTGAAATCGTCAATTCCTTTAATAAGGCTGCTAGTGACGGTTACAGACAAGGCAGGGGATATGATGTCAGAAATACGACGACAAATTCTTAATTATTGTTTCAAATTTCAAAATATTGTGGGTGTCTTATTATTTCAAGTCAAAAAGAGCGCGAAATTCCAATTATTCAGCAAAAAAAAAATCCCATCGAGGCTTTTAGCGGATAATGATTGGACTATTGAAGTGTCTATCCAGAAATCGAACCAAATCAAAAAAGAACAAATACTATAACACAAAGAAGACTTTCACCGTTACAGCTAGGGTGATCGAAACTCGTTTCTAGATACTTCTTGAAAAAAAAACTGATTACTAAAAATTTGTTTATTAAAATAAAAAAAATAAGTAAATACAAATTTTCGATAACAAGACGTTGAATTTGAGTTTCAAAAAGAATTAGATAAAAAAAATACATTTACAGGTTTTTAAAATACAATCTCTTCCATTAAAATTTCTTTGAAAAAATAAAATCAACCAAAAAAAAATAAAAAATTAAAAAAACAAGTTTATAACGTCTGTAGGCTTTCAAAGCGCTGTAGCTCGGCCTGAATTTACTGCATATGGATTTTGTATCGAATTGAGTTTATCGTCAAAATTTTGTTTTATATTTTTTTCTTCATTAAGTGTCACATTTTTGGGCTTTTTTGATATGACCAATTTTAAATTTGTACAAACAATTTGTTCATTTGTTAAAATTTTCAATGCTTGAAAAATGTCTATCTTTGTAAAATCATAGTTGTTGATCTAAAAATAAAATTTGAATAAAAAAATTTTTTTTTTTTTATTAAATTTTAAAAAATTTTACTTTAAATATTTTAGTTTTTGGTTTGAGAAAAAAATTTTGCTCTGCATTACTACCACTTCGTATTCGACTTACAAAAATACCATTACCATGTGTACTATCCGATATTGTGAATCCAAAATCATTTTGATTATCTCTATCTAGAATAACCTCTATTTTTTCATCTTCAAAATTTTCTTCATTTTGATTTACATTATCATAATTTTTAACACTATAACTACTTGTTGTATCCTCTTCTTCTTCACTTTCTCTTATAGTCAGCTCAAAATTATTTTTATAAAAAGTTGCTTTACTATCAGATGCATCAGTTTCACTTGTTTCATCACGAAAATTATCTGATATCTCATACCCATTTTTAATACCATTTCCATTTCCTTTTTTGTTTCGATTATTGGAGCCATGCGATGATTGTTGTTGTAAGGCTTGATTTCTTCGTCTAAACGATGAATTCGCTGACCATGTAGACGGCGGTACTGGTGGTAATTTGTCCAATTTATCTTCATCTAATTAAATAATATTAAAATAAAAAATTTTTGAAAGTCGTCTTGGTTAAATTACTTCTTGAATCACTTGACTTTGGACTTGGCGAATGTTCACCTGATCTTAAACTACCATTAGGCAAACCTATTGAGAATACCCTTTGGCTTATGACATTTCCACCCGACTTGAAATCCGATCCATTCCCTGACTTTACTGAATTATTACGATTCGACCGATTATCATTGCTCACTGCTTCATTTATTTGACCTAGCATAGACCGTGAACGATTTTGTTGATACTCATTATATTGAGACAAGTCTTGATTCGAAAATGAATTGCTAAACTTAATCGGATTAACTTGATGATTATAAACAGCGGTAGATATGTGTTGTTGAGGTTGTTTATTTGAATCTTTAATAAAACTAATTGGTGATGATGATTTATTATTCGAGTAATCATTTAAATTTTGTAAATGCTTATTTTTACAACATTTATGTCCATTTTTAGACCTAAATCCATCATTTGTCATCATCATATTATCTTCAAAACATTCAGTACAAAGTTCATATGTTGATATTATATTTTGTCTACCTTTTGTTTGTACAATTAAATCCTCTATAAATAAATCATTTGAATTTTCACGCATAAATTCCGATTGTTTATTGCGGTTAAAGTTATCATTAAATTCGGAGCCCCATTTAACCGAGTTGTTGCTATTGTTACTTTTGTTAAGAGACGCTGAGGGTGATGAGCTACTATTTGACGATGATGAACAAGTTTCAATTTTTATATTTTTTTGTATCGTTATTGGTAGCTCAATAACACTATTCGATTGAAATTCATTTTCTTCCAGTTGATCGTTCAAATCTTGACTATTTAATTCTAAATCTTTTAAAACCTCGTCAAGTTCTCGTTCAACTGCGTTTATACTGTCCAAACTAGTCGCTTTTTTTTTTAAACTTTCGATGTATTGATGATTTATTTTGAGACGAGGATTTATAATATTTGTTTGACTATTCGATTGATTTTGAGATTGACGTATAAAATTTGTCATGTCTAAAGGAAATGGTAAATATTGAAGAGATTTATGATATTCCGAAGCAGCTTCGTTGCTAATATAAGAGTCATTCTGATCGCCTCTACCATTAGTTATTTTATAAGCTTGATGAGTTTTTAATTGATTTTTTGATTGGGATAAACAATCATCACTTTTGATGCATTTGTCTAATTTTCTGGATATTTTGAGGGTAACCATGTCGGCATTTTGTAAAAGTTCGATTGCTTCAGTCAGAGATTTTCCTCTCAAGGACACATTGTTTATAGCAAGGATAATGTCACCAACATGAATTGCGTTTGTTCGTTCAGCAAGTCCGCCATCAGTTAAACCCGAAACGTACATGGGTTCAAATATATCATCACTTCCCGATATTGTGATTCCTAATGGACCTCCATTACGTTGCATTTCGACTGTGTAAACTATTGTCTTATCATCTGAATTCTCTTCTAGAAAATCAATTAGTACTAGGTTAAGAATTTTTAAAATGAAAAATTTTGATACCTGAAAATGCTTCGTCTTTTTTAACTTTTAATTTTACAATTTCGTCCGTCGAGCGTAAAAGTTGAAGAACGTCAGGGTATGATTTGTTTCTTAATGAAAAATTGTCTATGAATAGAATTTGATCACCTTTTTGCAACATTCCACTTCGATACGCGACACTTCCTTTTATAATATCAGTTATGTACGGATAGTTTTCATTTTTCCAATACTTTGGGTCTATGAAAAATAAAATTTTTAATATAATTTTTTATTTTTTAACTTGTAAAGCTTCTTACAGGCTAAAGAGATGCCAAGATCTAAATTTTTTTTTAACAATTTAACTTGAAAAACTCCACTTGTTAGCATAATGGCGTCGGCAACATCGAATTCAATCTCTAAATGAAGATTCGAACCAGATTCTTTAATAATTTGTCTCGCTTCTTCAAGAGAAAGTCCTTCCAATGAACGACCGTTAACAGATAAAATTCTATCTCCCGGTTGCATAATACTAGACTTTTCAGCTGGACTATTCGGTTCAATATAACCAATAACAGGAAACAGTGGAATATTTTGAATGGAATCGTTTAAATGATTCGCGGACATAATGACTCCAGGTCCTTGTAAAGTAAAACCAAAAGTACCATTTTCGTCGGCTTTTAGATTAAGATCGACAATGTCTGAATGACAAACTAAATTTGTGTTTAAAGGCGTACTACATGAATTTATTGAACCTTAAAAAAGGAAATAATCAAAATTTCAGAAAAAAAAAATTAATTTTTTTTCCAACAGAGCAAGCAAATTTAATAAACGAGCAAAAAAAATCATTGAGCATTTACCAAATTTTTTAATATCAGATAGACGATGTTCTTTATTCAAATCATTCAAAGATTTAAAATTATTATTTTGACCTAGCAAATATTAGATTTTAAGGAGCTTATTTAAGATTTTTATTTTTAAATCTAGCAAATTAAAATTGAGTTCATTTAACATAAATTAATGGCCGATGCCATTTACAGAAGGTTACTTTTAAGAACGGGAAATGAGTCTTCCTCAGATATTGAATCCCCTAAATAAATCTATCACAATTTTCAGGCATGTGGTATTAAGTTCGTGCTTAAATATTATCCCCCTTTTAAGACTTGCGGCATGTACTTTTCAGGTCTCGAGACCAAAATCCTATAGATTATTTTTTCAAAAAGTATGAAAAAAACCTTATTAGAATTTGGATTTACTGCTCGCTATGTCACACAAATTTTTAGCTAAACAAAAAAATATTTCGTCTAAACATTTCTTAAATAAGTTGACATGTTCCAAATGTTTGTTTAAGACGTTTTGATGAATCGCATTCTAATTTATAATGTTTAGCAATGAGTCAGTGGCCCAGCCAGAGTTAAATCAGAGGTACGGCACCACCCCCTCCCCATGGGGGGAGCGGTAGTGATTCCCTCTTTAATAAACTCTTTCTTTGTCTCTAATCTTTTTTTAGAATGACAAAAAAAAGCCTCACTCACTCAAAATTTGGAGGTACGGCGGACGGCCGTAGTTCGGCAACGATTCATGTCAAGCGTTTGAAATTCTCAACTTTTAAAGTTTTTAAATTTGCTTGTTAAAATGTTTCCTTTTCGTTAAAGACTTACTTATTGAATTATTTCGTTTACGCGAATACTTGTTAAGCCAAGTATTATAAATTGCATTATTTATAAGCCTATTTTGATTTTTTAAATTGTTTTGACTATTAGAAAATGATCTATTATTCTGAAGATTTGAAGATCTATTAACTAAATTTGAATCATTTGTGCAGTAAAATAAATTATCCGAATCTTAAAAAATTTTATTTTTGAAATTAATTTTTTTAACTAATAAAAAGACTAAAATAATTTCTAATAGAAGTCAAGATAGAACTAAAATTTAATAGAGTTAGAATTTTTTTTTTTAATTTGCTAGATTTTGTTATTATTAAAAGCATCATAAAAAATAAAATAGAACACATACTTTTTATTTGAGAGAATGATTTAGTTGAATGCATTTGACTTAGTGGTAAAATTTCAACTCGTGAAAATTCACCAACACAATTTTTAAGTATTTGATTTGCTTCAGCCAAGGTAACATGCTCAAAACTAACATCATCAATAGACAATATTTGATCACCAACATAGATAGCGCCACAACGATCCGCTATACTTGCTGGCTTAACACTTTCAACTAAAATTTGACTTTTACCGTTAAGAGATTTACCCATGCATAATTTAATACCAATCGAAGAACCCGGTGACTTTTCAATTTCAATTAACAAAGGACCATTTGAATTCTTAATTGAATCGACTATTGCCGAATCATATTCGACCAAGAATAATGTAAGTCCTTTGCATTGTTTTAGAATGTAGTATGAATCTTGTAGTGTAGCATTAGCAACGTTAATTCCATTTATAGCTAATATTCTGTCTCCTATTTTGAGTGTTCCTTCTCGATCAGAAGGTCCACCAGCTCGTATATTTGTAACAATTAGGGGTCGAGATTTAATTGAATCGTCGCTAAATCCGCCTCTAATTGTAAAACCATAAGAATTGTTCTCTTTTTCTAATTGTATATGAACAGTGTTTGAACGAACGGCATGATGCGGATGAATCGCTAGAATTTCAAAAAAAATTAAACTATGTTTAAAAAATGTAAGAAAAAAAAATGAAATTTACGCCATGGCGGAAGGTTATATTCGAATTCGAGACGTAAAGAATCTCCGGCATTTTTAATTAAATCAATAACCTCTTCATGCTTTAATATTTGAGCTTTAATGTTATTTACTGATATTATCATATCACCAATTTGTAATTCATCGCATCTATGAGCTATGCTTCCAGGCTTTAGGTCGCAAATACGAGGTCTACTGTCTTTGTCAGTTCCTCCTGAAAATTATAAATTTAATTTTTAAATTTTATTTTTTTTATTTTGGAACCTCATATGAAGGGATTTTTAATTCATTTAATCGAAAAGAAAGTAAAAGTAAAGTACTCATCAAAAATCACTACTTTTATTATCTTGGAAAATTTGATTAAAAAAAGCATTGTGAAGTTTAATTCAAAAAATGTGTGCATATTCTCTGCAAAATACACACCATTAGAAAGTATTTAAATAAATGCCCAATTAGTTTGCAGAGTTTTTTGCAGAAGTCGCCCAATGGTGTAACAAAGTTTTTTACACTTTGTTACATATGCAGAGCCTGCATAAGACCTTTGTGAAAAAAGTTATTTCGATTTTTCAAAATTGAACTGAAGTTTTTGAACTAAACTTCACAATGCTATTAAAAAAGCCATATTGACAAAAATTACCTTTTAAAAAACTAATGAGAGAAATGGGAAAATTAACATTACCAAGTAATAGTAATGTTTAGAATCACAGTCAGTTTCAATTTACTGCAAAACGAATGTAATTCGTGCTCAACCAACAAACAGTAATACTGTATTAATATTACATTGATATTACATTAATGTAATCATACTGTTTGTTGGTTAAGTTCCAATTACAGCGAATTTTACAGTAAATTGAAATTGACTGGAATTGCTTGGAATAGTAAAACTTTGTCTGTAAAAAATAAAAGCTTGTAAAATTAATGCCAAAATATTTTGGAGATAATACTAAAACATACTAAAATGACTGAATTATGAAAATTTTGAGCAAAATTTTGAATGACCTTATTCAAAAAGTGTAAAGGTAAAACTATTTACAACCAAGCAATTTTATTTAATTGACACTGGAATTTTATTAAATTGATAATATGTTGAAAAAGATTCATCCCTTCATTTACATGAAACCCATATTTTTTTCCCTTATGCAGGGATTGATTTTTTTTCCGGAATTTTTACACGAAGCCGGCTAGGGTTGGTAGTTAATGTGGGAAGAAAAGTGAATAAGAAAAATTTTCTCTTCCCAATTTTCACAATGTAAAACTATTGTAAAATTCCGAGAAATTTTAGAGTTGTAAGTTTCTAAGGTCAACTTTATTTAGTGTGAATCTCCGGAAAGTAAAAATTGGTTTCAATTATAAATGACATGTTATAAAAACCTATTATAAAAACCAAAAGCTCATGAATTTTCAGCAAAATAGAAGAAAACTTTAAACTTTCATGATATTTTAGAATAGGTGCTATTTTTACGTGTCGAAAGGTTTTTTCCTATCTAAAAACAAAGTTGATAAAACTATTTCTGATATTCAGAATCGTATATAAGCGAAGTCTTACAACAATTCTTGAAAAATTTTGTCATTTACAATCTTACCATTTTTTCCGGCAATTCATAATAATTACCACTAATTGGAGTAAAATTACAATTTTAAGGTATTTTGGTAAAAATTCATTAAGTTTCGTTATTGATTTGAAAGTTTTGTTCTTCAATTTCTTTAATGTTTAACTTTTGCATCACCAACATTATAGAAATGTTTTTATTTTTTTCGTAATTTTAATTCCTTAATTTCAACTATAAGCTTTATTTTAAAATGAAAATTACTCCATTACAAATGAAGCTCCAAGTTTATCAAAATAAAGTTTTTTTGTTGGTAAAAAGAAAATTTACCTGCAATAGTGAGCCCAAATTGAGATCCATTTATACGCGTTAATTCGACCACCGAGTAACCTTTTTGAACTTAAAATTAAAAAAAAAAAATTTTACTTAAATTTAAAACCAAAAAAATAAAAACAAGAAGATTAAATTGAATTGTTATGTTTACTTAGAAAAAGCCATTTTAAATTTCGATTGTTATTTAGATTATTTACACTTTTAGATCCTAAACTTGAAAGCGATGAAGTCGATGCAGATTTTCTACGTCTAGTTTTACTATCAACACTATTTGGTTTGTTTATTTTACTACTGTTTGTGTATATATTAAATCTACGATTTAAATTTAAAGTCGAGTACGATGAAGATTTTAAAAATGGCAAATCTTCTTTACTAGTACTATTTCCCATTGTTCAATTTCTTTTTTTATAATAATTATTTTTTTTTAAATAAAGTATGAACCAAATAACAGAATTATGTTTTTTATTTTCTTTTTAGCTCATATTGAACACACTTTATCATTTATATTTTATCTTGAGAAAAAAAATAAAAAACAATGATAAGATTTAAATCTATTAGAACATCATAGTTAAATTTCGTCACTTGGTCTTATGACCTAAAATTCTTATCATAAAAATTTCTCAGTTTTAAACAAATAAAATTTTCTTGAACAAAAAATTGTGTTTTTAATTATCGAAATGAACAAAAAATTTTCAAAAAATAAATAAAGACTCATTCAGGATTACCTATTTTTCGTTGTTGTTGTTGTTGTTGTTTCGAAAATATACTTTATTGTTCTTTAAGTTCTGGTCAATCATAAAAAAAAATTGTTCTAAGAATAAATTTTATTACAACTTTAATTGCAACAATTATAATAAAGAACACAAATTCATGGCTAGTTTACTTATATTCTCTTTATCAAATATTTGGTAATAAATTTGATTAAAAAACATAAATTTTTAATGTTATTTTTGTTGTTTTAATAAATGAAGTAAAATTTATATTGAACAAAATTATTAGCCAAACTTATTCGAACTAATTACATTTCTATAGTCTTAGCGGAATTTCAATTTAGAAAAACAGTATCCAAGCAATCGCACACAAACACAAATTTAACAAAAAAAAAAGTTTAGTACAATTAAATTCCGAATAAAATTTTTTTTTTTATTAAATTAAATTTCAATTAAACCTGATTTAGGGTTTTTTTTTTTGAATAGAGGGTAAATTTCAAAAAAAAAAAAGTTCTCTATTTTGTTTTCTAAAGTGAGACTCGTGAGGCTACTTAGAAATTAGACGTGTTTTTAAATCCTTTTAAAAGCTTTCAATAAAAAAAAGGCGTTATTTTTCTTTTTTGGTTCGTATTAATTTATCATTTAGAAATTCTTTTCATTTTTATACATGAATAACCTTTTTTTTTTAAGCAGATTCATTAAATTACCGTACATATGATCTTATAAATTACTTGAGCTTAATTTAACTTTGACGGTTTAACTAAAAAAAAAGTTTGTAAAATATTTTTTAATTATTTACTTGAATGCTCGAAAAAAAAATAATATGCCTGTATAATAAATCATGATTTTTTTTTTGAATAAAAATAAACAACCTTAGACATTTCATGGTGTGAAGACTCAATTGATTGACCCATTATAATGTACGATTAACATTTAACAAAAAAATAAAATAAATTGAATGCCTAACTAGTTTTAAGATAATAGGTTTTTTTGGTAACCTGATAAGTCTTCTATCAATTAGTGATCTTCAGGTGAGAATTATAATTAATAGATGTGGCTACAATTTTTTAAACACGGTCAAAATTAAACAAATTTATAGATGAATTCACTTCCTTGAAATTAATCTGATTTGACTTGAAGACTCTGACGCATCACTAATGTTGGTAATCGACTAATGAAAAAACTGGACTAAAAAATGAACCGATAATTGATATAGAGTGCATAAAATTCAAATTGTAGATCTTTTAGTCGGCTCCAAAATTTTGGGTGTATTGGATAAAAACTAATTTGCAACTGAAAATCGTTTTTAAATTTAATTTAAACTGATATATCACTTTGGGTCATATCAAGAGACACAGAGTACCATTTTGAAACAGTTTTACAATTTGCTTAAATATACTCGATAGCAAATTTCAGTTCATTTTTTAGTCCAGTCGGTTACCGACCCTACTACGCATCAAGTACTTTAAAACTTGAGATACCGGATGGGATTTCCAACGATCTAAGCCTTCAAGAAAATTCTCCAATTGAACTTTGTAATAAAAAAAAGCACCATGTTCTAATGAAAATCTGTTGCGTAAATTTAATAATAACAGTGGTATCCAGGTCAAAAAAGGTATCTTAAAAATTGCAGAATTGCTTGTCTTATCACATTGTAAAAAAATTCCCTATCTTCAATATTTATGAAAAAAAACATCCCAAAATTAAAAAAAAATTTCCGTTAACTATGTTGCATAGCAGTAAACTATTCTAAAACTACAGTCTTCCCTCGATAATCCGACCATTTTGGTTGAGATTTTTTCTGTCGGTTTAACGGAAATTTCGGATTATTGAGATTGAATCCAATATGAAAATGTTACAGTGGTAAATTTAAGAAATGTCGGTTTAGAGAGGATTCTGAACTAGCGAGGGTCGAAATTAACGAGGTTAGACTGTATTATTTTTTAAATTTAAATTTAGATTATTGTAGAAGGTATAATTTTTTATCACCTAATATATATTGAGTGGCTATATCGAAACTATTAAAGCTTATTAATTAGTTTGAATAGACTAAACTTTTTTTGGCAAATTTAATTTTTTAAAATAAAAAAAAAGTATACTCTATTTGTCACTGAACCAAATGAAAGATAAGATGTCCATTTTTACCGAAAAGCCTTTAAGATAAAATAAATCATCTTTTCTTATGCTTTTAGTATTTTTTTTTGAAAACTAAATTTTTGAGATAGTTTCCTAATATGTACATTACACAATTTTCCGGAAATTTTTTTTAATTTTGGGATGTTTTTTTCCATAAAATATTGAAGTTAGAGAATTTTTTTACAATGTGATAGGACAAGCAATTCAGCAATTTTTACCTCTGTTTACCATATTTCCTAATTTAAATGAGATCAAATAAATCGAGGGCGCGATCCTTAGACTCAAAATTAAAAATTCAGATAACGTTTTGCATGGAGCCAACTTTTATATAGAATTTCGAGATTTTTCAGAGCTATTAGGCTTCTAATAAGCTCGGTTTCTAAGCTTCTAAAAAATTTGATTTACTTATAGCTACCCCTCCTGGTCGTTCCTAAAAAAAAAAGTTTTTTTTTTAAATAAATTTTGATTGATGCATGATTCGAATTAAACAGGGTACTTAAGAAGAAAAAAAAACAACTTCTTAGAGAAAATTTTTTTATTAAAATTTAACCTATAAAAATTATTAACTAATTCTATAAAATTATAATCGATTTATGTTTTCTAGAATTCAATCACTATTTGTCAGATAAATATTTGAGTCTATATTTAGGACTTTGAGTTGAAAATATTTATCCGATTAATGAATATACTTTTTTTTTGATAAAATAGTACGAATCTCTTCGAGGCTATTGTAAACGATTTTCCTAACAACTTCATACTGTATACAGATAGTTACTAATGATTAAATGAAAAGTTTAACAATTATTCAAAAATAAATCATTATTAAATTTTTTTTTGTTCATTCATTTTCAACAGACTGATTAAGAAAACTTGTTGATTGCAACTCTTTTGTTAAGAAGAAGGTTTTCTCTTATTTTTTTTAGATTCTTTTTTGTACGGCTTTAATTCAAAGATCTAATTTTATCCAAATTACAAATATCGTAAACTGATCGGCTCTAACTAAGAATTCTAAGTAATTAAAAACTTTCGAAAAAACTAAATTTAACTTTCAATTTAAACGAGCCATAGAAAAAAAAGGTTGGATATTTACTTTACAAGAATTTTTTTTTTTCTCAACAACAAAAAAAACACGAATCTCTAAACGACATTAATCCTAAAAAATTCTTTTAATTCATTCAAAAAAATTCAAGCTCTCTAAGATTAGCTGATACTAAATCTTCACGTGGTTTTGGATTACGAAAAATATTTCCGAAAATTTTTTTTTTTATTTTCGAGATTTAAAATGGAACATATGACAAAAAAAAAGCATTTTACTGTAATTAAAATAGAATTAAAAAAAAAAGAAACGACTGGTGTTGAACTACTTGAAAATTCAAAAATATTCAATTTCTTGTTTTTAGGACTAAATTTTAAAACAAACAACAAAAAAATTAAAATTACTTGACACTTTAGACGACGATGCGTTTTGAAATGAAAGTGCTTTTGACGATTGGTCGGATTTGGTCGAATGTGGCGAGTCTAATTTAATGTTATTTGTACTTGAATCATGACAATTATTTGTCTTAGATCCATTCGATTCGTTTGAAACACTTAAATTTTCGTCTAGAGTTTAAAAAAATATTAGATTTTAGTTTTTATATTTAGAAAAAAAAAAGAGAAAAACTAGATTATTTGTTTTAAACAGTTAAATTTAGGCTAAGAACTAACCACCCTCGGAACTAAACATTTTTAAAATTTGTATCCTGTTTTGATTGGACTCGTGGGAAAATAAACTCTTTAATTTTTGACCCAATTTAATAATTTTTATTTGTTTAATTTGAAAATTTGAAACTTCATTAGACCTAATTTCAATTTAAATATTCTCATAACTTTATATCAAATTAGGTCGCCCTGATTCTAACTAAAACTTTATTGTTCATAAAATTAACCCTCAATCTTTCTCAACTCTATTAGACATCATTCTATCGACTCTTATCTTGAAATTCTAGGATTTTATGCATTACGGTTAACAGCTTGTCAACAATTTGAAATAAACAAGGGATCAAAGGAATTAAAAATATTTACCATGGAGAAGTCGAGCTGTTTGAATCGTATTATTTAAATGATTAAGTGTATGTGATGCTTTTAAACAATCTGGTTTCCAACTTGGCATACTTGTTTATTTGTATAAAAAAATTACAAGATACATAAACTACTGTGAATACGAAATAATATTGAATTTTGAAAGAAAAATAAAACCGGATTTGGAGTAACAATAATAATCTCTTTTTGTTTGTTGTTGTTGTTGTTGTTGTCTCAAGATTTTTCATGAAACATTTCGATTGAGCGAGTATTGTTTGGTAATATTTTGTTTTTGTGTTCGTGCTTGTGGCGATGACCAAATTATGCGTCAATTAAAAAAATTTTTCTTTCCATCTAAAGCAACAAAAAAATTACTTAATTTAAGAAAATGACAATATAATTATTAAACTTGAGTTCAAGTAGAAAATAAAAAGGGAGATCAATTTTTGGTTACTCTGTGCTTAAACAAGTGAGTTTGTGTCATGTTTGATTTAATAAACTAAAAGCTTATTTTCAATCACCTCACACAAAAAAAGAGTAAATTTAATAATTTTCAAGATTTTCTATTTAACCTGTTTGCTTTGTCATTCATTATATCCTTTTCTTTTTTAAAAAGATTAATGTGTCGATGTCAAAAAAAAAATAGCTTGGACACTGACAAGCTCAAACATACAAAAGCACGGTTCTTTTTTTTTGTTCAAAGATTTATTTAAAAATAAATGAAACGAAACGAATTTTGAAAAAAAAAAATTGAAAGTTTCAACAACAAAAAAAAAGGTCATTTTATAAAATACTAATTAATATCTCTCCCTCGATTTTCTTTTTTTGTAGGTAATCTTCTTAAAATAAAGAATATTTAATTTTTACTTAGGCGAATTCATTTTTAATTTCTGAAAATCTACATTTGATCGTTTTAAAAATGTTTGATTAGCTTTTGGTTAAAAATTAATTTAAAAAACAAAAAAAATAAAAATTTTAATTAATTAGATCACACAAACACAGTCAAAACCATTTTAATCTTGAGGGCTAACTCATTTATTTATTTCGTCTTGTTCTTGAAGCAGTAAATTAAAAAGAAGAACCCTTGATCATACGATTAGATTAATAACATTAATATGCATGGATAATCTTTTCTTTTTTTGTTCATAATGAAAGTTTTCTACCCACAAAAATATCACGAATCCTACAAAAAAAAAACTATTTCTAAAATATTTTGTATTAATCAATCATATTTTTTACCTAAATATTTTTTGAGTCTATAGCCTCTTTTTTTTTATGTAGGCAGCCGTTTTTTGTTTTTGTTTGTTTTCGAATGAAATTTACAATATGTTTTGAAAAACTTTAAAAAATAATTCAACGGGTTTTTGAGCCTAGTTTTTTTTTGTTAATGAAAAAAAGTTTGATAAAGAAAAGGATATTGGTAAAAATTGAGCAGAAGTTGGTGATTAGTCTTGAGGCATAAAGGATTGTTAATAGAATCATGCGAAAATTCTATTTATAAAAACTAGGCATTTATGATTTTAGACAGGATTTAAACAAAGAATAACACGCTAGAAAATTAAGAGCTAGAAATCAATGAACTAGTTAGAAAAAAAAATGATAAAAATTTCGATCGTTAAAGAAAGGAATTTTTCATTTAAAATTCTGATACAAAAAAGATAAGTTAGAAAAAACATGCGCATGAATATGGAACCCTTTTTGCTTTATTCAAAAACCACTGTTCATTTGTAAGAAATTATATTCAAATATTCTAATTGAATATTATTCATGAGAATAAACATGATTTAACCATTGTTTTACTTGGCTTACAGATACTTTTGACCTGCTTTTAAATTTTTCAGTGTATCCTTTGTAGAAAGAAACCAGAACAATGAATGATCATATTATTGATATTCAGACATGATTTATAGGCATGACATTATTTTAAAATTATTGCTTGAATCTTTTGTACATTAATATTGTAAATAGTTTGATTAGAACTTAAATCAGACTTGGCAAATATTTGTTGTCAGCTCGCTTGGATCTTGAAATTTGTTCTTTGGATGATTACCTATTACAAGAGACGGAAAAAAATGAAAAATTCGTCATTATACGAGAAAACCTAAAATGAACAAAAAAAATGTTTGTAAGAGTAATAGGCCCATTTAAAAGTGAAATTGTTTTTTTTATTTTTTTGCACCTAAATGTGTATTTTTAGCTATCTCTGGTTATTATTTAATATTGATGTACGCAAAATTTATTTGTCATGATTTGAAAAAAAATTATCTATCACCAAGATGGAACGAAACTATTTTTTTAGGTGAAACATAATTCTTATTTTCTATAGGGACAGAGGTTGGTGAAGACAGTACCGTAAACCTTGTCCCTGGGCTTTGGTTTATTTTTGGATTAGTTAAAGGAAAAAGTAATTGAAATGTAATAAAAAGCTTAATTGTGTACTCTTTCGATCTTTTTTTCGTCTTTAAAACAATTCTTAACAGGATTTTAGGATCCTCGTTGACAAAAACTCAAGTTGGAGACGGTTTATTCTGACAATAATTGGTACAACTCAGATATTATTTAACTTCTTGGTCCCTTTCATCGATTGGAAATACATGAAAAAATTGAATTTACAGGTAAACATCTTTTTTGAACAATACAAAACTCTGGTTGCCAATAGACTATGCGGTCTGTGTCTATAAAGCGTTTGGCAGATTTTGTAATACTACAGTGGTTTTCGCAAAAATGTAACGTTCCGCTCGGAGCGCGTTCAGAACGGTCTTAAAAATAGTGCCGTTCACGTTAGAAAATTTTTCCAAAAGGGTCTCGCCCTGTTTCGCGTTTTTCATTAGAAGGAAATAAGTCTGGGAACGGAACCATTTTGGAGAACTTTTGGAACGAGAACGGCACTGTTTTTTAAGACCGTTCTGAACGCGTTCCGAACGGAGCGTTACATTTTCGCGCAAACCACTGTAGCTACTTACAATACGATTATTTTAAGTCCACTTGGCTCATTAGTTCCCGATACGTTTTAAAAAGGGCAAATTTTTTGTTATACCCGAACCATTTTTTTCGTTTAATAGTTAACCGTCTGATCAGATCCTTTGTTAATGCACAGAACTAAAGAATTGAGCTGACACAACGGACTCTGTTTTGATAGATGGTTTTTATGCTCTAACACGATGCCTCAGTAGCAGATGGCGTCATACGAGATCTTGATTTTAGACGCTTTATCGAGTTAGTAAATAAACGAATACACGACTCGGTTGACCAAAGAAATAAATGAAAATCTATGTCAAAATGAGATACATTGATTGCTGAATTACCTTCTAACGAGGTTCACCTGAACTTTATGATTGTTATTGATGTGATCCTTAATCGTCACTTTTTTGAGCAGTCATATGTGATTTAAAAATAGTCATAAGATATGACTGAAATTTAAAAAACCTTGTTATAATTTTAAGCTATAAAAGTCAAAAAAGGTCATACCATGTTTGCATTAGGACCTTATCTAATAATTCAAATTATTTAAGGTTAGCTAATAAATTGGCTTAAGGACTATTTAATAATCCATAATACTTAGTGCATTTATTTCAAGCTTAAGTCAAATATTTAAAAACTTTAAAATAAAAAAATTTGAATAATTTTTAAAATAAATAAACTCCCAATTGTGGGCTAAATCAAACAAACGGTCTCTTAAACTTTAATTTAGCTACTATTCTTTTAAAATTTGTTTTCGATTAATTGATTCAGGAACGAAATAAATGATCTTATGTTAGAAATTTTAATTTGAGGAAACGACGCGTTAAATTTTCAATTGCACTAATCAAATCGAAAAAAAATAAGTTCGTATCGACTTGTTTTTTTTTCAAAACAAAAAAAAAACCTCTTTTTTTCGAACAAATGAATAATTTCTTCCAACTTTTTTTTATCTATTCCTTTGTTTTTTAAACGATTAATTATTTTTAACCAAAAGGAAAATAAACTCATTTAAGTAATTCCAATTAAGAAAAAAAAATTTCTAAAAAAGATAACTTATATAATTTTAGATGGTGCACTAAATCTTGTTTATTACTCTAAAACGAAAAGATTTCAACTAACAGAGATTATTATTTTCTACTATAAAAAATAGCTCTTGGTCTAATTACAACAAGAATCATTTTTCTTTAAAATTAATTTTTTTCAAAAGAGTGGTTAACTTGTTTCACTACTTAATCTTTGTCGGTGAAATATAAATCAACTCGGAAAAAGAAAAAAAAAATTTTTTTTTTTTTTGGTTTGTTCGAAATAGGGTTCGATAATTAACGTGAAAAGATAAACTACTTCAAACAAGAAAACGACTTGAAATTCGAAAAATTTAATATAAACACCATAGATTAAAAGATATCTGATAGAGAGGGAAAACAAAACGTAAGCAGAAAAACTACCCCTGAATAAAATTAAGTAACTTTATATCTTATAAATATTTATCTAAACAAAAAAAAACCAACCCTTGCTACGTATTTTAACATGCAAATTTTTTGTTCCCTGGTATTGAATTGATTGATTTTTCATTATCTGTTTCTTAGCTTATCGATTAATCCCATTTTTCAATCAATATTGAATTTCCAGACAATCTGATATGAGGCCCCGTTTTTTTTTTTTTTATTGAAAGGTTTTCTTGATTTAGGTAATATTACAAATTTGCTTGTCTATCATGTACCCAAAAAATTTCATCTCAAAAAAAAATGTTGACCACTGAAAAAAAAAAACAAAAAAATTTATTATCTTAAATATTTACTTTAAACTCACACACACACACAAAAAAAAATAGTTGAAGTCGAAATAATATGTGAGTTTTTTATGAATTTATCTAAAATATTTTTGAAATATTTATTAGATGCTTATCTAAATAATACTAAGACCATATTTGAAACAAAAATAAGATTAAAACATAGAGGTACACTAAATTAAAAAAAAAATAGAAAGAAGGAGTTTATAAGTAATTAATTTAAACTCTCGTTGAATTTTTGTTTATTTATTCTCAGTGGTCTGTTAAAATACAGATACATGAAGAAAACAAAAAACTTATGTTTTATAAACTCGAATATTTCTAAATGTGTTGAAAATTTCAATCGTCAATAATAATTTGTGAAATTTTTTTTATCTTATTATTGATATTTATTAATGTGTTATTACTCTCTTAAAATCATGGCTAACTCTTATAATTCGTGTTAACTTTAAATCAATCACATTCTAACCTAAATAAGATCAAGTTGTTATTAAAACTTGTGCTTCTATTAGATAAAAATCATGGCCAAATATTTTTTGTTTTAAGTTGGTACACTGCAAATATTAAACAGAATTCTTCAATCAAACTCTTGTTGTTGTTGTTATTCCAATTAGCAATATGTTTAAGATCAATACAAAATCTTACGAATTCAAATATCATTCGTATTATTAAGAAAATTGTTATTATTTTAGAACTAAGAGATGTAAAAGAAAGACCCTTTTTTAAAAACTATGTCTTTACCAAGTTTTTTCGATTGAATTAATTAAGTTTTTTGTTTTTAGTTTTTTTTTTTTTTGATTTCCGAAACATGGTAGGTATTTAGAAAAAAATGCTTAAACAAACACAAAGAAAAAAACTTTGCATAACTTTTATCTTATTTGATTAAAAGTGGGTCAAAATCTATTATAAAATAAAAACTAGGATCTTTCAGTCATTTTCTATTTGAAATAAAAGACATATAGACTCATTTACTAGCCGCGGATTACTGTCAAATGTGAAATTTTTAGTTTGATCTTTTCGTGGTCTAGATTTTTTTATTAACACACAATTGATCAAAGATGAAAAAAAAGACATTTTGAAAATTTCTTTAATATTGACTTAACTACTTGAGTTTTACATTGATAATCCTAAAAAAATGAATGTCTAAACCAATTTTATGCTTTTGAAATGCATAAAGGGTCTCTTTTATAAGGGGATAAAGTTACTGATTATTTCTACGTCTTGGAAATATGGATCAGAAACTAAGATCACAAAATAGGTTTCTGAAAATGGTACCACAAAAAGTCATTTTTTAAAAATTTAAATAATTATTTTATAATTTAATTGTGTAACTTTTTTAAGGTTATCTTACATTAGTATTACCGTAAACGCTCGCAAATTACCCCGTACTAAAAGTGGAAAAACAGTTTTTGAGCCCAATTTTTTAACTCTTTTTGGTTCAGGTTAGAATCAGTTTAATACCAATGACATTTAGGGTTCATCTGAATTAAATGAGATTCTTTTCAGTAAAAACGGTTTTAAATGAGAGTTGTAACAATTGTTTTCAATTCTTTTTAATAGAAATAGCTGTGAATTTAGAATCAAAGCTTAACAACATTAGTCCCACTATTCATGCTTTTTACCCCAGGGCTAAACATTAGTTTGTACCTTCAGAAATATCGAAATTAACTAAAATTTTAATTTTCTCGATGGGACAGAAATGATCTAAAATTTGAAGTTAGATGTGTAACTATCTCTGGGTTTAAAACTGTCTTTCTACTTTAAACCCCAGGGACAATCTGCAAGGGTTTACGGTACACATTTTAAGGTAAAAAATATGGGTCAATATCAAAATCCCTAATCTTGGGAATTTTGTGACTGTTGGGCTCTAGTTTACAAAAAGTGAAAAATTAATTAAAAAATTAAAAACAAGAAATTGTTCAGAATTTTGTCTAGTTTTATAATTGGTATATATCATTAGTGTGCCAAAAACACCCAAGGACGAGTTTCAGACAATTTTAAAAAAAGGGCTAAAATTTGCTATTTTTTAATTTTTTTTAAAAATTAAATTTTCTAGTAAATTTTACGCTTTTTTAGAATATGTATATAGTTTATTTTTATTCGACTTTATCACCCCATTCGTTCCTTCGGGTAAACGCGACAAATCTTAAAAGTGACAAAAATTAATGTCATAAATACTTAATAAAGTAAATTGGTTATAGAAATTTCTGGGGATAAATCTATGTCGTGATAAATTCGAGCGTATACTGTATATAAAAAATGTGTAAATAAGAGAGAGATCTGGTTAAAAAAATTAAGGTTTTTGAATGGTCTTTAATATTTAGTTCGAAAAACCTAAGCATAAGTGTTTCTGTTTATACGCTATGAAATATGTCTTTAATTGTTTGCGGGTTCAATCTTAAATATAGTGGTGATATGATCTTTGTATTTTCCAAGATTTTACGTAAAATATTGTAATTTTTCTTTTTTTCACGTAAAACCAGGTAAATTTTTGTAAATATTAAAATGACCAAAAAAAAACTCTTAAGCCCTTATTTAGATTGATCTATCAGTAGATAACAATTTTTTTATCGAAAATCATTATTTCCACTTTTTAGTCAAATAACCTGTTTTTACGTGAAAAAAACAAAATTTACAATAATTTAAGTAAAATCTTGCAAAATACATACCGTAATCTCGCGACCACTACTCTAAGAGCTAAGTCTAAATTTGGGTTTGCTCTATAGGGCTTTAATCCCATCGAAACCATGTTATAACATTTTTTTTTGTTATTCTAGAACAATGGTAAGATCCTGTCTTTATACTTAGAGTGAAGACAAAGCGAAATATCCGCTTTTACTCTAAAGAAAATTAAAATATTAAAAACAATTAAAATTTAGATTTATTTTAAAATCCGAGTTAATTCTATTAATAAAGTGGTGTTTTGATAGGAGGATTTTGCTAAAATTTACCTAAATTATTGAATTTTTACCACAAATTACTATTTATCTATCGGTTTTAAAGAAAAAATAGAAATTTTCGTAAAGTTACCTGAAAAACCAATATGAATGGTTCATTTAGTACAGAATGCAAAATTCGGTTTTTCAGGTAAATTACGAGATTTTTTATTTTTTCCTGAAAAACCGATATATTTCACGTAATTTGTGGTAAAAATTCAATAATTTAGGTAAATTTTAGCAAAATCCTCCTATCAAAACACCACTTTATTAATAGAATTAACTCGGATTTTAAAATAAATCTAAATTTTAATTGTTTTTAATATTTGAAGTTAACTCCGCAATTTTTTTGATTTTTTTTAATTTTCTTTAGAGTAAAAGCGGATATTTCGCTAGAATAAAAGGCAACTTTGGTCTTTACTCTAAGTATAAAGACAGGATCTTACCATTGTTCTAGAATAACAAAAAAAAATGTTATAACATGGTTTCGATGGGATTAAAGCCCTATAGAGCAAACCCAAATTTAGACTTAGCTCTTAGAGTAGTGGTCGCGAGATTACGGTATCACCAATCTATGTACTGACTGCGTCTATTAAAGCTTGTAGCCATCAGTACAAAATTTTTAAAATATATTTAATCACAATTTCAGTTAACAGTGACGTAAACCTAAACTTCTGTTCGCCTTAGAACAAAATTTCGATTTTCGATAAAAGTTTATTTTTAATTGTAGGATGTCGAATCTAACCGGGTGACAACCTTTTCTGTAATTTTAATTTAAGCATTCCAGTTGAATTTTATGCCCAAATTAGCCGAGTTGGAAAAGAGTCGACAACCTAATTGTTTAATGGGATTAGCCTCAATTAAAATAAAGACAGCATTGTAAAACCAGTAATAATAACTATCTAACGAAATTTTGCATAGCCTAAAAATATGCATGCGAAGAGTATCTATGATATTTATTTATCTTTTCCTAAAAATGTAAAAAATAAGATAACCTAAGATTTTTTTTAAAAATAAATAAAATAGGTCGTTTCGATTAAATTTTCTAATAAATCGGGTTGCTTCAAGTTTAAATTGTTTATCTGAAAATGCAATTCCAGCATTTTAAACAATATTTTTAAAATTTAAAAATCACTAAAGTTTAAACATGGTTAAACGCATAAGCACATTATACCGCAGTTTAAAACTAGAAAGCCCGATTATTTTTATACCTAACAAGCCCGTCGGGTTTTTCTGACACGTATCATTAAAAATGGGTTTTAATATATAATCATCATTTAGGGTATCAATCGATAGCTTTAAACCTGAGCTGTTCAATTGTCTTTTAATTTGATCATTCTTGACTATTGATCTCAAGGAATCTTCGAAAAACCGCAAAAATGTGCAGGAATGAAATATCTATTTTTTCGAAAACCAAACAAATTTGGTGGTAAAAGGAAGTTTTTGTAAATATGTAACAAGTCCTTACCGGAGTGACCTGAGAAACCTGTCATATGAACCCCTTGAACGGAATCAGATAAAAATTCAAGTTGAAAATATCAGATAATCTTTTGGTTTATTTTAACTAAATAATAGAGGTTTTGCAATCTTCCATGAAAAAGTCCGACTATAATCCAATTTCCGCGATTTCTTGCGGATTTTATCGGAAAAAATGTGATTTATGGGTAGAAATGTAAATACAAAGAGAGTTTTCGATGGTATCTATCGATTGATACCATAAATTCCAGTTTAATCGCTTTTTTCCTGAAAAAAACAAAAATCGGGTCATAAAGACTCGTCGGTCTTTTTAGGTTTAGTTTTGAAAATCACATAAATTCTTAAGAAATACTTGGAAAGACATGAAAACGGGTCAGAAAGACCCGCCGGGCTTTTTAGTGTTAAATAAACTAAATTTTTGCACTTAAAAATTCTATAAACTCAAATTAATATCTTTTAAAAAGTTAAGATAAAAATTTTTTCAATCAATAAATTATTGACTTTGCAATAAAAAAAATTAATATTCTCATAATTAATCGAAAGACCCTTAGGATACTCATACACGTGAAAACATTCGGATCTAATTATTTTACATGTCTATCATACGACCAAACACAAAACAAATTTTGCTTTTAGTTATAATATTCCGCAATTCTGACCAATTAAAATTAATCATAACTACAAGTTTAAAAACTAACACTTAAAGTAAAATTGAAGAAATATTAAAAAAAAAACTTGTTTGAACTGTAAAATTAAATCAACTCTTAAAATTTGTTAATAAGAATGAACTTTTCGGATAATGATTTAACAAAAAAAAAAGAAATTTTCATAAAAAAAAATTTTTGTTATTGTTAAAAAATTTCATTTTTTGTTAAAGCTTCGTTATGCTTTGAACAAAAAAAAAATTACAAAAACTTTTCATTTATATTTATTTATTTATTTATTTTAATTCAATTTTATATTATTATTATTATTATTTAGGAGGCTATTTTTATATTAATGTCTTATTTTATTAATATGTCTGGACAATATTTTTTTGTTGTTAGTTAAATCTTAAACGTGGTTTAAAATTTAAAAATTTAATATACAAATATTTTATTTTAATAAAAAAAAAATGAAAATTTTGGTACAATATGGTTAGAAATTTTTACTGAAATATGACAGCTTTAATTGAAATCACATTTTAAAGGAGGCTAGAACTTTTAATAAGGTTTGTTTCTTTTTTTTTATGTTGCTACAATTTTAAAATTTTAAATTGGGTCATTATATTTTTCTTCGAACTCTTTCATTCGAATAAAAAATTACATAATTAAATGGTCTTTCAATTCGAAGGTCTAAACGGTGTAACACTTGGTCTTAAAAATTTTCGATTATTCAAACAACTTTCAACATGGATTCAAAAGCCTTAAGGTTTTTTCAATGATTTAATCAAAAAAAAACGTTTTGATTAAAAACAAATTTTTTAAAAAATGATTATAAATTCTATTTAAAAGACTGATTTAATAGGATATTTAAAACGTGTGTTTATCTTTTGAAATTTACTTTATCTAAAGAGAATATACTTCTACCGAACTTTTGGTGGCAAGCGAAGCCGTACCGAAGCGTGCCATAACCTTTCCGTATTGTAGCAAGGGGTCTCCGTATCGACGCGTATCCCCTCCGAAGTATAGCGCCGCGTGCTAAACATACCAAAGCGTACCGTATTCGCCGTACCGTACCCAACAAAAAAATCTACGACACGCCTCGCCATCTTGTTGCTAAGCTTCGCTTTTGTACGGCTACGCTACGGTAGAAGTGCAGTATATTATTATACAGTTTAAAGTTATCTTTTTATATTCGCATTTTTAAAAAGATCATAATGGAATTACAAAAACTCTGAAAGCATTTACGAATTTTCGTCTCCATTATTTCATATTGCTTGAGGATTGTCGTATCTCGTCAACTGATGGAGTCTCGCTGTTGGTGAACTTAGCAATTTATCCAGCGTAGGGCATGCTCTATTTCCTTGTTTATGTTTGCAGCGACTCGGTTCAGTTCTTAAAAGGACCGGACCTTGAAAATCCGAAGGCTTCTTGGATTCCTAACAATCCTTTCAAGGCAAAAATTTCAATTTTTTGACGGTATATTAAAATAAACTTGAATCTTAAAAAAGATGCTTGCTAAAAATCGTTGATATTTTTAAAATTTTCACTAAAAAGACTGTTACCAAAGATATTTTTACACGATTTAACAATAAATTAATTATCCCTGCTTACTATACGATTAGTAGCGTAGTCTTTTTGGATCTGGTCAAAAGTTTTACTACCTGTTCACAAATTTTACGATGAAAAAATTAGCAGTAAAAGATATTGTTGGAGGCGTGAAGAACTATGTTTTAGTTCGTATCCAACATTACACTTCTTGTGTCCTAGTTATAATTTATATTTGTTTTATTCTAAAACAAACTCTAATTGGTGACTTAGTGATGAATAAGAATTTTTATTATAGTTATAATTTGTGTAAAAGATTAGTATTCTGATATTAAAATATGTTAGAAATGTTGTACTTTATGACAAAGTTAGAATAAAAGATTAGAACTAACACACTTTCTTTCTTAATTTCATCAAATTCAAGTAGGCTAACTAGCCTCCAACAATATAATTCCATTTTCACGAAATTTACTGAAAAAATTTTTACCGTATACCTTAATTTTTGTAGAATAGAAAAATTTTGAATTTAAGGTTATTTCCATGGCTTAATTTCTAATCAGCTCGACCATGTTTTTACTAAGTGTTTTTTGGAATTTTTAAGACGATTTGTTAACATGTTACAAATTTTCAAAAAAGTAAATTTACTTTTTTCCGAGACTTTATTTAATTTAC
Organism: Brachionus rubens; assembly: GCA_022207745.1. Classification (NCBI taxonomy): domain Eukaryota; kingdom Metazoa; phylum Rotifera; class Eurotatoria; order Ploima; family Brachionidae; genus Brachionus; species Brachionus rubens. Next base: position 2,190,380 of record JAJVHD010000011.1, on the reverse strand, counting down.
TGTCGTAAGCTTAAACTTACGAGAAAAGTTTTATCCAAAAATACCTTAGAACTCTACAAAATGGAGCTTCGAACATTTATACTACTCGACTTGATCCAGTGAAACAAATCCCGCGGGCACCACCAAGAATAACGGATAGTATCCCTGATGTAAAAGCTGTAAAAGCAATTCTTCCCTGCCCTTACTGCCAAAAACCATTCAAAGCAGGTGCAGACTTCAAAGAACACATAATTTTTTCACATAAACCCGAATCAAAACAATAACTTTATTTTATTTATAATTTTATTTAATTTTATCTTTTTAAACCTCCTCTTTATAACTCTCTGAAAAAATTGTGTAATTTACTCTAATCAGGTACGAATCAATTTTAAATAAAGAAATCTAATTATATTAGAGCTTAATCACTAGACCATTCTGCTTGAGTACATATTTTCGCCGAAACGAAATTTTGCTGGAATAAGATTTAATTCCTAAATTTAAAATATTTGTTTATGGTATCTTTCTAAACTAACGTTTAACACTTAATTTCTTAAATTTTAACTAAGAATTAAATAATAATAGGAAAAATTGATAAGAAATTTCATATTTTTAAAATTTTTAATTTTTCCTAACTTTCATAAAAAATCAAGTCTCAAAGTGACTTGGTATCATATTTTTTGACGGTTATTTTTTCAAATAACTATTTTTCTTGGAGAGCTAAATTCATTCTGCAAAATGCTACAACTTGCAACAATTTTGCTTCACCTTAGATCCCTTTCTGCAAAAACTCTGCAAACTAATTGTATATTCAATCATAATCTTTTTAATGGGATGAAAAAATATGCAGACTTTTGCAGAAAGGAATCTAAGGTATAACAACCTTCGGAATATCGAAGTTAAATGACTAAATATATTTAATCAATTATGCACGTCAACTCTCAAAGCTCGTTTTTAAAAAGAATCTAGTTTAAAATCTAACATTGCAATGTTAGATTCCTTTGATTCATTTCTTAATCGACATGTTTTAAACTTCTTCCTATATTTTGGAGTTTAATTTTATAATTCTATAAAGATTGCTTTTTAACTTAAACAATTAATTTTAGTTAATTTTTACCCATTGAACTTAAAAAAATCGGCCTAAGGTAAGCATAACTAAAAAAAACTTATTTCATCAAAATATATTCAATCTAATAGAAATCAACAAACGATCAACGTTTTAAAATATGCTTACAAAATATTCATATAAAAGTGATTGCTTGATGGTTATTCAATTTACAACCTTTACAAGCGGGCTTTAAAGTACATGCCTAGATTTTCCTCTTGATTAATTATGTTTTAAAAAATTCTTTTGATTTAAAAGCATTTATTCTTTGGTTAGAATGTCAAATGAACACTTATAAAACGTGTTATACAATCATTATTGATTAATTACCAAAGTATTTAAATAAAAATAAATACAAGTTTTGTAATGTTAATTTTTTATGAAAAAAAATCAATCATTTCTCAACTTTTGTTTTAGAAGAAGAAATCTTAAATTATCTTTTAATCGTTGAAGAAGAAAATTTTAAGGTATGTAAGGTTTAATTGCTTGGTTTAAAACCTTGCGGCTAAATTAAACAGACTCTGTTACACTCACAAATTATTCCATTTAAAAATAAAAAAAATTTAATTTAAATTTTTTGTTGTGTAAAAAAATTTGTTTTTGTTTTTAAATTTAAAAAAAAAAAAGTTTTTTATTGTTTTCTTGTTTTTATATTTTTGTTGTAATACCCTTTTTTTTTTGTTTATTGATGATGTTTTTATATTTTTAAAAATGACTTGGATAATAGAATATAAATTGCACAACTTTGTTCAAAAAAAATCTCGTTAACCAGATGGTTTTGCCTTAACATCACCTTTAAAACTAAAAACAAAAGGCTTTTTTAAAGTGGTATAAATGAACGAAATACCAAAAATCGACATTCAACCTTTGCTCTTAGGCTAACTATAAAATAAACCCTCAAAATTTACTCTCTGACATGCTTTTTGGGGTTTTACAATTTTGTAGCCAAAAAGGGTCTTGTGCTAATTAGATATTAAAAATTATTTATCTTGAAATTACCTGACTTTAAAGATTAAATTAATGTTTGCTTTAAAAAAAGCATGTTTAGAATAAAGTAGATCGAAAAATCTTGAACGAATATGTTCATTTAAGTGAATTAGCTTAAAGTTAAGTTTATGTTTCTAAACAAAATTTTTTGAATCAAAAAAATTAATCAAAGTTCAACAGGAAATTAACGAATTAAAAAAATCGGAAATATAGAATTTTTAAGAAAAAAAAACTCATGAACTTGCCAAACAACAACAAAAAATTATGTAAATTCTTGAAATTTTTAATAAAAGCTAGGTTAAACTTATTATTATTTCTGGTTTTTTGAAGATTAAGTGTTTTATAAACCTTATTAAATTACGTATATAGGTGTGATAGTTGAATTGCAAATATTAAATACTCTGATCAAGTGCTTTCAGACTATTTAGAATTAAAAACAAAAAACACCTAAAGCGTCCAAGAATTAAAAAATTCCAAAGACTCTCTTACACAACTTTTTATTTTTTTTTAAATTTGATTTAATACTCAAACATTTTAACTTAATATTTTGTATCGATTTCGAAACGGTTAAAGTAGTTCTTAATCGCTTATGTAATCAATTTTTTTTCTTCTTCTTCTTCTTAAAGATTAAGCAGAATAAATCTTAACGAATTATCTATCTTATGGGAAATGTAAATAATTAAAAAAATTTGCAATCGGATCGATTAATTTATTTAATAACAACAGAGAGATATTATTTTTATTTACATTAAACACCTAAGGTATGCATTATTAAACTTAATAAATGATTCCCTTTAAGTAAACTTGTAGTTTTTATTCTTACTTTTTTCCTACTTGAATTTTTAATCCACCTAATTTCTTTCAACAAATTAAAAAAAATATGAAAACAAAATTATAAGATTTCCTTTTGATTTTTTTGAATAACTGTAGCTTTCGTTAAAATTGTGGATTTTTGATAAAATCCTCCCACTGAATGATTTTGTTTAAGTTTGCTGAAAAACACCATAATAAAGTACTCAAAATTGAAGTCTTTTAAAAAAATTTCACAAAAAAAAAGAACAAAACTCTAAAATATAATTGAGATTTTTACGTTGAGGAAAATATTCGATGCCTTTTGTCAATCATTTCTAGCCTGTCTCAAATCGCACTTGATACTTTTTAGGTTGCAGAAAATTTTCACCTAAGATTTATTAGTACTGTAATAGTATGCAAAATTTAAAAGTAATCAACTTTTGTTCCAAAATAGACTCCATCTTGAGGCACTAATGAAAGCATAATGAAAAAAGAATTTCCCTTTAGAAGATTAAAATTTAATTAACTAATTGGCAATTGATTTTGTCAAAATTCTCAAAGGAAATGTCAACCTGATTATTTTTTATAATTTTGCTGTAGTGTTAACCAGAGTTCTATGATTATTATTATAATCTGCAACGGGTTTCCCCGCAATGCTAAGTACCAACGTACTTAGCTATGGCGGATGATGTATGACTATCAAACTTGTTCTTAAAGCTTTTGACCGATTTAGCATTCTAAATGTCATCTGATAGTCTATTCCAATACGGTAAGACTCTTTTCGTGAAAAAGTTGTGCCTTGATGAACATGACTTAACAAGCTGTCTATAGAGTGTGTTATGACTTCTGATGTTGCCAGCAGGCCAGATGAACTTAAGTTTGGGCTGTTAGCAATTGGGTGGTACCATTGAATTCTATTGAAACCTTTAGAAATTTATAAAATTGAATCAGATCACCTCTTGTTCTTCGGTCCTCTAGAATTGTTATTCCCAGAAGGTTTAGACGTTCTTTATAACCCTTGTTTTTAAGTCGAGGGACTATTTTTGTTGCTCTCCTTTGAATTTTCTCAATGCGGGTAATATCGTGTTTACGAAAAGGACACCAAGCCACTGATCCATATTCAAGAATTGGTCTAACGTACGGGATATAGAACTTTGAACGTTCTCAAATCCAAATTTTTGAACGCATTGTAAATTTTGCCGAGAATAATATTTGCCTTGAGTATTGTATTAGATATTAGTTGTCCTGAGCGATTACACCTAAATCTCGATCTTGTCTGCTATTTTCTATTATGTATGACGGGTCTTTTGACTCAAACGAATAGTGGTTATCCTGGTGAATTTTTTTGTTACCCAAATGCATTACTTTACAATTACTTAAATTTAGACCCAGTTTCCAGTCTTCGGAGGATTTTATTAATTTTCGATTGAAATTCTTCTTGGTCTTTTGGGTTTCTTATCACGTTAATTAGTCTACTGTCATCTGCAAATAATTTACACATTAGAGTAAGTCATTGACATCCCGGTAAGTCATTGATATAGATAACGAATAATACGGACCTGAACCCAGCGGGAAACTGCTAAACACGTCATTACAATCGGAAGATACTGCATCTAAGACCACTCTCTGTTTCCGTCCTGATAGAAAGGCTCTAAGCCAATCGAGAATTTTTTCTTTAAAGTCATGTGCTTACCAACAAACTTACCAGCTTAAATAAACACTGAAAGTTCGAATTTATATAGCTTGATGATTATCTAAATAAGAATAACATATTTCGTAATATTTTTAAATGGAATCTTTATTCTGACTTACTTTCATTTTAATTCAAGTTATCGTTTCTTAAATCTGATTAAAAATGTAAAATTTTGATGTAATCTCAATTTTTTAAAGAAAAACTTTTTCTTAAAACAAGTTTATCGAATCAAAAAATCTTTGACAATACTTTTTTTCAATAAGCGCTTATTTCCTTATCAGCTTCTTATCATATTTTTTCAACCATATGCATTAAGCTTAATCTAATTAAAGAATAAAATTGCAAATGCTTACTTTAGACACCTTGAATTGATTCTCTCATTCTTTCATTTATTATTAAGTCAGATTCAATTCTTGATGAATAAATTGGTGTTCAGTTTTGAAGACCATGTTAAATGGATCTACACAGATTCAAAAATACTTACATGTATTGACAGAGTGGGCTAAACTATGGTCGACTGAACTGAATTTATCGAAGTGCAAGTATCTAGGTGGGAACAGGAGAGAATCAAATAAACACCCAAACTAAGACGACAGAGGGAAGAGATCTTGGAATTATAGTAACAGATGATTTGAAACGGAATAAACAATTTAAAATTGCTGCTGCAAAAGCAAACAGAGTTTTGGGTCAAATAAAAAATTCGTTTGTGTATCTGAATAGCCAAACAATCAAACCGTTGTATACCGCACTTGTTAGACCTCATCTTGAATATGCTGTAAGCATGTGCTGTCCTTTATTTAAGATCGACATTTCGATTCCTGAAATGATACAAAGAAGAAATCAATAGAGACAAATCATATGGTGAAAGATTGGAGATCTTGAACTTAAGGTCAAACGATTTTCTATAAAACAGAATTGCCTCTGGTTGGAATAATTTATCAGCTAGTACAGTGTTAGCCAAATACAGAAATGTTTGAATTTAGCTAATGCAACGACTGCTATGATCCATAATTGGGCTAAGACAACAGTCCACGCTGCAGTTTTTTACTACTACTAAAAGTTAACATGTTCACTGTAGTGGAAAATTATATCATAAATTGTTTTGGGAGACAGGATGATGTGGAAAAGAGACCACTTTTATAATTTGTGATCTAGACAAGGCTTGTTCTAACAAAAGTCAGTTTGCTTTTTTATATTAAAAGAAAAAATTAAATTTGAATCCATTCGAACGAGACCTATATTCAAAAAGCCGGATTATGAATAATTGTTCGATGATTCTTTTCTAAACCCAAAAAAAAATAGCCTAAACTGTATTTTTTAATAAGAGTAAATACGAATTTGTAAGTGTGCTCTTTACTTTGTTAAATAGAAACAAAATACGATGGTCAATTGCATTTTTTTTTAACGTAAACTGTCTGATTATAAAATGATAGAATTTTTTTAAATTTATTGAAATGAAATTTGATCCTTGATGAAAAAAAGTTTTAGATGAGAACATGAAACAAGATATCAAAGTTATCAATATTCTCATATCCAGAGGAAAAAATAACATTGTTTCTAAAAAAAGAAAAAAATTTTAAGAGAAAAAACCTTTTTTTTTAAATAAAAACACTCTTATTTGTTTCGTAAAATGAGTCTATAAGTTAAAAAATAAACTTAATTTCGTTTGATTGAAATCTGTTAAAGTAAAGTATTCAGCAAATAAAAACTTGTATTGCACTCAATGATTATGCATGGGTTGAGCTTTTTGTTTTAAAAAAGAAAATAAATGTTGATTGTTTGTAGGTTTGCTTTTAATTTAAATATTTTTTGTTAAAAATTATACAAACTAAAGTTAATTGTAGATTTTTAAGTCAAGGATAAATTAAGTTAATCTAAGTTAAACTTAAAAGAAATAAAAAAACGAAAATTTTCATATTGCATATATGTAAGTCAACAAAACAGCAATTAAAATACCAAGAGTCGAAGGCTTAGGAAAAACATCAAAATATATTCAAATTTATTTATTTTCCGTAAAAAAAGACAAATCGATTGCAAGAAAAATAAAAGTTGACAGTAATTTTAATAATTTTTTTACTCACAGTGTGAGTTAACGTTAGCAATAAAAAAAAGGCGTAAAATGAAAACTGAAAGCGATACTAAACGTTAGGCTCGTAAATCGTTAGCGTTAGAATGGTGCGAGAGGTGAGTTAGAGTTGTAAATTTAAGTGTGAGAGGTGCGTTAGGATGGTAAATTCAAGTGTGAGTGGTGCATCAGTGCGTTAGAAATTAGTGTGAAGGTAGTTAATTATAAAGGTCTCATGACAAATTGTTAAGGAAATTATATTTTCTGTAACTTTTTTCAATTCTATCGAATTGATGTCTCTAACGCACCTCTCAAATTTCAATTTACGATCCTAACGCTCCTCTCACACTTCAATCTGCCATCCTAACGCACCGCTCACATTTCAATCTACCATCCTTACGCACCGCTCACACTAGTTTTTAAATTTCACGCTTTTCTAATACTTTGGCTTTTGCTACATCACACATCCTAACTTTTTTTCAAAAAAAGTAAAAAAATCATTAAAATTACTGTATTTCCCTAAGCGAACAATCCAAAAATCAGTCAATACCTATTATTACTGCATGCAAAAATTACTTCACATCAATCTATCAGTCACAAATCAAGAGAACTTCAATAAACTCAACAACGAATCGGGTAAATACAACCCCGAGTGTCTTTAACGCAGATTAATTAAAATTATTGCGAGGTTTATCCATAGAATAATGGGTGTTCTAAAATGGTTGTCGCCATTTTAAATTTTAAAAAAAAAATATGAATCGATTATCGGAAACCAATGAAATTTTTTACACTTGTACCTTGTCCTTTCTAGTTTACAAAAAAGTGGTCAGCTTCTCAGCATACACTTTTCTTGAGGAGCAGACTCCCTGGAAGTGACCCCACTCATATCATTCGGGTGTCCTCGGTAATTTTGTTTTGGAAAAATGAGTTTGGCATATCATTCGATAGACAAATGCTCAAGGATCAAAAGGCTATATAGATCATAAAATAGTCATGTTCCTTACCGAATAAATTTTTAAAAAAACTTAAATGGTTTCAAGTCAAAGTTAGACAAATGGATGGAAAGTAACTGCAAAAGCCTTCTTGGCTAAGTGCCTTTACGGGCATTGCATAATTTATTATGCGCAGTTAAAACTACTACTACTACTACTACTCTAAATTTCACCCAAGCCATTTAAAGGAAAAATAAATGGTATTTCTAGTTTTTATTCCATAACTTTTGAATGGAATGAGCTAATATCACCAAAATTTGCGCGTTTAGAGACAGTAGTCTTGTGAACAAGAAGATATGGATATAATCATTATAGGTAGCTAAGAAAATGATTTTCTTAGCTACCTATAATGATTATATAATGATTACAGTATCAGTATTTAGCCAATCAGTATTTTCTTAAGTTAAAAAACATTTTACACATGATATAATGTTACCTTCACTGTATACAGAGATCTCTCAAATGAACCCCTTAAGGAAATGGAAACAAATAAGCAGAAACTTGATTTGATATAAGAAAGGAATTTAATCACAACTTGTTTAACGTTGTTTTTATAATATTCTAAGTTAATTTATTTACATAACCCATGAATTGATTCCATTCAAGATCTTGCTCAAGATCTTAAAAAGATACTTGGCCAGATCTTGCTTAGGTTCATTTAAAGATTCTTTATGAGTTCTTGTCAAGATTTCAGCAAGTCCAGTATATGGACTTATAAGAATCTTTAAAGAGGATTCAAGATTAAAGAATCTTGGAAAATCTTGTCAAAAAAATTAAAGAAACTTGGACGAAAATTTAAGAAAAAATGAAGTATCTTTTTCCCAAAATTAAGGTTTAAGAATCATTCTATTTTCTTTAAATAAAGAAAATGAAACATGTCTCAAAAAATAGAGATTCTTAAAGATAAACGGGAAGAAAAATCAAGATTTTAGGAATTTAAGAGATTGGTGTTTATATTTTAATTTTCTTGATCTAAACTTTATTGATCTTTAGCAAAAAGAGCAAGATATCAAAGTAAAAATTATATTGAAAAAAAAAAATTATTTAAAAAAAAACAAAATAAAATTTTTTTTAGGAGAATGCATTGTGGTGTGACCTTGGATTAGTCGTCTCGGTTAGTCATCTTCATCACTTGACGAATCTTTACTGCCGTGATTCTTTGACATTACATTGAAGTTTTTATAAGCTTCATAAGGATCATGCGATGGAGTTGATTCACTGGATTGTCCTTAAGAAAATCAAACATATTTAAAAAATCATTACTTCTAAAAAAATCAAAAATAAAATTAAAATAAAAAGAACTAAAAATAAAACTAAAAAAAGATAAAAAATAAAATTATGTCTTAAAATTAATAAAATTTAAACAAATTAAAATAAAAAATTAATTAAAAAAAATAAATAAATGAAAAAATCAACTTAAAAACAATGAAAAAACTTAATCCAAATAAAATTTAATTAAGACAAAAATCAAAAAATAAAATCATAAATTAGTTTTAAGAATAAAAAAATTACTTTAAATCAATACAAACCAAAATTAAAATAAAACTAAAAAAAAGGTAAAAAATAATATAATATTCTAAAAATTTAAAAAAATATTAAAATAAAAAATAAAATAAAAAAAACAAAAACAAAAATTAATGCCTCTTTATCTAAGGTAATGTGGTCAGAATCTGTAAATTTAGATAGCGTGGAAGTTTTGGATTGGGCGAACCTTAACAAAAATAAAAATTAACTTGAAAACAAAAATTAAGGATGTTATATTTTGTTTTTTAACATTTTAAATTTATAATTTATTTTTTAGCAATTAAAATTTTACATTATTTCAAAGAACAAATAGATATCGATAAAGCCCAGATAATGATAGAAGTATTCACAAAAACGTACATTAAAGAGTCTGGTCAAAAAAATCAGACAATAACGCTTCATATCATTCTAAAGCATATAATAGTAGATGTTAAGCTACACGGATCATTAATTTGACAATTAATGATTTCAGATGAAAGTAGTCTTGGTTATTTTAGAAGAAAAATTAGTGGTACTCGTGGCCCTAATACACAATATTTGAAACGTAAATATTACTCAAAAGAAGATTAATTTTGTTATTTTAACTAAAAACGACACTTTTAAGGCTCATCGAATCAAAAAAATCTGAAAGAAAAAATAGAAAATAAATCCGACGACTTTAAAACCAGTCAAACATTTGCCTCTAATAAATGGGACATAACAAGTGCAGTTTCATTGTAAGTTACAGAGAATAAAACGATATTTGCTTTGGCGAAATCATATACTTTTGAAAACTTTTTTTACGCTAAAATTAATTCAGATATATTTATATTTTAATGATAAAATTTTTTTTTCAAGTATCTGTTACGAATCTTAAAATTATCTTGAATAACATAAATTTCAAGAAATTATAATTTCTTGTCTCTTTTTCTTGAGAAAATTTTCTTGAAAGAATCTTATCAAAGATCTTAAAAAAAAACAAAAAAAAACAGAGGCTTTCTTGGCCTCATAATCTTTTAGAATCTTGTTCATGTTCTTATTAAGATCAAAGACTTTATCTTAATTCCAAATTTACAAGATTTTTTACCAAGAATCTTATTCAAGTTCTTGAGAAGAAATTATAAAGATTCTTAAATGCCAGATCTTATTTGATCTTAAATAAGAATCTTGAACTTGCTCTTAAGTAATCTTTTGAATTTCAGATATAATAATTATCTTAACAAGATCTGACATGATTCCGTAAAGATTCCTCATCTTGAAAGATCTTACAAGATCCATAATAAGAACTATTTCATGGGAAAATATATCATTTCGTTCTATTAAGGGATTATTAAAGGAAAATATTAAAAGGAAGACCGATAAATAAAAAAAGACTCACCCCTCAAAAAAATTATTTTCTCAAACACAAGCGGTAAAAAAAGTTCAATTGAATAAAAAACAAGGGATAGCAGCAATAGTTTCTCCAAATTAATTTTTTTTAATATTCCAAGTTTTTTTTCTATAAAATCTTACTTATTCGGCTGAAATTAATAAAAAAAAGTATCACAAATAAAATTTTCAGTATTAAACAGTATTACTGAAATACTGATTTTGCACTCTATTCAGTATCAGTATTTTTAAAATCAGTATCAGTAACAGTATCAGTAATACTGAATACTGAAATTTACTGATACTGATCAGTAAAATACTGACAGTATCACAACTCTGGAAAATCATTCATAAACTTAAACAATTTAATCTTTTTAATATCGAAGGTTTATATGGAGTTACGAAAAACCCTATTTCGATTTTGGTTTGGATGGGAATGACCAAATTTGGTCTGACAAAGCCTTACTTTGTTAATAAAGGTTTGCTTAATATTGTACTAAAGAAAAATCTTAAATTTATTGATTTATCTAAAATCTAAAAAGGAGACTACTTTATTGATTTAAACTTTAAACAATGTTATAATTAATTTAAACTTTATTTTTAACTTTCAATTTATTTAAAATAAAATAAATGAGTTCAATCGACATGTCAAAGGGCTTGACAATAGTCACCTCGATTGAATTGAAATAGTATGCAATTTTACTGAAAAAACTGATATAAAGCTATTCTCGAATGCTGAATCGCCATGGGCAGTCTAAATTTTGGAAAAACGCGTCTAATTGGCGATGAAAATCTCATTTCCTTTTCGATTTGTTCTTACTTGAATATTTGGAAAAAATTTGCAATTTGATATTCGTTATCGACACCCCTAAAAATTTCGAAATAATTGGCTGACTAACCCTTAAAATGACACCAGTGCAGTAAATCGCACTCACTTCGAACAAACTCGATTTCACTTTTAACTCGAACTAAACTAAAATCCCCGATCAAATCTCATGCGTATAATCTCATCCATTTTTGACTCACAGTTATCTCGAACTAAACTCGAATTTTTTTTTCGAGACGCAACCAGTTCGAGTTAACTGTTATTTACTGTGCACTTGACCCCTTCTTTTAAATCGAATTATACGATATGCAACATATATATTCTCAAAAGGAAGTCTCAAGATATGTGTATGATTCGAGTGTTACCCTCCAGCCCCATCACTCATGTTTTTCAAAAAAGAAACACACTTGAGTTTGAATTATTTTTAAAGAATCTTAAAAGAAGTTCCCGAGAATATTTTTACTTCTTTGTAGTTGAATGTTCAAATTGGACAAAACTTTTTAAAACCATGCTTATGTTGGACGTCACGCATCACTCAGCTTCTAAAAGCTACTAAACATTCAGATATGCGTTATGCTCAAGGTCACCGGAACCAAAGTACGAAACGGTATCAGATTTTCCCGGTAATTACCGTATTCCCTCGTTCGATATTACTGCACCACAAGTTAAGACACGCCTTTGGACCATGCACCAAAGTACATCTCGCCCATGCTATAACATTGTTAACTTGGAGCGCATGCTCTAATAGCGTAATCACGCATTTAGGTCCGCATTAAACACTGAAAGTCTTAGTTTAATGCGTCATCAAGACTCGATTTTAAAGAAAAAAATAATTTTTTTGAATTATGCATTTGGTGAAGCACCAAAGATTAAGAAAAAAAGATATTAAAAAATTCATTTTTTATATTTTCGATTTTTTTCTTTAAAATCGAGTCTTAATGACGCATTAAACTAAGACTTTCAGTGTTTAATGCGGACCTAAATGCGTGATTACGCTATTAGAGCATGCGCTCCAAGTTAACAATGTTATAGCATGGGCGAGATGTACTTTGGTGCATGGTCCAAAGGCGTGTCTTAACTTGTGGTGCAGTAATATCGAACGAGGGAATACGGTAATTAAATTTTATATTACTATCGTAACATGGTAGTTTTTGAACTCAAAGAAATTGTTATTTTAATTTTGATTTCATATTTTGTTCACAATTGTCTAGGTAATAACCCTACTCGCAAACTTTTTCGAAAATATTTTTTAATTATAATTTTTTATTTTTATTTTTTTGTAAATAATTTGATTCATCAAAGTAAATTGAATAAAAAAAACTGAAATATTTTATCTCTTTGTTTAAAATTAATGACTTTATAAGATGGCTCATTTGATCCTAAAAGAAATCGAACAAGTAAACCTTAACTACTAAACACTTCTTTAGCCTAAACTCAAGTATTTTAATTCAAGGAAAACTTTAATGTTGATAATTTGATTGAAAATTTAACTTACAAAGCCACGGACGGTCGTGTTGGTCAAGCTGAATTTGATCCTTTAATTTTAGAGGACATTTTTAAAAAAACAATTGATGACTTGAAAAAAATAAACGAAAAAACAAAACAAAAAATTGAGACTTTAGAATCCGATTGTCAAAAAGAAAAAAATGTTTGCAAAGAAAAAGTTCTAAAATTGGAACAATCATACAAAGATTCGTTTGATCATTTAACTGCATTGGATAAACGAATATGTAATGTATCGTCTACTATGTCCGATATGGGATCACAACTCGAAAATCTTAATCGACCAAGATTAAATTTATTCGAATCACATAAAACTGCAAAATATTTTGATAAATTTATGGATGGAATTGATAATAGTGGTGTTTTTGCTGATGATTCTAAATTGGAACAAGCAGCTGAAGTTATTTATAAGTTGTATCTATTGTCTGCTGATTTAACCGATGAAAGATTCGATAAGGCTAATTCGTTAATCACTACAAAATACTCGGAAATTGAAATTAAACTTATTCAAAGATTTCATCACGCTTTTTTCAAGAACGATAGAAAAGAAATGAAAAAGTATTTGAATATTCTTTCAAATTTTAAAGTAAATATTGTCCATTTTTCGAGTTTTTTTCCAAATTATTTAATCATTTATTTTTTGGATTAGAACTATCAGGAATGTATTAATGAGTTCATTAAAAACTTACACTTGGTAAGTCCTTTTGTTTTATTCATAACCGGGTTAAGGCGTAGCAAAAATTCCACACTATCCGAATTTTACATTTTTAACTGTGTTCTACGATCCGAAAACATCAGAAAAATATTTTTTTCATGAGGGTTAAAAATTGATAATTTTACCATACCCCATTTTACAGCCAACTACTTAATGGTTAAAAAATGGGTCGCTTTTTTTCAAAAGTTCAGTTAAAGCCAAAAGATGAGAAAAATCAACATCTCATGCTATTTAATTTAATCGTGGAGATTCGTTTGTAAAGATATTTTTGATTATGCTTTCTGGTAAAATTTTCCCAGCATGCCATTGTATTTGCTTGTTTAAGAGAGGCTTTATACGCAGGGACAGCCAAAATATGCGAAATAAGGGGTTTTAGCGGATTTTTTAGCCGTTCTTTAGCTGTGTTTCGCATATTTTGGTTGTCCCTGTTTATACGACTTACGCGATTGAGCAAACTCTTTCGATTCAATTGAATAATATCTGATGATATCAATACTCTTTTGGATAAAACCATAAACACTTGATTTTCTTCTATTAGTAAAATCGCGCTTAATTGTAGCGTTGAACGACTAAATTGGAGAGTTGGTTGTAAAGTCATGGATACTGCGTGATCCAGGATTAAATCTAATATCTTGTTTATTAGAAGAAGGACTAGGTGACGAGTAACTAGGAGCCGCAGTTGCTTTTGGCGAATGACTTGATTCACTAATCCGACTGGCGTCGTTAAGCGAATTATCTAACAATCTCGACTTCTTGGCTTTATTTTTACTTGATTGTTTGTTGGTTCGTTTCTTTTTTTGATGTTTGTCTCTGGCCAAGTAATCCGCTTGAACCTTCTCTGATTCATTTCAAAAAGAATAAAATTTTTAATACAAAATTTATCAAAAGCCATATGCGGATATAAGCGGTAAAAAAGGAAACTTTTAACATCTCCTTTTAGAGGACCCGCAATACCCAATTTTTATGCATTTTTTAAACAAGAGATGATCAGATTCTCTACAAATCTCATGAATTACTTTTTTTTATTAGTCATTAAAAATCAAAAAACGATATAAAGTACCGTAATCCCTCATTTTTTGTACCACTGGGAAAATTTTTTTGGCATCTTTGTAGATTATAAAAAATTTAGATGGATGGTTATTTTTTTCTCTAAGTTTAAAGACGACTTCATCATGTTGTTACTAACAACATTTTTGACTTTTTAGAACAAAATTTTCATTTGTTACAAGCACACTGAAAATTTTCTCTTTATGGTACAAAAAATGAGGGATTACGGTAGAGGGATTTTGTCAATTTTTTGATCGTCCTCAATGCAAATTAGTAAAATGAGAATATTTGATCTGAGAAAAAGTGTTTTAGTACTAACAGTCAAGAACGAACATTTTCGAAAACTCTTTTTCCATCAAATTTTTTTTATTTTTTTTCCGATTCCAGCGTCAACTTTTTAGCTTTCAGACCATATTTTTACAGTCTTAAGTTATATAATGATATAGATATCGATTTTTTACCCTAATGTGAAAAAAATTTTCTCCGGGATTTTTCAAGTTGTATAACACAGTTATTAATATCAAATTCGGATAGTGTGATTCAGAAGTTTTGTTACACCTAAACCTTAAATATCAAAAAAAGAGTTAATAATTTTTGCTCTTAAAACTATGCCAATGGCTTGATTTCTAAAATTTAAATTTAAAGAGTGTTAAAAATAGTCAAGACATGTTTTCAGAGATAATGCCATTATGTATCAAAACAAACGAAATAGTAAATGACGTTTTTCTTAATAATGAACGGATAATGGAACAATTTGTGAGGGATTTGTTTCTCGATAGAGTTCAAGTATATCAATTTCAACCTTTATACTTTGTAAATCTTCATTTAAAAACCAAAAATTTAAGGTATATGTCAATTTCAATTTGGAAAAGTACCGTGAAACAGACTTGGAAAAGTATCTTGACACTATATATTTGTATTACAATAAGTAACTCTATTTTGGAACATAACGAAATATTTATGAAAATCTTAACTTTTTTGTTATTCTTTAGAACGAAGAAAATATTCAAAGAATTATCTGGCTTAATGAAAATGTCAAGTGATAGTATCTTTTTTAACAAATTGCTTAATGATGTTTACCAAATTCATCTAAAAGACTATATCAAGTAAAATATTACCACAAGAAAGCCTGTCACAAGAATTTCTAAAAATAATTGTTTCAAGTCTTGAAAAATCGAATCTTCAAAATAAGTTTAAAGCCCATTTGGAACGTTTTTATGAAAAAATTGGTCACACCAAAAAGAACTTACAATCAGGGTAACCCATTATCAAAGTCTTTATTTTAAAAATTTTCAAAAAAATTGTTTTTATTTTAAGATTCGTCTCTAATTTACTGTCCAAGACCACTAATGAAGTTATAGACGATAGATTTTTGTCTCATGATGTCACCACATTATGTATAGACGATGCTAAAAAGTCAATTAATAGAGCCTTACTCGTAACTGTCTTTAAATCAAAAATTCTTTAGATTTTTTTCTAAGTTAATAAATTGAAGCTTTGTGATGCAAATAACCAACCAAAAGCAATAGACGATATGTATGAAATTGTTCGCCAAAATATATGCCGTGACCACATTTATTATTCAATCGATTTGCATATTAATGCCTTACAATCGATCGACTCTAAACAAGAGTTGAATCTTTACATTTTTCCATTGATAAAACAACTCAATGATTTGATGTATCTTTTTGAACAATTCACAAACGCTACTGTTTTACCGTCTCTTATGTAAACCGAGTCGAATATTTTTTATGATTTTTTTTAATTTTCAAATTTTTTAAGAAACACACCTTATTATCAAAAAATATTGTCTAAACTAAAACAGATATGCGCCGATTTGGAACTAAGAGTCGACACTGGTCTTGAAAAGTAAGTTGTCGAAGAATTTTTTAAATTAAGTGTTTAAGACTTAATATCTTCAAAGGGCTTTTACGGTTATTTGTAATCATATAAAACATGTTCTACAAATTGAACAGAAGAAAACAGACTTTAAGACAGAAAATGATGAAATTTTTAACCAATCCACAACTGCTTGTTCCAAAGCTATTAAAGTCGTAGAATATCAGGTCGGTAAATTAAACAATTGTCTAGATGGAAAGAACGTCAACAATGCTCTTAGAGAACTAGGAATTAAGTTTCATAGGTGTATTTACGATCATGTGTTTCGCTTTGAATATAACGAACTTGGTAAGTTTTTAAACAAACAAAAACTCTTCAAGTGATAATTTTTTTCTTCTTCTAAAGGTGCAATGGCTCTAATCAGAGATATAAACGAATACAGATTTTGTGCTAAAAATTTTAATAGCCCAGTTGTTGATAAACTATTTGCAGTACTCTATTCATTAACTAATCTACTAGTCGTTAAGCCTGGTAATTTACAAGAAATATGTTCGGGTGATAGTTTGGTAGGCTTTAAAAAAAATAATAATTTTAAAGTTTATAGTGATTTAATTTTATATCCACAAGGGAGTTCTTAATAAAGATATTATTGAATCGTTTGTTCAATTACGTTCTGATTACAAGACCTTAAAATTTCAAATCAATCGAAAATAATTTATTTTTTTTTGTTTTTTTATTTTTTAATCTTTAAAATTTATTAATAATCAAAAAATTTTTATTTTGATTAGATAATTAAAATTACTTTAATAAAAAACAAATTTTTTATTTTAGTGGACTTAAATTGAGCCGTAAAATGCTCAATTGGATTTTTTGTTAACAAATTTTTTGTTCAATTTTTCGGTTTTAGATAAATCAGGTAATAAGAATGAATGAGGATCAGGAGGTACGTACATGTTTTGACTTTGTTTTTTGGCTCTCACTTATTCTATATAACAAGTGAATAATAATTATAAGATTTTTTTACAGTTTTTGTATACACTAAATGAAGTTAAGAAAATAATACTAAATATAAATAAAGGATAGAAAATAACAAACAAGTAAAAGGGAAAGTAATGGTATACTTTCAGTTTTAGCTTTATGATTAGAGTGTAAAATATACTCTTAACCACAACACTTCACACTTGACCTGTCTTTATTGTTCGGATATGGATAAGGTGAGGATAGATATCTTGATACACTATTAAACCATTTCTCGGACGAGATCTGGTAGTTTTTTTTGTCTAAGAAAAATACACAAAAGGTAGAAAAGGACAATGGAGAGGTAAGTAAAATAAACAAAAGACAGAAAAGAATCTTTTACTAAATGTTGACTTTAGCTTTAGTATACCAAAACTTTCACAAAATTAAATGACCCTGAGTGCTTAGAACAAGGTATACAGTATACAGTATAACAATTTCTATTTTTGAAAGCTGATGAATTTGGAGTGGAGGGATATGGGAACAATTTTTGATATTTTACCAGATAAAAAACAACGTAATCTTGGGTTTCCGGGGTTGTAGATTTCAGCCGATATGTGACAAATTTTGATCTTTATTAGAAAATTCAAATAAATGAGCTTTCAAAAATGAATATTGTAAGAGATGAAATTTTTTTTTATTAATTAGTTTAATACAAAAACACTATGAAACTACTCCGACAATTCTTGTTTTTTCTTTAATTCGGAATTTAAAAGGAATATTAGTTCTATCCTTCGATATTTCTTTTATCATCATCATCTGTCGGGCTATTTAAGCGCGGCTACTATGTCTCTCCAACGGTTCTAGTCTCTTGTCTTTATCTTTTGTTAAGTAATTAATATTTGATCGAAATAGGACATCGGTCTTCGTCCTAGCCTTTTTGCGTCTTTGACTCTAGATTGATAAAGAGTACACTTTGGCTGGTTCGTCTTCTGACATTCGAAGGCAGTGTTCAAAAAAGCTGAGTTATCTCATTTTGGATGTGATATTGTTTGACCACGTTGTAAAGCTCTTTTTTTTTTGTTTGGTCATCTGAGTTTCAGATTGAAAAACTCCAAGCAGTATTCTATAAATTTTTCGGGCGAAAACATCAAACTTCAGTTAATTTCCATGTTTCTTAGCTGTACAGGAATATTGAAACACATTAGACCTGAAAGATTTTCATTCTCAGTTGTATTGGAAATTTCTTGGAGGTCAAGATTTCTCTGAGCTTATCGAAAGCACTCCATGTGAGACCGATTCTTGAATCCACGTCCTTTTCAGTTTACCCAACATAGGATCCTAGGTATTTCTTTAAAAAAAATTTCGACATCTATTTGATATTTTCTTCTCCATGACCCTTAAATTAGAGCTTAAATTCATACTCACTCATCGGGAGGAAAGCGTTAGACTGAAATCGGATATTGCTCGACAAGAAGTTTAAGTGCTAATCTTTCTGTCAATTTAACAGATGCCGATCCCTATAAAAACAGGCAAGTCAACAATTCTTTTGGCTTGTCAAATATCTGACCTTATTCAGTTTAAATTTAAAACCTGAATAATTGTTGATAACTCCTAGAAATTCATTATTATCTTTATTTATAATATTTTTTTCTATCTACAGGATGGTTTCGAAAGTTTTGATCAAGATTATTTTGAGGAAGACAGAGACTCAATTGATACAATGGAATTGTTAAAGGGTACTAAATTATAAAATTTAAACACATTAAAGATCATTGGTTAAATTTATTTTTTTAAGAAAGCAGTGATATGTCAACGGAGAATGCAGAAAACGAAAATGAGAATAATTTTGAAAACGATGATATTGAAGATGATGATACTATTTATGGAGATGATAACGATGAAAATGAAAAAGACCATGACAATAAACCCTTGGCAATTGAGCCCAAAAAATTAGACGATGAATACTTCAAAAATTTAAAAGATGACGACGAAGTTGAAACTTCGGATCTTGATCATTTAGAGCCTAAACTACGCGAGGCTTGGATTCAAATGAGACGATTGGACAAAAAATTGGCACTCGCAACCAAAAGAGAAAGACAAGCTAAACGAGAAACTTTATGTTTAATTGAAAAAAATCGAGCTGAACTTGAATTACTAAGACTTACTTCGGAACATAAAGAATCAAAATTAGAATCGGAGAATACGGCTCATTTTCTAGCGTTGACATACGTTGATTTGGACAATGATTTCGATCAAGACTTGAATTCAGATCGTAACTCTGAAATTTTAACACCTGTCTTTAAAACTCAGTTACCTGATTTAAATGAAGCATCAGACGAAAGTTACTCTCTAAATACTCCAAAAAATGAAACTAAAAATAATACGAGCTCAAAATCAGACACATCGTCAAATTTTACTAAAACAAGTAAAACAAAATCTCAAACAAACTCGAATAAATCAAAATCATCCCTCAAAAACCAAAAAGAACAAAACAAAAATTTTATCCAAAGAAACATAAAATTGGCACAAGATGCTGGTGGTGCCTTGGCAATGACTGAAGAAGAAAAACAACGATTAAACGAAATTTTACTTGATATAGATAATTTAGAAGATGATAAAGATAAAAATAAGGGTTATTTGAATCTAATGAATGGTGATAATTCGACATTGTTGGTTGAGTATAATCCGTTGTCTGTTACACTGGCTGATGGGGATGGTTTTAGACCAAATCAAGATGAATTAGAAAGGCTTAAACGTATAAATACGGCATTGGATAAACGAAATTATTCGAGAAATACGAATAGTAGAGTTAGTGGAATGGTATCTCAAACTCAATTCAATCAGACTACAATTGACGCTGATGCCTATCAACTTCTTTTGGTATTTTACATTTTTTCAATTTAAAATTGGGCACAAAAATAAGGGGGCAATTAACTTTTTTTTCGAGAAATGTTTTATGAAAAGCATCAAAAAAATTAGTAATAAAAAGTAGTTGCTGGGCAGAGGGATAGCTTAAATAACAATTACTTTATACTACGCAAATTACAGCCTATAAAAGATGATAACTTCGATCATCATCATTCGGGCGTTTTTACGAGAGCCGATCATTCAACCTTCGTAGTACACGCGATTTTTCCGGCATTTATTTAATTACAATTAATTAAATTTTTTTTAAATTTTTTCATTAAAATCTATTCTACTGACTCTATCCTTTTGTACAATCCTGGCTACACTGCTTTGTGCAATATTATTTTTACTGAATGATCAACTTTTGATTATCTGAGGAATCGTTTGAGAGTCTGTCTAATAGAACAATTTTCCGCAACTTTTTGGGTCTTTTTGAACCTTTTGTGTACTCTTTCTTAAATTGTGAGCTCCAAATATTAAATTTTAAGAAATGATGTTGTGGACTTTTTTTTTCATATTTTGGAATATTTTGCAATATCCTAAAATATTTTTGCAATAGTGTCGTCCCTGGTTATCAGACAATCAAGTGTCTACCATTAACCCTTGCTCAGTAGGATCATCTTCAGTTAACTTTAGTTGTTATAACTTTAGAAGGACTTGGCAAAATTGGACAGGTTCTCTATGCAAGCATTTTTATTTTCACAATGATGAGATCATTCAGTCTAAAAAATAATAACAGGGAATTTTTGTTGGCTTATTATTTTAATTAGGCTCAAGAATAACAAATTTATATTATTTGTTTTGCCTCTAAGCTTTCATTAAGTAGAATAATTGTTTTAAAAAAAAAGTATTCTAACCATTCAAGCATTATGGAATTTGAACGCCTTAAGGCTTTATTTTTCTTACATTCTGAAATTCATCACATTTTGTTTTTCATTTAAATTCTTCATAAAATTTAGCCTTTAGTGTTTTTTTAATAAAAATACCGTTTTGAGCTTTATTTAAAATTTCCCTGGGTTTATTTTTGTGCCAGGTGTTTTAATTAGCGTTTATAAAATGACGTAAATTAATTTATCTAATTTGAACATCAAAAAATAAAGGGCACACAGAGCAAGCAAATAAAGTTAAACGATGACTTTGATGAAAATGATTTTGGTGACAAGTTTATTCGTGAAGCTAGAATATCACGTGAACAAGAGCAACGATTAAAATATTTAGATTCTCAACTAGAAAAAATAAAAGCAATTACTTTTGGTCCAGATTCTGTATCCGTAGCTGAAAGTGTAAGCTTTTAACATTTAAAATTGAACAATCGCTTTAATTCTTTTTGATACTAAAGAGAACTGAATCAGCTGTTTCAGTTGTCAGCGAGGATCAATTGAAAAGACTCATTGATGAGTATTACAATGAAAATAGCCAAAACATCATCGAAAATGGAAACAAGTAACAACTTTATTTTTGATTTATCAAACGAGTTTAAATTTGGAACGATTTTTAGAGAGTTGGACAAATTGGAAACACTCCGAGAAGAAAATGACCTCGACGAAACTGAAAACCATTTGCCTAAAATGAATGAAAATCTAATTCAAAAATTGTTAGATGATGCCAAAAACGAGGGTTTATACCAAATTGTTGAGTCAAACCGAACCCCATCAGGTAGTTTTTTTAATTTTTTCTATTTTAAATCGAAATCTTTAAAAGAGTTTAATTAAGCGATGAACACTGAACGTTCTTTTTACGAAGAAGCCCTCGAGGTTATAAAAGAACGTGAACAACTTTGGCAAGCAAAACGCGAATTAAACCAAAATGAACAAATGGTTCCAACAGAAAATCTTCACAATGAAGAAAAAATAATTTTTCAAGATCAATCTCAAATGAGACCAGTATCTTCAAAATCAAGTATTAACAGCTCAAATCAATTTCTAAATGAAGAAAAAGGTTATTCAAATACTCTACCTCCATTGGTAAATAGAAGTGATACAAATGAGCTTATTAGAGACGATAGTAGACTAAGTGTTGTAAGTTCATTGAGTTCAACAGCAAGTTCGACTGTTTTACCTAAAATTGAAGGTCGATTTTTACCCAAATAATTTTTAATTAAGTTTTTATTTTATCCGTCCAAAAATCAATTTTTTTTCTAATAAAATTTTTTTAACAAAAGAATTTTTTTCAATTGAATTTCTTAAGTTCATAGAGACTTGTAGACAAAAATTAATCAAAAAAATTTTTTTGTTGAAATTATAATTTCCAATAGTTTATTTTTATAAAAAAAATGAGTTTTGTCAAACTAAAAATTGTACTAATGAGTACTTATTGCACAACGTTCGTATTTTTTTCTGTGTGTTTTTTTTAATCGGAAACACCTTGTGATCTTAATTCAAGTTTAAGTTGAATGGCTGCACAACATGGACAACTTGAAAGAGAAAAAAATAAATTAAGTGGCTTGAAGATTAAAATGATGTTATAAAATTACAATGACGAGTAAAAAATATCTTCTTGAACACTTCCCTAAAATTACAAAAAAAATCAAAAATTTTGAAAGTTTTGAGTTTGAAAATTTTTCAAGTTACATGTAATTTATAAGCGCCTCTTATTTTTGTACGTAACATACTTAAATTTGACCAAAAACAACAACAAGCGCTGTTGTAACAAAAGAATGTTGTAAAACATTGCCAACATGCTGAACATGAACCTTCCTTTGGAATAAAAAATTTGATTAAATTTTTAAAATTTTCTTTTTAAAATTTTTATTTTACTTTTGCGTCTTTGTACAAATCACAGATTAGACTAGAAATTAAATATTATTATTTGAGTTAATGTTCCCAAAAAAAAAATTCAATTTACCATGGAAGACAGAATGTACCACAGCAACATAATTTACAATCAGTACAACAACTACAAAAGTCATATGAAAATCTGTTGTCATACGTCAATTCGGACATTTTTTTTCTCGGTGATTCCGTCACTGTAAAAGCTCTTGTAACAAAAAGTTTTTATAAAACTGAGAATTATTTTTTGTTTTTTAAACTTACGGTGACGGGACATTGGCAACTTGATTAAGCTTACGCTTTTGGTCCATATTTCAAATAAAAATCTTAAAACAAACAACCTTGGAGTTAATTCAAAAATTTTGAAATTTAAAAAAAAAATTTGAGTTTAAGCGAAATGAAATCTCTGTATTCTTTTCAATTATTTATTTTTCTGGAAATTTACATTTAGAATAAAAAAAACGTTTCTTTGTGATTTTTCTAGTCAAATTATAAACAGCAACAAAACAAAATAAATCACAGCACAATAAGCTAATGCTTTTTATTTTGTTTGGAAACCTTTTGAATTACACAGACATTGAAAAAAAGAAAGAAAAATAATTAAAATATTCTAACTGAAAAAATTTCAAAATTTTATTTTTCCATTTTTGAGAGTTTATTTACGTAAAGTACCATGTATTTAATGGAAATAAAAAAGACCAGAATTATTTTACATTTAAACTGACGAGTGTGTTGATTTTGGTTTTTTAGAATAATAATTATACTTTGTTTATTTTGAGATTTTTATTTATTTTTCTCGCCGACAACTAGAAAATAATTTCATTTTAAACTTGAAATTTAATTTTTTTTTTTTTCGAAATTCCCAGAGAAGTTCCAACTAATATTTTGTTTTTTATCGAGTTAATTTTTTAATCAGGTCAAGATTCGTCTCATAATTCCCTCTTTTAAAAATGACCATCTAATTCCAATAAAAAAAAATTAAAATAAATGATTTTTTTTTAACGTAGACTATTCAGCCTAGAAATCAAAAATATCGACTAGAGTAAATATTGTTAACCATAGAGATGAAATTAATTTTCTATTCGTTTCATTATACGAGGAAACCACCTTTTTTTAAAAAAAAAATTTATTTCAATATTTAGAAAACTTTAACAAAAAAAAGACAAGAGCACAAAAATGAGCAATAAAGTGTAATTACAGGTAGTCTAATTTTTTTGGATATTGAAATTAAAATTTTATTATTTTGAATAGTGCAAGTGTTAATACACCACCAAGGTTTGCCCAACCAAAACGAATGTACACTCCATTAGAATTTCAAGAGGATTGGCAATTTGGTCTTTGTGATTGTTGCAGTGATTGCAGAATTTGTTGTCTCGGATTTTTTTGTTTTCCATGGTAGGTTTAGTCAAGTTTTTTTGTTCAAAAATGTTAAGCCTAATGATAAACTTAAAAGTATGGAATGTATTGTAATGACGGATGCAAGAGAGTTTTTGGGCACTGTTGCCATGCCTCACAGTATCGCTAATTTAAGAACAAAATTAAGAAGCACGTTCAAAATAAAGGTATTTTTTTAAAAATTTATTTTTTTTTGGTGTTCAAGTGTTGATCATATTATATCAATTAAGGGAAGCCTTGATGGAGACTCAGCTACTTCTTGCTTGTAAGTTTATTTCTTTAAAATGATTCCTTAATAAAGGCATTTATATTTTTTTTCTTAAGCTGTCCTTGTTGCACATTGATTCAAATTAAGAAAGAACTGTTGGCGAGACGTGAAATTGATCAATAATTTTTTTGACTTTAAAAAAGTTCTTTTTTTTTGAAAAAATAAAATTCAAGATTTAATTTAGTAAAAACTTTTGTACGATAAACAAATTTCGAAACAAAATCGATTTTCAATAAAAAAAAGAAATTTTTTTACAAATTTTATTTTCGTATTCAAATCGTTGAACTTTAGTTGAAAAAGCAAATTTTGCATTAAAAAATCCACCTCGTGTTAATCAAATTGAAAAAAGAACTCAGAGCAGCATTAATTGTAGAAAAAATAAGGTTTCCTCAAGACTTATAGTGATTGCTTATCTTAAAATTGGTTTGTCTTCCGGATTCGCCGTTGAAAGAGCTTTCAGATTTATCGAATTTTTCAAAATGTACTTATTCGACGTTAGGATTAAGAAAAATGCTGATATTTTTACATCCAATACATTGGCTAATGCTCATCTGGCTAATGGCAATCTAGTTTTCTAAGTTAATTTTGAAAAAAAAAATTTGGAAAGCTAATCTGGAAAGAATAAATGTTTAGAAGTGAGTGGGGAAAGTTCTATGTCATCGCGTTAAACGAAGAAAAATCTAAAGTGTAACATTTTGAGGATGGAAATCCCCATTATAAGTATACTTTAAACGGTAGTGACATTAAAGAAGCAGATGGAGAACGCGATTTGGGTATCTTTTTCACAAGTAATCTAAAATTTTCTACTCACATAAATTAAGCAAATGTGACCCTTGGACTTATTAAAAGAATCTTTCGGTTCCACAATGCCGAAACAATATCCAGACTGTACAAAACGTTTGTCCGACCACAGCTCGAATACGGGGATCAAGTTTGGATGCCTACATTAAAAAAGAACATAAACAATATCGAATCTGTCCAGCTTAGGGCAATGAAACTTATTCCTCAATTAAGAAACCTTGGCTACACCCAAAGTCTAGAAAAACAAAATTTATCTACTCTCGAGCTGAGAGGGATCAGAGGTGATCTTATCCAAATGTTAAAGTTTGCCAAAGGTTTTGACAAGATCAACTGGTTAAATCCAGTTATCTTCAAAAATGACTCTTCAAATGGATTGAGACAAGGTCCGAGGTTTCACGACTAAAGATTGAAAGACAATTGGTTAAAAATCTTCGTCAAAACTTCTTCGTCAACAGAATTTCAAGCGTATGGAATTGTCTAACAAAATAATGGACTCAAACTAAATTAATTTATTTAAAAACACCTTTTTTAATTATTATTATTTATTATTAGAGTATAAGGCTGAGGTCGATTTTCGACCACTTGCTTAATACGCTGTCGAATAAAGCCTACACAGGGAAAAAAAATGTGTCAAATTTTAGCTGAAAATTGACACAATTTTTGTGTTCTTAAAAAAGGACATTTATTGTGTTAATTTTACTACAAAATGACACATTTTGAGTCATTTTTTTTGTTTCTTGTTCAAAATACAAAATTTTTCTGTCCATCAAATCAATGTTAAAAATAGGCTTGACACAAAGATTGTTTAAAAATTCTACACAATTTGTGCATGTGAAAAAATGACACAGCTGTTGTGTTCTATATGACACAATTTTTTTCCTTGTGTACTGTAATAAAAAATAATTTTGCTGTTTCTTTGTTTCAAGAGAAAACAAACCATATAAATTTTTTTTAAATAAACACTCGATTGCCTATGTTAAGTTTAATAAATTAAAATTAAGTTAACTAAAAAAGTTCTGAACACTAGGCCTATTTAGAAATTTTTACATGATTAAAAAATCTTGTCAAAAAATCTTTTTTTATTTCAGAATACCAGCTTTTGGATTGTGTGGCGAGAAAGGGGACATGGGACCCTTTACTGTCATACACCTACATTTATGTACATAACGGGGGCTGTGAAGTTTTTTTCAATTCACTCATTTCAATTCAGTTAAACTTGAATAACTTTTCTTCCAGACAAGATAAATCCATTCTGCAAATTGCTACAACTTGGAACAATTTTGCTACACCTGGGATATTTATCTGCTAAAACTCTGCATATCTTATGCATTTTGCACGCCATTCAAAAAGATTACAAAAAATTGTGCATAAGAAATGCAGAGTTTTATCAGACGTATTTCCCAGGTGTAGCAAAATTGTTACAAGTTGTAGCAATTTGCAGAATGGATTTATCTTATCTAGGAGAAAAGTTATTCAAGTTTAACTGAATTGAAATGAGTGAATTGAAAAAAACTTCACAGCCCCTACATAACGTCCTATAAATCTTCTAAGACCGCTCACCCTTTACTCAGTTGCTGAAAGAGTATAAGGTAATGCTTTTTTCAAGCTGTTCTTAATTAGGTCCCATTAATGTTCCAAACTAGACTATAATTAAAAATCTATTCCAAGTATTCATTCGTAAGAATCGTTCCTGTGGCGCCACCAGTAAAAACTTACAGCAAATTAGTTTTTATCATGCGAAAATAAAAAAAAAAAATTTTTTTATTTCTTAAGCCTACTAGCCACTCCCTCCTTAATTTTTTAACTTTTTTGCATTTTAAAAGTTTATAATACATGTAAAAAAAGTTATCAGATAAGGTTTTGTGACAGTGAAAATATACCTCCTTTCGCCATTTGTATCAGTGTGACATAGCGACATCTCGCTGATATCACTGGTTTAGTTAATTAACTTAACTTTAGAAAGTTGAGTTAGTTTGAGCATAAAAGCATGTTCTAAAACGTCTAACGAGAGCATCGGGTAGACGGGCCCAAAGGTACTACATCTGGCGACGAGAAAATAAATTTCTAAAATGTTACCTCATGCTTAAGTGACTAAAAAATGGATTTTTTAATTTTAAATTTTAGCAAATTTTTCATCTTTTTTATAAAATTCTTTATTCTATTTTTTTAATTCTTATTTAACGGACCACTAGGCTCATGATCGGCAATCGGCCTCTGCTTGGAGATAATAAAACGATTTTAATGGAGTTGGCCGAATTTTCAAGTTCTTTAGGTTTTCATATTCTTTGCAATTATATCGAAATTGATATTTAACTTCCCACTGTAATTAATGGATTCCATCTCAATAGTCCGATATTTTTGCTAAACCGACGAGTTTTCAACCTAATTTATCGGATTAACGAAGAAAGGCTGCATCTTTTTAAATTTAATTAATCGATCTGATTCTAAAGATCAAGATTTTCTTAAAAATGACCCATGACCATATAATCGAGTATAGAGTGTTAATCCTCTACGTTAGATTCAAGACTCTTCACAAAAAAACAAGCCATGTTATATGTTTTTATTGAAACAATTTTGCATTTTAAAATTATAAAATAATAATTATATCTAGATCATTCACAAAAAGTTATCAATATCTGTTTCAAATTTTTCTTCATCATAAAATCCCGGATGAATATCATTCAATTTCTTATTCTTCATTAAATCAACATTTCTTTCGCTCTTTGTTCTCTCAAAAAGTCTTTTTAGATTTTCCTATTAAAAAAGGTGAAATAAAATTTTATTTAAAAAAATGCGTTTTAGCTATTGAAAAAGCCGTAAAATGAAAACTAAGTTAATTATTCGTCTCAATCAAAAGGTACATGCCCTTGATAATTTTTTAAACCTCCAAAGCTTTGACATGGTACGGCTTTTTTTTCAATAGACAAAAATAACTTTATAATTAACTCACTTGTTCTAAAGCCAATTTTTGGTTTTCTTTTATTGAGACTTGATCATCAAAAAAACTTTCATTCCTAAGAAAGGTAATTTAAATTTTGTTTAATAAATGAAGAGTTAAGAAGTCTTTGATTAGTCTAAAATCCTAAGCTCTTTTATAACAACAGACTTGACTGGGGTCAGCAGTGGGAACATATCGAAAAGAACACGAGTCACATCCCGTTTCTGATAAAACAACTCAAGCGTCTTGGATTTAATAAAGAAATTCTGGTAACTGTTTATAAAAGCCTAGTCGTAAGCCACCTTGATTACAATAGCCCGGTGCTCTATATGGCGAGTAAAGGAATTAAAACAGAAATATGTGACCTGCAGAAACGAATCCTGAGAATCATTGGTATAAATAAAAACGAGGCACTTGAAAAATACAATCTAGTTGATGCTGTTGAACGAATCGAAACAATGACCCTTAAAAAAGTATCAAAGCTCCTCGTCGACCCGAATAACGAACTGTCCATAAAATATCGAAACACCGACAGATCTAACTCTGATTTTTGCTACAAAACAAAACCGGCTAAAACGAACACATACAACGATAGTATAGTACAAAAAACTATCCGAATCCTAAGAGATGACGAAAGCAAGAAAAATTTACTTAATTTTGCAAAACCAACCAACGATAATAACGTACAAAAAAAAGTTCTTATAACGTCAATTAAACCTAAAACAGAGTGCTTAAATTGTGGTAAATATTTTGAAGCAAAGATCGGGATCAAAACACATATGAGATCATGCCATGTTCCAAAAATAATATAACCTCACATAACGAACCTCATATTTTATTTTATTTTATTTTTCAATTTCACACTTATTTTATTTTTATTTTTTATCCTTAATTTAAATTTTTTTTACCGATGTAAACTAATATAAAGTAATTCACAGATACAAAACTTTTGAGTGTTATGTCTTCACAGATCCTGACCAGGATCTGTGAAGATCCTGGTCAGGATTTAGGACATGGGGTTATATGAGAAATGCTAAGGTGAATTAAAATCTTGAATGAAAACCGCAATGAACCAAAAACTTACTCTGTTAGGTCTATTTTCTTAGAAGCCCAATCTTTAGATTTAATGACGTCTTTATGAGCAGCATTCGTGCTTAAAACATAGTTTTGACTCTCTTGAAAAAAAAAATTTATTTAATCTAGAATATTTTTAAGACATTTTTCTATTTTTTACTTTTTGCCATCATTAAAAATTTATCAATACTTTTATCGAAATAAAAACTTTTATGAATTGTTCTTAGATTTGAATCGATAAAGTCTTGAATTGAGTCATCGGAATGTATCGTATCTGCATCAAGTAATGCGCCAGTTGCAGATTCAAGATTCGATAATTTAAGATAAAACTTTTTGACTTCTTCTGAGCTAAGATCCTTTATAGAAAAAAAATTTTGATAAAATATTTTGATGAAATGGCTTCTAAAATTTAAATTTACAGTTTTGAAAATGTTAAAAAACTCATTTAATTTTTCGATTTCAAATGGTTTGAAAAAATGCTGTGAGTCTCGAGACGATTTTTGACAGTGAATCGTATAGAAACACATTGCAAAAAATATTAAAGTTTTCAACATTTTATGAAAAAACTAAACCGATCAAAAAATATTCACAAACTTTTTTTTTAATTTTCAAAATTTTTAATGTTGACCTGAAGATGAAACATAAACCACCAATTAATTGTTTAAGATAACAATTAAAAAAAAAGATAATTTAGATCAAGTTACTTGTTTGAGATAAAGAAACTTGAGCTTGGTTTTGATTATAATTTAAAGATAAGAAAACCGTTTACAAAATCTTTGAATCGGACTTTGCCGATAGTGTTTTATTAAGCAATTTTTTTGGTATGACTTAAAGCTACAACAAGATTGAAAAACTTATTTGAAATGAATTTGAAAGCATTATAAAGAGGATCTAATTGATAATTTGACTGCAACTTGAAATACATTTTGGTTGCAATGTTTAAGACAGTTGATACATTCATGAACGATAACAAATAAGTCCATTGTTCAAAACTCGCTCTGCTTAAATAAAAAGCATTTGAGGACTAAAGACTGTCGATTTCATAAGATGAACTTTTGTTCAAAAGATCTGAGCTTTCGGATGAATTCGGAAAAAAAGTGAACGATCTATCATCAAAGGATTCGAGCATTGGTTTTTGGAACATGTGAACGACCGGTTCAGTAAAACAAATATTTATAAAATTTAAGTTATAAAATCATGTATAGCCGTATAGCCGAGAGCCCGAGACTTAGAGCCCGTATAGCCGAGTGGTTTGCGAGCTAGTCTTGCAAGCAGAGGGTCGGAAGATCAATCCCCGCAAGGGGAGAAAATTTCTAACTGTATCTGTATTACGGGGCGATGTGTTTGATGGGAATGGTAGCTCAGTTGGTATCGTTGGTTGATCAATGCTCCACGAAAGTGTCAGTTCGAATCCCGCTCGGGTCAAATTTGTTTCAAAGAAGCAAAGAAACTAGCAAAAGCATTAAATGCCATTGGTGTAAAATCGAGTAAAACACCGAAGCCTTAGCTCTTAAATAATTTCAATTCACAGGTACAATACTTTGTATGTGCCACTAACTGTGCTAACATTATTTAATTAAATAAAGAACTTAACTTATAAAGAACTTATAAACTTATGTTTGAATTCTCAAAAAAATTTTAACTGTTAGAAATCAAAGGCAGGGTGTTTTTTTAAATCTAAAAAATGGTGATCCTGGATGGATCAAGTTTCGAATCATCGATTATTTGATCACCTTTTTGATGATAATCAAAAAAAATGATCGATCATCATAACTATCAGTGAATTTTGACATCACGACAATTTAAAATCAGATACGACATCAAAGATAAAGTAATTTGGGACTTTTTGGGTTGGACTTTTTGCATTTTAAGCTTGTAAAATTTCCTATTTTATAAAATATTTGAAATTGAAAAAAAAATCTGCATATACTGCACTTCCACCGAATTAATGGCTTGCCGTATTCGTACCGTACCGAACCATACTCAAAACGTACCCGTATCCGGCATGTTAAAATTTTTTGCTAATTTTCTTATTCTCAATTTTTATAAGCTTTATAAAAGCTGTGCTAAGGGTGATTTTGATCATATAAAAAGTTGTTCACTTGAAGCAAAGATTGCTGCATCGAATAACTAAGTCTGCAAAATCTCTGCAAATAAATTGCGCATTTGAAAAACAATACTTTTAATGACACGCAATCTTATTTTGATTTTGCAGAGATTTTGCAGACTTAGTTATTCTAAATCCGTAATATCTGTATCTCAGTGATCTGTTTTATGCGTTCTAAGGCTCTAAGTCAGTATTTTAGAGGATTAAAGAGGTGCTGTCAAACTTTGACTTTCATGTTTTAGAAGCCAATAAGGAATCGTGGCAAGCCCCCTAGCCCCACTGGCTTCAAGGACGGTACTAGGACGCTTTAGTACGAGTACGCCATTAATTTGATGGAAGTGCAGTAATTAAAATTAAAATGTCAAGGTCGAATTTTATCTACCGAGAATTATTTTTAATTTATTTATTTTTTCTACCAAATTTAATCATCATCAGAAAGTAAAATCAGAAGAACATTAAAATTAGAACACTGCCACTGGTCTTTAAATGAACAAAATAATTAAATTGGCAAAAACTTAGGCGGTTTTAGACTTTTGAAAAAAAGGTCCAAAATTGTTTCTCTTTTCTTTCTGATGTTTTTAAGAAGGAGTAAAAAAGAGCTCAATTCCGAATTTGTAATTAATTGGCTTAAAGAACTTTCAATAGGAGTTTATATTTACCTTTTTTAAGGTCATCCTCAACCTCAACCTCATGCTCATCCTCAACCTCATCCTCCGTAATTCTTTACATTGATTTTATTTTGATGGACAATTCGGATTCGAATTTTAACCGAAAATTCACATATAATGTACATCAAATTTGAAATTTTTATATGATATTTGATGTTCAGAGTTCGATGATTGATATTCCGGAAATAGTTTTAAAAATTTTCGTTAAAAATTTTTTCACATCAATTTTTTCAGACCTAACATTAGAAATTAGATGGCACACCGATCGACAGTACAGCTACAAAAAAAATTTTCGTACTGTAAATTGAGTCTGATTTTTTCAAAAATGGATTAACCCAAAATTTAAATTGAATTGAACGAAAAAATATATTTTCTAAAAACGTAATTCATGATGATCAAGTTTGTTATTTTAAAAAAAAAATAATAAATTTCATAAACTTTGAAGTTTAAAAATATTTTAAAGTGTTTTCTCACATCATTTAATTAAATAAAAATTAGATTGCGTCTCAGACGGTCTGACAGTAAATCTAATCGATTTAAAATTACTTTTATAAAAATTTCATAACAACTTTAATTTGATAAAAATGGTCGTTCATTGTTCCAAAAATGAACGTTCACCTTCATCGTTAGAATTCGTCCGAACCTTCAAAGGTTTTCATACATATTCTCGAGACCTTTCATAAATTTTCCGTTTCGGAACGTCTTCGAAAACTTATGAAAAGTCTCTATGAAAACCCTGCTTACTTGCTCATTGGCCAGAATTTACGCCTCCTTTTTTTACCCCACTCAGACATATTACCTGAGAATCAAAAATTTTTCGACTTTATCCCTGGATTGGAAAAGTTTAACGGTCTCTCAAGTGTTTTTTAACATCAAGTTGAAGAGAATTTTCCTGGATTCATGGAATCGTACCATAAACCTGAACTCATCGCTGCTTCAGAGCAGTCTGATCAATTCTATTGACCACGTTATCAAATTTTCGAACATTTGAAATTAAAAATTTTCTAAATCATTTATTCAATTTTAAAACGCTATTTAAACACAGTAAAAAAAATGTAAATTTTGTTTTATTGACTTTGCAACTAAAAAAAAACGGGATTTAATCAGCAACTCCTTGATTTCTCAATTCGAGTTTCATTTGAATAGCAGCACAACATGGAAACCAAGTAGTGTAAAGTTGATCCTCCAAGATACTTCCCTTTAAAAAATCAACCATTAATCTTTGCAAGTCTAGACTAAATTTTAATTCTTAATTACATGTAATTTATAATTTCCCCTTAACTTTGTTCGCAGCATACTTGAATTTGAGCAGCAAAAATTCAAAGGAAAGAAGCTTGTAAAACATTGCCAACAGCCAGAACATGAACCTTCTTTGGTATCTTTGTACAAACTGCAAATTAAACTTAAAAAGAAATATCAAATGTTAAAAAAATTTATTATTTAAAAAAAGCTGAATTTTACCATGGAAAGCAAAATGTACCACAGCAGCATAGTTTACAATCAACACAACAACTGCACAAACCATAAGCAAACTTGTTATCATAAGTCAATTGAGACAATTGCTTTCTCCTTGGTTCTGACAATTTCGGATAAATTCTTAATACAAAAAAAGTTTTGGATCGTAAGACCAACTTTAAGAAAAAAAAGAATCAGACTTTCCGGTTGACATTCTGAGCTTAGATTTTTTTCTTAAAAAAAATTTTTTTTTACGAAATATAAAAGTAATCTTATTAAAATATTAATAAAAAAATAAACATTTAATGTTTTTTCGATTATTCAAAAAAAAAAACTCAAATTAGCTGTAGACTTAAAACGGAAAATTCAATAATTTATTTACATGTTATTATAACTATAGCAATACTTTTTTAAAAATTTTTAAGGATTTAGAAAAGTTACTTTGAAAAATAAAAATTAATCTTAATATTTTCAAAAAAATCAACATCAAAGAAATTAAGAGTTAAAATCTAAAAAAAATTATTTTTTAATATCACGACATTGATTAGTTTACTGAAAAAATTAAAAATGAGCAAAATGTAATTTTTCTATTCCAAAAGCTTAACTCGTTTAAATTAACCATTAAGTGCTTATTGTTGTTGTTTTAAGTTCACCAGCAAATCTGTCCCAGCCTAAAAAAAATCCAAATGCGTTTAACTATGAATATGAATGGACATATGGTTTATGTGATTGTTGTTCGGATTGTAAATTATGTTGTATGGGATTTTGGTGTTTACCATGGTAGGGTGCAATAATTTAGCCTAAAGATCGTTTTTAATTTTATAATTTTTTTTCAAGTTTACAATGTATTTTGTTCACAGACGCGAGAGTAGGTTTTCATTTGAACAAACACTGCTGAAGAAAAACTTAAAAAATTTAATTTTCAAGGAGTATGTTTTGACTTGTTGTTCTTTCAAAAGTCTTGGTAATTTGAGAGCCAAAATTCGATCTTCATATAGAATAAAGGTATTCTTAAGCATGTTATCTTTGTATGAAATTTAAAATTTTTTTTTAGGGTAAATTGGACTCAGACGCAGCAGTAACACTATTGTAAGATTGTAGACTAACGACTATACTGTTATTTTAGATTTAAATTTGTATTTTTTTGATCTAGCTGTCCATGTTGTGCGGTTATCCAAATGAAGCGTGAACTGATAGCTCAAGGGGAAGCTTAAATATTCTATTTAAAATCAAAAAACTTATTGAATTTTAATGTTATTGATCCATTAAATTTTAGTCAAAATTTTGAAATTAAAATTTTAGTTAAATAAATATTTTTCATTTAAGTCTTTAATGTGATAGGAGTAAAGC
Source organism: Brachionus rubens (assembly GCA_022207745.1). Lineage (NCBI taxonomy): Eukaryota > Metazoa > Rotifera > Eurotatoria > Ploima > Brachionidae > Brachionus > Brachionus rubens. The sequence goes on along the minus strand of JAJVHD010000011.1, from coordinate 2,155,278 downwards.
AACCGTTCAATTACGAGTAAGAGTTGTTTACGGCCTTTGGTTCGACCAGTAGAAGTATAAGAATATTCCGGACGGCAAGTTATTTTTCTAGGAAAATGAATGATTTATTCCCTACTTTAAATATTTTTAATTATTTCTAAGCCAAAAAAATGTTAAGTAAATACCTATAATCTAGACAACATTTTGTTTGTTTTGACACGATAGCAAATCCACTAAGTTTTACCCTGGAATTTTATAATTTAAATATTAAATACAGAAGCTGCAGGTTAAAAATTAGGGATTACTTTTTAAAGAAACGACTAGCTTAAGATTCCGTAAATATTTGTTTTATAACGCTTTACTTAAAATCAAAAATACACTTATAGAGCAGGCACCTCTTACCATCGATCTCATGTTCGAGTGCCTGTCTTAAACATGAATTTTCTAGATTTAACAATGCATTAATCCACGAAAATTTTGGTTTTAAGGCATGCACTCCAAATCGAACACACTATAACCGACTGAACACGCTATAAAAGCTTTCAGAACCTTTCATGTCTTTTTATAGTCTTTCATAGCTTTTCGAGTCATTTCATAAGTTTTCGGAGACTTTCGGGATCCAAAAATTTATCCAAAAATAGCCTAATTTGAAAATTACCCTAATTATCATCTTTAGATAAAAAATTTTCAAGAAGTCTTGGTGAAGTCTAAACCTAAATGAGCTTTCACTATCAAAACCCTTTCTGCGAACGTTCGGCCATTTAATTCTTAAATGACCAGCATATTATTTCTTTTCGTTTTAACTCATCAATGTTATTTGATCAACAATTTTTTTTTGGGCAGATAAGAAACAATTTCAGGTAAAGGTGTGAAATTTTTTTTGTCTATCGGTATGTAACCTATGTTTGTAGTCAAAACAAAAAGTGAAATAAAAATTCCCCACACAAATAGCCGATAAACAAAAATAAATATTACAAGAAAATAAGTCAATTTTTCTAAACAATGAAAACTACAAAAAAAAATTTGAATTAAATGATCAGTCTTAGTGACTTGAGTCCGAGTCAGAGTCGCTTGGTTTGTTGTGACTCGACTTGAGTCTGAGTCCGAGTCATGACTCACGAGCCTGACTTGAGTCATTTGACTTAAGTCAAAAAACAGCATTTTTTCCGAGTGTAAGTTTTTTAATTCTAATTATGATAAACATTAGTCTTAGTTAAGGGCACGTTCAAGAATATAGTTTGTAACTAATTTTATTAAAACTAGCATACAAAAGCTTAATCTTTTTTAGATTTGATGATGCAATAGAAATGGAAGTATAAGAGCTCACCACCCTAGAAACGTAAAACTAAAATGTAAGAAGTGAACTCCAAGTGATGTTATAAAAAATCTATGTCTGGTTTGAGCTCATTGTTAAAGATTACCACAATCTAATTTTTTTTGGAAATATCAAACCAGTTTTAAATAATAAGAATTAAATATTAACGTAAAAGCTCGATATTTATGACATGTCACCGAGCCTATACCGAGCATTTACGTTATATGAAATTTTCCTCATCATTCTTTAATAATTTTAATACTGATAATAATTTTAATATGAGACTTTTTCAGTTAAAACGGCAAATTAAAAATGAGAGTTGAACTTTTAGACAAAGCTGAGATCTTAGTAAAAAAGTTATGAGATGTATTTGGAAAAATTAGAGTCATTTTGAGTCATTTTTCTATGACAGTGACTCGACTCGAGTCTGAGTCACTTTTTTTTGTTGACTCGGACTTTAAGTCTGAGTCTATTTTTCAGGAAAAAAATGACTTGACTCAAGTCACAAAAAAAGGACTCAAGTCTGACTTGAGTCACATTTGACTCGAGTCAAATTTTTGAGTCACTATCTCTGTAAATGGTGAATTGTTGAGTTTTTTTTAACTCAATCAATTCAATTTTTATTTCAAGTAAAAAGTTCACCGCACTTAAATTCAAAAATTTTACAAGATTTAACGGTTAAATAAAAAGAGCTGGATTGTTATGATGAAAAAACGTTTTTAGAAACAAAATGAAAGATTTTTAAGGGTTTAACAATAAATTTCATTTGCAAGAATTTAAAAATTTGTTTGAAAAAAATTTTTTCTCAATTTACATGAGAAATTTTCGGAAAGATATTTGTTAATGCTCAAAAACACTTTTTGCATTTTTTTCGATTTTTGGTTACAGAAAAATAGAAAAATTTATTCTGTTTCTAATTCAGATTCGTCATTACCCTGGTCTCCTGTAGTCATACCTATCTCGTCGATTTTTATTTCATCACCGGTATATAAGCCATGAATATTTTGAGCATCATCATCTTCAATATCATCTATGAATTCTTGATTGAGTATAAAATGTCTAAGCTACAGTACATTTCTGAAATAAGTTGACACTCTGCCTAAGCAATGCTCTTGAGCGTCTTAAGCAATGCTCCGAAACATGTCAACTTATTTCAGAAATGTACTGTACCTACAAAAGGCATCAGTCATATGTGACGTAATCCCAGCTTAGTCGAATGATATTTGTATAATCTTTGGGTCAAAAGTTTCCCAAAAATACTGATCCATTGTATTGTTTTGTCTTAGTGTACGTTTTCTCTGAGTTTATCTGCCATTTATTCCAAAAATTTCGATACAAAGCTTTCAAAGGTCTAAACCATGGTATATCTGCCGGCTGTAAAAGATTGGTTGGTCTTTTCGGAACAAATGTTAAATTGACGTTTGCGGCCGCAAGCGAATTACTGACCAACTGTGTGCAATGACGTGGCGCGCAATGCATTTACAAGTTACTTAAAATAAACAGTCTGACGAAAGGAATTTTTTATCCAGATCAGACCAGAATTAAACGAATTAAATACAATCATTCGTAATAATTCAACCAAAAGAAATATTTTTCTTGAAAGTCAGAAAAATAAATTTTCTTTACGTAAAAATAAAACACTGATTTTTGAAAATAAAAGTTTATTCGAGAGTTTTTTGTTTTGAATAATTAATCAAAAAAAGAATACTTAAAGAAAAAAAACCAAATAGAATTATGAATTTGTGTTAATAAGATTATTCGCTACCATGCTATAAGCCTTAGCCATACAAATATTCACGCCACGATCTTTAAAATCAACTGTGTACGTTGAACCACTAGGCTCATTACTATAATCTTGACTTGGACCAACTTCAACTGATGAATGCGAATATTTTCGGCTCTCGGACAAAGAATTCTTTGAGATTGTCTTTTTAACTTTCAATGACGGAATTAATTGATTATCCAAAGTAGTTATAAATCTCTAGGCAACAAGAAAAAACAAAAGTTTTAAAGACAAAAATTTAAAAATTAATCAACAAAAAAATTACAATATTCTTGTTATGGGTTAAATTTGAATCAGCAAACGACGGTTGATATGAATTTGAAGCAGGTCTTGAATTTTCATCGTTTTTTTCTCTAAACGAAAAGTTATTATTCGACTCATTAAATGATGCATCATTATCAATAGGCTTAAAACCAGTTCGAAGTTTTGAACGAAAAGCGTCTATTGGATAAGGTTCTTTATTTTTTTTGAAAACATTTTGAAATTCTTCTGGATCATAGGAAAAGTCAATCATTTTTTGAGTTTTAGTTTCCATTGGTATATGAGCAATAATTTGTTTGTTTTTTCCTTCGACAAGTTCTTTAGTCATATGAGGTCCACGTGTTTTAAGATACTCTTTTATGTTTATTTTATGAAAATCGTTGGTATACACTGTGTCTAAATTCATTTTGCCTTGGTTTATTTTGAATGTATTCTCGAAAATGTTCAATCCCGTACTTTCGGCTTTGTGTTTTCCGTAATTCTTATAAAAAAGAGTTTCGTTAGTCGTTAAAAGATCTCTTTTTTCATTCGGATAGAGAAGACGACCTAAAATAATAAAATTAAAATATTTACTTGTGAGTAGAAATGATTTTTTTTTATAACTTACTTGTGAATTCTGGGTACTCAGGTATAGATTTTGTTGGTGGCGCTTGCCATGATTTATAATGATCTTTATTAGTGGTATGAGTTGTAAATCTCACATCACGATCTGGTAATTCAATGCTTAAACAATGTTTATTTAGAGATTAAATACAAAAATTAAAATTTTAATTTAATAATTACTTGTCTCCTCTAGGACCGTGTCTATATGGTAAATTTATCTTAGAATAAAAAAATTTTAATGATTGATTTTGTCTCGACTCTACTTGAAAAAAAATGGTAAAGAGCTAAATTTTAAGCCTTAACAAATAGAGTCATAAACACGTGGAACCGATTACCGCACTCAGTGGTTGATGCTAAATCTGAATGAAGTATGTGAAACAGTGTAAAAAAAAACATTTAAGTTATTGCCATAGCTCTTGGGGTTTAACTCTTTTGGATGACAGTATAACTGTTAATACAGTTAAAATTGAGTTCGGATGAATAATTCGGATTAAAAACCTTAATTTACCATCAGCTAGACCTTAATGTTATAAAATTACGGCTAAAACTAGTCGAGTAAAAATAATGAAATTGATCTGGCCATGATCAACCGCAGATGTGTAACAAACATTTGTGCATTTTTTTGGATTTAAGATTGTGAGCTTTATTTCAAAATGGAGGACTTCGAATGAAACCTTTCTTAGAAGTTGTGCTTTGTAATGTATTACTTGGTTTGCCATTAATAAATCTGGTCCGAAAATCACGAAACCTCCAAGACAATCGATTTTATGAATTCCTTAAAACCTTGTATATTATACAAGCCTTAATAAACTTTGAATGCTTGCAGTCTTCCTCTTAACTAAGAAACAAGCTTTAACTAAGTTGTTTTTTTTAAGGCTCAGAAACAACACCAAGCTTTTGCTTAAATGACAAATAAGTATAAGTCGTAGAATCATATCGATACCTAGGTATTGAAATTAACAACAGACCTGACTGGGGTCAGCAGTGGGAGCATATCGAAAAGTACACCAGTCACATCCCATTTTTGATAAAATCACTCAAACGTCTTGGATTTAATAAAGAAATTTTGGTGGCTGTTTACAAAAGCATAGTCGTCAGCCACCTTGATTACAATAACACGGTACTCTCTATGAAAAGTAAAGGAATCAAAACAGAAATCGGCGATCTGAAAAAACGAATCCTGAGAATCATCGGTATCAATAAAAACGAAGCATATTGGTATCAATATAACCTTCAAAATTGCCAATAAAAAATAATTCCTTTATTTTATTTTATTAAAATAGAGGTACAACCCTGGTCATTCAAAGCTTCCAAAAATGAACGTTCATGAACATTCATGTGCATTCATAAACATTCAAAGAACCCTGAATGTTCAAAAGTCTTATATTTTCAAAAGTTTTCAAGTATTTTCAATTTTTGAATTTTTGAAAAAAAAATTGAAGACTTTTGAACATTAAGAGTCCCTTGAACGTTCATTTTTGGAAGCTTTGAATGACCAGGGTTGTATTAAGGTTGGATAAGCCTAATAAGCAAAAATTTTTGACCATCGTCTATTTAACCATCACAGAAATAAAATTTTTCTGAAGTAGGTCTGTCTAAAAAATTGTTTTTTAGAGATGCGCCTCTAAGCTACAGTTTCAGGTAAATGTAAGTAACCACAGTTTAAATCTACTTAATTTTCCGCAGAGTTCAAATGAGTTTAAATAAACATTTTGCAAACAAAAACTAATTATAAGTTCTTTTTAAGGTTTTGTTTTGTTTTTTTTTCAAATAAACAATTTTAAACAACTCATTAGTAACGATATTTTCTCATTAAAAATCATTCTTTGCTTTCAAAATTATAAAAGGTATTTTGAAAATTAAAATTTTAGAAGACCTACTAATTAAACATTAATTTTTATGAAAAAATTAAATTTGCAACATTTAAATGATTAGAGTTAAGGGTTTAGTCTTTATTTAGCTATAGGATTATGAAAGGTCTTATCGGCACTCAAGTAGTCGCCGTATATTCTAGAATTCTACTAGATGTAACATTTCTTGCAATGCAGTAATAAGCTCTCAAATAATTATGTAACAGTCTGTGATTAATCCAAGACACCATGTTTCCTGTTTTTTTTTAAGAAAAATAAAATAAGCTTAATAATTACATGATTTGATGAATTATCAAAATTTGAATCGTTCGATTTAAAATCAAATTTCTTGAATGTTTCTGTATACAAGGTACTCGTTTCAAATGGTGATGGTTTATTAATGTTCGATTCAAAAGCGTCTGATATTTTTAAAGCAAACTTTTTGCATTGATTCGTATGCTTTTTTTTACTTCTATCAAAACATCTTTCAGACATCACAAATAAGTAAAATTCAAAAAAAAAAGTCTCTTGTTTCTAAATACACTTACCCACAATCGCAAAGCTCACAAAGACATTTGAAATGTGGAAAATCCGATAGCTTAAGATTATACCAATCTGGATTGTGTATCTTTGGCATTTTATATAAAATCTAAAATAAAATCGCAATTTTAAAACTGCACTCAAAAAAAAACAATTATAAAAAAAAATGTTTTTATTAAGTTAAAGTTACTAAGAAAACAAATTTATCCGATAACTGTGAAACAAATAAAGGTTCTTTATTTTTTACCATAAATTAATGTTGTCTCTTCTTAAGAGTAAAGCTTAATACTTTCCATTTTGTTGAAACTATAGAAATTTAAAAAAAAAAAAAGAAAAATTTTCGATTTGATCAAATAAGGTAAACACAAACAATAAAGTTATAATTAAAGAAGAAAAAAAAATAAAATTTTTAAAAGCAATTTAACAGCATATAAAATAATTAATTGAATTGAGTTAAGATGTGTGTGTGTGAAACATTAGTCAAATACCTAAAGCTAATTTTTTTTAAGATTTTTTTTCGACAATTTATTTGTTGAAATAATAAAAAAACTTAAGTTTTTTTTTGTTTCTTTCTTTCTAAGGATTAGAAAATTGATTAAGAAAATTTTTGTTTAAAAAAAGTTTTAAGTCAAAAAAACCAACATAAATTTTAACGGAGTAGTTTTAAGAACCCAGAGGCACTTGATTATGTTTGAGTTTTATTATTTTTTCAAAATTTTTAAATTTTTTTTGTTTCGAATAATAAATCTTTTTCTTGTTCGTTTCAATTGTGTTACATTAAAAATATTTTAAATTTCCTTATTTAAAAGTTAAAAAAAAAACAACTCACAAACTAATTTATAATAATTATTTTTTGTTGCTTCAAATCTCCAATATTATAACTTTTTTCCATTTCTCTTTTTGAACTTTTTGACACTAAAATCTCTGCATTGGACCTTAATTTTTTATCCTTTCAAGAACCCTATTAGTTTTCACCAACTATTTTTACATAATTTTTTTACGAACAGAGAGGTTTCAAATGTTTTACCGCAAAGTGTTGTCGACGCAGAAACAGTTAATGGCTTTAAAGCGGGACAGAGAAGTGTTTGGTATGGAACGAAGAAAGAAAAGAAAGACTGCCACAGCTCTTATAGATGCCGAAAGGCCTTAGTATAGATATCTATACTGCAGTCTCAACACTACTACAACTACTACTAAATATGGTCAAACATATGTAATGCATCGAGTAGGGTATGGGTTAACCAACCCAAACCAAAAAATCCTAAATAACGGCCTAATCCATAACCTACCCAACAGGAGCGAAGTCCGACATTTTCGAATGAGGGGGAGGGGGGCAAGTAAAAGTTTTTTACAGATTTTCTTATTCTCAATTTTAAAACCGGTAAAGAATATGTGCAAAGAGGGGTTTGACAAATATAAAAATGGTTGCAGTTGAAACAAATTTTGCTGCACCTATTATAAAAGTCTGCAAAAATCCTGCAACTGGATGCAGATTGCACATCACTCAAAAGTATTTTATTTACATGCGCAATTGAATTGCACAAATTTTGCAGACATTCCACACATTTTTTACCAGTTTTAAAATTTAGAAAAAGAAAATCTGTAAAAAACTTTAACTTTCCGGGGGGGGGGAGCTCAAGCTCAAGTTCAACAAAATAAAAAATGTCAAATACCACCCTCTCCGAGTACTCAAAAGTTTTCTTTAAGAGCTATCTAATGATTGAAAAGACATAATATAATAAGTCCTGAAAACGATAACAGAGATCCTAAGCTACTAAAATTACTTTTAGCTCAGTTTCGACCTTGAAAAAAAAACACAAAAATTTAGAACTAAATATAGCAATTTAATTAGAAACATATTTAAAACAAAAAAAATACCCAATAATATATTATTCATGCCAGGATACAAGAGAGCATTATGAATTGAAGTTTTTATGTTGAAATAAAATTTTTTTTCTTCCGGTTAAATATTTAAGAAGTCTTTATTAGTTAATCTTTCTTGTACAATTGAACTCCTTAGCCAGTTTTTGTGAGTCAATAATATTAGCTCGTGTCAAAACTCTTTGATAAACGTGTATTGAGACGTGAAATGGAAACAAAATTTTAATGAACGGAAGCAAGTGTACTTTAATTGCTTTTTGGCTATAATTGCGCAATTTTAACTTAAAGGGTCTGGTCTTGAATTTCAAATAAACTACTAAAAAACTTAAATCATTTGAATATCCTTCCTGTTCAAAATGTAATAAAACAATTCTAAATAGAAAAAGAAAAAAATATCTAAGCCGGTATCCATGGCGATGTAAGTCGTTTTTTTACTTATTTGTAAGATCGCAGCAACTCGATCTGGCTATTAAGTGCTTTGACAATAGGTCACATTCTCTACAGACCCGACTAAAATAAAATTAAAAATATAACTTTAAATTCAATAATTCAGAAATTTTATTTTTCTTAATTATTCTTCCCGGGTGTTAAAAAACGCGGCGTTTTAACGCGTTAAAAAAGTTCAACATGGCCAGTTTTTTTTTGGAAAAACGCGGTAAAACGCGCTTTTTTCGACGAAAACACGGACACGTTCAACGCGGCGTTAATTGCGTGAAAACGCCGCATTTTTTAACACCCAGGTTGTTCTACAGCACTAAAGTGTGAGTCCGAAATTTTCAATCTTAGAATCCGTGTAAAAAGCATTATAATAATGACTATATATATGGTCATTTAGCTTCTAAAATCCTAAAATAAATAGTTTTCGGCTATGATATGTAATTATACGAGTTAAATTATACGACTTTTTTTTGCGCAACTGTGCACAAGAGTTTTTTAGATTTAGAAATTTTTTGTTGATTTTGAAGAAGCTTCTAAATAAGGCGAGGGTCATTCCAAATTTCAGTAGAAAAACAGTATCTTGAAAATAATCATCTTTTCGTCAAATCTTCCGTCATCTACAAATGTCACAAACTTTTTAGCTAGTTAACAGAAGTCTGATCTTCTTTGGCCTGACCTTGTTTAAGTTCGATTGACTCGCGAGTTTCGATTCACGTTTCCATAGGAACTCCGATATTGGTACTTTTTTTAGTTGAAGGGTTTTAACAGTCGCCTCGATGAATAATAAGTGAAGACACAAACAAGCTAGCTTTAGAACAGCACAACACTGAAGGCCACAAATCGAAACCTTAAAATTTTAATCTTAGCCTTGCAATTTTTTTATACCTCTCTAGAATACACATGCAAAATTTCCAAATTAGTTGATTATGAAACTTAAAAAATAAATCTAAAATTAAGAAAAAATATTTTAAGTGCCAAATCAGAATTGAAAAAAACTAAAATTTAAGAAAACATCTAAAAGGAAAATGGAAACAATAAATTTAAAAAAAATTTTTTTGATCAGACTAGAAAATGTTTTGATAATAAATAGCTTTAAACCATTCGAAATTTATTTTAAGTTTATTCAATTTTATTTTTTCATTTAAATGACGTAACCTTCATGGATAAAGTTTTGTTGAGTAGAATTAGAGTAGTTAATTATTTAGAAGTAATCTATGGCTGGCTTCAAATATACGTTTGTCGTGCTCTCCATCTGACATAATTCTTCTTACTTTTGGCTGTCATACTCTCATGCTTAGTTCAAATAATAGTGCGAATTAACTTCTTCACAGCGATGAGAATAGACGGTATATTACAAGCTTGAATCAACCGATCTTTCGAGAACTTTTTAAAATGAAAATAAATAACGTTTAAAGAACAAAATCAAATTTTTTATGAGAAAAAACAATTTTGAGATGAAATTAAAAATGATTCTACAAGTATAACGGAATTGAATTGACAACGGAAGTGATATTTCAAGATACCATCTTTTAATGAAAAATTTCAAAAAAATAATTTTGAAAACTTAAACACTTTAAGCGTGAATTTTTCAAAATTTAATTGAATAGCAAAAAAATAGCACGACACTTTTTTTCCTTATAAAGGGTAAGGTTAAGTCCGAGAAAAACGTCCATCTCGAGCAAAAAAAATATGTAATTGACATCATATATGTAATCTTCCGAACCACAAACCATAACAAAATCAATTTTTTCAATCTTTCCATCAGCTCATTGCAGCCAGATGCCAAGATACTACAAACAAACAATTAAGAATTCAAGATAGGAAAAAGAAATCAATCGCACACAAAATTCTGAAATTATGATATTAGGATCATCAGATACATGTTTCTTTGGTTTTGGGTGCTATTAAATGTGTGAATCGGGTCATTTTTTCATAAATCGAATAAAAAGCCTCTGAGGGGGTAGTTTTGCAAGAGAATTTCAAATTTTTTTTATAAATTGCAAAAGTAGCCCCATATATTTATGCAGAATCGTCTCTTGTTGATGCTAGATTGTAGAAAAATACGGGTATCGGGAGTTTCCTTGGACTAGATACGATTTAACTGAAAAAATACTGTTTTTTTACCGTTTTTTCCCGATTTTAAATTTACGGAATTTTTTTATCGGAACGATTTTGGTCCTGGCAACAATAGTAGCTTTTTAGCTTTCGTTTTGTACCTTCAGGGAAAGAGTCTCTTTTACCATTCATGAGATCTTGACTGTTTAAATATAGCACCTTTACACTTTCTACCAAAAAGCGGAGGGGTAGGGGTTAAATTCTTGATTTTTCATCCCAACATCTATGATGTTGAAAATGTTATCGACCGAATCAAATCTCAAATTTGTACACTTTATTGTGAAAATGTTTTTATGGTTTCAGTTTAATAAGAAAAATCATATTTATATAATAAATCGTTAGTTTTCTGTTATTAAAAAACACTCTTAGCCATAAAGTTTGAATTTATTTTTCATTTGGAGAGCGCTTTTGAATGACTGCATTTTTTCTGTCATAAATCATCAATGGTTCAACAGACTGACAAAGGCTCGGTTTAGACAAGTGTTGATAATCGATGATTGGACCAATTAGACAAAACGAGAATGGCAAGTTCATATAGGAAAAAAGCACTTGCATAACACTAGAAGGCCCGATTTTTCATATACCATTAAAGCCCGGTCGTGTCATTTTGACAATACATTGATTTACTCATCAAACACAAAGAAAATAAGCTGCTTCAAGTTGGATCTTTGTTTAAAACAATTGATTGGTGTTTTATGCATCTTTAAAAACTCATTATGTTGGCTTGGATATCGGGTGCTTGTTAAAGAGTCTAGTAGTAAAGTAAAAAGGATGTTTGAATACGTTGAAATCAAAATATGCATTAAAAAATTAAGAAATTCTGAAAAACTTTCAGACGTTGTATTTATTGATCTATAAGACCAAATTTCAATATAAAGATATATTTGAAATCAGCTCATCAAGATCATGACCTTTAAAGTAGATTCGGATACTTACCTGGTGTGTTATTCACACAACGTGTCAAAATGACACGACCGGGCCTTTATGTTTAATTTTTTTTTACATAGGGAAGATAAAATAATAACTCTAATCTGAGTAAAAAATTCGATTTCTTAGTTAAAAACACATCTGGGATTAAAGTTTCAAACCGATACCTTTTTTAGTTTTATTTTTATAAAGGTTTGAAAGGCCAAAACGTGTCAAAATGACACGCCGGGCTTTCTAGTGATAAATATACTGAAGTATCCTGATGATAAATTACTAGTAGATGAGCATGCTTTTTACACAATGTATGACAGCAAGATCTTCTTGCATGCTGAAACAACAATACTGTTCAGCATTTATGTATGTTGAATTAAAATGTATGCTATAAATTAAATTTTATATGCTATTAAGATTTCAATTTATGCTAAGAGTATGGTTCAATTAGAGATGCAATTGAAATCAATGAAATATGGTTAGTCAAAGTAGAACGATAAGCACTTTTTTTGATAACCCTCATGTATTAACAAGACATAAATGCGTGCACCTTATAAATCTTCACGATTTCAAAAAAAAATTTATTCAAAAAAACTATACCACGTTGTTTAGCATGGAAAATTAAACCTGAAAAGTTGAAGGTACACGGGTTCAAGGTCTATGTTTACCCCGAACCCTAATTTTTGCGCATTATGAGGGTCCAAAATTTAGAGAATTAAATTTAAAGAACAAATATCGGAACAAATTTTTAACTTCCCAGAAACTAATAAAAAATCCCAGAAACTTTTTGGAACCAAAATTATAAATAAATTTTTTTGAGCTTTTAACATGAATCATTTTTATCTTTTGGCATATTAAGTAATGACCCTATAAAGTGAATCTGTTAAAGATTTATCTTGAGTCATGGAATCTGTATTTTGGTGACTATGGGATTATTTCTTTGTTGATAAAAAATGTATTTAATTAAAAAGAATCAAGAATTTTACATTAAAAAAATCTTTTTACTAAAGTCATATATAGAAAAGTCAATCTTGGGCAAAATGATCTTAGATCGAGTATTTATTTGATTGCCAATGTTTCAAAATTCAGAAAGAACATCTATTTTCTATGCGACCCCCGTAATTTCATAAATTTACATTCATGTACACGTTCCAATTAATCTTCGAAGACTCCTTAACCCTTACTCTCTTACTGAAAAGTGTATTAGGTAATGTTTTTTTTCCAAGCTTTTCTTATTAAGGCTCCATTAATGGTCGTAACTAGACTATAATTACAAATCCATTTCAAGTATTCTTCGTAAGAACCATTCAAAACTTGTCTTTTGGTAATTGATTTAAAAGGTAAACCTAGAGGACTATCATTAGAATAAATAAAAAAGGGGAATGCAAAACAATGTTAAGAAAAGTTTCGAGTGAAAAAATCCATTCTAGTTAACGATAGCTTTGCGGTATTTAAAAAAAAGTAAAAAATCTTCTCTCAATTTTCCAGTTGATTAATGATAACAAAAGAGAGGAAGAGGAGAGTAGTTGGAGAGGAGTGAATTATTGCATCGAAAGTCCATTGAATTTTTAAACTGAAATTTTTAATGAATTTAAAAGGAGAGGTTTTAAGAAAAATTAATTCTCAGAATATTTTACAATTGGGGCGCCACAGCAATTTTAAAATGGTAAACCTTAGAAATAAGTTAAAATGTTTGAGTCCATAAGGGTCAATTTAGCTAAACTGAATTGATCACTGATTAGTTACCATGATAAATAACGTCATATATAATATTTATGATAAAGACTCCGAAATAATAAAAAAAAATTTATCAGTGAGTATGCAAAGTGAGTAGAATTGTGCATTCACGATGAGAAACAATAAAAAATAAATTCATAATAAATTTAAATAAAGTTTAGTTGGTTAAATTAAGAACATAATTTCGACAAGTGAAAATTATATTTTTTTTGAAAATTATTTTTAAAAAAAAATCATTTAAATTTTTATACTTCTTTTTATTTATGATTAATTTTTAATATATATGAAGATTTGATTTTTTTTTTATTTTTAGTTTTATTATTTTTTTTTTGAGTTTATTTCAAATAAATAAATCAAATGAGTAACCCTCCTCGAAAACGTAATCATTTGACTTGATTTTTTTGTTCTTTATATCAAATTTTAATCAATTTCTTTTTGTTTTGTTGTTTAAAGCATCAAAAGGACCTAGAATTCCTCCTCTTAATATCAAATTACAGCCTACACAACCGCAAAAACCGTAAATTTGCTTTTTTTTTCCTCGACTTTCTGTTAAAATTTATGTTTTTTAGACGTTTTGAATTGAACCGATCATGCAAGATCTCAAAAATGGAAGAAGGAGAGTTAAAAGAATACATTATACAATTTGACGAACTTCAAAAAGGCGACTTTCTAGGCAAAGGTCAATTTGGAACAGTCAAAAAAATGTATCACAAACCAACAAACTTAACCTTCGCTGTCAAAGTAAGAAAAAAAAATTTGACTTGAGACTTATTAAATATTTATTTAAGATGATAAATGACGAATTAATGGAGGCCAACGATAGTCGAAATTCAGAAATAATGGATTTGCAAGCACCTTTAAAAATTGGTGACGGTTGTCCTAGTCTTATCAAGTTCTACGGTGCTATGCATGCTGAAGTAAACTTTTCCAACAATTTAAAAAAATATTTTTTATTTAAAACTGGTTGTTTTTTAAGTCTTATATTTGGATATTAACAGAAGTAATGGACACATCATTAGATCGATTTTATGCCAAGGTATTTGCGTTAGGTTTGCCAATGCAAGAGATTTTTGTTTCAAAAGTAGCACATGCTGTTGTTATAGCTTTGGATTATATGAGACAGTTAAAAATGATGCATCGAGACATTAAGCCTTCAAATATACTTTTGAATTATAATGGTGAAATTAAAGTATGTGATTTTGGTATTAGTGGTTTTACGACAAATTCGGTTTGTACAACTTTTAAAGGTTGTCAACGTTACATGCCGGTAATTTGAAAACAAAAAAATTTCTTTTTAAAAAGTTTTAAAAAATTTTTTAATTAAAAAAAGCCCGAAAAAATTGATCCATCGTTATCAGGTACAGGTTATACGATTAAAGCTGATATATGGAGTTTAGGAATAAGTTTGGTAAGTATTTAGTTTTAAAACAATATTATTTGTTTGGGACCTTTTGTATTCGTTTTGGGTTGATGTAAGATCGTTTTGACATTGATAAAATCGAGTGTCAAGGTCAAAATTCAATTAAATGAACCCTGATTACGAATCTGAAAGAATTTTTTTTATTATCTTTTAATGATTGTTTGAAGAAAGAATTTCAGGGTTTAAAAATTTTGAAAATCTGATTTGATACTCGTAAAAAGCGTACAGGAAAACCTGAAGATAACCAATTTTTTCCATACCAAGAAAAAAGATTTATGACGAGAAAAGGGTCAAATTGAGCATTAACCGTTAAAATAAGAAAGCAAATAATTAGTCTTTTTTTAAAATCACAAACGCTGATTACGAAATTACCAAAACATTAGTTGTTTCTAAACACGGAGCTCGTTCAACGAACATGCTAAGATATACAATATTTTTTTACGGAATGCTTACCAAATAATGGAATCGTAAACGGGGGATACCTGAAAAAAGCTCACACCTTGGATATTTGAAAAAAGAACATAGGGGTGTAAATCCTTAATTTTGAGGTCAATATTTTAACTGATAATATAGAAATGTTCCTCTCGTCAAGAGCTAACATTTGGTACCCATATCATGAGCATTGGATGTGAGTTTCCTAAAAAAAAATTAAAAAATACTTAAAAAACGTCCACACCCATACGAAACGCCCTTTTTTACTTACTTTTTAAGATATTTTATGAAAACAACAAGCAACTTTCAAATTTGCTCACTCCCCAAAAAAAAAAGTAAAGACGAACATAATTATAAAGGTCTTATTTGGTACGGGCAACTCGAATTTCTGGTTAATTTTGCTTAATTTCTGTCATTTTTTCGAGAAAAATCGAATTATTTTTTTAAATTCTGAATTATTCTTAGCATTTCAAATAGACTTTTTACACATCCGTGCAATTCTAAACAGTTTTGCAGAGTTATAGCAGACTTTGACAGGAGATGCAGCAAATTTTGCTGCATATCATGGGGTAACATTTTAGAAATTCTGACACACTGGGCCATGGGGTTGGTATATTTTGACTGCCAGTCAGCTTGGGAATTAAAAAATTTTCTTTTTTATTCATTATGAAAGATAATGAAAATTTTTATTAAGAACTGAAAAACAAAGTTGAAAAAAATGAAACGTTTTTATTTGCTTTTACAAAGATGAGGTGAACTCTTGAGTTGGAAAATTAAAAAGGGGTCGTATTCTTAAATGGAAAAAAGATTTTTTTGGAAGGAACTGCTTAAACTTAAATGTAGGGTTTAGCATGTAAATGTCGTATCCTTGAGTGTGATTTCTAAAATTCTGCACGAAAAGCATCTATTCGTACTAGTAAAGATACTCAGTTGCTAATTTTAATCGAGAAAAAAATAATACAAGTTCCGTTTTTTATTTTAAATTCCATAAAAAAAATTTCCGTAGTTTCCATTTTTGTACTACAGTTTCCGTATTTTTAAAGGTTCCACAAAATATGTTCCTTATTTTATGGTCCATTTACTATGACAAATGCATCGAAACTTTTTTTTGAAAATTTACCAGAAACATGTAAACATGGTATTCTTCAAATATACTTAGGAGGTACCAAAAGTTTTTACGTTCGAAGAAAAAAAGACTAAAACATTACTTTGATACTCTTCTTTAAGTTTCGAATTAAGTACCTCTGTGATTTGGGATTCCAAAAGTTGATCGGGTAATGTTTTTCGTGATTTGAAATGAGAAATTTTTTGACGTTTTCATGAACATATGTTCAAGCATTGTCAGGCAAAATTTTCGTACTGTTATTGATTGTTCGTACCAGTTATTCATTTTCAACATAATAAGTGTTGTTTATGTCCCATAGATACTAATAGAACTAGGACTGTATTAGAACAGGACCACCGGTCCAATTGGTTGCGTTTTACTACAATTAGCGGACTTTGATCTACTGCTACTAAACTGGAATTAGATGCTTTGTTCCTAATTTTAAGGTGGTAAATCCATGATTCGTCCTCATGTAACAATAACACATAAAAAACACCTCTTACTCTCGTTAAAGTCTAAATTTTTGCGAAATATCTTGACCATTCTTTTTCGACCATTCATATTAGCCCATGGGGGATCAAAGGTTAAGACAATTTACGTAAATTTAGATGATCGAGCAAGATTCGCCCGATTGTTCAACGACTAAGATCAGTCTCAGCTTCAATATAATGAATAAAAATTCTCGGATTCTTATCAATTAGAAGTCGAACTCGCTCAATATTTGAAGAATTAATCTCTGTAATAAGCCTCCCAATCTAAATGATCTTAAGAAGAGACTGGGGCCCGTCCTTTAATTGATTTATGATTTATGCCGTACTATAAGTAATATAAATTATTAAGAAACTTTAATTTATTAAGATCGAAATAGCTACAGGAGATCATCCATTTAAAGATGCACCAGGTTTATTGGGACTAATCAAATGTATAGTTTCAAATGATCCACCAAGGCTAGATCCTTCAAAATTTAGCTCTGAACTTTGCGAATTTGTAGAAAAATGGTAAAACACGTTTGAATTTATCGTATTTCGTAATTGTATATTAAATTGATTATTTTTTTTTTAATAGTTTGGCAAAGATACCAGACAATCGAGCTTCATGTACAGATTTATTGGAATTTGAATTTATTAAAAAGTATTTGAACACTCCAAATGATTTAGAAAATATTAAACAAGTGATGGATGAAGTTAAAAAAGATGTCATCGAACCCTAAACGATATTTAACTTATTCTTTTTTTTTTTGTTCGATCCTCGAAACTCGATTTTTTATTGACCTTAAACAACTTGCAATCTATTTGCAGCTTACAATGTTGATTCAACTTTTTTCGATAACGGACATTCAAATTTTCAATGATTCAGCGAAATATTTTTTTTCTTCTTTTAGGAAAATGTGATTTATATTAAATTTTTTTTTAAATATAACCTCATTTTAAAATTTTTTAACCGAAAATTTTATTAAAAACAAAAACCAAAAACTTATTTTTTAGTTTCTTCAACTGATAAATTAATAAAACACTTTTAAATCGAAACAAAAATTAAATTGTTTTTTTACTTTTACTTAAACACTCAAGTTTCTTTGGAAAATCTAAACTCCGGAACCGGAACACGGAACCCATCACAAAAAAAAAACGCGGAACCCTACGGTACAATAGTACAGTCTACGCTCGATTTTATCACCCCATTCGTTCCTTCAGATCAGCGTTACAAATATGAATGTCATAAATGCTTATCGGAGGAGATTGGTTCTTGAAATTTCTGGGGATAAATCTGAATAGTGACAAATCTATGACGTGATAAATTCGAGCGTAGGCTGTACTAAACTTCATGAAGCCTTTCATTAACAAAATTTATTAAACTCTTAAATACACTTCTTAGACGCTCATTTTAATCGCGTGCGCGTTAAGCATTATAAAGAATTTTGAATTAAAAAATCCAATTTGGTTATTTAAAAGTATCAGTTTCCTCCTTTTAGTCGGTTCCGGTTCCGTTTTTTAGATTGTTACGGTTCCGGAGTTTAGGGATAACCGGAAAATCCTAAGTATTGTATCATCAGAGATGGGAATCAAATTTGAGATAGTTTAAAATTATGCGTTGTCGATGCGTTTTGCCCAACGAGTAACCGAAGCATCTTCAAATGAAAATTTCAACGCAAATTAGGAAGGACAAGCCAAATGTGCTTGAAAAAACTTCTATAGCTATTATGCTCTAATCGATATATCGAGTCGCATTTAGACTATTCTTAATATCAGAACATTCATCTTGTCGGAAAAAGGTCTTTAATCAGTTTTAGAACCAAAAAATTTGAATTAAGGTTCCGTTAGATCAAAACTTCCACGCTATATAAATTTTCAATAACCAACTCAACGTGATCAAACCCTGAATTTTACACATCTCGATTTTACTTTTAGAATAAAAATATATTGATTTGGCCATTATTGAGGGCGAAAAATAAGAAAAAGTCAATTTTTTTAGTTTATTCAAATCATTTCCCAGAAGTGTCCGTGTAGAAAATTCTGAAAAGAATATTGTGAATAGATTTTTGATTTATTGACTAATGCATAAAAACTAAGCGCCTAAAAAGGATATAAAAATCCTATTTTCCAAAAAAAGTTTCACCACTATGTGTTAAGATGATTGAAAATTCCTAGAAATAAAGGTTTTATCGTAAATATTTGTTTTCTAACGCGGCACTAAAATCCCGAAAATTTTTAAGGACAGTCTTCGGTTATAACCACAACAAACTTAGGCGGGGCTTTCTGACAACTGAAAAAAATAAGTTTGGATTTAAACGTTTGCCAGTGTTTTTTATGGTAAATTAAATAGTTAGTTTAAGATTTGAGATAAATTACAAAAGCCTAATGTAAAAAAAATCAACTACATGTCTCATTTAGAGGGCACTCATTATTTACGACATGTCGCAGATAAAGAATGTAAAAATAGCATTTTTTGTCAATTTTCGCTATCTACGACATTATAAAGAATATATGCACAGGTCAAAAAAAAACAGTGTCCGATCAGACAGAACATGTCGTATATAAGGGATATCCCTTATTTGCGACATGTCCTAAATCTCGAGCTTTTACGTTATACAAATTCGCCAAAAAAAGCAAATTTAGTACGCACTAAAAACCAAGTTTTCGGGTTTTAGTGCCGCGTTAGAAAACAACTTTTTTCGGTAATATTATCTACAAATTTGATAGAAAATTTTTTTAAATGATATATTTCTACAGAATATAGTAAGATTAATGAAAATGTAACGACATGTCATTAAGTCGTTCATGTATACAAAGCTAATAGGTTTTCGTTATTTGGAAATAAAATTGCCCAGAAATAAGGTCTCAAAAAACTAAGTAAGGTTTATAGTTTGGGAGTCCTTACTTGAAACTTGAACTTAAAAACAGCTACATTAACTTATGTAATCCATCCACCCTAAAAAGCTCGCCAAAAATTGGTAACGGAGTAAACCAGTTACGCTATATTTTCATCAATTCACCTGTAACATAAATTGATTTCTTGAAATATTTTTAAAAATTTTGACTATTTGAAAAAGCGAATACAAATACTAAAGCTTGTGACTAAGTGAACCTTAAAATATTCATTAAATTTAAATAGACTGCGGCTAGATGAAAGATTTTTCTAGCATACCGTATTTCCTTTCTTATAAGCGACTAAAAATCGCAAATTTAAGGGATAAATTAATGCCTAAGCGAATTGAATTTGAGGTCCTAATGCGACGCTTTATATACAACTCAGTCCGATCTACTTCAAAATCATAAGACTTGAATTAATCTGATCTCCATTGGTCTGTACTTGTAAGCAAGTAAATACGGTAACACTATTGAGCTGTATGAGCTAAAGGCTCATTAAGCAATTCGTTGATTTTCCAATTAAAAATAGTAATGTTATTTATTGTTTCACATTCGGCAGTTCTTTAAAAGCACGCTGTTCACTCTATTTGTTGTGAGGAAAATGTTTCTCAGATTATCAGACTCTATAAATGAAATTCAGCAACACTTTTACATAAGTGAACTTGAATCGTTCCTCCGCGATTCAAGAATTTTTTGTAAAATTAAAAGAAAAAAAAGAAAATAGTTTAAAATATATATTTAAAAAAATGAAATTTATTTCGGAATATAAATAATAATAATAATCTAATCTATTCAGTCGTGTCAATCATGCCTTTGACTTTACCCTCTTTAATTTCCTTTTTATTAACAAAATAATTAGATTCAAAGAAGAACTTGAAGTGAAAATATTTCAAAAAAATAAATTTACTTTTTCTAATTCTTTTTGAACTTCATTTTCAATACGACGAATATCTTCCATTGTCAATCCATGCCATTCATCAATCCAACAAAATAATTGCCTATGAAATTTGGTAAAAAGTCTTCGTTCGCTCTTAAAAACAAAAAAATACATCAAATATTCTGTCGATTTTACGCTAAAATTTACACTACATACCGTTTGAATATACTTTTCTATTTTTCCTTGAAGACCAAACCATTTGAATTCAACTGTGACTAGTTTATAACAACACATTATTGGTTGAGTTGTTTTGCGCCAATCGGGCTTTAAATTTCCACGTCCAGTTTTTTTGGATAAAAATTTTGTCGGATCTTCGCTCTCTACATAGTCCTTTATTTGAATTCATTTAATTAGTTCTGAAAATATTTCAAAACACTTTAGACTTACTGCAGCTGATAGTGGATCATTTGCAATATCTATGTAAACTATTTCACGTTTGCTCAATTGGTCTTTGTTCAAGTTAAAAGGCTTTTTTAAACAAAAATTCTAAAATATTGGCCAAATGAAATTGAAATAGAAAATTACATTATCCATTGAACCGTCATCTTGAACGTGCAAGGACTCGATTTTGATGAAAAAGTTTTCTTTCATATAATCAGGATTCTAAAAAAAAAAACGAAATTTAACTTGAAGTTAAACTTAAAAAAAGAAGAGATAAAATTTTACATTAATGACTGTGCGACAAAATGGATAAGCATTCCAAGCTTCTTCGTGTAATTCTAAACTACCTTTTGGAGCTAATTTTCGAACCCACCATGGTACTTTGCTTTGTAATTTATAAATTTTTTTGGTATATTGTCCATTGGTATGATTTTGGAATAAGTCGGTTTTGTTTTCGAATGGTTCATTTTTAAGTACAATAATTCCTTCACCACCACCTGTGTTTTCTTTACTCGATTTTGCGACTGACCATAGTTGAGCAACTTGATACTTAACAAAAATAATTTGAATTAACTTTTATTCATTATTTAAAGACTTTGACTCTAGAGTCATCAAGGTATTTTTTTAAGTATCAGTTACAGTTACATCGCTTAATAGTTTTTAACTTTACCATTGGGTCCAATTTTTTCATTAGTGATTGAACAAAATAATGAGCGGAGATTGTACTGTCTTAATTGAAAGAATGACCTCCATTTCTTTAGGAATCTTAATCCTTCAAGTTGTAGGATCAAAGGAAAATATTTGTTGCTCCTCCAAATAAAGGTTAATCTTTTAGTATTACAGAAGAATCCGCAGTACCGTAGACGTCCTTTCAGTTAAGTTGGAATTTTTTCCACAGTTTTTACATTGAACAGAGGGTAAACTGATAGTTTCTTCTAGCCTCTTCATTTGCTTCATATGGGTCCACAAATGAAGCGAAATTTTTTGAACATATTTGTGACTCTAGTTCCATAAACTATAAAGAGTTAAACTTACCTCTTCAACTGTCATTGGAAGAATAACTCGGCTTAAAAAAAATCATAATGAAAGATCGACTAAAGAATGACAAAAATCGATGTATACTTACAATTCCTTTATCAACATTTTATCCGAAACTCTCAAAGACTAAAAAATCTATTCAATTTCTAAACAAAAAATGTTAAAATGATTATTGTGTTTAGAACATAAAATGAACAACAAAAAAATTAAATTCATCCTCGTGATACTGCTAAAATTATTATTTCTTGCGATGACGTGTTTCGAATTGAATATATTTTTTATTGATTTAGTTGGAAAAAAAAATGAAGAAAGCTACAATATTAATTTTGAACCCAATTTCTAATTTGAAGCAACAATGAGTTTTTTATTTTTTATCAAAAAAAAACATTATTTTTTTTTTTTTTTTCAAAAAATAAAAAACAAATGTATACCCTCATGATCAAAACAAAACACATTTTTATTCAGACAGATACCTTAATTATGTATTTATGTAGATTTTTTTTTTTTGTGTTTGGTGTAGGAAGTGATTATTATGATTTTTTTTCTTCTATTTAACATTTCGTTCTGTGATGAACATCAATTTGAAAAATAGAAATAAATAAAGTAATGCATGAAGATGCTTAACTATATTCATTTTGTTACAATCTTACAACAACACAAAAAAATAAACGAACAGTTTTTTTTTTTTCTTGTTTCAAAATTAGACGAAAATATTAAAAAAGATTTGCAATTGAATCTTTAGAAAAAAAAGAAACAATGCTTCAAAAATTATGATTTTTTTTTATTATTTTGATGAGAAATGACTCAAATTTCATGATTAGTGTATTGTATATCAGTTCTATTAGAATGACTATTAAATGGGTTTAAATTCTAAGGATATCGGAATAAAAGTTACTTTCGATCTTTAAACATTAAAAATCTCATTTTTATTTTATATCTTTTTAATTTATGTCTTATTAAGCAAGATAATTTTTTTCAAAAAATAAAATTTTTAAAAATCTTGTGATAAATTTAAGATTTAGTATTTTGAACCTTAAACTGATGTTAAAATTAAATTTATATTATGAATTTAAGATTGTATTCTTTAAAAACACCGTCGACAATGCATAAAAACAACACCGGGTGTAAACCACAAAAATTACCGTAAATTCTCGTTGAATGTAACTAAATCAAATATTTAAAGTTGTTACATGTACCAACGACCATCTCTTTCATGTTATACCTTCTTCGAATTTAGTTATCTGTAACTAAATCTCAAAATTAATTTTAAACCCTGTACTGAAATCCTTAGCTTTCAGCTGATATATCATAATTAACATTTAACCTTTCAAAAAATCTGCTTCCTAATGATTTAGTAAGGCACCTTTGCATTTGTCTGTGATCTATTTTTTCTGGCCAAACCTAATTTTATAACAAAAAAATTTAAGCGAAATCTAACCACATTATTGGGTTTCTCAGGGTCGAAAACCCCTAAAAATCACCTTACTTAAATTTAATTTTTACGATTTACGTAGGGTGTATCATTTTGCTGTTCTAACAGGTTTTTTGCGATTAATTAAGGGTTTTACCACATATCAAGAATAAAAGAACCACATTTCCTGATGGATTTTTTTATGCACTATCCAAAAATGACATCGATTTTAAATCAGTTTTTAGGTGTATCTGGAATCTAATTGGGATGTTTTATGCAAATTTTTTTCGGAGGGAAAGTTTAATACCAAAATAATTTTTTGTTGCCAGAAAAAAAATTTTTTTTTTAGTAAATTTAGGTCGCTAAGAATTAAAGTTAACAAAAAAAAATCATAAATTTATGTAATTTTTGGGGTTTACACCCGGTGTTGTTTTTAAAGAATACCTTTAAAATTAAAAAAAGGTAGACCTAAAACAGGTAAAAAACAAAACTGACGGTCCTTACTAAAATAAAAGAACAAACACAAAAATTGATTATATGAGTATAATAACTACTGTTCTTAACTTTCAGGAGTTAAGGATTTGAAAAAGCTATCAAAGATTTATGGGTATCTAGAGCTTAAATCTTTCAGTTGATACCCAAAAAATAATTATGGATTTTCGAATCATTAGTTCATGAAAGTTCACAAGAGGAACACGTATGATGACCACAACATTAGCTTAAATTCAATAATGAGCACGTGATTATCTAGTATTTTAGGTGTTTTAAATATTTTGAATAATTTTTTCATTGACTAAAAAAAAATATCGAGGGATTCGAGTAGAAAAACGTCTTACCTTTTACGGTATTAAATATGGAAATTACAAAATTTAAAGTGACTATAACAGCTTTGTTTTGCATAAGACTTGTGGAAAATATATGTTTGTCTATTCTGTAGTGCTTCATATCGATAGCTATCATCGATAAAATATCGATACTATCAAAGGCTATCGGTAAATTATCGATATAAAAAAATATATCGAGATTAAACGATATTTGACGTAACAGAAAATTTGATAACATTTTATTTAATTAGAATTAAAAACTATTTAACGATTTTCGTTCTTACCGAGCCCGAAATTCAAATCTAAAAGAGAATGTTAGGTTGTTTTATGCCATATTATGAGTTTGAATATGGTCGATAATTTATCGATAGGCCTAAACAATATCGATAAAATACCGTTTCTGTCAAAGGCTATCGATACCAAAATTATCGATAATAGTTATCGTTATGAAGCACAACTATTCAGAAACCTTACCACTAATTAAAGATAAGGAAGTTGCTTTTAAAAAGATAAACTTAAAAAATTAAAATTTTAATTCAGATTTAACAAGAGTCTTAATTCATTTTAGGATTAATAAAGGTCCTATACCGTTCTTGTTTGATTTATCGTAAGATTTGTTTGATGATGTTTGTCCTTTGTGTGCTCTATGTCCATACGTTTCGTGTTTATTCATTCAACTTCCTGTTTTTTATCAAACTGAAACAATAACCGGAAAATAAGCTATTATTATTATTATTATAATTAATCTGCTACGAGTTTTATCTCGCGGAGTCTAGTACTAACGTACTAGGCTATGGCAGATGAGAATGAGTTAAAAAATATTTGTTTTGACATTGTTAAAATTATCTAAATTGTTTTTGAAGTTGTTTACAGTTTTTGAGTTTTTGACTTCTTCAGGCAAGACATTCCATAAGGGAACAATTCTGTTAGAAAAGAAATTGTGACGCACTGGGCACGATTTAACAAATTGTCTGTATAGTTGATTTTGACTTCTCGTTGAGCCAGCTGGACCGGATGAACTTGAATTTGGAGGCTGACCGATTTGGTGAAACCAATCAATAGAGTTGATGTTTTTGCTGGATTTGTAAAACTGTATTAGGTCTCCTCTTACTCAACGCTCCTCTAGGGTAGTTAGTCCAAGCAATCTCAATCTTTCTTCGTAATTTTTGTTTCTAATTAAAGGAACAAGCTTGGTTTCTCTACGTTGAATTTTTTCTAACTTTTTGATATCCTTCTTTAAGAACGGAGACCAGGCCGGGCACGGTATTCTAAAATTGGACGAACATAAGAATTTTGAAGGTTCTTAAATCCCAGTTCTTGAAACTATTCTTCAACTTACTCAAAATACCGTTAGTTTTAAAACAACATTATCTACTTTCTTGTCCCATTTTAAGTTATCCTGTAATAAGATGCCCAAATCTCGTTCACATTTTGAATTTTCAAGAATATAGCTGTAGTCGTTAATTTCAAACGAGTAAAGGTGATCTTGGTGGATTTTTTGATTTCCAATATGCATCACTTTACATTTGCTTAAGTTTAGTCCCATTTTCCATTCGATTGTCCAATTTAGGATACGGTTTATGTTAGTTTGCATTTCTACACGGTCGCTTGAGTTTCGTATTACATTCATTAGTTTGCTATCATCTGCTAAAAGTTCACATAAGACTGAGATACCGAGGGGGAGGTCGTTTATAAAGATGATAAATAAAAGAGGGCCTAGAACACCTACTTGGGGAACGCCACTGAGAACGTCTCTCCAGTCAGAAGCAGAACCATCGATTACAACTCTTTGTTTACGGTCTGTGAGGAACGCTTTGAGCCACTTCAATAATTTCCCCGTAATTCCGTGTCCGTTAAGTTTTAAAATGAGCTCAAGGTGTGGGACTAAGTCAAAAGCTTTGATAAAATCTATAAATAAAATATATATAAAATAAGCTAAATAAATTATTTAATTTATTATACCGATTTAGGTTGTCTACAACCTGTTTCATTAACATGTATTCTCTGTAAGATGCTAGAAAGTGTTATAAAAGAAAAGATGCTGAGACATCTTAAAGACAACTTAATCTATTATCAAGAGCCCAACATGGTTTCGTTCCAAAGAGGTCATGTGCCACAAATTTGTTGGAGACACTTGATATTATCACAAATGCCTTAGCAAATGGAGATCCTATAGATATAGTTTACAAAGACTTTTCTAAGGCTTTTGACAGAATTTCACATAGACTTCTAGTTTACAAATTACCCAACTATGGTTTCGTAGGTCTAATTTTAGACTGGATCAAAATTTTTTTATCAAACAGGAAGCAAAGGGTTCTAATGGGCTGTGTTGTTTCAGAGTGGCTTGATGTTACAAGCGGAGTCCCTCAAGGATCAGTCCTCGGTCCGATTCTTTTCATAATTTTTATCAACGACCTAGTAGACTGCTTGATCAATCAACCAAAGAAGTACGCTGATGACACAAAGATTTTAGCTGTGATAAGAGATATTGCTTATTATAAACATTCAAAAATGTAAAGTAATACATATTGGATCGCGAAATCCAGAGTTTGATTATACGATTTTCAACAAAGAAGGTACCCAAGTTATGGAAAAGACAACGCTCGAAAAAGATCTAGGAGTGTATTTTAGCAAAGACCTTAAGTGGGAGACACATATTAGACACTGCAGTGGACGTGCAAATAGACTACTTGGAGTAATTCGTAATAATTTCAAATATCTTAACCTAAGTGTGGTAAGACTCCTTTATAGCTCACTGGTTAGACCGCATTTGGACTACGCTGTAAGCGTGTGGAGTCCATTTCTCGAAAGAGATAAAAAAGAAATTGAGAAGGTACAGCGCAGAGCTACAAGACTTGTTCCAGGTTTTTCAAACTTAGAGTATGAAGAGAGACTTAGTCGATTCAAATTGACAGATATGGACACAAGAAGACGAAGAGGTGATTTAATTCAATTTTTTAAAATTGTTAATAATATTGAAAGGGTCGAATTTGTGAATGGTATTCCACTAAAAGTAAACAAAGAAACATACAACTTAAGAGGTCATTCAATGGGAATAAAAAGAGAGCTGGTTAAGAATTGTGCAGTCCGTTTCAATTTTTTCACTAACCGAGTTGTTGAAGACTGGAACAGTTTGCCGCAGAAATTAATTGAAGCAACGTCAATCGAGAATTTCAAATCAAGATTAGATGAATGGTGGATGGGCAAGCAAAAGCTTGCAAAAAACTGCTATAGCCATTAGATTCTACTCGATTTTCGAGTCGCAGTTAAACTACTACTACTACTACTACAATGCTCGGAATGAAGAAAGATTATTTTACATTTTTAATAGTGATGGTAATTGATCATAATCCAAAAATCGTTCGATCGCCATCACGAATTTTTTTATAATCAAATCAGAAAATATGATGATATTTTAGAGAAAATTTAGAGACAAAAGCATGTAGAAGACATAGAGGATATAAAGATCATAAAGGACGTTCTTATGTTAATCTCGTTTGAAAGTTGACCAATTATTGTAAACTTGGTATGAATTGAGAGAGAGATTTCCAGAAAATCAAGATTATTTTTTTGATACAAATCCACTTGAGAAAAAAGGTAGTGAAAATTTTTCACTTGAGAAATGTTAAAAATTTTTTAATTAAACTAATGATTTTGCTCTTAGCATTAAAAAGAGAAAAAATATTTTTCATCAACTTAACCAGACAAATTTGAATAAGCTGTCTTTTACAAGATAATCAATTAGAGTATACCATAATGGTTAGAAAATGTTCATTCTTATATTATCGAAATGTGTTATTCCACTTAATTTAACCCGAAAATTCATAGAAGAAGCCAGGAGCTTAAATAGTCATGTCTTTGATGCTTAAATTAATCATTTTAGTGTAATAACTCGAAGTTATAATAATCGAAAACATTTAAAAATAAATAAAGCAGCATAAATATATCGATTGCTAATGATTTTTGAGCGATTATTGCATTAAAAAATACATGCTTTCAATGTTTAGTTAAGGAACTATCGAAAACATTAACAACAACATCAACAACAGCATTATCAATTATTCCTAAGAGCTTTTATTTTCATTGATTTAAATAGATTAAAGCATTATTTTTAAATAATTTTACTTTTGAACATTTTTTAAATTTATTTTAAAAAAAAATAAAATAATAAAGGAAAACAATTAAAAAAAAATTTGCATTCACAAAATGTATTCTAAGAAATATAAAAAAAATCGGTATAAAATTTTGGAATTATATTTGAATGCTGTTGAAAATTTTCATGCTAAATTTTGATATTTTTTTTACTCAGTTTAAAAATACACGATTACTCTTCGTCTTCACCACATTTCAATCCAACGATTTGACCTTTGTTTATATTCTTAAACAAAATTATTATTTAATCGTACATGACAGTTTATAAAAAAAATAGAAAGTTTGGAATTAAATTAATTAAGAAAATGACAATTCATGTAAACTATGGTAATACGGTAAATGTTCAATGTTTTATCAATGCTCTTGTGTAAGAACAACATCTTTAACAAATCCGTTAACGTATTTATATCATAAAAATACAAAATCTAAGTTTAAAATTTTTGTAAATCATGGAGCAAATGGAAGTATCAGAGTCCGCGTTAGCTCAAAATCCGCCCGGTAGTGTCCATACACCGTTGACAAGACCGACTAAACTTAAGGTGGTCAAGGAATACCATACCAAATTGAGAACAAAGATTGGATCCTTAACTAGTAAATCAGAAGTGCCTTTGACAAAACGCTGATGATTTGAAAATTATGGAAATTTTTGATAGAGATTTAGAAAGGTCAGTAGAGCTTGAGCATGATTTGCAAATACTAACAGAATAAAGTAAAACATGGTCGATGGATCTGAATTCAACGAAATGTAAAACAATATATTTTGGTGGAAACCGGCCTAAGTATAAATATGAAATGATGAATGCGGAGGAAAAGGAACTAGGAGTCTTCATGTCTGTGGCTGCTGCGAAGGCGAACAGTGTTCTGGCTCAAATCAGAATTCATCCCTTTGTTTACGGCTCTAGAGTATGAGGTAAGTACTTGGTGTCCCATATTTAAAACAGACATGTTCTTTAAAGGGTTCAATGGAGGGCGACAAAATTGGTGAAGTCGATTGAAAAGAAACCATATGAAGAAAGACTCGGTGTTTTGAAGAAAGACGATTATTCTGATCCAAATTTTCAAAATAGTCCCCAATCTTGAAGATATAACATTGATGAGAGGGGTTAATTATGCTAAGAGTTTGTCTCTCAATCTAAGAAGATCTGACGATAAAAAATTGGTGAGATAAATAAATCGTAGAGGATTGTACCGTTAGAATTTTTTGACAAACTGAATAGTCGATGTATGAAATAAATTACCGACGAGTGCCGTGAATGCAAAGTCAATCAATGCTTTTAACTCAATAGTTGATAAAGAGGTTTTTGGAATTTCTCAAAGAAACTACTGCTACGGCTCTTTCAGGGCTAAACGAGATCAAGCGTAAGTGTAGACAATGGTCTACTGCAGTACTACTACTACTACTACTACTACTATTTTAACACCCTACTAAAGACCCATTAGAATATATTGAGTAAAACTTAAACTAGCGGCTCACTTCAATTTCTAAGAATTGATCCTTGAATCTTCTCTCCAAAGACTTTTTTGGCTTAATATAAGTTTATTTTCAAGAAATTTTTTTAACAGTCTACAAAACATAATTGAGTATAAAGTGTAAAATTCGAATATTAGACTTACATCTTGTAACTCTTTTTGAACTTCACTTTCGATACGACGAACATCAGCCATTGTCAAACCGTACCATTCATCAAGCCAACAAAACAATTGTCGATGGAATTTTGTAAACAATCGTTTTTCAGTCTAAATTTTAAAGAATTTTATTTTCAATCCAAATTTAAAACTTCAAACAACAAAAAAAAATTACTGTTTGAATAAATTTTTCCACTTTTCCTTGAAGACCAAACCATTTAAATTCAACAGTTACCAATTTATAAGCACACATAATTGGTTTAGTAGTTGTTTTCCAATCTGGCTTTAATTGACCTCGACCTGTTTTTTTCGAAAGAAACTTTGACGGATCTTCTTTTTCATCATAGTCCTGGAATAAAATAATCTCTTTATTTCGATATCAAATCATTCTAGATAAATAATGTTTACGCCAGATTGTATTTTATCATTGACTATGTCAATATAAACAATATCACGTTTTTTAAGTAAATCTTTTGGTAAGTCGAACGGCTTTAAGTAAACATGTTTAAAACAAAAATATTGAAATTTTATTTTTTTTGATAGATTACATTATCTAATTCGCCATGATCATCAACATGTAAAGACTCTATTTTTATCATAAAATTATCTTTCATATAATCAGGGTTCTTTTTAAATAAATATTTAAACTTGATTAAATTTTGAGAACAAAAATATTTACATTAATGACAGTTTTGCAATATGGATAAGCATTCCAGGCCTCTTCGTGTAATTCTAAACTACCTTTTGGTGCTACTTTACGAACCCACCATGGTACACGACTCTCAAGTTTATAAAGTTTATGTGTATATTGACCGGAAGTATGATTTTTAAATAAATCAGTTTTGTCTTGGAATGGTTCGTTTTTTAATACTAAAATTCCTTCACCACCACCAGTGTTTTCTTTACTCGATTTAGCAACTGACCAAAGTTGTGCAATTTGATACTTTTTTGATAAAACGAAAAAATAAAAAAAATTAGCTTTTATTTGTGAAAATATTTCAAACTTCTTCAGTTGTCATTGGTAATATGATACGGCTTGATAAATATTAAGAGATTAGTTTTTAAAGTTGTTAAGAAGTTAAGAAGATTTAGTTTACTATTCTTTGATCAGCATTTTCTATCCCGAGTTTTGAACAATTTTCTAAATATAAACCAAAACATAAAGTGAAAATTTTTTTCATTAAATTTTAAATTATTTGATTATCACCATTTTTGATCGAAAAAAGACTATAAACACATAAAACTTGATTTGAAAAATATAAAAAATTTTCTTTTTAACAAAAAAACCTTAAAGTTGAACAAAAGCTCATTTTTTTTGTTGAGCTTGGTGACTCATTATTGAGAATTTTTTATAAATAAATTATTAAAATTTTGTGTAAAGAAATTTGCAGGAGAAGTAGAGAGAGT
Source organism: Brachionus rubens (assembly GCA_022207745.1). Taxonomy (NCBI): domain Eukaryota; kingdom Metazoa; phylum Rotifera; class Eurotatoria; order Ploima; family Brachionidae; genus Brachionus; species Brachionus rubens. The sequence goes on along the minus strand of JAJVHD010000011.1, from coordinate 2,123,760 downwards.
TTTCTTTTTTTTTCGTAACAAAAAAAAATCTTGACAAAACAGAGCAAAACAACCAGAAAATAAAAAACAAACTCTTAATACAAAAAAAAATAAATTAATTAATTGCATTTGTGGGAAATTTGATTTCAAAATCGATAATTCAATTTTTAAAGAACAAAAATTCGACCTTTTATTGAAATTTTATGACAAGTTGTGTTAAGATTTATGATTTTGAAAAAAGAAAAATTTAATTTTTTTCGAATGTAACTGCTGAATGTTATTTTGTTGACGTTTAAAGTTTTTCTTTTTTCTAAACTGAGCTAATAATTTCACAATCGAGTGTTTACGTAAACTAGACATTTTTCTATTTTGAGAAAAAAAAAGTACTAAACTAGCTAGACTTAATTTGGTTGTCAAGGCTTCATATTGCATAATATTGTTTTTTTTTGAATCAAACTCTTAACTACCGACATTAGTTTACTCAATTAAATTTTTTTGAAAAAACAAAGTAAATTTAGTTTATTAATAAATTTGAAACATCAAAAAAATCAATCTTGTGATTTTAAAATCTAAAATCGAAACTAACTAATTGCTTAAAGGTTTTATGTAATGAACCAACCCATACTAAATAATTTAAAATAGCAAGCAGGTTCTTCAATTGAAAAAAAAATAAAAATCAAATAAATTACTAAATTATCAAAACATTTAATTTATCTTTAATTTTAAAAGGCCAGGGGGTAATAAAAAAAAATTATTTTCTACATAAGACCGGTTTGATAAAAAAAAATTGACTAAAGAGCCCTACCCCTCTGAAAATCAAAGGTTGATCATTATTAAGGTTCAAATCTATTTCAAAATCAATTTTTAAGTCTGCAAGTATGAATTTTTTGAAGCTTTGGTAGTATAATACTGATCAGTATTCATTATTACTGATACATACTGAAAATGAAAGAATATTACCTGTTCATATAAAATACTTAATTGACTGTACAAAATTTTACACATATTACTTAGTTTTTGTATAAAATTATTACTTTACTGTTTCGAATATTTACCTCTAATAAATATGTACAAAATACCTATTGAACTACCTCCAGTCGAAATCGACGAAGATGACAACGAAGAAGACATAATAAACAGTAACAATAAACGAGTGAAAGTAAAGTCAATGTATCGAATGTCCCAACAATTTGAAACTCTTGATTTAGCTGTTCAGTTTTTGATTAACGATCAAGATAACTTATGGAACAAAGAGAGGTTGAGAGTCACAAATGAAGTCAAGAAAGAGTGTTTTTTTTGTACAAAAGGCGATAATTGTCGAGCAAAAGCTTATATTTTATTGCACGAAGACGAGGAAAACGTTTCAATCTGGTTTAATGATATAGTCCACGATCATACAGTTGAAGACGAAAACAAAAATAAAGGTATTAACAAAATAACAAAGCATCAAATCGAAGTTCTATTTCGTGTTACAACTGGTACTAGGATTCAATTACAAATGGTTTTATGAATGCTTTTGAATATACGAGCGTTGACGAATTTAGTCGAGTAATGTGCTGGGCTCATCTTTATTTAAAGGTTGAAAAGAAACTAAACATGGTTGGAGATGATTCTAAGAATCTTATTTTGGCTGACATTTTTAGTCTCCAGGAGTCTTCTTGTGTTGAAATGTTTAATTTTGCATATGATTTATTTAATAAAAAGCGGATAACAAAGAATAAAGATGCGCCAATCAATCAGTTGTTGAGTTATTTTAAAGATGAATGGATCTCTTCAAAGCACTCAGGTTGGTTCGAAGGTTACGCTCTTTACACTCCTTCAACTGACAATGGGTACTGAAAATTATTACCCAAAACGCTCGCAAATTATGTGCAGAAGATTTTCTTTGATTTGAATGTTCCGTAATGTTGCAAAACCATATGTTATTTTATTGAATTGTTCAGAAAATAAATGAATGCTGAACGCTGACTGTATTCATGCTATAATAAACTCTATCGATACGGCTCGTTACTCGCATATATAAAGCTCTGCTTCCCTATCTTAAACTCTATCGATACTGTACGCGTTCCTTTCGAATAAAAAAAAACGGGTCAACCCTGTTTTGTGAACACAAGATTAAACATTTTGTGATCAATTACTGGTCACAGGTTTGGTGATCGTAGATGATCACAAAGACAAGGATCACCGGTTTTGTGACCAATTTTTTTTCGCTTTTAACTGAAACTAAATATAATGTGACTAATTGTGTGTTATTTTTTTATCAAATAAAAAAAACAAACTTTTAGATCTAGTGCATTTTCGTCATATGCAACTTGACTCCACGCTTATTCTTAATCAATTTTTTGCATACAGGACATTCCACATGATTATCATGATTAATTAGAACTCTGTTTACCTATGACTCTGTTTTTTCGGACACGACTGGTTGTATTGATGACTCTCTCTCATAAACCAAAGATCTAGTTTTAACCGAAGTTAATAATCAACAAAATCATTTTAATTGTTTGACGAGGCGACAGGCGAATGTTTAGGGCTAATAATGGTTAGGTTTATTTAGATCTATTGCCGCCTACAGATAAGTAGAGTTTAGGGTTAGGTTAAGTATAGGGTGAGAATTTATTAAAAAGTGAGCACAAAGTCTTTGATTTTTCCTAGAAACCGTTGATTTATCAAGTTTTGTATACTGGCTTTTAAAATATTTTGGAAGCGATAGGATAAAATGTTTAAAGATTACAAAGGTCAGTGGAAGGGATTAGACTTTTAACAACTTTTAAGATAATTATTTTTCTTATTCTTTTTACATCTTGATGCTTCCTAAAGTATGCTCTTTTTGCTCGATCTAAATTGAAGTTTTTTTGCACAATTACTTTGAAAAGGATGGTTTTTTAATTTTTTTCCGCATACTGTTTTTTAAGCTCATAATTGAAATTAGGTGTGGCTTTCCGAAGTTTCCATATGTTTGATTACGAATTTGAGGTCAAATTTAGTAATTTTATATTTTCAAACTTAATGAATTAGATATTTTTAGAACTCTTTTTGTAATTTTCAATTTCCAAAAAGTTGTACTCATTTTCCTTCAATCTCAATAGAGAAGTGTTGTTTCAGCTTATATTTTTCTATTGAATATTCGTTTATAAAGAATTCAATAAATTCTTTTTAATTTTAGGATTGCATTGCTTATTCGGATCTTGCGGAATACCAACTTTGATCATCAAACATCTGATTACACAAGATGTGATCATTTAATGACCACGAGATTAAAAAGTCTAATAACAGAGATATAAAAAAAATTAATAACACAAAGATGCTGAATCAGATTTTATAGAAGTTGTTGTACTGATAATTTCTATGATTTAGATGAAGAAACGCATGCTCGTACCGAAAAAAGTAATTCAGTCACAGTTAATGAAAAAGGTTGAGATTCGAGTGATAATGAACTTGATTCTATTGTAGAGTCTTTGGTTCTTAACTAAGTAGCATTCAAATTACAACAGTTAAATCTCTGTACAGTGTCATCTTTACAAGAATCATCTCAAGAAGTTAAAACTGAGGTTAAAAGTGTCCTTACAAAATATCAGAATGGTACGCTTTGTCATATATGCGATGAATTAATGAAAAACGAACGAGGTTAAAACTACAGATAGCAGGGAAACATTGATTGGCTAAATATATTTTTTTAAAAGAGTTATGATCACAATAAATTGTTTAAGATCACATCAATTTTTTTTCTTTTGAGTCAATAGGCAAGTTAAAAATTTTTATTAGTTTCCTTATTCTCGATTTTAATAACCGTTTTAAAAGCTGCGTTAAGGGTAATTTTGATCCAAACAATAGTTGTTTCACTTGAAACAAAGTTTGCTGCATCAAATAACAAAGTCTGCAAAATCTCTGCAAATAAATTGCGCATTTTTAAAACAATACTTTTAGTGGTGTGCAATCATTATTGAATTTGCAGATATTTTGCAGACTTTGTTATTTGATGCAGCAAACTTTGTTTCAAGTGAAACAACTTTTGTTTTGACCAAAATCACCCTTTGCACATCTTTTATAACTGTTATAAAAATTGAGAATAAGAAAATTAGTAAAAAATTTAAAATGATCACATCTTGTATGCTCAGAGATTTGGTGATCAGTGTTAATGTGATCAAGTAATCACACATTCTGCAAGGCCCGCTTATTCATTCAAAAAATTATATTTTCAGTCGTTGCGTCATTTTACATGAATAAGTTTGTAAGAGGATAATCCAAATTGGTAAAAGTCGCTTTTAATGATGTCCAATCCTACTTTTGACGTATTTTATAATGCAGTCAGAACAGAAAAAATCTGATCAAATCTCATTTGTACACAGATACAATTTGTTTGCTGTTATTATTTTACACTGAAGTTCGAGGGAGTAATGTGAAACAATCGCAATTTTAGGATCATGATCGGATGGTAAAAAAATTAATTATGAACTATTCATCAATCTAAAGTCCTATACTATACTATATTTTTTGACTCGTATACTATTTTTAATTCGTCCTCCTTAAAGAATAAATTTTTTAATTTTTTTTGACTTTCGACATTTTTTTAATTTTCAAACTTTAAAATTCAAAATAAAATCCCTTGACTGTTAAAATTTTAAAATCTTTTTGCAATTGAAATCAATATCTGATAGAGATTGACAGATTGGCTAGTCGAAAATTATTCAGATTTAATTACTAAAACCTGTTATAAATTAGAAAAAATATGTTTCGAATCGATCGATTCAAAATTTTTCAAAAACTTTTCTAAAGTGATACCTAGAACGGCATAAGAAAGTTATTTGAATTTTGAAAATTAGCAAAGCTAAAGCTGTGGGTTACTTCCTTGAAAAAGTCACAATTAATCATTTTTTGGTCTAATAATAACAAAAATGAAAGGCTCAAGTGTTTGGTCTAATTGATATCCAAGTCAAAAATAGACTCGGTTTGTTTATTATTTTAATATAAATAGAAATTCTATTTTTCTTATTTGTATTTGTTTACTATATTGAGCAATTAAAGCATAAGATTTTCATTTGAATTAACAAAAATATATATTTTCTTTTTTACGTTCTTACTTATTTTTCAATTAACAAAATTGAATTTAACGAAAGAAAAATTTTGAAATTCATTAACTAGCTTCGATTTAATCGAATCCAATTGTAAAATTTTCTTGTTATTGTTGTTATATTGTACTCGTTTATGAGTAAAGAAGTGATTTGTGAGGCTCAAGAAAGTTAAGATAAGATTTTATTTCCTTGAATCGAAACGACAAAGTTATACAATTTCAATTAAAGTAGGCTATACACAAACCATAATTTATATAAGTCAAATATTGTATAAAGTTTCACAATTATAAATTTTGTTTCCTTTATTATTAAAAATCTCTATTTAATATTTACCCGCGTTCTTTTATAAATCATCTTTTTTTCGTTGTGTGGAGGTTACTCGATTGAGTTTTAATCTTGAAAAAAAGTTATCTCAAAGCAATAGGAGAGCAAAATTTTTTAAGAATATTTTTAATGCTTAACAAATAGATACCACAATATTTTTTTTTATTTAATTCAATTTAAATTTTGCAAAAGCATTTTTCTCGATTGGTTTAATACCTTGATGTTTATCCCAATTTCAATTAAATACTCAAGATTAAATTTTCATTACAAAAATTTACCTTGGAAAATAAATTTTTTATTTTAATCGAATCATGAATTTCTAAAAGTGTAGTAGCAAAAGAGGTTTATTTTTTTATTTTTTTCGTTATTTGCTTTAAGTTGACTTTAATAAAACACATTTACCAGGGAGAATAAATCAATTGAGTAAGTTAAAAAGTTTTAAATTAAGGTTTTTATAAACATACAATTTACTCATTTTTTTCATTTTCTTTTTCAAATTAAAATATCAAGAAAGCAATATAGACTCTGACTGTTGAATCAATTTTGATTGAACGAAAAATTTAAAAAGGAATATGTATCCATTAATTTTAATGTATTGGACGGGTATGGGTTACCCAGAAATTTTTGATATAAGGGTCATATTGGGTCAAGATACAGTACAGCCTTTGTACACAGCCCTAGTGAGGCCACATTTGGAATACGCGGTAACTACGTGGCGTCCACATTATAAGACTGACATAAAAATTTTAGAGAAGTACAAAGAAAAGCAACCAAGTTAGTCAAGTCGATAACGACCAAATATGATAAATGGTTTTAATTACGCTAAAACAACTACAATCAATCTGAGAAGAAGGCACAACAAACGATTAGTACGTGAGATCAATAAAAAAGGGTCATACCTCTATAATTTTCTATCAAATCGAGTAACTTCAGTTTGGAATAGTTTATCTGTAAATGTAGTGTCAGCGACTTAGACAAATAGTTTCGAGGGTTTCATTGATGAAGAAGTGTTTGGAATGTCACGAAGCAATTACTGTCAAAGCCTTAAAAAGGCTAAACGCTTAAATGCGTTGGTATAGACTTTGTCTATACCGCAGTGTAAACTAACTAACAGGTATGGGTATGTCTTGATAAAATTTGGACATATATACCCTAAACCCAATTATTGTCGACAGAAAAAATATAAACCTATTAGTGATGGTGTTTGATCATGAAAAATTGTAATCGGAAATCGATCATTTGTCCGATCAATTATTCTCTGATCATCTTTGGGATCATGATCCATAAAATTGATCGATCGCCATCACTAAAAACTATAAAATACCGAAATTTTATGGATTACCTAACACAGACCCATACCTGAATTTTTCGACTACACATACCCACCCAATACTTTAAAATCAATAGGTACATATGTCTGATCTTCTGCTTGTTTAGTTGTCAATCAAAATCAAATATCATGCTTATAAAATACATGAACTGGGTAGTAGTAGGAGAACTAACGTTACAACCCATTTTCACATGAAATATTCTGTTCTCGTACCTGAAACCTTTCGTAAATCTACTTGAACCTTTTGCGCGAAAAAATAAGCATTTAGTAATAATTCTTTTGTTTTGTTTTCTAAGGAGTAACCACTTTAGTTACACAGCTTTTGCGAAAATCTGAAGTCAGGTAACGGAGCCGAACCTCTTGGAAAATTTAGGATGGAAACATAAATTCTTGATGCTGCTTTAGATATTTACGGTAAATTTAAACAGTCCAAAAGTGTTAATTTAAAAATTTCTAAAACGTTTTTCTTAATGTAAAGTTCGCAACGGCATATTTTTCGAATGAACTATAAAGCCGATTGAAAGATGTAATTAATAGGTCTCAGCTTGATCTTCACATAAACGATATACAGTAGATTCTCGATTTTTTCAAAGCGTTAGCCACTATTTATCCCAATTATCGTTGGGTTTAACTCATCCACACAAACTTTTCCCCACCAAGATTGTAAGGAGAAAAATTATCAGAAACAAAAGCGAATACAAAATTGGACTTGAGCCACTCTAATTAACTATTTAAGGGAATCTGTTACCGACACATACTTCATTTGTCTATTAGACCCGTATCTGTCAATATTGGCTTTTATGAGTTTGGTTACGGTTACGGTGTAACCCTAGTGACGTTACATTTTCACAGTAGGATAATATGATCTTAAAAAATAGATTACAAATAATTAATCAAATTTTAAAAATTAATTTCTGACACCTAAAATGAGTATATAAACGAAATTGAAAAGATAATATTAATTTTTTTTTAAAGTATAAGTAGGGTATCTCAAGTAAAAAAAAAATTTTCACATGGGCCTTGTAATTCAATTAAAAACAAAGCCCCTTGAGTACAGTTAATATTAATTTGGGATACAAACAAACTCTGAATAAATTATTAAAAAAAAAAAAATTTGGTCAATCAAGTCTATGGAACCATTTGACAGGATTGACTCTTTACACAAATTTTTTTTTTGTTTTGACTAAAATCTATTCAAAAAGCCTCAACAAAAAAAAAAAACTAAAATGATTTTTATGAGTTTTCTTTTAGAAACAAAATCAAATAACTTTGTGAATACAAAAATTTTAACAAGTCTGGTTTTGTGTTTTTGAAAAGAATTTTTTTTTTCTAAGATTAGCTCAAGCCAAGTTAAATAAAAGTCTATCTAGAAAAAAATTATTTTCAAAAAAGTAATTTCATAACGGCTTTGTGAGTCAATTCGACAGAAAACAAAGAAAAAAAAACTGCTCTATGTTATTTATTTAATTGGTCAACAAAGACGCATAGTTGTCAAGATCTAGAAAGTTGGCAATCTTTCGAAAAAATAAGACTCAGTCAAAGTCAATTAAAATCTTCTATGACTAACACCAAAATCTAACATAAGAAGTATTTTTCGTAAGCGATCATTAAAAATTATATAAATACATCTTTAAGATTTCAATAGGAAAGAAAAATTTTTCAACAACTCAAAAATATCTTTAACACATGTTTTACTTAAACCATAGGTGTCCATGAGGTTTATTGAAATATTTATTTTTCTCTTTCTCTCCTATTCAAAAGAGCGAGAGGATTATTCAATAATTATTTTTAATTTCATGATCTTATCATGTTCGAAAATACCAAGTGGTTTTTTTCTCTTTTATCTCTCATTGTGTGATTGTATAAGAGTTTTTTTTTTTTACCCAAGAGCGAAAAGCTTTATTTAAATATAAATTTTTTTCAAAGAGATATCATTTGTTACATCATAATTTTTTGGTTATAGAAAATTTTCTTTAGACAGGTATATTTTCCTATGGATTACTCTTCGTCTTTTTTTTCTAATATTTAAACGGACCAAGTTTTTTTTTTAGTTTTTATTTTCTAAATTTGAGCTTATTAATTTAGAGTGACGAGGATCAACGTATCGTCTCATGTTTTTTGTTGTTGTTCATCAGATGAATAGATAAATATTCGCGATAGTTATTTGTTTTTATGATCTAGTAACTCATTTTTGTTCACGAATAATTGAATATTTTTTGATTTCATCTAAAATTTAGGCTAAATAATTATTTGATTTTTTTTGTTAACGCTTTTCTTGTGGTCATTCACTCGTTGTTTATTTTATAATTTTATTTAATTTTTTGTTTTGTGTTAGCTACAACAAATACAACAAAAAAATAGCCCACAAAAATGCATAACTTTAGTAAAATTTGTTAAAGCCATTCTTAACTATGAGCTTATTCTAATTTCTCTCTTTTTTAACTTAACTATTTTAAATATCTCGTAAATGTGCTGTTTGATTGATAAGTAAATCTTTTTATTTTTTCGATTGTTTAAATAATCAGGATTAGTTAAATATTAAATAGATTAAGCTCTTTTTTTTTTAAGATTTAGTAGTGAGTTTTATCAATCAAGTCTAGATGTGTTATGAAATAAAAATTTACGCATGTTTTAACATACTTTGTATGGATTAGTATTTACATCATATTTTTAGTCATATTCAAAGCCTGAACGGTATTTTTCAAGATATATTTAGTTCCAAAGTATTTTTTTGATGAACGGATGATCCCGGAGGAAATAATTAGTTATAAATAGGAGTTTTCATTGTGAATGATTTTCAACTTTTTTACAAGATGCACTTTTTCACCAAATAAACTTCGCTGTCACCTTGGGTTATTGTGTAAATGACATATTCTAGAGAAGGTAGAAGCTTTTACAGTGAGAAGGATCTTTTTCGATTGGTTCTCTCATCTTTTTTGCGTAAATTGTTTCAGTTTCCGAAGATGTCTCTTAATGGTAAATTGACTCATAGTTGTTAGAAATTTAAATCAACCGAAATAAATTTCTAACTTTTCGAATAAAATTCTAAATATCAAGGTTTAGCCTATCAAGACTTGTCCTAAATTTGTCATTTTTTAAATTTTATCTGAAATTTAAAAGCTGGAATAAAGCAGAAATTCGAGTGTTTTACTTGGTATAGTTTATAATTTTATTACACAATATTGCACAATATTTACATTGAATGGTTAATTAAGGAGTCGTAGATCATAAATCTAACTAGCTTAAATTCTATTCCTCTCCTTTACCAAGTTAAAAAGTGTCTAAGCATCTTTCTCTCTTAGATATCTCTAGAGATAAGTGAGGATTTGTCACTTAGGTTGCTTTGATACAAACGATTTTTCAAAAATTTGTGAATTTTTCCATTAAAATTTACGAAAATTGATTCTTAGGACATATTTTAGTATCAAAAGTGGTGTTGGCAGTCGACTAATGAGCCAACTGGTCTAAAACATGAACGGTAAATTTTCCTACCAGGTGCATATATGTCAATTGTAGATCTTTTAGTCTGCTTCAAAATGCTACCCTAGGTGTCTTGATAGGGTCATTGCTTAAGGAGAAAAATGGATTTAGTTGCAACTGAAAATCGTTTTTAAATTCAACTAAATCTTATTTATTTGTTTGGGAATCATCTTATCAAGACATCTAGGGTACCATTTTGAAGCAGACTAAAATATCTACAATTGACATATATGCACCTGGTAGGAAAATTTAGCGTTCATGTTTTAGACCAGTTAGCTCATTAGTCGACTGCCGACACTAATCAAAAGTTACTAATAATTTGAAAAACTCTCATCTATTCTGGTAGAGAAAGACTTAATCTACGAAGCTGACAGGTAAAATCAACTAAGTAAAGTTTATGATTTGGTTCATCTAAATGCAAAATTCAGAAATATTTCAGAACATCTTCACATACTTTTCCGTTTGATGGTTATGTATCAAAAATCTCTCTTATCTATGTAGGGGAAACTATAATTTTACCAGGGTTTTCTTTATGTAAGGAATTTATTGCAAAGTTAGTCAAAATTGAATTTTGTCAGTTTACATCTTTTTCAAGGCCTTTATTTCAAGAGGTATAAAACTTTCTACGGTACTAAAACTTGAAATTTTTTTTTCAAGTTTACTTGGAAAATTTATGAGTAAAATTTGTGAAGCCAAACAAAAATTTGAACTTCCAATATTTGGTTTAGTTTAACTAGACATATACTTGTTTAACTTTCTATTATTGATTTTTCATCACTTTCTTACAGGTTCATCATTTTTTGGTTTTTTCAAATATGCTTGTATCTTATTTAGAGTAACTGTTAAATGTTAAATAAAACAAATTGAGAAATTTAAGCCTAAACTTTCTGATGACTAAGCTGTTGATACTAAACCGATAAGAGCTTTAAGTCTTACGAATGTACAAACTTATCAAAAGTGAAATTTGTAACAACTTAAAATGACTTTTTTCATGGGAGTAAAAAATCAATAATTTTACCTCTACTCCTCCACCATTTGCAGCCTAATGATAAGGTGCTTAACTTAAACATTTAAGAACTCATGATTGGAAAACGGTATTTTTGATCTGGAGGTACCATCTAGTGATGGCGATCGATCAATTTTCTGGATCATGATCATTTTGTTGATCGATCTGATCAGAAAATTGGATCACGATCAGATCATGATCATAATTTTGGATCATGATCTCAAAGATGATCAAACAATCGATGATCGATCTCTGATCACACTTTTCGTGATCAATCACCATCACTAGTACCATCTGGAAATTTTTTCTTCGGCCGATTTGGGTACCAGCGTCAATGGGAGCTTTTTAGCTCTCGGATAGTACCTCCAGATCAAAAATATCGTTTTCCAATCATGACTCCTTAAATGTTTAAGTTAAGCACCTTATCATTAGGCTGCAAAAGGCGGAGTAGTAGGGGTAAAATTATTGATTTTTTATCCCCATGAAAAAAATGATTTTTTTGGGATTTTCGGGATCGTAGATTACGGTTCCGATGTCAAAAATGACAAATTCAGATAGTACTTAAGTTTTGAATTTTCTGAGCCTTAAGCATATAATTATAAATGATTTATAATTTTTTTTTTGATTTTAAGACATGAAAAAAAAGCTAAAAATCTGCCATTAACGCCGGAACCAATATTGAAGGTGAAAAAATTCCTCCCTTTAAAGACGTGTTAAAACTACCCAAAAATCGAATCGAATAATTTTTGATACTTTAAGTAAAATTGAAAAAATTCAGATAAAATCATTTGATATTTTTTGGAAAATATTCAAAATTCTTTATGTTTGCGGTATTAGTTTTAATTACATCAAAATCTAAGAAGACGAGCTCAAATTTTTTGATTGTCAAAAACTCGATCCTTAATGAAACTGTGAATGAAGTGTACTTGAACATTATTTAATTTTTCACTTCACAAAATTAATAACAATTGTGAGTAGAATTTTCAATTAGGCACTCCTGTTCACAAATTAAGGCATTTATATTAATTTGATCCTTGATGAGGCAATCAATCTACAAAATAAAAATTAATTTTTTTCAAATTTGCATTCAAGCTCTCTAACCGTCTATTTTAGATTAAGTTAAAGCAAAAGATTTTGAAATTATCAAATGTCATTTTTGTATTGCCATTTTAAACAGAATAGTTAATGATCCATAAAAAATTCTATTTACTTTAAAATCAATAAATATTTAATGACTATTTTTGTTTTCATACGGAAAATCAAAAAATAGATAAATAGGATTTTGGAGTAAGTGTATAGAGGTATCACGCGTAGAAAAAAGCACAACTAATTTTTACGTAAGTTTATATTATCAAGGTGATATCTATCCAACATTGAGAACTCCAAACACCATTATGTTATAAACAAACTTTCAAAGATAAAGTGTTTTTTTTTTGTTTTTCGGAAAAATATTATGTCATAAAAACATTTCTATTTAACAAAAAAAAATCCTTTTTATTTTGTATAAATAAATTAGGGCTATGTTTACAAGTTACGAAATCACTAATTTTATTTTTTAAATAATCAATATTTTTTATTTTAACGGAATTAGTGTTGAAATATTTTTCAAAAAAAGTTTAGTTTTGAACAAAAAAAAGGCGATGTGCTTATTTTAAAATTCAATATTTTGTTTGATTAGTGTTATTTGAAAGAAAATAATTAGTTGCTCTTGAATACTCTTAATCTGATATTTACATTAAAATTTCTTTTTTTTTCTAAAACGATTTTTTATTTATTTATTTTTTTAAAGTTTTAAAATTAAATTATGCAATAACAAACTTTATTGAGAAAAAAAAAGATTTTTTAATTATTTATATTCATAAGATTTAGCGTTTTTTTTTTAAAAGTTTTTTATTAAAATAAAAAATAACGGTAAACGTCTAATCTTCAAAATATACACCATTATGCTCTATGGTCATTAGCCATCTATCAATGAGCAATTCAATACCTTTCGTGTATCATTCCTGATTTTTTGAGCTAAAAAACTCAAGGCACCCAACTTGGCCTTGGTTAGTAAAATTCCGTCATCTAAAGAAATGAGCAAAAGAGAGGAAAAGATGATTATAAGAAGGGGAAAGGTCTAGACTATATGCTGGATGACGGATAAGTTCAATCCCTTCCAACTCTTCAATTTTTTCCATTGTTTTTCGCACGGTACGAGTTTTTGCGTTACCTTGAAGATACAAACCAAGCTTTCCGTTGATCAAAGAAGAGTATTTTGATTGAAGTGAAGCATTCATATGTTTTAATTGTTCACAATAAAGGTCAGCATTTATCGTACGACCATCAGGAACCAGTTCAAAGTGTATTACCCCTTGTTAATTCCAACAAACGCACATCATTTCCTTCTTTTCGAAACGACTAGTAGGACTGGTTGAGATGGGTCCAATCACTGGTTTGTGCCATCAGTATTTCAAAAATAGATCCATTTCTCATCGCAAATAACTAACCTTCTGTAATCGTTCATCAAAATTATTTTTGATTATTTTCCTACATATTTCGATACGACGTTGAATATCAAAAGGTGTCAAATCGTGTGGAACAACAGCGTCTATTACTTTTACGTATCAACTTAAGGTTACGGAATATGTCGACTGTGAAGTGCAAAGGTCACTTAATAATTTTCGAGTACTAACCCGGGGGTTGCTCTCAATGGCCGCACTCAGGGCGTCCTGATCGAAACCGACAGGTCTTCCAGACCCCTTTTTCCTTCGAAGGCTAGGTTCACCACTGCTAAACTAATTAAACCAAGGTTGTACCTTTCTTACTTTAAGGACATTCTCACCTTCTACTTGACATATTTCGTGGGTTGATGATGTTGCTGTGAGGCCTTTTTTTCCAATAATGACGTAACAGCACCAAAATTTTTCATTTTATAAATACTTAGAATCAAAAATTTTAAAATTTAAACTTATCATATTGTAGAGCGTTCAATTTTGTTTAATCTAATATATAATATGACTTAAAGTTATGAGATTACATAAGAGCTAGAATAACTTACCATCTAAAAAACCCGGAATTTTATGAATCACCCTAATACTAACTATCAATTCTTGTGTAAATTTAAAGTTAAACGAAAATTAAATTTTTTATTTTCGTAAATTTAGAGAAAGCCATTTGTATTTGTGTTGTTAGTTGAAGATAAAATATTGTACGCAATTTGCAACGTTTTGTTTTAAATTTTAAGAATGGTTGAAAACGTTGTTGTTTTTTTTTGTTATCTTTCTAATTTCGTTTATAACATTTTTATTTTATTAATTTCACATTTAAATTGGTTTAGTTTTTTTTCAAATTAAATTTATCGAATAGCGTCTTAGATAGAACTTAAAACTAGTTTTTAAATATTCTAATTGAATGCTTGAATAGCATAGGATTAAAAGAGCATTAACAGAAACGAGAAATCCATGAGATAAGTCTCTTAATCATTAATTTACGCTCATGAATGTTAGTTTATCGAACCTTATCAAAGCTGTTTAGAAGTAGAAGGCTATAAACCAAATCTATGCTCAGACGCATTTCTTTAAGCAATCACATGCCCTAAGATCTTTCAATGGAAAATATTTATTGATTTTCAATTGCACAGGATCTTCAATTTTAATACAATTTTGCTTAATAACTATTCGCAAAATTATCCTGCGGAAAAAGTTGGAGCTAACTACGCTTTGTTTATTATTGTACAGTAATACAGTAAAATTAATGAAAATTCACTTAGGTTAGAATTTAAAAAAATCGTTTCTATTTGCAAAAAAAATTTCATGATAAGAGCGATTTATGAGAAGAAAATATCAAGGTATCTAATCTTAATTTACAGTAAAATCACATTTTTTTCACTATTCCACCTAAATTATGAGCGAAATTAATCCAAAACGACCTCTTTTTTATAATGTCACTTTAAATTTTTATGACTGCTAAATGCTAGCATCAACAGTGTGAAATAAATGTGATTTGATTTTAGCATATGGGAGGATTATAATTTAAAGATATCAATAGGAGCCATGCTTTTTAGCTTTTAATCCATTTCTTAAAAGTGTAGGGATAAAATTCTTTCTTAGACAGAATCTCACATCTCTCTTTTTTTTACGGTAATGGTGTAGGTGAGTAACCATTACCATTACCACGACAATGCACTTAGCCCCATATTTTTAAGACGATACAAAATCATATCAATATTAATTAATCGAGTTCATTTTTTTTAAATAAACAAGCGCAAATTATTTCGAATTATACCGGACTTGACCTGCGTACCGAGCAGCAGAGTTCTTCCTCAAGTCTCAAGTCAAGTCCAAGTCACGACTTGACTATTTTTACATTTGTATCAGATCGCCTCTTGGACGTTTGTCTTCTAGGCTAATCAATTTGAGTTCATGAAGATGTAGCTCGTAAGGTTTCGTCCTGATCGACTTGAATAACTTGGTTGCTCTTCTTTGTAATTTCTCTAAAATTCTTATGTCGGTCTTAAAGTCTGGACACCACGTAATCCAAATGTGGTCTCACTAGGACTGTGTAAAGGCTCATGACCTAAATATCTAAGGGAGTTTTTTATTTGACCCAGTATCATATTTGCCTTTGCAGGGTAACAGGACAATTAGTACGGTTTTACTTTTGTACGATTGTACGATTCGATAACTCAAAATCTCTTTAATGTTGAACTCTTAAGAAAGTATGTACTTAAGTGTACAAAATTATTAAGATTTGATTTCTGAAATAATTTCCGTAAATTTTATTAAAATGAAGAATCGTAAACTCAGTACAATCGTACAACCGTACTAATTGTCCTTTTACCCCTTTGCAGTTGCAAGAGAGCATTGTTTATTCCATTTCATATCACTAGAAACCAGAACTTCAAGATCTTTTTCTTGACCTTATTCACTCAGAACACGATACAATCGCGAGTTCACCATTTCGTATGGGTATTTTTCGTTTCTTTTACCTATATACATTGATTTACACTAAGACATGCTCAATTCAGTTGACCATAAGTCAGCCCAATCCATTAAATCATCTTGCAATTCTAATGACTTGTGATCCTGACTTGAAATTCCAATAAGCTTTAGATCATCTGCATAAGCTTAGCCAAAACTTTTAAGGTGTTCCAATAAATCATTGATGTATATAACGAACAAAATCGATCAAATTTTCAGTCAGAAAGGGGTTGTCTGGAAAAGTATTATTTTTAATTGATATGTAAGATCAAAGTCTCTCATTGGGACAATATTATGATTAGGTTGTTAGTCTCCTAGTCGTTTTTACTGGTTCTTTATTTTTCTTTGTTTAAAATTCAAATCAAGTGTGAGATTATTAGAAATAATAAAACGAAAATTATTTATTTGAAATTTGATACATACAAAACATTTCAAACCTAACAACAACACCAAAAATTTAAAATTCAAAAAAAAAATTAATGATATGTTATATTCAAGTAAATATTTTTTTTATGGTTCGAAATTTTCGGATTTTATTTAGTTAAATGTTAACCAAAGCAATTTTATTTTATGTCTTGGTTAACGTTCTTTCTCTTTTTTTTTAACATCGTACCAAATCTCTTTCTCGTAATGTACCCTCACACACAATTTTATAACTATTAGCGATTTATATAGTATGAGAAAAAGAATTTTATTTTTGTTTTTATAACGTTAATCCAATGGAATTTTTTCTGATCTAAATCTAAAGTTATGTCATACAAATTTTTTTTTTTTATTTCGTTTTTTTTTATTACTTTATAAACACTAAAATCATAAAAAAATAAAATATCAAAATTTGATCTCTCTGTGTTAATTAATAATACCAATAATTCCATTAAAATTTTTTTCTCAACAAAAATCAAAACTTGGTTTTTTATTCGAATCAATTTTAAATTTATTTTTACAAGACCTTAATCTTTTTTTTCTCCAAATTGATTTTCAAAGCTCAGCATTTTCGAAGGTTTAGTATCAGATTATTTTTTTAAAATAGTAAAGAATCTCTCTTTCTTTAAAAATTCACTTGAGGTATCATCTGCTTTTCGAATTTTTCTTTCGATTTATCTCGAAATATTTTAAAAAAAAAAGCACCAAATGCTAATCTATTAAGATTATTATAAAAAATATTTTATGAACGGTTATCAGCATCTTTAATTTGAGTGTATCATTGAAGTAGATATCAAAAATTGAGGTGAAATTTTAGATTTTTAAAACCTCATCGTTTCAGAATTTTTTTCAGAATATTCATTATTAAAAAAATCATCTCACAATCTTAATGTTCTAATTTCAACAAATATATTAAGCACTCGAACTAAAGGGATGTCTATCGACAAAAAAACATCATAAAAAATTCGATGTTCGTTTATGTGCAGACTTTTTTGAGACTATTCCATTCATCGTTAGTAGATCGGAACAAGGATTTTAAATCAAAGTTTAATTAGAAATTTCTATTTTTATTTACTAATGGACCAAAAAGATTAAATTATGGACTTGACAAAAATAGCCTCGATTCTAAACAATTTTTAAAAAGTCAAAAAAATAAATCGAACGGAATGAAAAAAAGTTAAATTTTTGAAAAATAAAATTAACCTTTTTTTTCAAATGGTCTATTTTCACTAGAATTAGCCTCTAAGTGGATTTGCGTACAAATCTTTAAAATAAACTATCGCAATAACAATAACAACATCTTCTAATTAAGTTCAAGATAAATTAGTAATTTAATATTTGTTTTAATTATAAATTCCCTTCTTTTTTTTTTTTAAAAACCTTCAAAAGCCACAGACTTGCAGAGTATACTTGAAATTAAAAATCAAGTGGATTATAAAGATACTCTAGAATTTTAAATAAGATTATAAAGTCTATGTACAGTTTAATCGACGACTATTGTATACAGACGTCAAGTTGTTTGTAGAACTTACTTTTATATAAAACCCCCTCGTTTTAAATTAGATTTTTTTCTTATCTGATAGATAGTAGCATATGTTTATGAACAACAAAAAAAGTATGAATTGAAAACATTATTTATTAAAATCAAATTATGGCCAGGCCATTCGTACATGATATGCTCATACTAAATTTTTCAAAAAAAAATCAATAATTGAACTCAGATATTCATATTAAACATCTCAAAATTTATGATCGATTTTTTTTATTCTTCTTCTTCTAACGGATTCATCAACTTAAGTTGTTTTTGTTATTTTTTTTTATCGATTTATAAAGGATGTTATGAGAATAAAAAATAGATATCAATGAGTATTTCGCATGAATAAATCTATTTAAGATAATAGTAACGATTAAACTCAATTTTCTGTATTTTTTTTTTTCGGAACCTGTTTTTTAAGTTTTTATTTTTCATCTAAGCGGTCTTAAAGCTGTTAATAAAGCTGAAATTCAAAATGATGAAAAAATAAACCGGGTCCAGACCCACTGGTCAAAGTAAACTAGACGATAAGTTTGAATTTGTTTTAAGCCTTAAAGGTAATTCACACGATTTAAAAATTATAAGCGGTTTGAAAAGTACATGGTTGAATGATTTTTTTTATTTGTTTGTTAAATCAATGGGTGCCAAGACTCACGTCACAGTCTCTTTAATTAAGACATGTCTTCAATGATTATATATAATTTGTTTTTTTTTTGTTAGTCTAAAGGTTTACAAACATTTAACATTTAAAAGAAAAAAGTGATTTTTTATAAACAAAATAATTTTGCTTTTAGTACCCCCCCTCAAGTAGTTTTTTTTATTTTTCGAAAAAAATCAGATAATTAACAATCATTTTAAGTTATTAGCCTCCTAAAAGTTTTGAGATATTTATTCAGTACTCATAGCCGTTATAACAGAAATTTTTAGCTAGAATTTTTAGACACATAAATCACATTTGCTGAAATAATTTATAGTATTATCTCTTCTATTTTTTACAATAACGAAATGACAATTTTTTTTTGGTTATTGGGTTTTTTCTTCTCAAATAGAGCAATTAATCATTTCGATCAAATTACTCTTGTCTTTAAGTTTCCCTTTTTTTTTAACGGAAACAAAAATCTTCAATTTTGTTAAGATAAGATTCTATTTGAACCATTAAAATTTAATTAAAACTGTCTTAAAATAGCTCGATCTCTTATTTTTAAAGAACGACGAAATATTTGTTGTAAGACGTTAATCGATGGACTTTGAACTTTTTTCTATAAATCACCTAAGCAAAAATAGTTTTAGGGGTAAATGAATATAAATGGAGAAAATTGGGATATCAAAATATATTTAATCGTAAGTAGCTTATTCTTTCCTTTTTTTAATTATCAGAGACGACAAAAAATGCGAGATTTAAGAGTGCGTAATTAAAAAAAATTAAATGGGGGTTAAGTAATGAATTTTTTTTGATGGTATGAAAAGTACGGTTTAGAAATTATGTTTTTAGACATTGTTTTCAAAAATAACACTTTATTATTTATACTGAGGAAATGATTTACTGGAAACGATTAGCTGGTAAAAATACCCTACTTTTACCCATTTGCTCCAAAATCAAATACAGTGCTGGTCATTTACAAATTAAATGGATGAACGTTCATAGAAAGGGTTTTAATGGCGAAATTCATTCTTGAAATTTAATTTTCATTTCGATTCGTCGAATGTTCATGAACGTCCATAAAGGTCTAAGAATGAGCTTTCACCATTAAAACCCCTTCTGTGAATGTTCATTCATTTAATTCGTAAATGACCAACGCTGTATGTAAAAGTAGGCTGTTAGGGGTGGGGGGCTAGGTTTCTATTTAAAATTCAAAAACCAATAAAATGTCGGCATAAAACCCCTTCGTACTATCTTTTCCGATCAGTTTAAATCATATGATTAAGAGAATTAGAGACATTATGAATTGCCAACAAATACTGATGAAAACTGATATCATATGATACCAGATGGCTGTATAAGCTTAAGGCTTTTTTGAAAAGAGCGAAGAATAAACATTATAATTATGTTTAATTAACGATTCAGGCTCTACTTCTGAATCGTTAGTCTTTTACGTCTTTTTTTTCAGGTAAATTTAATATTTTTGAACTTGAGTATTAAAAATCCGATCTTTCAGAATGCTCATTTCTGAAAGCTCATGAATTTTCATTTTCCTATGAAGATCAAAATTTTGTCAACTGTCGACCCATTTAATGTAATCCGCTGTCTGGAAAACATAAGATTAGCATGTTTTTGTTGGGATAAAAAAAAATTTTTACCGTTACAGTGGTTATTGCGAAAATGTAACGTTCTGTTTGGAACGCGTTCAGAACGGTCTTTAAAAACAGTTCCGGTCTATTCCGTAAATGTTTTCAAAAAGTTTCCGGACTGTTTCTCGTTTTTCCTTAGAGGGAAACGAGTTTAGGACGGAACTGTTTTTAAAGACCTTTCTGAAAGCGTTCCAAACAGAACGTTACATTTTCGCAATAACCACTGTATGCCTCCACTCCAAATTTATGAACTTTCAGAAATAACAACGGTAAATTAAGTATTTTAAAATTATTTTAAAAACGGGTTTCAATGCCGTATAATCTGGCTCGGGTATAAGTTACATGAGAAAAAATTTTCAGATATCCATTCCAAGATTATTTAGTTTCAATAGGCTTGTTGTAGTTCATTTTCCTTAAAATGAAAAAATGACCAAAATGGGGGAGGGGGGTAAACTAATGGACAATACGCAATGTAAGTTAACAAATCTTCTTGACCTGTAACTTGAAATCTTATGTTAACGAGCAGATACAATTTCAAAGGAAATTTTTTATTAAGCATTTTTATTATCAAGATCTCATAAAATTTTGCTTAACAGTGTTACTAAAAAAATTTATTTTTCATCATTCACAGATTGACTGGAATTAAAATTTCTAAAAAACAATTCCACTTCCTTTTAAATAAAAATCAATAACGCGAGATATTAAGAAATTCAAAATTAAAAAAAAAAAAAAACGAAATTATATTTATTTTTCTATCAACCGTACATTGGGAAAACTAACATGTTTTTGTCGAGAATCAATATAAAGATTACAAATTGTAATCTTATCTAAGTCTCCATCGCAAAAAACAAAAAACAAAGATTGGGCTAAACTTTTGCTATCAACTTGTTGAAATAGCTAGTAATTAATAAAATTAACCTCATATACGTAATATATTTAAATTTTTTTTTTTTTTCTAATAAAATCTTTTTTTAATTAAGATTGATATAAAGTTAAAAGAGAAATAAAAAGAGATTATTCAAATAATAACAACAGAAAGCCATCGGGTTGCAATTGCAATTCAAGATTACTTTACTTTGCATTATTAATATTAATCCTATTTAGTTCTTTTTCTTATTGTTATTTTTTTTTTGTTTTGTTCTTTTTTGATATTTTCTTTTTTTTTTGATTCTAAAATGCATGCAACGAATAAATTTTTTTGAAAATTTTTTTAACATTTTAAATCCGTTTTGTTTTAGACAAAAAAAAAAGATAAATAAATGAGTACGTTATAACAAAAATAATAAAAATGGAAAAGTGTTTAATAAAATCACGTATTGACTGTCCACCACCCGAGACACGTCAATTAATCAAAGAAAAAGATTTAACAATACAAAAGTTAAATGAAAAACTTAAAGTTTACGAATTGAATCAGACAAGCTTGCTCAACGAACGAGATAATCTACTTAATCTTTTTAATAAATTGATTAAATCACTTAATGAAAAGTCTCTTAATGTTAAAAATGATAACAAATATATTGAAAATTTTATCGAACAAGAATTTGATTTTTGTCGTTCACCAAATTTGTTATCAAAAATTCCGTCACAAAATGATATACCAAAGCTTTTAGACGAAAGTTACATGAGCTATTTGAATAAACAAATTGAAATAGCTAGTTTTATATTACAATCGATAGGTGATACAAAAAACGAGAATAATTCGACTACCTCAACATTGAGTCTTGCCTCGCCAACACCGCCTATTTCTTCGGCATCGTCGTCCTCTTCGTCCTTAGCTAAAACCGAACGTATCAATGAACTCGACGAATTCGAGTCAAAAACATTCACGCCAAATTATAAATTATTAAATAATAAAAATATAAACTCGTCTATAAGTTCGTCCATGATGTTACAAAGTCCCAAACATTTATTAGTCAAAAAAACTCTTAAAAACACTGTGTCTACTTTGAACAACAATCGAAATTTAGACTCAAAGTCATTCGCTATTTTAGACATTACAAATCAAACACCGTTGAGTACTAATCACAAAAATACGTCCAATATTAAATATGAACTTTCAAATGATCTTCAACAAAAAGAAATTGAATTGTTACATCGTAAATATGGGGGTTATGTGAGAGCACGACGAGCTGCTCGTATAATACAACTCGCCTATCGTGAGTATAGACTTAGAAAAAATTATCAAAAATTATGCGAAAATACATTAAAACGACGTAGTTTGGACATATCGACTAATTTTTCCAATGAACATGAACAGTCATCTAGTCAAAAAATGGTTAATAAAAAACTTAGTATTGATCTTCCAAGTGTTGATTTTGAGCATTTAATTGAAAAATTGAACAAACGAACGAATGAAATTGTTGAAGAAGTTGACGAAGAATTTGAAGATGCTGAAAGTGGCCCCGAAAATGAGGACAAAGACACCCATAAAGATAAATTTATATTCAAAAATAATTCGCAAGTTAAATTCGATGATTTGTCTACTTTATCGTTATTGAGCTCATCGAATGGTGATTATAAAAATTTAGATGATGATGATGATTATATGAGTAATAATTCCGTTAATTTAGAGGATATTCAAAAATTGAATGGGTCTAGATCAACAACACAAGCTAAAAATTTAATTTCAATTAATTCAACGTCTGTTAATAGTGTTTATTCGAGTGAATCGACATCGACTTGTTCGTCATCGTCAACAAAAGCATCGAGTACAAAAAGTTTACAAACTAAAAACATTTCACCTAAGGCTTCGCCGAACAGTTCTGATACCCCTAAAAATTCACCATTAAGTCTAAAACAAGTCAAAACAATTAAAAATGAAAGTCAAGTTAACACTAAAACGATGAATAACTTTGATGTAAATAAGCACAAATATCTAGTCGGGCTTAATCTGTTTAACAGGTGAGCTTCATAAAATTAGAAAAAAAAATTTTTTTTTTATTTTTGTTTTAAATTTCAGAAAACCGGAAAAGGGAATTAATTATTTGATTGAGGAAAAATTTTTGGACAAAAATTCGAAGAGTATAGCCGAATTTTTGTTCAATAGAAATTGTATTAGCAAACAATTTATTGGCGAATACATAAGCAATACTCAGGATAAGTTCATTCGAAGTGTTCTAAAGTAATTTTGCAATCAAAAGTTACTATTTTAATATTCTAATTTTTTTTTATTTTAAAGTGATTTTATTCAACTTATTGAACTCAAGGATTTGCCAGTGGACGAAGCTCTAAGAAAATTTCAGTCTCACTTCAGAATGCCGGTAAGATTTTTGTGATTTTTTGTTGTTTTCAAGTTTTGAGTTGTATTTAATTTTAGGGTGAGGCTCAAAAAATCGAGCATTTAACGCACGCATTTTCGAGTCGATTTATAGAATGTAATAAATTAATTTGTAAAAATTTGTTCAATTGCGCTGATGAGACAATCGAGGTATTGGCTTATGCAATTATACTTTTGAACACAAGCATTCACAATCCGAATGTAAAACCAAGTGAAAAAATGAAATTTGAACAATTTTTAAAAATGACCAAAGGCATCGATAATGGTAATGACATTGACAAGGAATATCTACAAGGTATTTACGAACGTGTTAAACAAAATGAATTTAAACCAGGCAAAGATCATACGAGTTCGGTTATTGAATTTGAAAAAAATCTTGTTGGTGCTAAAAAACCAACAAGTCTATTCGCATTGCCACACAGACGTCTTGTTTGTATTGTACAATTATACGAAGTTTATGACCTTACCAAAAAAGACAAACCAAATTCTCATTTAAGAGACTGTTTTTTGTTCAATGATATTCTAATTGTAAGTATTAGTTCTGTTGAATAGAAACACATTAAAAAAGCCAATTTAAAAGACTTTTCTAAAATCTACAACTAACATCAATCAGTTTTTATCTAATACATAAAAACTAGGGTAATAAGAAGCCTCAAAAATTTATTTAAATTAAGATTTTGAGATTACAAACTCAATATATTTTTTTAAGCAATTTGCCTGGATTTTTTTACAAGATAAAATATTTAATTGATCTTGAGGCTGTGCAAAAAAAAATTCAACAAAATTTGATCCTAACATGTTTTTTTAATCAAATGGAAAGGGTAACTCGATTTTTTTATCGTAAAAGTCAAATGATCACTTTTGAGACGTTCTTAATTTAACGTTTACCAGTCTCTTTGTTAAGATTAGACAGGTGTCTTTCTAATTTTGACAAGCGTATTTTTTGTTTTAATTAGAAGAAAAGTTTTGAAAATCACATGTTGACACTTTCCAGTCATACAGAACATAAGCATAACCATGAATTTGACATTTTTTTAGGAACCACGTTCATCTATTGCTACAATAATATTAAAAAAATTCTAAACGTTTGATGCAATTCTAAACCTTAGTTAGTTTTTCGTAGTTTTTGTGAGCTAATTTCTACTTAATTATATATTTAGATAAGATAAAACCCATCAGCTTTGTAGATTAAGTCTTTTTCTACCAGAATAGGTGAGAGTTTTTCAAGTAATGAATAACTTTTGATACTAAAATATGTCCTAAGTATCAATTTTCTTAAATTTTAAAAGAAAAATGCTGAAATTTTTGGAAAATCGTTTGTATCAAACTAACCCAAGTGACAAAACCTCACTTATCTCTAGAGATATCTATGAGATAAACACTTTTTAACTTGAATTTATTGTATCACAGATGAGGAATAGAATTTAAAGCTAGCAGACATATGTTCCCATTAATTTTAAGGTATTGGGTGGGTATGGGTAATCCGAAAATTCCAGGTTTTGGATTCGGGTAGGATATGGGTTACCAATAAATTTTGGATTTCAGATAATTGGTTTGGTATCCTATAAAAAATGAGTATTTTATAGATTTGTTAGTTTTTTTTTAGACAAAAATTGTGTTTTGAGTCTATATACCCAAAGTTTATGGGTTACACAACCCAACTCCATACCTGAAATTTTCGGTTAACCCATACCCACCTAATACTTAAGAAATAATGGGTAAATATGTCTGAAAGCTATTAAGATTTATCATTTGTTTCGAAGCAGAGTAGAGTGGTGATTTGACCTTTGTACAAGATTAAACGTAAATTTACTATTTTTTAGTAATTTACTGTTGTGGTCATGTAGTCCTCTTGTGAGCTTTCAGCAACTAATGATTAAGAAAAGCCACCATTGGTTTATGGCTATCGACTGAAAGCTAGTTTTACAAGCTTTAACTTGAGCGTTTTAGCTTTCAGTTGATATCCATAAATCAATTATGGCTTTTTCTAATCATTAGTTGGTGAAAGTTCACAACGCGTGAATGACCACAACAGCACACCGCAAAAAAACATTGAAGGCTGATTTAGGTTGAGAGCTTAAAGACTGATATATCAGTAAGGTTCCCAAGTCATAAACCTTAGTTTCACCACCCATAAATTATGTGTAATGGGAACTGGAATTTTTTTTAAAAATTACTTTTTTTCTAAAAATGAAGAGCCTTTAAAGTTTGAAAAGCGGGTTTTGATGGAAAATTTTCACAAAAAAAACGATAAAACCTAACTTTTTACACCTATTTTTTCACGAATTATAATTTATTTCAAAATGATATATAGCAAGTTCATTTAGAAAATTGTTTATGAAAACATGAAATTATTTAGATAAAATTGGATTAGATTTTGATCACTTGAGGGTTTTTCAAAAAGCGGTTATAAATTCTAGGGTTTATGATTTGGTGAACTTTAAATATCCAATATTCAACTAAATTTATCAATTTTAATCAAGTTATTTTGTGACGAGTCATGTAACGGTTTATCCGAAGTCTTAACTAATTTTACAAATGTACTTGGGTAAGGTTGGGAAGTAAGCCTTGTAATAAAAAGTTTGAGGTAAAAAAATAATCATTGCAATTAGTGTTTATAATTTTATACCATAAGGGGAGCATACAATTGGGAATTTTTAGCAAAAGTCTTCTAAATGAGACTCTAACAATAAAAAAAAGCCTAGATTGTAATTATTCACAGACGTATTTCTGAGTAAAATCAATATATTACTAACATTATTCAATTAAAAAATAATTTTATAATTATCTAAATAAAAAAAAACAGAAATAATGTCTTCAGTGGATAAGAGTTATTTAACTTTAATTATTTAACCCTAATGACACTTAAAACGATTTCAAAAAAAAAAGAAAAAGTTTTAAGTTTGAGTTTAAGAAGATTTAAAACATCCCACTTATTTTTATTATTTAAATATTTGTTAAAGGAAACGCGACAAAATTTCATTTATTATTTTCCAAAAAAAAACAACATTTCTAGAAAATTTATTTTTCGTAAAAAATAAAACTTCCTAGTAAATTAAGTTTTGTTGTTGTTGTTGTTGTTGGTTAAACCGTAATTCCACATTGAACAAGAGAGAAAAAATCGAAAAAAATAAAAATTCTAATTATATTCCAAGGTAATAAAAAAAAAAAAGAACAATTATTTTTTAGGGTATCTCAATAGAATTTAATACCAAAGATTCATGTTTGAAATCAATTTTAGAAAATTACGAACTAGCATATTAATTATAAAGTCAATGACAGTATTAGATAACGACTTAAATATTTTAATACGAAATAAAAATTTTTTTTTGTCAATCTTAAAAAAAAACAAGCTTGTAAAAAATTAGCTTCAAATATCAAACTGTTTAGTGCAAACAAAATCAGCTAGAGAACAAAACAAAAATAAATAAAGTTGATAATTCAAACATAACCATAGGGTTAATCAATAATAATTAATAAAAAATATATCAAATAAAACTAGATAATAATGATATAAATAAATCAATATTTTACAACGCGTAATTTCTCTCTTTTTTATTTTCTTTTTTTTTGAAAGAAGTAATATTCGTAACAGAAAGATTTAATTGAAAGCATTTGGATTTATTTTTTAAGCAAAAATTGCTTTCATGTTTGCAACAAGAGTATCTTTGACTTTTACCTAAAAAAAAAAAAAACAAAAAAAAATTGGCTTTTTCTGTTCAGTATTTTTTTAGCATTAAAAAAAAAAAATTTTTTTTTTTCATAGATTACGAAAATATTTTCAAAAAAAAAGAATAACACATTGTACACATACAAATATGGTTTTCCATTACATGGTATGAATGTTGTTCTATTTACGACGAATCGTAAGTTTAAATCAGACAACATTTATCTAAATGTAAACATTTTACATGTTTGTTTTAAGACTATCAATATGGAATTAGATTGATTAGAATGCCAGAAAAAAAAGTGCTAATTACATTCAATGCCAAAAATGAAAATGATCAACAATTGTTTTGTCGTGATTTAGCTGAATCGATTGCTGAAGTAAGTGTTTCTCTAGTGTTTATTTACAATAAAAGTTGTTTTTTTTTAATTAGATTTTTTAACATTTTATAATCAGAAAATAAAATATTTCGATAAGAAAAAATTCTATTTTTTTTGTTCAGTGTTTTTCTAATTATTATTTTTTTGTGTAAAGTCAAACGAAATTGAATCAATTCGAATTAAAACAGAATTAGAAAAATACAAGCCAAAAAATTTGTTAACCTTAAACAATAAAAATGTCATTGACGGAAATGTTAACAGTGGCAGCAGCGGGTGTAATAGTAATACTTGTGTTTCTACTAATAATGATTATAATGGAATGTCGCCGAAAGTGAATGATATTACACAAAAAAGTTTGTCAACGTCTTCTTCAACAACTTCCAATTCGTCATCGTCGTCGTATCACTCGTCAATAGGCAAGCAAACATCACCTGTTAAAATCGAGCCATCAGATAACACTAAGCCAACGCTATTAAAGCGAACTCTATCAAATTCACTTTTAGATATATCACAAAATGGTGTTCTTAGCATGACCAATCTTAAAACAAGCCAATACAATTCCGGTTTATGCCGGGTTGGATCCGAATGTTCCATTTACAATAATCCTCTAGTAAGTGAAAATTTTCAAACAAAATCAACTAGTTCAAAAATAAACCTTAATTTAAAGCTTATAAATTAAAATTTGAAGTAAGATTTTTTTCAAACCAAAGGAGGCTAGATGTTGTAGTTTTTTTGGGTTTTATATTTTATGTTTGGCATAATTGTTTGGATATCAATCAATATTAAATTACTATTAGCTAACAAATATAAGATTTATGTTCAAAGATTAAAATCAATTTCAATTATTTGTTAAGCTATTTTTAAGATACTATGAGAACAATTTTGTCAATAAGATAAATTATCATGGTATCCAAACATTTTGTTATCGAGTGATCTTTGCATGTTAAGTCAAATAAGGTTGTTGTTTTTTATTGTGAAGTGAGTCTATTAGTTTATGTTTATCAAGTTTCTTAGTTGTTGTTTAATGTTATCAAAATTCAAAACCACATAAAATAAACATTAATTTTCGTTTTTTGAATTTTAGGAAAAAAGAAGATCGCAATCATTTTTTAATAAAAATGATTTGAAACATCTTAAAAATGATAAACAACAACAACAACAGTTAAAAGAAAACATTTACGTTGATATTGATCATGATCTAGTTGATGATGACGATGATAAAGACCTTGGAAATCAAGATGATAAAAATGACAACGATTTGGTACTTTTTGATGAGGATCTTCTCAAAAATGAACTTAAACAAAAACAATTGTCCACAAGTGCAAACAAAACGAATCGTGTATCGACATCTATATTCACAACACAATCGACGTCATCGTCAAATTCGACAATAACAAATTCAGCGCATAAATATTTTACCATTAGTTCGGCAGCTGGTCAAAAATTTCGTCAAATAATTAAAAAATATGTTTGAAACAAATTTTCCGTTTTTTTTTGTGTAACAAAGATGACTTATTAATTTATTTAATCTCATTGAAAAAAACAAGTTTAAAAATCCTTTAAAATATATTTTTGCAAACTAAAATCCTCCGAGTTAAATTAAATTATTTCTTTTTTTTTTATTTTTTTGTAATTTTCTTTCTTTTTAGATTTCTTAATTAAAAAATTAATTAAAAATTTTAAACAACAAAAAAAAAAACAAAAACACAAGGACTTAAAATTTTATTTTTTTATTTTTTCTTTTCTTTGATTGTTAGATTCTTTAAATTTGTATTTTTTTTTCACAAATTTTTACTTAAAAGTTATAAAACGACGCAACTTTTTTGTCACATAAAAATTTTTATTGATATTTTTTTTTTGTCGATTTTTGGGCTTTTTTTTTTATGATTTTTTTGGTTTTTATTTTACTTTTTTTTTTGGGTCTGTGTATTTTTGACAGTATTTTTTTTTATATCTTTGAACAAAACTTAAAAAATTTATTAAATAAAAAAATAATGATAAAAATATTTTTTTAAATTTCTTGCATAAAAACATGCTCTTAAATGTCCAATGAGAGAATCGGATTGCTTATTGGATCGCTTTTTTAAAATTTTTTCCTCTGCTGTGCTTTTTTGAATGCTTCATTTGTCTAGTTATGTTGTTCTGTTGGGTCCATCAGACAAAATTTAACTAAAATAGCATAACGTGTTCTATCTTTAAGGACCACTTGTGGCATCAAAATATTGGTAACGTAATTACTCTTTTTTTGTAACATGTAACTGTCGATTATGGCTGTGAGAAAATTCTTTTCTTTAAATTTATTTTTTCTTTCCGATTGTCAAAAAACAGCAATTATTGGTACAAGACTAGAAAGAAAAGACGATTTTAAGTAGCATGTGAATATTCAACAGCCAAATAGGTGACCCTTTAGGAGTCTAATAATGTGACAAAAAAATGTTTCGTTTAAAACTCGGCTCCTGTCACTATACCCGAATACCCTACAATAGTGACATGTCACAAAAATCGAGTAATTACGTTATGACTAAATAGGGACAACATATAAAAACAGCCAATCACTCCTGTATGTAATTACAATCAACCCTCGTTCATCCAAACAGAGAAATTTTAGAAAATTGTCAGGTTATCGAAAATTTGGATTACAGAGAGTACAGTAGAATTAATGAAAATGTAACGTCATTGGTTTACACCGTAACCAAACTTTGACGAGTTTCTAGGACTGAATAGATTATGCCTCAACTGGCTCGATGGAATCCATTAGTTAATATAACTGTTTACAATTAATTTTTGATTATTTTGATCGTTTTTGATTTACAGTCAAACCTCGTTAATCCGTATGAAAATAGCCTAATCAAATCGTCATACGGATTAAAATATACGATTTCAGGAGCTATTTTCGATTGAAAGGAATTACAGTTAGTCTGTGATTTCTTTACGAACTAAAGAGATAAAAGTGGAAACGGATTAACGAGGTTTGACTGTAATATTAAGATCTTTAGAGCTAGTTTGGTTACGGTGCAAACCAGTTTTTTTCATTAATTCTACTGTAAAATGCACATGATTTTTAGGCTTTGAAACTTTTTTTCAGTTGAAATATTGTTCGGATAAACGTGATTCGAACTTTCGGATTATCGAACTTCAGATTAAAAAGAGTTAACTGTAATCAAGAATTGATTGATAAATATCCCAAAATGAAGTTCCTTGAGGCTAGCAAAAAAAAATCGTGATTTATATCGTATAAAGATAAAGTAATAACGTAATTTGACGTAATAAATGGTTAATATTGCAAACGTCTTATAACGTTTGTTACAAGTGATTGACGAAATGGTTTTAGATTTTTAGGTTTTAGAATATCACAGATCATTAAAGCTTTATTTTTCAAAAAATGTTAATTTTCATCTTTAAATAGTGCAGTCAGTGTGCACTTGACGTATACAAAAAAATATCTTGATATTCGATTTGATCAAACGATTTTGACGATCCTGAATTTAGAGATGTACACTTACAAAGTTATCAAAATGGTCAAAGAAGTTTTAGCAAAAAGCAATTTTTATTTTTCTAAAAATTATGCAACTTGAAATCGGAAAAAAAATTGATGTTATCAATGGATATCATTAAATAATGAATAATTTCATTAGGAATTTTGAGTGATAGACATTGTTGATAATGCATTTTTACTTAAATAAGTGATTTGAGTATGTAATTTATTGTTCAAAATTATATAATAATAATAAAATAAATAAAGCTTTTAAATTTTGTGAATGATAGAAAATTATTAGGTTTATCAATAATTAAATATTTAAACAGTTTGGAAAATAACAAAAATATGTTTAGCTCAAAATAGAAATCTTAATAGAACATATTTATTTTAAAATTTATTGATAATGTTTGTAATTCCATATAACTTCGATATAAACTGTATTCCGCCTCATTATAGATATTTTTTTCTTTGTAAAAAGATGAATTTCCTTTTTCAAATATTTAAGAACTCATGATTGTGGAATGATACCCTAAAAAGAGATAAGAGGCCAAAGAACACAAAAATTTCGTTTTCGAAACTGTCGCACTTCATCTTCAAGGAGAAATTCTACTCAAATCGAATAATGGTTGAAAAAAAGTTAAATTAGTAATTTCGAATTTTTTCCATTAGTCGAGACAGAGATGAAATTTTTAAAAACTCATTTTTAATAATGATAAATAAAATAAAGTTATGTCTAAGTAAAAACAAAAAAAATTTTCTACGTCCGGATTTTTAAAAGTGTTTTTTTTGGGATAAATTACCCCGAAATTTCACCAAGTATCCCTTTAACCCCAAACCTCACACATTTAACACGAACTCAAACCCATTTACCCTTCAAAATGTAAAAATCACAGCATCACAAGTAGTGGCCGCTAGCTCAACTAATACTGAACTCATCACAGCATCTAAGTGAAAGATCAAACTAAATAAGGCACCCCCAATGTACACTCACACAATTTTCCACAGTTTTCACAAGTTGGCACAGAGAAAAAAGGGGTGCGATTTTGTGTAAATTGGGTTAAAAATCGGGGTAATTTAGTTAAATTTCGGGGTGATTGTTTTAACCAGCTTAACCAGATTAGCACTAACCCATAAAACCCATCCGGGTAATTCGGTGACTTGAAATTTAAGGGCGAATTGGGGATCAGATTCGTGATCCTCGAGGAAAGTTCTTTCCAACAATCCAATAAAAAAAATTGGTCATCCAATATGTCAAGATTATCGAATTTGAAAATAAAATTCATTAATTTCTAAAGCTATTCTGAGACTAATCATTTGTCTTTTCATCCTCTGCATCTTTTTTGTACATTTACATTTTAAATTTTTTCAAGCCTTTTTGGAAGAGTTCGGGTAAAAGTAAATGTAAAAAGACAAAAAGGATGTACAGGATATAGGGTTTAAGTAAAAGTTTAAAATTTCTTTTAGCATGTTTTTTCTTCTAAAGCAGTCTCTTGCTTTACACTTTTGATTATAAAGATAAAGAGGATTTAGAAAATTTCATTGTCAAAAGACCTAAATAGCCTGGATCTTAAGCAACTGGTGAAAAAATAGTCTACCGTATCGTAAAATTAATATCAAAAAGATGTGCCAACGACAATTGAAGGCTTTTCATTTTTTAGGGTACCTTTGTAAGTTCTTATTTTTGAAAAAACATCAAAATTTGCTTAACGACCTTAACTTTAGATCTTGATGCTCAATCTAATAGATCAAAGCATAAGCATCATATAGACGACTTTTAAAGAAAACCGTTTAGTGATGATGATGAGCAGCGATGATAATGAAAAATAATAAAAATTAATGTACATGAAAATTTTAGAAAAAATTTGAAAATACTTGAAAACTTTTGAAAATATTTGAAGACTTTTGAACATTCATGGTCCCTTGAATGTACATGAATGTTCATGAACGTTCATTTTTGGAATCTTTGAATGACCAGGGTTGTATAATTAAAAATGATTTAATGTTGAGATATTATTTTTTTATATAATTCAAAACGAAACAAAAACGTATGATAAGGAATGAGCCGAAATAGCTCAGTTGGGAGAGCGTTAGACTGAAGATCTAAAGGTCCTTGGTTCGATCCCGAGTTTCGGCATTTTTTTTCTTTAGAAAATAAATTTGCGGTATATCGCATAAGTATCAGAACAACGCGTCTCATTTATTTTTTAAATGTTACTGTTTAATTAGAATAAAACATCTTTATCACAAAGTTAATCAAATTGCACTGAGAGGCTTACATTTTATGCAAACAAGTTGAAGTACCATAAAAATATATTTAAAGGTTTATTTTAAAAGATAACCAAAAAATAATAAAAAAAAACAACAATAATGATAAAAATATTTAATGGAATAATTTAAGTAGACAAATAAGAGCCGAAATAGCTCAGTTGGGAGAGCGTTAGACTGAAGATCTAAAGGTCCTTGGTTCGATCCCGAGTTTCGGCATCTTTTTTTTTCGGTTTTTCTAAACAACTAAATCTTTTCTGCATTTGATGACTTTGAAAAAGAAAAAAAAATAATTTTTTTTTAATTTTTTCTTTCATTCTGAATCTTACATCTAAAAATTTTAACAAATCATCAGCATTGTGTCTATCATCTGGATGTTTCATTAGAGTTCTTTTTTTTGAAAAAGTTAATTTTACAAAAACTACTCCTTGAAGACCGCGAATCTTACTTGTTTAAAACAAATTGTAATCGAGGAGATGTTTCAATTTTAGGAGGATCTTTTTCAACAATTGCTTTGATTATTTGATAATATCCTCTTCCATCAAACGCCATTTTGAGACAAATCAATTCATACAAAACACAACCCACGGACCTTTAAAAAATTGAATTATTTATTTAATTTTAATAAATTGATATTGAGGATTAATCTCAACTACCAAATATCTGATGCAAAATAAAGTTCATTATTCTCGATTAATTCGGGACATAAATAGTTGATGGTGCCAGCAAATTTTGTTGACTTCTGGATTGATGTCAACGATCTTGCCAGTCCTAGGTCTCCAAGTTTAATTAAATTTTCATGCAAAAATATGTTTCTAAAATTTTGAAAAGTTTTAATAAATTAAAAAGTGCTGATTTAGAATAAAATTACGCTGGTTTTATGTCTCTATGAATTATATTTCGATTGTGAAGATAACTTAAACCATTTAGCATTTGAGTTAACCATGAAACTATTTGATCTTCTGGAAAAAGTTTTTTGTTTGATTTGTATTCATAAATTTTGTCATCTAGATCGCCTCCCTTTAGATCAAAAATAATGAAAACTTAAAAGAAAAATTTAACGAAGAGTTTTAGGGAATTCGATGAAGGCAACTTCAGTTAGGGACTGATTTCCCAACTGAGACTCAAAAAGATCGGCCAAGAAATTCATCAGCTCTAAAGGGAGAGTGTGCCCTCTCCTCTCCTCGTTTTGATTTTTTAAGGTTCCGGCAATTCAAAACTTCCACGCTATTAAACCTTTTAAATTTCAATATCAGATTCGGAATTTGCGTCCCCTCTTCTAGTTTTATCATGGTTTATTCATGGATTTTTTAGAAAAAGATTTTTCAAAATTTTCCAAAAAATGACCAAATTGTGCTTTCAGAATATATGCCCATTATATATGATTCATGATCAAAAAGCTGAGATATCGGTCAAAAACGATGACCAACTTACTTTTGTTTTATAAAACTAGAGGAGGGAGGGTCAAAATTTTTTTTTTTCGAAAATGTAATAAATACATTTTTTAGTTTTTTTTGGGACGCAGATTCCGAATCTGATACTGAAATTGAAAAAGTTTTGAATTGCCGGAACCTTAGAATCCAAATCCATGTATTTTACAATCCGTTTGAAAAAAATTAAAAGATCGCTGAAAACTTTTTTAACTCATTTTGAACGAGGATTTTCATTGAATCAGGTGATACTATCTTTTTTCTAACTTTGACACAGTAGCCCCCTATCCTTTGTCATAAAGCTTCTTTACATAGCTACGTTTTCCCTTAACTGCTCATTCCCTAAATTCGAAAAAGTCTCAAGCGGGTTTCAGGCGGATTGTAAAATACACGTATTAGGATTGCAAAAAGTTCGAAAAAAGAGGGGTCCCATCCCACTTTCCGACACAATATCTGACTCCTTTAACTCAAAGGCAGCCAAGTCCATATTTATTAAAATGAATGATTGAAAGAAATCTAACTTTTAAATTGCTTCTGGCAAATTAATTTTAATCTCTTTTTCCAAGAGAAAAAAAAAGTAGTAAACCAAAGCTCGGTAAATCAAAAAAATTTAAATTCATTAAAATTTACTTCACAGTAATTGGTTACTAGACATGCTTTATGATCATGTCTAAAGCAATCATAATATCTAATAATAAAATTATTTTCCATATTTTTTAACAAATTAATTTCATCGATTGTGTTGAGAAGTTCATCGTTGTCCAATAAATTTCGAGTCAAAATTTTTAAAGCTCTCCTTAGGCATAAAATTAAAAAAAAAATTCTCCAAGTTTAGCAATTGACAACAAATATTACTTTTCGCTTTCATTTTTGGTATCTTCAACAAGATAAACTTTACCAAAACCACCCTCGCCTATTTCATCTAAAATTATGTACTGTCCATTTTTAAGCAATTCACCTTTATTGTATGAAACAGTTGCAATCTCATCGTCGCTCATTTCTTAATTTAAAATAAAATTCAAAACTTCCAACAAAAAAAAAATTACTAATCTCAATGTCTAGAAGTTACTTTTTTTGTTCTGTTTCTCATTTAGAAGAACGAGAAAAATCGAAAAAAAAAATTAAATCATAGTTAAATAAAAAATAAATAAATTCCCATGTAACGTTGTCGCCACATATTGACATAGCAACTAATGATTATTATTTATAATACACTACCCCTAAGCTCACTGATTAAGAAAACAGTTATTTTATTTTTTTTCGATTTTCTTTCGTTTAAGGTAATACTACATGATTTATTGAATCGATAATAACAAAAAAAATTCATAAGTATTATTTAAATTTTAAAAAATTATGCAAATATTTTTGTTAAAAGTTTAAACAAACAAATTAAGTAAAGTTATTTTAAAACAACTTTGTTTGCCAAGTATTTTTGAGTATTTTCTTTTTAATTTTAATTGATTTTAGATTATTAATTTTATATTTGAATCCTTGAAATGTTTTTTTAAAGGTTGTTTAAATATGTCTCCGTTGAACTAAGTTTAACAATGCCTTACTTACTACAAGAGTTTGTCTCTAGTTCAAGTTGATTTTCGCTAGTGTTGGGTAACGGCCACGTGGCCAACTGGACCGACATTTTTTCTATTTGGCCGTTTGCATTGCCGCCAAGGAATTTTTTATTCTAAGCTAAGATATACACTTTTATTAAAGTTATGACACCGAAATTTATAAGTTCGGACATAATTTTATTGAAAGTTATTAAATTTTAAGCTTCAGAAGTCTTGTTTTTTTGACAAATTTTGAAAAGTTTGACCATAACAACATGTCAACAAACGAAAAAGATTTGAAGAGTAGAAAGGGACAAGCTTGGCTTGCGTTTAGATAACTTGAGAAAATTTCAACTTCAAAAACAACATAAATTGAGCTGAAGATAAGAATTTTCCCGGCCTCTTATTCGACCTAATCGGGTTTTTGCAATCAGTTTTTACAGAGACATCCTGGGAATAAAACACATGGACAAGGTACCGAACGAACAAGTGTACAAGTTGTTTAAACCAATTTCAATTTTTGAAGAGTCATTAAAAAATTTTTTCTTTTAATTTATTAAAAATAACTTGAATCGAAAAATTGTCCTTTTTGTTTGTTACAATGATTTTTTCAATTTTTAATCTGAGCTTCACCGAGTGGTGTGATTCGAGTCGAATGGCCAATGGAGCGATATATCGAAGGATTCACGCTAGGATAGAAAATTTTCAGTCATTATATGATGTCAAACGCAATTTAAAAAGGCCAATCGACTAACATTATCACACAGAATCAAGTGGATTTGTAACATACAACGTATTTTAACTCTAGATGGGCGCAACCATTAGCTTCCAAATGAGGCTGATTTATAAAATGATCATGAGGTGACTTAAAATAAGAACTCTGAAAGATGACAACGTAGCAGGTGTAGCAATCCGCTCTAATGAGTTATGGCACAAACCTTTTGCTCTTGGTAAGATAAAAAAAATTTTTTTTGTCTTTTCTGGTGATGATGCTACATTGGTCAAAGAGCTTCCGATTGATAATGTTCTTCTGATCCCACCAACAAAATGCCACTTAATGCACTCTTTTTCGTTCGTATATACATGAAGCGAAAGCTATTACTTGACAAAGTAATTTATGCCGCTAACTGTTACAAAAATGTTTCAAATACTACGAAAAAACAAAAACAATAGCAATTGGAACAATTATTAACCAAACTGATCAATAGACGTTTTCTGAGCTTCTTTAGACAGGACACTAATAGACACTATCAGCAGATAAGTTGAATTTATCTAGAATTTTTTACTTGCCTTTTATAAACTGGCTTTACAAAATAATGAAGATTTTTGCCGATTCTTACAACTTTGGTGGAGTGAAATAAATAAAAATTAAATACATAAATAAATTGAGTTCCACATAAATTAGTTTTTTTAGATAGTTAGAGACCTCAAAATGTGATTAAAAAATAAAATTCTGACCAATTCAAATGATTCTAAAGTTCAAGATATCTTTACAAATGTTTTTTTTTACAAAAAAAATATTATGACCGAATTTCTAAAAGCGATTGTGAACCGTATATTCAAAATCTGACTTCACAGACATGTTCCCCATGTTGAAAAGCATTGTGCAGCTTTAAATTTAGTGAGTGAAACTAACGATTTAATTAAGTCAGCCAATTATAGGGCCATCTAACAAAGACTCCCACTCTGCCAACATTTTTAACCTTTTTGACACATGTTTTTTTTTTACTAATTTTTTGCTTTTTAACATGGGGAACATGTCTATGAAGTCAGATTTTGAATACTTGGTTCACAATGGCTTTTAGAAATTCGGCCGCTTTGAGTCCACTTCAAAACCAAAGTATCTCGAAAACTAAAAAAGCTGAAAGGTCGGGACCTATTTATTTGGAATTCTCGAAGTCACTTCTATCAGATTATCGGGGTTTGGTTGGGGGGTCAATCTGTATAATTTGGGGGTCAAAGCTCCAAAAAATCGAAAAATTGAAATTAAAAGGGAAAAAGTTCTTGAAGTTTTGTATCGCTTGGTAGGTTTAGTTTATCAAAAAAAAATTTACTGAAAATGGGGGTAAGCTTTTGTTTTTATAATCCTCACTCACTTTGGTGATAAGTCAATAAAAAAATGTAAAAAAAAAATAAATCGTTGAGAAAATAATTTTATTTTTTATAAATCATCAAAAATTTTTATTTTTAATCAGCTCTTAACAAGCGCTGAATCATTATCAGTTAATGGTACAGAACTAGTAACTATAGAATTTTCCTCAGCACCCGAATTTCCATGTATATTTGCACTCGAAACTCTTGAACTAACTTTAACGTATTGCTCTGTTTTTGAATCTAATTTAATTCGTCTTGGTCTAATAGATCCGCTCGAATCTTCTAATAATTTAGTCCTAATATCCGAATTCAAGTCATCTCGACTATTACTTAATTGTTTTGTTTGAGCGCGTATAATACTTGCTCGAACATCTTTTGGAAGATTTTTATTGCTTTGTAATAAATATGTATAAAGTGTTAGAGTCGATGATGGCATTTTATTCGTTTTATTTTCATCATTTGAAGGAGTTGTTGTCCGAGGTCCTGGACTTGGATTCGTCCTTGGCGTTAATTCTGAATTTTTTTGTTCACTCGAAGGAGACAGCAAACCAGGATCATGTTGATTACCGAAACGTTCTAAATTACTCAACTCCTTAAGCTTTAATTTATTCATAGGACTCGAAGGCAATAAACTTTGACTATTTGCTGCTATTAACCCGCCATTTTTTCCCGAATTACTCGATCTATTTATATAATAAAAATAGCTCGGACCATTCTTATCATTCGAATTATTTAAGCTACTAGTTAAACTATTAGCACTTGCCAGTAAATTACTTATTAATATTGGAGTTCGTATGGGAGTTACGCTTGTGTTAGTTGATTTGTTTGACAGAGTATCTTCAGTAAAAAAAATAAATCAAAATAATATTTAAGGTTTCGACAAAATTTTGAGAAAAAAAAATAATGTAAAAAAAAATCACATAAGGGAATGTTATAAACTTTGAGAAATTTTTTAGGGCTTTAAAAAAAGCTTTAAAAAAACAATTAGGTTCTCTAACAACGTGCAAGTCTTGAAAAAAAAATAATTACAATTACCTAGAGGAGTTCTTTTGTGTGGTACACTTGACTTTACAAGTCTATTTTCAATTGTAGCTGACGTAATACGTAAGCCTTTGTTCAATTGTTGAGTTTGTTGTTGTTGATAATAGAAGATATGATTTTTATTTTTAGCGCATATGGGTGCTCCGTTAATGTGGCTTGGTTGGTACACTACAGTGAAACCATCTTCGGGTTTTGTGTAAATACTAAATTGTTTTAAAGGAATTGTATTGTTTTTTTTGCTCAACGATCTCGATGGCATGTTTAAACTAGTCGCTGATCTGCTTAGAGTGTACATGTCTTTATCGGGTGGTTTATCCGAGTGTTCACCCAAGTCAACTCCAATAAATCTGACATTTTTAGATGTTTGTACAGGTCGGGATGTATTGAAATTATTATTCGATTGAAATGAATTTGTTATTGATGATGTCGATGCTGTTGGGTCTGTTTCATTGTTTTGAGGATTTTTTTTAAGAATCGATTGTTTCATTTAAGAAATATGAAAATAACAGAAGCAGCAGCAGCAACAACAATTTAGGAAAAGAAAATAAAGAACTCGAGAATATAATTATTTTCGAAAAAACATTAAATTTTTTTAAAAAAAAAAAAAAAAAAAAAAAACTTTTTTTTTTTTTCAAGTGTTACTTTCTTTTAAAAAATTAAAAAAATTACGTTTTTACATTGTTATAATTTTTAAATTAAAGCTAACCAAACTAATTTTCTTTTTTTTTTTAAATAAAGAATTAAAAGTAAAATTTTATAAGATTTTTATTTTCTTTTATGATTGGAATATCTAATTTAGAAAATGAGCACCTTGAGCTTTTTTTATTTTTTATATTTTAATTGTTTCTTTAAAAGTGTTAAACACATTTTCTAATGAAATGAATTATTTTAGTAATGTGAAAGGTTTAATAATTGTTTTTTGTTTTTTTTTTTTCAAAAGCAATCGAATTGTTTGTTTCATAACTCTTCAAGTCACTTTTTTTTTTATTTTCGGAGTCCTTTGTTTTAACAAACACTTGAGCCTTTGTTCATTTATTATTTGTTTGAATATAAGCCGCGTAATCTAATTAAGCGTTTGGGTCGATTCATGATTCCCTTGCCAAGTGCAAACAGTTAAGTATTAAGCTCTACTGTGAAATGGTATACATTTTTAATTGAAATATATAGATTCTAACATCTTAACTCTAAAGAAGAACTTGTTACAAATACAGTTCGAAATTATAGTAGTAATGCAACACAAAATTATTTCAATCAGTCTTAAGATTTAAATCAAACTTTCGAAAAATATTTTTTCGACCAAGAGGGTCCGGCTATTTTCAAGTGTTCGTTTATCACTTCTGGGTCGATGGGTTTCACATAAACCATTTAATATTCTTACATACATTGGTGATTTGATAACAGGATTTTATAAAATTTACGTACTAGTAAATTACAGTAGAATATTGAATTTTAACCAAAAATTACGTTAAATACCGTGAAATCAAAAGAGTCAAAAATTCGGGGTTTACCATATTTTACGCTTTTTCAGGTAAATTAACGGTAATTTTTGGAAATTTTGGTAAAGAATTAAAAAATGCAAGTTTTTTTTTAAAGCTATATGTTTTAAGAATCGAACGATGACAACTCAAAAAATACAGTTATTCAAACCAAAGTATTCAAGTAGTTGAATAACGTCTCTTTTTTTGGTTTTGAGGAAAAGGTTTTCGATTGCATCAAAATCGACAAAATACCAGATATTTTAGAAATTCACCCGAAAAATTAGCTCACATTTTTATTTTTACTAAAATTTCCAAAAATTACCGTAAATTTACCTGAAAAAGCGTAAAATATGGTTAAACCAGGATTTTTGACTATTTTGATTTTACGGTTTTCTACGTAATTTTTGGTGAAAATTCAATTTTTTACGGTAATTTACGTAAATTTTCTGTAAAACCTTGTTAACAAATCACGACACGATATTGTAAAAAATTTGAATCTTAAGGGAAGTGCTAAAACAGTTCGAAGAACTCTCAATCAATTAGGATGGAAATATCTGATTTTTTTTAAAAAAAACTCTTTTGTGACCGTATTCGGTTGCACATTAACGCAGTGTTATGCAAGTGGAAACGGTAATTTATTTGTATCTCTATTAATTCTTAACAAAACACCTAAATTCTTTTTTTTTGTTTCAAATTATTTTGAAAAAAGTTAAAAAATTAAAATTTTTTTAAAGTAACTTTTATAAAATTTGGAATACTATGGGAAACTTTGGGAACATTGGGGAACAATTTAAATGTGAACGTTCATGAACGTTCCCAAGAGGAACCTGGGAATGACCAGGACTGTACTTTCATTAAATGCACTAAATAATTTCATGAAAAATTGAAAAAATAAATTAAATTTATCAATTTAAATCGAAAAATCCTAATCCTAAAGAACCCGAAATTTCAAATTACTCATTTGTGAAAATTCATGAATTTTCATACTCATGAAAAACAAACTTTTGTCATTATATTTTTATGGTTGAAGAAGTGAATAATTGACTAGAAATCCAAATCTTATTCTTATCAATTATTGGTATTTTTTATGGGTAAGATTTTTCAAAATTCTAATATCTTATTGGAATCTAAAAGGATCGGTTACTGAACTTGTCAAGAACTATTAGGATCATAAGAATGAGTTTCTGGGAACAAAATTAATTGCGGCTATCCGACTGTCTTTTAATGCTCAAATGCATCGGCAATGCCTAAAATTATACGACTTTATCACTGAAAGATAACTGGTTAAAAATTTCGAGTAATCATAGAATTTCAAGCGGATAAAAGACAGAAAGCTAGCGATTTTACAATAATTCTTGTGGTAAATGTAACATTACCTTTGCAACGAATTTTAACCCAAGAACCACTAAATCAACCAAATTAACTAGGTTCCGAAACTAAGAAGGGCACTAGCCTGTTGATTAACCTTGAACTTGAAATTTCTAATTTTAAAAAATTGATAGTGTTGGTTGCTCGATCGAAATTTATGCTCACGATCTTTTTGAATTTGATCGTGATCAAAAACTTCGCTCGCCGATCCGATCATGAGCGTAAATTTCGGCTCATGATCGGAAGAGATCGATCAACCGCTCGGAAAAAAACTGTTTAAATATGTTAAAACGTTTAAAGGAATACTGAATGTATCGCTCTTGGCTCGCTGATCTGATCATGAGCGAATTTTTAAAGAAAATCCCGCTCGAACGAGCGAAAGATCGAGCTATTTAGGATCGAGCGACCAACAATAAAAAATTGTGAGTCCGAGTTCATTATAAAATGACAAAAATTTATTCTTTATGAGTAGGAAAATTCATGAATTTCCTGAAATAACATTGAGAAAGACCGGATTTGTAATGACATAAGGTTTCATTAATAATTCATACGGGGTACTTTTCGAGCTTAAAATGATGGGATAGAAAAAATTCTAAAGAAAAAGCACATCAAAAATGTTGTAGTACTGAGTTATGGGAGTATATAAACCTTTAGGACTCATATTTCATAAACTTGCTGATGATTGAGGAAGCCTGAAGATTTGATAGTTTAATGATTTTTTCAATTTAAACATTATTAACAAAAATGGCGAATATCACGAAAGTTTACTGCTTAATATAAATTTTGATAGCGTTCGACAACCTCAAAACCTTCCTAATGTTTAGTTCATTTTAATCTTTAAATAAAAAACGTCTCTTACAAAATTTTCTTTCAAGCACTGCTTTTAAAACAGCAAACATTCGTCTTAAAAACAAAAAAAAATCCCGGTTTAATAAAATGATGGTGTCGTGTTTTAAAAAATACACGAAAAAAAAAGAACTCGATAATCTGATAGAGCCGAAAAATTCGAATTTTTTAATAACTAAAAACGAATTCAAGTTTATGTTGACGATTATGTTATTTTAATTACATTACAATACCAAGGTTTCCTATTACTCAAATATCTAATTAAATTTAAGAAAGAAAAAAGAATTTTATTTACTTAAAATCTTAAACAAAATTAAAAACCATTCGGTAACAAACATATTTTCAGTAATTCGAAAAAAAAAAAACCTTGAAACAAGTTATTTCTCATATTTTAAACACAACTACAGAATTACATTAAAAAATTTTTTTTTTCTTTTATTTTTTGTTTCAATTTTATTTAACAAAAAAAATAAAATAGAATTCCGAAAAAAAAGAAATTAATTTTATGAAATCCTATCGCTTGAATCTTTGCTTCCATTTTAGCTTATAGTTGATTTATTAATTTTTTACGTCTATTACGTAATTTTGCTTCTTTCTCAGCATTTTTGATAAAATTTTTTTTCTCGTCCGATTTTTCTTTCAAAATTTTAATAAGCTCTTCAGTTGTTTGATTTGATGGTGGTATTAGACCATTTAAAAGACTTGAATTTGTTTTAAAATTTATTGATTTTGTTTTTTCAAGACACTCGACATACTCTTTTATGTTTTTGTGTCTCAATTCGTCGATAAAACTTTTCGTATCTGATATTTCGTCTTTGTTACTTAGTTCGGAATTTGATCTCTTCACAAGTGACCTTGATGAGGCTACACTAACCGATCGTTCTATTTTTATTTTATCACTCGAAACCGGTGGATATTGATCCATACTTGAGTCAATCTTTGGCAATTGTAAATTAGTTGAAAGTCTTGAACCATTCTCTCGAGTTTCTAAACAAAAAATTTTCTATAAAAACTTAAGAGCTGAAACTCTTATAAAATTAACCTTGTTTGAATTCACTTTTCATGCTTTGTACTGAACTATAAGATTTTGTTATCTCATTTTGTGGTGATCCATCATTTTTTTTGCTACTATTGCTACTGTACAAAATGTTACGGTTTGAATGAAATGAATTATCTTGAGAAAATTATTTAAAAAAATTTTGAAACTTATTGAATATAAATTACCTTTGAGTTCGTTTCTTCGATCAGATAAATGACTAGACCTACCTTTGGCTAACTCTCTATAATTTAAATGATTCGTTTTAGGGTTGTGTAAAGCTATTATTAATTCGTCAAGCATTGAATCGGAAATGTCCATTCGACCTTTTTTACATTCTCGAATAAAATCATCTTTTTTTACATTCCAATCTTTATTTTTATCTAAATCTTTGAATAAATCGATTAAACGCCATTTGTTAACGGCTAAAAATTCTTCAATATTTTTCATTGCTAATGGAGTTGGATAAA
This sequence comes from Brachionus rubens, assembly GCA_022207745.1. Classification (NCBI taxonomy): domain Eukaryota; kingdom Metazoa; phylum Rotifera; class Eurotatoria; order Ploima; family Brachionidae; genus Brachionus; species Brachionus rubens. Next base: position 2,078,985 of record JAJVHD010000011.1, on the reverse strand, counting down.
CCGTCATTTGTTTCGGTGATTTTTTACCATTCGAATTTTTTTCTTTCTTTTATATTAAAATCATTATTTAATGAATGAAAGAAAATTTGAATTGGCAATAGCGCTTGGCCAAATCGCCTTTGAAAAACATTTGACTCGTGAGAATGTACATGGTGAAAATATCAATAGAACTAGGCGATTAAAAAAAACAAACACTGCTTTTGATGAAAATTTTAATTGTTTTAGCCTAAAGCATGCTCAGTTTTCTCTCTTAAAACCATAATTTATAAAGCAATTAGTCGAGTTTATAAAGTCGAATATGTCACGAGGATTACGAAAATACAGTTGTTAGCTAAAACGACCTAGAAGCACCCTGGATCCGAAATTAAGAATTTTGTGTCATAAATCGATATACCGTAAACGCTCGCAAATTACCCCGGGCTAAAAGAGGAAAAAACGTTTTTGATCCCAATTTATTGACTCTTTTTCGTTCAGGTTAGAATCAGTTTAAGACCAGGGACATTCACGGGTCATCTGGATTAAAGCACATTAAAAAAACAGTCAGTAAAAACAGTTTTAAATGAGAGTTGTAACAGCAGTTTCCAATTTTTTTTAATTGAACTAGCTATGAGTTTAGAATCAAAGCTAAATATATTAGCCCTATTATTCCTGCTGATTAATCCAGAGCAAAAAATTAGTTTGGACCTTCAGAAACATCAAAATTGACTATAATTTTAATTTTCTCAATGGGACAAAAATGATCAAAAATTTGGAGTCAGATGTGTAACTATCCTTGGGTTTAAAATAGTCTTTCTACTTTAAACCCCAAGGACAATTTGCAAGCATTTACGGGCACTCGAAAAGAATTCATCATTCTTCATAATTTTTTTGGCATTTTCTTCGCATGATTTCCTCCAAAGTTTAGAAAGCATTTTGTTTTTTCTGAGCTTTTTGGATTTTTTTTACAAAACAGACTTTTTTAGCACCTAAAACCGATTTTCACAAATAAAAAACTCTTCAAAATGAATATACATATGTTTGTTTTTTCCTATACTAGGATTCAAAATTTTAGATTTTTGTCCGGATGAAAAAAATGTTTTTCCGGGTATTCAGGTTTAATATCAAAAATGTAAAACTCTGATAGTGTGTGCTAAGCCTGAATCTCATTAATATGATGTAGGAAATATGATGCATTTTTAGAAAAAAAGAAAATTTTCCGAGATTTTTTCGATTCGAGTCCCAGAGATTTGGAATAATCCCTATTACCAAATTCAGAAATGAGTGAAAGAAATTTTGAGTAAACCATGGGTTTGAATTTTTGAACAAGAAGCAAAAAAATTAGAAAAAATCCTTATTTTTTTCTTAAAAAGTAAATTTAGAAAGAAAACTAAAAACTGTTGGTAAAAGTAAAACCTACATCTTATTAAAAAACTTTGTCTCGTTTCTCAATCTGGTATCAGAAACAGATTTTTTGAGGTATCTATGAGACTTGAGCGTGATAAACACGTTTATAAGGTTGATCTATCAATATGAGTTTTTTTTTGTTATAGGGTTGTTGTTGGTTTCAGGTTCAGGGTGCTTCTGGGTCATTCTTTTTGGTTATCGTAATCCTCGTGTTCTATTTGAGCAAAAAAACTCGAGAAATCAGAAGATATGTTTTGAATTAATTGCAGTATAATTATACTGAGCTTAAAAACACAAGTGGTTTATGTTTTAAAAATTAGCATAAAGTTAAAAAGGGGTTCGTATTAGAGAATTTTTTGATACCATGTTTACGTTAAAATTTTTAAAGAAATCAAACTACTGAATTGAAATTAAATGATATATTTTCAGCTTTCTGATGACTCTTCAAAATGACCACCAAAAGGTCAAGTTCTGTTGCGATCATCATTAGAATAAAGTATTTACTTGCAGTTTTAAAAAATTCACCTATCTCTAAACAGTAATCATTTTGGAAAATATCTTAAAAAGGACAAAAATATCATAGAAAAAAATCATTACTACGGGATCTGTTTGCATTTCTTTATCAACATGAATCATTTTGTAAAGAACTCTTCTTTCAATTTCGGTAAGATTTTTTTTCCTCTTCAGATATTCTGGTTTTAAATCGATTTGATTAAGACCACTCCTTAATTGTTTACGCTTTTCCATCCATTTATTATAATCGACATTCTCGTCATTTTCATCTTCACTTGAGCACGATTCGACTTCTGTTTGTTTAACTTTGTTTTTTTCCTTCAATAAACAAAATTAAATAAATTAAGACAAAAATTTTTGTTAAGCCTTACATTAGGCAAACCACAATAAAAAACTTTTGGTGGTGGGTAATAAAAATTTTCAGTTCCATAAATTCTTTGTCCAGCACGCTCCATTTGAGGAGCATGTATAGTCCTTGTTCGAATTTGAGTAACAGTACCATATTTTTTAGCCAAGTTAAAGATTCTCCCAGGTCTTTGGCAAAAAAAAATTAATATTAACTAAATTTGGAACAATTTAAGCTTACATTAGATTTCTTTTTTTGTATCGTTTTATCAACTCGTCCATAGGGGTGTAGTAAAGCTCTTCTGGATCGAAGAGTCGATCGAGACAAAAACTCCATTCACTATCCGTTCTTTCGACATTTTTAAGGGCCATTGCTCCGAAGGTTAAGTTGTTTAGTTTTTATTTTTGTTGTCAAAGTCTCGATTAAAATAAAAAAGGTAATTTTTATTTTTCAATTAGCTTAATTTAAATGTACATGCTAAGCTTCGTTCTAAGACGGTAAGAAATTTAACAGCTAAAGAAACAACAAAAAAAAAGATTATTTAATCATTAATTCTTGTTAATTTTTTTTTTTGAAAATTTTCAAAACAAAAAAAAAAAAAAGATTTTTGAACGTAAGTTTAGTTGTCATAGAAACAGGTTAAATCTAACTCTTAAAAAATTAAGTTAAAAATTTTTCAAAAAAATATAACCACAAATGTCAGAAACTAGGAAGTAATTATTTTTAACTCTACTTTGATGAAATATTAGATTAAAATTTAGTTTACGGATCATTTTGGGATTTTATTTGTTTAATACAAAATATTACTGAAATCTAAAAGCGAAATAAAATTATAGGAAAGCCTTAAACATACATTTGTTAGTAAAGGGGTCTAAACCGAGTGACAACCTTTTTTGCATATTTGAATTTAAGCACTCTATTTTTAGAAAAGACGAAATTTAAAGCTCGAATGCAGTCACCCAATTAACCGCCAAAAACAAAGGGTCGAATATCTCTTCATTTAATGGGGTTAACTGGAGATTTTACACTCATTATGTAGATTTAAGATTAGCCTTTGGATAATGCGCCTGGAGCCATCAAATAAAGTCAAGAATGGTATATCCTAATCTCCAGGATGTTGAGATTTTTTAAAAGTTTGCAATGGTTCAACCAATAAGCAAAGGTCACTGCTTCAGTAAAGACAAGTTCCTGTCGTTAGTGAATATTTCGGTCATAAAATATTTGATCTTGTTCCTTTTGCCAAATTGAGATTATATTAATTTTATCACTTTCATTTTAATTGGTTAATACTTTGTCAAATGGAATAACTTGTAATAAGTTATAATTTCTAATTAACTTCATCGTCATTTAAACTCTTTCTTTGATATTTTAGATCGGTTTGATAAAAATATATGTCATTTTACCCCCCCCCCCCCATAAAGGGAAATTTTAAATTTAGCAAAAGGCGACAAAATTTTTTTTTAATCGTATTATGTAAATAGGTCTCGGTCTAGGAACTTAGTGTTGCGATAACGTTTGGAATTTTAAAAAATTTTGTCCCTTAATTTAGCATTAAAATTCTCAAAAAAAAGCTTTTTCTCTTGATTTACCAAAAAAAAATACAAAAATTTAAATCTATTCTCGGTTTTCAGATAATCTGTTTTCTAGTGATATAATTTTTATGACATTAAATACTTCCGCTCGGTTTTTACCCGATAGAATAAATTTTGGAAGTTAAACTGAAAAACGCATTGAACCAATCACTCTGTTCACCCAAAACCTCAAGAAATACCCTTAAAACAATTGCTTTTTGGAAAGCTGACATGCTTTTGATCTACAGAAAATTTAGGATTCATAAAAATTGCAAAGCTAAGTTCTTTTTGGTTTAAAGGATTTCAAGTTTGAGCATCTCTTAAACAATTTAGATAAATTTAGACTTGAGAGTCCAAAAATAGAAATCAGACTGTTTTATTATGCCTTCTCCTTAGTTCAACAGAAATTTGAGTATTATGGCGTTTTAAGTTTAAAAATTATCAATATAAAGTTTAACTAAAAAAAAAAAGTTGCCATATCATAAAAATATGGCTGTCACTAAAATCCGGACACGGAATTTTTTTTTGAAAACTAAAATACGGACAGAGGATATCTTGAGTGGTTTTTGCGAAAATTTAATGTTCAGTTCGGAACGCGTTCAGAACGGTCTTTAAAAATAGTGCCGTTCTCGTTACAAAAATTTTCCAAAAGAGTCCCGTCCCGTCCTGTTTCTGTTTTTTCATTAGAAGGAAATAAGTCTGGGAACGGAAACGAAACCCTTTTTGGAGAACTTTTGGAACGAGAACGGTGATGTTTTTAAAGACCGTTTTGAACGCGTTCCGAACTGAACGTTACATTTTCTCAAAAAACATTGTAGGCGTATTAAAAGATCTCGCCTTATTTAAAAATAACTTGCTTTTCTACTAAGTCCAACTTTGTTGTTGCTTCGATGAGAAATCGCCGACAAAGAGAAAAAAATCTTGATAAAAAAAGCTAAAATGGTGTCCACAAAATTATATTGGAAGTAACCTTACACGCAAAAAAAAATTGTGTTAAGAGTACACAAATTGTGTTTTATTTTCACATACACTATTTAAAGGATAGGAAAATTTTGATGGATACAAAATTGTGTAAGTTAAAATAAAACACAATTTGTGCACTTTTAACTCAATTTTTTTCTCCGTGTAGCCACCATTTTACACCTTTTAATTATCTTAATACACAATAATCAGTGACTTATGAATTTTCCAAGTCTAAAAAAATCTAAAAAAAAAGATTGTTACTTTAATTTTAAAACTCGAATTGCAAAATCCTCTCAAATTTTGTCTTGAGAATTTATAATTTTCTATAATAAAAGCATTGAACAAAATTTAAAAAAATAATTTTAACTTAAATTTTGGAAAAAAAATTACATCAAAATCAATAAGAAATGATCGTGCTAATGGTAGCCGAGAAGCCATCTTTGGCTCAAAGTATTGCCAAAATCCTTTCAAATAATCAATTTCAATCAAGAAAAGGATTTAACAATGCTTGCAGTGTGCACGAATGGTCCGGAAAATTTATGAATAATTCGGTTAAATTTAAGATGACATCTGTTTGTGGACATGTTTTTGGTTTGGACTTTGTTCCCAAATACAACAACTGGGATAAAATTGACCCAGTATTTAAATCATTATAATCCCTTTATACTTATTTGAACTTTGATGACTTTAAAAAAATTTTAAGTCTGAACTTTTTACTGGTGATACCCTCAAAAAAGAAGCTACACCAAATTTAAAAATGCCTATTTTCCTTGAAAAAGAAGCTCGAGGTGCTGATTATGTAGTTTTATGGCTGGATTGTGACAGAGAAGGTGAAAACATTTGCTTTGAAGTAATCGATTGTATTCGTCATGTCTTAAACAGGCCAAATGATAATGTAACAACAATTTTTAATGAATCAAATAAGCCTTGATTCTATTTTAAATGTTTTAGAGATGTTTTTTACGAGCGCATTTTAGTTCAATCACTGAACCAGACATTAAACGTGCAATGTCCAACTTAGGACAACCGAACAAAAACGAATCTCTATCAGTCGATGCTAGACAAGAATTAGATTTAAGAATCGGATGTGCATTTACAAGATTTCAAACTCGTTTTTTCCAAGGTAAATATGGTGACTTAGATTGTAGTTTAGTATCCTATGGACCTTGTCAAACACCGACGTTGTCATTTTGTGTTGATCGAATGGATAAAATAAAATCATTCAAACCAGAGCCTTATTGGTATCTAGACGTCGAATTACAACATGCCCAATCAGGTAAATCGTTTAATGTTAAATGGTCTCGCAATCATTTGTTTGACAAAGAAGTAGTTTACATGTTTAATAATGAACTCAAACAAGCAACACAAGCTGTTGTTACGAGTGTTACTTTACAAGAAAAAACTAAACCTAGACCTATTGCGTTGAATACTGTTGAAATGTTACGTGCGGCAAGTGCTGGTCTTGGTATGAGTCCAATGAATGCAATGCACATCGCTGAAAAACTCTATACACAAGGATACATAAGTTATCCTAGAACTGAAACTACAAATTATGCACCAAATTTTAATTTTAAAGAAGTTTTGGCTCAACAAGTTAAAAGTCCTAGTTGGGGTACGATTGCCAAAGATTTATTGTCAGGAGACATGGTCAATCCTCGTAAAGGAGTCGTAAGAAAATTTCTAAAATGTTAATTTTTTTTGTCTGAAAATTATTTATTTTAAACCAAGGATCAAGGTGATCACCCTCCAATAACACCAACTTCATACGCCTCTCCAGAAGTACTTAGTGGTGATTATTGGAGACTTTACGAATTTATAACAAAATATTTTATAGCAACAGTAACTTAAAGAAAATCTTAAAATTTAATTGAAATCTGGTTGAAGTAAAATTTTAAGGTTTCGCCTGACTGTAAATACGAAGAATTAACTGTTACAATTCAAATAAATAATGAAGAGTTTACATCAACAGGAAAAAATACGATTGATAATGGATGGACTGAGCTTATGCCATGGAAACAAATTGATATCAAAGAAATGCCTAACATCAAAAAGGGAGAAATTCTTCAAATTGGCTATGTAAGACTTCAAAATCTTTGTTGATTGCATGGGGTAGGGAAGAAAAAGGATTTCTACACGAGGCTGGGGGATTTAAGAGCTACCAACCCCAGTCATGGGGAAACCCCGTAGCTCAGAAATTTGACATGTAAAAAATCAGAAAACCCCCCAGCCTCGTGTGTAGAAAAAAATTTTTCCTAACCCATGTTGATTGTAACTAATTTTTATTTTGAAAAGATAAAAGTCCTTGAAAAGTATACTAGCCCTCCTGATTATTTGACTGAAAGTGAGCTTATTGGTCTAATGGAAAAGAATGGCATTGGCACTGATGCCTCGATTCCAGTTCACATAAACAACATCTGCGAAAGAAATTATGTAAAATTGGAACGAGATCGGAGACTTGTTCCAACTAATTTAGGAGTTGTTTTGGTTCATGGGTATCAACGAATCGATCCAGAATTATGCTTACCCAAAATGAGATCCCACGTTGAAGAACAATTAAATTTAATCGCAGTTGGTAAAGCTAATTTTCGCGATGTACTACAGCATACACTCAAAATTTTTGAACAAAAATTTCATTTTTTTGTTCAAAATATTCAATTTATGGATTCGTTATTCGAAGATTCATTTTCGTCATTGTCTGCTTTGGGTAAACCAATGAGTCGTTGTGGTAAATGTAGACGTTACATGAAATTAATTCAAAGTAAACCACAACGTTTGTATTGTGAATATTGTAAAGACACTTATAATCTGCCACAAAATGGTGTTATAAAACTTTATCGTGAATTGAAATGTCCTTTGGACGATTTTGAGTTGTTGATTAATTCAGTTAACAAAAATGTAAATCATCCATTTTGTCCTTATTGTTACAATAACCCACCATTTTCGGATATGACTAAAGGAGACGGGTGTATAAATTGTTCTCATCCAACTTGTACACATGGTTTTACATCTAATGGTTTGTCACAATGTTTTGAATGTCAAACTGGTTTGTTGTTACTCGACTCAACTACGCCGCCAAAATACCGGGTCATATGTAACAATAATAAACAGTGTAGAGTTACACTTTTGTTGCCAGATACAATTATAAAAGCTGATGTGTCTGATGATTTATGTGAGCAATGTGATGCACCATTGCTTCAAATTGTCTATCATAAAGACAAAACTCCACTTGAAAATGGTGAAACTGCAACCACTAGTTGTCTATTCTGTGACAACAACTTGAAAGTCTCAATCGAAAATTATTTGAAACTTGCAAACAAGAAGATGAATTTTGATTTTAGACACAAAAGAACTGGACATAAACACAAAGCAGGTGCTGGTAGAAGAAAAAAACGTTTCAATGCCAAAGACTGGTGAAATTGTTATTCTTATTATTTTAGGATTCTATTTATTTTTAGTAACATTGTTTCATTTTGTTTTAAAATGATAATAAAAGACGTTTAATTCTTAATTTTGGATTGTTTTTGATGCTTTAATAGAAAAACTTAGATGTAAAAGTCTCGGTATTTGCTTAAACTAAAAGCTAAATATAATTAGACTATTTTAGATTTTTGATTCGAATACAAAAATGTTTGCCAAAGATATCAAAATAAGATCAAATAACCAAATTAAATCATCTGAAAAGTACCCATTTAATTTTTGTTTTCTAAATTCAAAACAAGTTCATAAATTTTGTCAATCATCGAGGGACATGCGAGTCGCTGTGACTTAAAATAAGGGCGTCGAAAGGTGCAAACGTAGCAAGTATAAAAAAATTCTGTAACAGCCTACCCGGCTAAGAAGCCTAATCAGCTTCTGCAGCTAATTTAGTCTATGATTGTTCTACTAGGTATTAGATCTGCACAGTAAAACTACTACTACTACTATTATTGTCCGAATAATGCTAATCCAAGTTTTTTAACAGTTCGGTTAATTTTTAAGGTCTCGCTGATGGTAAATTAAGTTATTTAATCCGAATTATTTATTTGAACTATTTTTAAAGGTGAGCCTTTTCAAGAATCAATCTAGAATATCCCCTCTATGTTGGGTATATTTAGGTTTTACAAGTTTAATATAAAAAAATGCATGCTCAGGTTTTCAAATATGAAGAAAAAAAATCAGAACTCAGATTTAGTTTTTGATTTACCTTAAACCTTTATGATCACTTTTATAACTGAAAATAATGGTATATGGGTATTGTGTTCATGAAATTTTTTGGCTACAAGAATTTGTGGTTTTCATTGCAGATAGGGAGAAAGTACTTTTTTTCCGATTGAAGTATATGAATATAAATTTTTAGAAAATCGTCTGGAAGTAGTCAAATGTGAATTTTTGGGAAGTTAATCGTTTGTCTTGAATCTTTTACTTGAATTTTGAAAACAAAATTGCACTCCATTTACCACAAGTTTTTTGTACACAAAGCAATATGATTGTGAGAAAGAAATATTCCGTTGAAAAAAAAACGAATTTTATGTTTCAATCAATCAATTTTTTCGATCTTGTCTTAAAATTTTTTATTTAAAGAAAAAACTTGATAAAAGAAGTAATAAAACAATATCCATCAGTAAATGAAGATGAGCTTAAGAATATAATAAAAGTCAAAGATAGCGAGATTGTTCTTTCAAAAACAGTTACCCATGACTCAACTGATTTAATCATTTATTTCATCGATAAAATGCCATATTTTTTCAAATTAGAAAAAGACGATAAATTGCTTCCAACAGGTAGATTCAAAAATCTGTTTTTCGTCAAGTTCATTCTTTGTAATCTCTATTTAACTTAAAGTTTACTTTTTATGGAAATTTCCTGACATACTTCCTAAATTTTACACACACAAAGAAGTATTTAGTAAGCTTGTAAACGGAGCAGGTTGGTGTCTTTTTAAAATTTCCCAATTTTTGTCCTTCTAATTGAAACAATATTTTTTTATAGATCTCATGCTTCCAGGAGTTATTTTACCAGGTCCTCTTAATTTGTATACTTTCAAACATATCAACAAGAATGATTTATGTGCTATCTGTCTTCGCGGAAACGAGTATGAACTCTAAAACTTTTTACCGAATTTAATTGAAATGTATTTTTATTGTCTTAAAGTGTCCCTGTTGCTATTGGTAGAGCAAACATCTCAGGAGAAGACATGTACATGAGTGCAATGAGAGGAAAATGTTTGAATCTAATTCACTGTTATCTTGACAACCTATGGGCTCAAGGGGATAAAAGTATTCAACCGCCATTAATACAAAGCTTGCCGGTAAATAAAACCGAAATTGATTCAGACGAGGAGCAAGAGATCGAAGAGTCATCAGTTCCTCAAGGCGGAGAAGAATTAAACCAAGTTGAGAAAAATATTGAAAATTTAAAAGTTGACGAAGATGATGATGAAAACCAAGCGAGTTCAATCGACCATGAAAAAGTTCTAACAGATTCATTCCTAGCTGCTTGTAAATTCAAGTCAAAAGAAATTAAGTTTCCACTTATAGTCAGTACTTTTATGAAAACAATGCAAACTTGCTGGTAAAGCGACCTTACTCTCTGAAAAATTTTACTTCTCTTATCCATTTTTTGAAGTCCGCCGGACGTTCAATTTGATCTAAAACAAACTCGATTTAAAAAGATAAGTGTTTTCCTAAAAGAAATGCAATCAAAAGGATGCATAAAAATGAAAGATCAAAAAGGTGTCTTATCAATCACAGACATCAACAAGGAAAATGAAATGTAAGCAATTTTTTAAAATATCAAAAACTTTTTATTTTAATAAATTGACATTGAAGGATCAAATTTTTTAAAAAACCTGATTGGTTGAAACAAAAAGACGAGCAAGAATCTAATGTAGAAGTCAAAGGTGTTTACGAAGTTTTCGAACTTTATAAAGTCGATGGTAACAATGAAGAGTTCTTCAAGGGTTCATACAAACGTGGAGATGTTCTAAGCCCTACTGAAATAAGACAATTTATAATGAACTACATTAAGGAGAACAATCTTCAAGATCCATCAAATCCAAAGTAATAAGAAACCGTTTTTTTTCGGACATATTCAATTTTTAATTTTGATCCAAGGTTCCTTATGGTGGATATGATATTGAGCAAATTTTTTGTCAAAAATAAACAAGTTGAAAAGCTTCGATTTGATGAATTATTTGCTCAGGTTTTCTCTAGAATGGGCCAAATGCATCAAATTAAAAAAGTCTATTCGGACAAGGTTGATCGTGATCCGAACCCAGTGATTAAAAAGGGAAAATTTCAACCCATCGAATTTAAAATCGAGTCAAGAGGCGGTAACAAAAAAGTCACTAATGTCTACTATTTATCAGAATTTGATCTTGATCCAGTTAATTTGCAAACTTTGCTTAGAAAAGAAATTGGCTGTAGTGTTTCAATAACAGAACCGTTAGGTGCTGCTCAAGGCTCAAATGAGTTTATTTTATCGATACAAGGAAATCAAATTCACCCTGTTTCGGAATTGTTAAAAAGTATTTTTTAAAAATCTAATAAAAAAAATTTCGAAAATAATTTCAATGTCTTTAAAGATGAATTTGGAATTCAATTCAAACATATGATTGGACTTGATCAAGCTGTTAAACCATAAATATATGTTCTTACTCTGTTTCATTCAATTTGATACTAATAAATTATTTAAAGTCTTTTTTTATTTTATTAAAATATTTTGATTATTGAAAGACTATATGCTTCATTTAGATGTAAGCTAACTCAAGTTTTTTCAATTTAAAACAAAGTTCTTTTCCAAGAGCTCTTCGGCTTCATTTAAGAAGTAGATCTTCGGTGTTAAAAATAGTTATTGAACTCGTCATTAAAGGAAACGTTTATATGGTAAGTAGCAATTAGTTACGAACTGGAAACTGTTACTGCAGAAATATTTTCTTTCTTAATTTGTTACTATAATTTAATTTAACACTTAAACTCCCGCTTCTTCAATCTTCATTATATCAAAAAACGGATACAATCTACGAATTCTACAAAAAAAGTTAGGCTAGTAAATGTTTAAAAAAGACAGCTGATAATCTGGTCCCGATTAAGACATTCATGTGCAAGAAATCCTTTTAAGCCATTTAACTCTTGATTTAATTTATTTTTTGAATTTCTATCTATACCAGCAGATTCCTCATGTTTTTCTACTCTGGATCAAACACACCAACGTGAAGTTAATTTTTAAGGCAATTTACGTACAAACAGGGGTACAATGGTAAGATATTCTCACTATCTTGAACTTAGTTTATAATTCATGATTGCTAGGTAATGTTAACACTCGACCCTTAACTGTTTAAAAAATTATCGCATATGATCCAATGGGCGGTTAAGGGTTAAGACAAAGTTATTTAGAATTAGTTAAGGTTCATTAAATTCAAAATGTGCATGCTATCAGAATTTAATATTTCTGATATTGTAACCGTGTTCTACGACCTCGAAAACCCCAGAAAATCAGTTGTTTCATGGGGATAAAAAATCAAAAATTTTACCCCTACCGATTGGCTTTCTGCATCCAAAAACCTTAGAAAACATATAAATATTTATATTAAATTAATCCCTTAAATTTTTAAAAAAAAAACATACTTTTTTGAACCCTTTTAAGCGCCCAAAACCGATTTTCAAAAATAAAATGTTCACTTTTTTAACTTTATAAATTTATATGTTTTCTAAGGTTTTTCTACACGAGAATTCCGAATTTGAAGTCAAAAAGTGGTAAATTCCACTTCTTTTTCGTTTTTCATTTTTATGCCTTTTTCGTCCACTAGCATACAAAAAAGAAAAAGAAAATAAAAAAAAGTAAACCTGAGATTTGTAGTGGATCGCCTCTTGGAAATCAAAACGAATCAGATGCAAAAAAAAAACTTGAGTATTGGGGCTCCCCTAGGAGGAGATGCGGTTTGACCGAAAAATTCCTTTATTTTTACTGTTATCACCCGTGTATTGCTTTAGGGAATTTTTTTTCTCATCGGCAATGGTCCCAGCGTAAATGGTAGCTTTTTAGCTTTCAGAGCATATCTTTACATCAATTAAGCTTTTTCCAATCATGTTTACTAAAATGTTTAAATAAAGCACATTGACATTTGGATGCAAAAAGCCAATGCTAACGCAGCATCTAATACCTAACCTTGCATCACTATGTGGTTATTCTCAGTAAAAAAATTGCGCAGGGCATTTATGGCGTGATTAAGCTTAGAGTAAATCGAATAACGACAAGTTACTTTGACTTAAATAGCTAGAGAAATTAATTTTAATAAAATTGAAATTCTGATACAGCACGGCAAGTGAAAAAAAAGCGTACCGTACCGTACCCAAAATTTTGACGGACTCGTGAGGTATATAAAATTAAGTTAATGAAATATCCTCTAGTATCAAAATGTTCGTCTTAATGAGTCCTATCTGTTTAAATATTTTTCGGTGATTTAATCCTTATATCGAATCCAGACGAATCAGTCAAAATTTTGGTAAGGTACGGTACATTGGACGTTACGCCTTTTTATCACTGGTCGTGCTGTAAATTTCAGCTTAGAGAAAATAAAACTTTAGCTATAACCCCTATTTCTGTCGTTACCTAACTCAAAGTTCCCTCCGTCGCATCTTCTTCTGTTTTGTGTTTTTGCAAATAGGAATATAGATTTTTCATTTTCCTCGAGTTTTTTTAACAACTGTTTCTTGAGAAGCAATTAGTTTTGCTTAAATAGCTTCAAAATCGTTAGATAACTCTTCGTAGAAGTTCTTATCAATTTTTAAGCTCTTTATGGCAGGTAATTGCTTTTTACTGAGTTTTTATATGCTCATGTTTTATCAAATTTTTACATTTTCAATGTAAAGTTAAATTTTTAGTGATCTAATTATATTCTTATGCAATTTTAAGTTTCTGAAGGCGGAAAAAGCATAAAAATTTCGAAATTGTCAAATATTGTCCGCACTTTTCCACAATTTTCCGCAATTTTTCGCAATTTTTTGCAATTTTCATCGCAATTTTCTGGAAAAAATGATGCAATTTTGCAACAACTTTTTGAGAAAAAAAACGCAATTTTTTGTTGTCTCTGCTCATGATTAATTTCATTCCATAAGTCTCTTCGGACTTCGGGATATTAAAAAATAAATTCCGAATTTAATTCGAATTTCAAACTCTGTTTAAGGCGTAACTCAATTTGTCGTAGGATTTGGACCATAGGCTTAATCTCAGTTTGCAGATATGAGAATTTTTTTACAAGTTATTATTAAGAGACAATTCCACTCGTAAATGGATAGGGATAATTTTCGATTTTGACCCGATGGTTAATAATTTTGACCCGATGGTATATAAATGTTCACCAAACGGTTTGTAGAACGTGCAGATTTCAAGCCTTGAAACAATTGGACTTTCCGTCTATTTTTTCCAAGGTTTTTAAACCACTTTTATTTTAACAAAAAAAATACTATTTTAATATTGATTGTCATGCAAACAGTTTGCAAAAATCAATGATTCGATCGATTTTGCACAGAAAAAAAATCTCAAACAAATAGCCTAAATACAATATTGTCAAAATTTTTGTATTCTTCCTACTAATTTTCTATGCAAAAAAAAAAATTAAACCTACACATTTTAACATAAAAAATAAAGGTTAATACATTCTTGTCTATGGTATAAAGCCTTTTTTTTTCATTTCATTCAATCAACAAGAAAAATCAGTTAATTAATATATTTTTTTTTATTTTCCAACACAAAACAACAATAACAACAAAAATAAGAAAAAAAATTATAATAATTTAACATATAAAATACAAGAATATAGAATTTTTCTTCCATTTCAAAAAATTTGTATTTTCGAGTAGAAAAAAAAAGGGGTGAAAATCAAAAGAAATCTGTTAAATTGTGGGTGCAATTTAAAAATGCAATTGAAAATGTTGGATTCTACCGATTTAACAAATGAAAATGAGACGTTAGTGTCGCCTAAAAGTCAAGAGGATGACGATAATTCAAATTTTCCGACCATACAACATGAGAATAAACCCGAAAAAGTCGATCCTGGACCGATTGTACAGGAAAAATTCGAGTCACTGAATAATCAAGACGATTATTATGATCAATATGATGAGTTTAAAATACGTATTGGCGAAGAGTATCAAATTGATTTGTCCGGCTATAATCGTAAGATTTTAGAAATTTTATTTTTTGTCAAATTTTTTTAAAAAAAATTTGTTTAAGCTTTTAAAAATGTGAAACTACGTAAAAAAATAATTGAAAAAGAGACTCCTATTTGGACACCGTCTGATCGAATTGATGATTCAAAAATAGACGCCTATTTAAAAGAATTATCGAAACAAAATTATTATAATATTGAACATGCATTGAGTATTTTATATGAGACGAATTATGACACAGTTAAAGCAATTGAATTGCTTAAAAATTCTGATTTTAATTCAAATGAATGGACAAAAGAAGATAAGCTTTTATTTGAACAAGGCTTGTGGTATTATGGCAAAAATTTCCACCGAATAAATCAACTAGTAATTTTTTTCTTAAATTAAATTATTATTATTTTCTGAACCTTTCATTGATGTTTCTTCAATGACTAGCCAACAACTCCTTTCATTCTTTGTTTTCTTAAATTTATTTTGCTATTGATCTTTCTTTTAGTCGTCAGCGCTATCGTAAAATATAGTCTTGTCAACAGTGGAGTAACTACGTGAGGTTAACGGCGTACCCTTTAAATTTTATAACATGATCGAAATTTGAGATATGAACCTACCTCCATCTGTTTAGAGGGAGCAGTGGTTGAGGCGACGCCGTATCTCTGATTCAGGCCAGGTTAGTTTCTTTTCGTATGTTCATAGTTAATTTGATTTGTACTAAAACAGTTCAGCATTTACGAAACTAAAGACCGCGAAAGATTGCTAGGTAAATTACAATGGTTGCGGATAAATGCTTCGAGTCGTAAGGGACTAGAGAAATGTCAAAGATTGGAACCTTGATTAAGAAAACCCTTTTTTCCCTTCTTAGAAACGTCCTTAAGATATCTGTTTTTTAGATAGTTAGTTGACTTGATATAATTTCGTAAGGTCTTTCTGTCCAATGAGGTGGATAATGTTGTGCTAAATCAGAGTTAAGTCGGTTTGTCTTAATTATCTAATTTTATCCAAACAATCGATTTAATTTAAATTAATCTTTTTAAATTTATTTAAGTTACCACAAAAAACACACGCCAATCTTGTTAATTATTACTACAAATGGAAAAAAACAAGAAACAAAAATCAAAATAGTATCGTAAGCATAGAAGCCACATGTTCAACAAGTACTAATTCAAGTGAAACATTTGGTGAAAGCAACGATTCGAATGTCGACGGCGAATTATAAATAAATTAAAATGACCATTTTAGAAAGACAAAAAATTTTATTGAGGCAAAGAATTTTTTTATTTTTTTAAATTATAAACAAAATTTAAAAAAAAAATATTTCAAAAATTTGAAAGAAAAAATTGTTTTTTTTTTAAATGTCGTTTTTACTTTATAATCGATTAAATTATTGTAATTTTTTCACACTTTTAAAACAAAAAATTGATTGTAACATAAAATTATTTTCATTTAATTTAATTGTAATGATCAAATTAAATTCAATATTTTTGAATCTAAAATGAATGTCTATTTTCGTATTTTTGATTTTTCACTTTTAAAATTTCTTTTTTCGTCTTCTTTTTTTTTCAATAACTTGAATTCTTTACGTTTATTTCTTTATCTATTTGATGTAAATACATTTAACCTTCAATATAAAAGTATAAAATATACCAAATAAATTAATTTACCAATTTCTATTTTTTTTAAATTTATTGTCTTACAGTTAGTCAAAAATGTGTACGGACGGACGGGCCAAAAAAAACATTATACTAAAATACCGACGCGGAATAGTACAGGCAAGGATCGCTTTCGACTAAAATACGGACAAGGTTTTTAAATTCTAAATTACAGTTTCAACAAGTATAGTGTTCTTTAGCAGTTTGGGCGAACTTATCAAAAGGAAAAGCATTAAAAAATAACTTTAAAGTTTTAAAAAGAGATTTTTTGGGATAATATTACAACTTATTTGTAGATTATGATCTCTGCTATCGTTTTCAGGGTCGATTATTTATTTATGTATTTTCAATCGTTAGCTATTAGCTTTAAAGGATACCCAACTTTTGGTGGATGGCTAATTTTTAGACCCGATAACTTAGAGAAGATGCCTTTTCAATTCCGGCTGTTCGTGTTTTAGCGATAGTCTGAATACTATCAGTAATTATAACACATCTGATGGTTTTGTAAAGTTTATTGTCTATTGAGATATTTTAAGATTTAAATATGGTTTTGGAAGATATTTATTTTATTATATTTTTTTTTTCATAGAAATTTTTTAAAGCATAGACACAAATTATAGTAAATCATTAATCGTTTCTTGTATTTTAAATAGATTTTTTATAATTTTAGTTATATAATTAGTTAAAAGAAACAGAACAGATTAAAAGCTAAAGGTTGGTAACTTTCTTTTTTTTTAGATTACAGCTTATCAGTTTTTATTAACTAGTTGAATCTGTCGATTAAATTTTAAATTTCAAAGAACAATGTATCCTCGATTTGTGAAGCAGGGTAGTTCGTTGCATAACTTCGAGTCCAAGATAGAGGAAAAATCCAAATCCTTTCTTTTCTTCTCACAACTAAATAGATTGAAAAGAAATCGCAAAAGTTTAGATTAAATGTATTCTAATTTCATTTGGAATTATTGAGTTCAGAGAATAGAAATTTCATAAAATGGGAGTACATAAAACCGGGGATACACTGTATTGAATTTTAAAATCAGGAATTACACTTAAAGTTGAAGAAATAATTCCATGTTTCGTCATCGCTTTTTTGGTCATGACAAATACTAATTTTTTAGCTTCCTTAATTTTAAGTGAGCCGATTACATACTTCAAATGATCAATAAAATCACCTGTGTTACTATTTTTTCCATCACATTTCTTTATTAACTTTTTTTGTTAGTGTGGAATTTGGTTTTAAATAAAACTGAGATATTTAGTAAACACAAATATGTTATAAAACTTGCCCCTTGCATAAGAGCTTCTTCTTAATTCGATCTTTTCTAATTCGAGCTCTTTAAACCGATTTTGATTGTTTAGCTACTAACGAGTTAAGCTTTAGTTGTTAAACAGCTCTTTAAACCACTGTGCTGGGCATATTCTATAAAAAAATGCACATCTCACTAGAACCGATGTCTCAAGTTACTGAGAATGTTGCGTGAGAGGAAAGTCTGCCCTTCTATACATGATGGAGAAGATTAAAAATTAATTTTTTTTTAAATCTTTATTTAATGAACTATGTTGGCAGCTTTTAGTCATTTAGATATTGTTCATACAGTCAGACAACAATTGGGTATCTTTGAAGTCAGCTTAATTACACGTGTAGCCATAATGATAAATACAATGTGAATGTTAAAATGTTAATTTTAAAAATTAGTTACTCTTGCAATCGAATTTCGAAAAAGGTTTTAATTTCCATTAACGTACAATGAAAGTTCCTTGGAAATTTTTGATTTCATTCAAAATTATTTCTATTATGAAAAAAATACAGCATTTTATTTTACAGTTGTATTTATAAATGCTTGCGTTCACTTACAATACATCATCTGGGGTTTTTTAGAAGAAGTTTATTTTAACTTTAATTGCATCATTTTTGAAAGTTTCTCTTAATTTTAAACGCTAAATATAACTTTTCTCTCATTGCTCTAGGCCTTGTAAAGATCTAAAAGCATCGTCTGTCGTTTTAGCGCTTTATTTAGCTCTTTTTCAAAGCTAGTTTTAATTGTTTCTTTAAATTTTCTTCAATCTCTTGAACTAGACGTTATGTTAATTCTCTTTAATGTTCAATATCTTAGTTTTTGGATTTTTTAGTTTGTTTTTTAAAGTTTATCACGATCAATGATGATGATAGAACCACGTTTTCTATCTAAGAAAAAGTTAGTTAAATAGATTAAACCACGTTTTTTGATAGCACATGTTATAGAATTAACGGTTAACTTTTATTTTATACTTAATAAAATATAAGCCCGAGTAGCTCAGTTGGTTAGAGCGTCGTACTTATAAATACAGTAAAGCGATGCGAAGGTCGAGAGTTCGAGCCTCTCCTCAGGCAAATTTTTTTTTTTAAAAATAAAAATTTCTCTACTGCAAATGTGCAGATTATTTAAACATATTTATCCTCATAATTTTCAACTAACATAATTCAGAATTTTTTTATTTAAATTTGATTCAAAAATGTTTTTTTTTGATAATTTTTTCTTAATTATGTAAAACATGCATTTTTATTATTTTGAGTTATCGTTTTTTTAGTTTTCAGAATTAACAAATCATTTTTTTTTCTTTGATTTTTTTTAATATAGAAAATTTTTTATTTAAATTTTAAAATGCAATTGAAAATGAGTCAAGAACAGGAAAACAAACCAAATAACACTAACAATCCGACCAATACAAATTCAAAGGAGTCATTGTCTAATAAAACAAACTTGAATATTTTGAATAATTTAAATAGAAAAGGTTCAAATAATAATTCTACAGTTACGAATGGAAATAAAAACTCGTCTTCGTCTACATCTTCGTCATCAGCATCTTCTACTGTTAACGAACAATCTGATAGCAAATCGAGTATTTTTTTTAAGTTTTAAATTTATTGATTTTTTTCGATAACTTTAATTTCTTAAAGCTTCTAAAATTAGAGTTGGAATTGATTTTCAAGCAAATTTATCTGAATACGATCGTAAATATTTTTGAAAAAAATTTTAATATTTTTTTTTAATTCTAAAAATTATTAAAATTAAGCAAAAAAAGTTAAAATAGCCCGACAAGAATTGGAAGAAAGAGAGACTCCAGTTTGGAAACCAGAAGAAAAGCTTAGTGAAGATCAAATAGAAAATTATTTAAATGAATCGCTATTGAATCATTCATACAATATTGAACAAGCATTAGCATTTCTTTTTTGGAATAAGCATAATATTCCGAAATCATTGAATGAGATGAAAAAGTATGTACCAAAACCAGATGAGTGGACTCAAGAAGAGAAAATGCTTTTCGAACAAGCATATGCATTCAATGGGAAAAATTTTAATAAAATTAAGCAAATTGTGAGTGTCTTAAATAAATTTTATTATTTTAAGTTTTATATAAATTGAGGTATATCACATTTATATAACAGTCTAACATGGGGTAACATTTTAAAAATTTTGACACACAAGGCCTGGGGGCTGGTATATTTTCGATGCCAAAAAAGCTTATCTGATAACTTTTTTTCATGCATAATAAACTTTTGAAATAAAAAAAAATATCAAAAATAAGGGAAGGGGGTTCAGAGGGCTTAAGAATCAAAAAAATTTCATTTTTTTTTTCATTTTGAAAGATTCTGAAAATTTTCTTTAAAATCTGAAAAACAAAGTTGACAAGAATGGTTTTTTAAAAAAAAAACAGCTTAGTTGTCTAAGATTTAAAAGTTAAATTCCAGTGTTTGGTAAAGGTTCGACGGAAAATTGGGAAGTTTTGTCTTCACTTTCGTTGAATTGATATATTTTTTTTTACCTGACCAAACTAAAAGAAATTTTTTCTATGTTTTAACTAAGACGAGGTGAACTCTTGAGTTGGAAAATTCAAGATTATTTTAGTTCAAAGGTTCAGTTTTTTATTATTTTTGGTGAAAAAACCGCCGAAAATTTTGAATGTCAGGGGTCGTAGCCGAGTGGGTAAAACAACAGCTTTGGAACCTTGTGGTACGAGTTCGAATCCTGGTTGAGTCAAAATAATGTAACGTTTAGAAAAAAATAATAATAGTTAAATTTTTGTTATTTAAATTTTTGATAATCCAAATTGAATTTTCTTAGATTTCGAGATACAATTTATTTTTATTTTTTTAGTTTCCAGGCAAAACTCAAGGAAGTCTAGTAACGTATTACTACAATTGGAAGAAAGCAAAAATAATTAGCGAAATAGAAGACCAGCAAAACAATTTAAAAAGTTCAAATAATTTTGACGATTTAGGAGAAAAAAATGGTAATGACAATATGGACGGCTATAGTGATGACAATGACTCAGTCGATGACAATTTTAATGTAAGTTTACCTACAATACAATCCAAAACAAAGTAACAGTACATAGCTGAAATAAGTTAACGAAAAAATAAACAAAAACAGAAAATTGTTTAGTAAACGCAATAAAAAACAGGTTTTCACTAAAATCCGGACACGGAATTTGGCTATCCAAAGTCCCAACACGGCCAAATAATTAATACACAATTAAAAAAAATAAATTTTTTAATTTTAATTTTCTATCTCTTATGGTCTTGTAAGTTTTCTTTAAGCATCTAAAATACACAACAAACTTGAATAGTCTTCTGTGAACAGTGGCGATCCAACGAAAAATCAATATTTAATATACCTTGAGGTACGGATTCTGGTGTAGGTCAGTCTTTTATATCTATTAACATAACATTCTTGTCAAAATTTTTTGGTAAACAAGCATTGATTTATTTTTTCAGTACTCGATTCTTGACCAGGATTCGGTTCATCATTTTCACCAATTAAACCATCCCTTATTGCAATTAAAATTTGATTTTGTATTTTTTGTTGCAATTTTAGATAATTGGGTTTTCATTTTTTGAAACTCAAGTTTTTGAATTGTCTTTTCTCTGTTCGTATTTTAGTCTTTAAACATAAATTCCGTGTCTCGATTTTACTGACAGCTTAAAAAACATGATCAAAAAGTAAAAATACCGTAAACTCTTGCCCAATTCTCTAAGAACAAAGGCAAAATTGAGGTTTGTCTATATGGTATATATGGAACTAAAAACATCGAAACCATGTTATAAAATTTTTTTTAATTTTTTTAGAATAAACCTCAGCTTATGACTTAAGACTAATGTATGCTTGCGAATTAGAATAAAAACAAAATTTTAAAATTTAATTAATTAATTTTTCTTCAATTTCGAAATTAGTTCTACAATTTTTTTAATTTATTCTAGAAAAAATACAAAAAATTAAGCGAACATTCGTAACACAGTAGTAACACAACAAAAAGTCAGGAGTTAAGGTTTATTCTAAAAAAATTAAAAAAATTGTTATAACATGGTTTCGATGGTATTAGTTCCATATAGAAAAAACCTCAATTTTGCCTTTGTTCTTAGAGAAGTGGGCAAGAGTTTACGGTATTAAAATTTAATGCTTTGTACTGTAACAGTTTTAACTGTTTTTTTTTGTACTCACACATATTAATACATAAACGAAAAAAATAACTTTATTTTGGATTGTAAAGTTCACTATATCATAAAACCGAAATCCTAGAAAAAATATCAAGTCTTGGAAAGTGTTTCGAGAAAATTCTTCAAGAATACCATTTATAGATCTGCTTTTAAATTTGGTAGTATTTCAGCTTTTCGCATAAAGTTTTAAAAAAATTTTCATTTTAAAAGCAAATTTTTGAGAAATCTTGTAAAAAGAACGGATTTTCTTAAAGGACTATGTAACATTTCAATGCAAACTCCGCCCCCACATATCTCAAAAATGGTTAGGTGTAAGTCATTTTTGATGAGAAATTCGAAAACTAGACCTAAAAATCTAGCCCAATGGGTGGCTTCGATTACTTAAAAAAAATGGGACCATTATTTTACATATCGATAAATGTACAAGATTTTAAATATTTTTTAAATTTTAATTCAAAATTTATAAAAATTTTTAATTTTTAATAAGGCAAATCTTATTCATTGATATGTAAAATAATGATCCCATTTTTTTTAAGTAATCGAAGCCACCCATTGGGCTAGATTTTTAGGTCTAGTTTTCGAATTTCTCATCAAAAATGACTTACACCTAACCATTTTTGAGATATGTGGGGGCGGAGTTTGCATTGAAATGTTACATAGTCCTATACTTTGACTTTTTCGGACTAGGACTTTTTCGTTTCTACATATTACACTAAGAATACAAAGATCCTACCAATAATTGAAGAGAATTTGTCAAATTTATTTTAAGTCTTGTCGGAAAAATTTTCTCGAATTAACTCAAATCGGCTCTATGACTTGGTGAACCTAACTGTAACTCAATAATTGTTCAAATTTAATTCTTACTTTAAATTCAAAAGAGTAATGTAAATAAAATATGCTGTAATTGTGATTTTATAACAAGCGAGCTACAATCTACAACTAAAGGACAGCTGTGCATGCCGTGTTTTGCATATTACAAGTAATTGAATAAAAAAAGTCTTCGGAGAAAATAAATTGTTGAAGTAATTACGAATTTTTTAGAAAAACTGGTTTGATGAGACCTGATCATGTCATAAACAAATCACTTTCGAATAATACATCTCATCGGCAAAATTTTCCACAGAATAGTTCATTATTAAAAACACATAGATACTTAACTATTTCCAATACAACAACGAGTAATTCAAATGATTCAATCAATGCAACAAATATAAATAATATATCGAGAGAAGCTAGGAATTTTCATAAATCGTTACGTAAACCGCCAAAAGGAATTTATTTAAACTATGAAGAATTAATGGATCTGGTTCAAGTTGGATCCGATAAAGTTTTTGAAGAACTTAAGAGAAGAAAGATTCTTTATAGAAAGCAAGTAAGACAATCAAGTCTTTATCGCCTTGGTTTCTGATGACCCAGAATAACGCCTTTTTTTAAAGAGCTAACTTCAGTTCAAAATTAAAGCTTGATAAAATAAAGAGGGTTTTACGAACAGGGGCATTACGAACCGAGGTATTAGTTTTAATTCAGTTTCTAAAAATTGGTTTTCTTAGTTTCAGAATAATAAGCAAAAAATTGATCTTGTAATCAAACAGATTGCTGTTGAAAGTGATTCATTAAAAGCTGAAATCGCGGTAAGACTAAATTCTAGTTTAAAAAAATGAAAGTTTGATTTTTTTTAAAAATTTTTTAATTTAAGAACTTGTTATTTAAACCAGAAGTTGAAGAGTTGGTTCCAAAGCCATCTTGGACCCAAAAGGAAATAAGCTTAGTCTTACAAGCTTTTAATAAATTCGGAGATGATTTTGAAGTCATTTCAGATTTAATTCGTAACTTTTTTTTTCATCAAGACTTTATTTTATTCAAAAGCATTATCGATCGTTTTTTTAAGAAACAAAAAGTCCTGAGTCTGTTAAAGCATTCTATAATTATTACAAGGATAGTCTTGGTCTGGATAAATTTATCAGCACGGTAAGCCTAACTTAAAATAATTTAAAATTAAAACAAAAACTCAAACTTGAATTTAAAAGAAGGAACTAAACAAAAAAACAAATGAATTATTTAATAATTTAAAAAAACTTAATCGTCCAGACATTTCAGTCAAAACAAATGGAAGTGATTAAAAGCCAACAAGATTCCGAGACTCACTTAGATTTTGTTAATGTGTATATATTTTATTAAATTGGGTATCAAGAGCAAATTATTTTGTTTAAACTCTCTTCAACAACTTGTTCTTGAAAGATGTTTTATTAAATCAAACATTTTTGTTAATTATTGATATATTAAGATGTTAAATAAATATTAACTTAAAGTTTGATTTTGTAATCTAAATATGGTATTATGACTTATCTCTTTTTTTTGCAATTTTATATGTTGTATTGTGGCTGATTGAATCAATTTAATTTAATTTCACAAAACACCAGCCTAATTCGATTTGGATTTTTTTTTAAAACTAAAACTAACAGTTTACATTATTAATCTAAATAAATAAAATATTCATTTTTAATCTTTTATGTATGAGAAATGAATAAAAGATACAAGCTGTAAAAACTAGTGATGTTGGTTAAACTTGGTTAGCTTGTTATACCAAACATGGTCAACCCCTTTGGTAAACCTAAAATTATTCAAAAAAAACCCAAAACTGATAGACTTCTAAAATGACACTAGTTACTTAGATGAGGATAATGTAGTTCTATCAACACCTATATCAGCTAAAGACTTAGCTATAGAACTAGACAAAGAACTCGATAAAGGCTGCCTAAACAAACGTAAAAGAAGAAGAGTGTATTGGACTAATTTTTTGTCGAGAGCAAAAACAAACCTTAAAGGTCAAGCGACGATCAATTACAGTCAATTAACAAAACGATAGTCCCACTTGATATTAAAAAGGCATTTGTAGTAAGCTTTGATGTCCAATCTTCATCTAAACGATAAAATCGAATTATTGGAAGACATTTATAATTTGCAATTTTCATTCTCGACTTTGAATTAAAAGAAAAACAGACACCAAAGAAACAAAGTTTTTGAAGTATTTTAAAAATGAATGGATAGTTTCTAAGCATTCATTTTGGTATGAAGGGCTGGTTTAATTTACCAGAGTACAGTACAAAGCTGAAATAAGTTAACGAAAAAAATAACAAAAACAGCAAAATGGGTCTAGTTCGAATTTGTCAAAGTTCGAAATTGTCAACCAATTAAAGGATTTATTTTTAAATTAAACATAATATTATAAAATATTATAATTAGGTTTTTCCGTTATCAATCAAATCTTTTTTATGAAATTTAACGCTTCCATAAAAAGTAGCACCTACCCTCAATTAATTAAAGGTTAGGGCACCTTTTCATAATAAGAAAATGTATACTAAATTTTTTAAATAGAGATTTATGTTGATTTATTATGTTTATTTATGTATATTTACAGCTTTTTACCACGGTGGAAGTTTGTTTTCTTCTAATCAATTAACTTTCAATGAAAGAAAAGAGCTTACCCTGTACAGACCCCGAATTAAAACGATTCAAGTATTAACGGAACATCAAAACAGGAAATTGTCCGGTTGCATAGCCAAGTGCTAGCAACAGCTTTGACAATGGATATCGATCCAAATATACTCATTCATTTTTCTCATTCCATAAATACTGATTATCATCTGTTGTGCAATTTTGTCTCCAACTTAATTAATCATTTTTGTCCTATGTTTTTGTATTTTTTTTGAAAACTTAGTTTGGAAAAAACTAATTAAAATAAAATAATCCAATATCGTTAATTGTTTTTATTCTATTAGTTAATTCCACTGTCCAATAGTTTTTAAGGTTCGAATTTGTCAAAATTGACAAAATAGTTTTTACAAATGCGTCATTTACATGGGAATATTATAATGGTGTTAACTTATGGGTCTACCTATTAAACACAATAAAAAATCTTTTCAACACAAACGGAAACTGTTCACCACAAAAGTGATCACTTCTTAACACAAAAATTTTAAAACCAAGACAAAACTTTTCATCACAAAATTTTCTAGAAAAAAAACTTTTCAGCACAAAATAATATAAAAAATACGAAAGCAAAGCTTTTTATGCGAGGAACGATACATTTGTCAATTTTAAAATTTCCATCTTCATTAGGCAAAGCTGCCTCAACCACTAATGAATCATGGTATCGAAAATTCTGTGCAAAGTCTCTCTTAGCACTGTTTTTAAAAAAGAACACTACAAGAGAATATAGGATCTTGAATTCTCTCTATAGACTCTAAGAAAAAAATTCGAGTCCCATCTACTGGACATGACCGTTCTCTCTATGGAAGGCATGGTCGGTCGAAAAGAACCCGGTTTAAAAACAACATGCAAAGTGACCACCTACGGAAAATTTCTAAAATTTTGTGGTTTTTCTTTTACAGTTTGTTTTTATTTTTCCAAAACAGTTATATTTTATCTATATTAAATTCACAGGTGTGAAAAAAAGTTAGTTTTCATTAGGGTTGTTAAAACAAAAGGATTTCAGATTTTGAAAGAAAAGTTTTATTTCGAAATTGATTTTTTTTTCACAAAACTTATTTTTTTAAATTAAAAAAACAAAACAAAAGTTTTTCTTATTTTTCAAAACTAAATGGAAGAATTTTATTGTTTTGAAAAAGAAACATACCTATTTCAAAAGGCTTTTAAAAAAAAAAACACATTTAAATCATAAATTCACGAAAACTAGAGATTAATAAAGTTTCTCCAAAATAAGAACATACTAATACCATGCTTGTGTGTTACTGAAAATTTTTGCTTGGAAAATGCACAAAGATTAGCCTGCTTCCCTTCAAAATAAAAAAATTAGGCTCGACAAGAATAAACATCTTGACTAGAAATTTATTCTATGTATGTAAATATTGGCTCAAATGCACACGAGGATCTTTTTACGTTATATTTTTCTAGAGCCTTAAGCTTAAGACATGTCAAATGAGTAGGACTTAAAGTTAAAGGCGCATTAACAAGATTTAGTTATTTCACTCTCAATACTGAACATGCAAATATATTGTTTTTTCCGATTCGTATTATTCGCATCTATTCATTTCCTTTTGTAAAAGAATTTCAAGATTAGCTCTTTTGTTTTATTTTTAAGTATAAAATTCCCTTTTGCTTTCAAATATTTTCTAAAATTTTAATTTTATGAAACAAAATTATCGCCGTTTCAAACTTAGAAATTTGAAACGGTGATTTGTATTCCGAAACGGGATAATCAAATACTTTTGAATTTGGCTCTTTTGTATTAACAACCCTAGTTTTCATACATTTTCCGGTCGAAAAAAATTAAAAATTTTCTAAATCATACCTACTTTTAATTGATTGAAACAAAGTTAAGTTTTCTTTGCATTTTTATTAAAATGTTCTTTTCGGATCTTTTCAGAATATTTTTGAGTTTGTAAGCATAGGAGAAGGTTCAAGGGGGTTACTTGACCAGTGACAAACCAAAGAAAAACGAACCCCAAAACAATCAAGTAAAAATAAAGCCAAGAAGTCGAGACTGTTGGATAAGTCCCCGATCCGAATAGCCAATCAAGTCATTTGCCAAAAGCAATTGGGGCTACTAGTTACTCATTGTCTAGCCCGTCTCCTTATCAACAAGGTTATTAAAAGGGCTTTTTACATCAGAGGAGGGGGGATTGTGCGGGGATAACGGTTATAAAAATTTAATTTGAAAAAAATTTCAGCACAAAAATTTTGTGTTAAAAAGTTTTATTTAGGTTCATCGATTTTTTGTGGCGAGAAGATTTTTTTTTGTGATGAAAAGATTTTGCTTTGTGTTGTTTGTATAATCGATTGTGTCGAAATAATATACCCTTAACTTATTTCAGCTTTGTACTGTACGAAAAACATATTAGAAAAGACAAATAAAAGTAAAAGTATATAAGATACTCGTACCTTTCTAATCGAGAAATGGTCATTAGATAGATCGTAAAACCGTATTATGATGAGCCTTTAATAAGTAATGAACTATGGGAAAAGACAGATCAATACATTTAGTCGAAATCACAAATCAAATATTTGTCAGATGATGATTTGTTTTTGGTATCAGATAATGGTATCAATCGTTTATCAACCATTAATATAATTCGAAATTTAAGTTGAAGATTCTTTGATTACGCGTTATGCCAAAGTATTACAGTCATCGAAAACGCAGAATTTTTAACTATTTCTCTTTTGATTCTAAATCTGATGTAATACATGAATTAAAGCTCGAGTTATAGGACATGTCCTAAATAAGGGATATTCTTTATCTACGACATAGTTTTTCCATGTAAAAAGATAGGAACTTCTTTCTGAGTTCGTTATGTGCGACAGGTCCTAAAACTCGATTTTTATTAATACCCAGGTTTTGATTCCTGAACAGGATCCTGATAGGTAAAATATGCCTGTTCTGTACAAGAATCCTAATGATTCATATTTTCTTTGGCTTTCCAAGATTTTCCTGAATAAAATATTTTGAACTCAATCCGATTGAAGAAATTTTTAAGGGATTCTGACAAGAAAACTAATATATTCCGACAATTTTTAGAAATATTTTGATCTATGCAGATCCTGGTCAGGATTTAGGACATGGGTAGACTACACCGTTAGATCTAGAAAACAGGAAACTTTGGACCTTGGGTATAAGTCAGTTTGATTTGATACATTAAATTTGCATTTTAATTAGTTAAGCCAATATCAGCACAAAAATAAAGTGTCTTACACTTTTTTCTGATTCACACTTCTGGGTGTTTTCTGAAAAAAGAAGAAGGCGACTATTTTGTCGGATTAGGTCATTTACTAAATTATGTAAATAAAATTTTAGTTTAAATCAAATGATATCTATTGGGCCAGAAATTTCCGTCTATCAATCAGAGATCATGGTCTTTAGTTTTACAAGAGACGCCCAAACTCCCACAAATAAATGAGCTTCTATGATTTTATTTTTTTAGAGTAAAAAAATTGAAATAAAGAAAATTTAAAACACAACAAAAAAATTTAAGTTCCTTGACATTTTATGACCAGTAATTAAATAGTCACATGATTAAAATAAAAATATTTAAGAAAAATAGTCTACTTTTAACTTAAATAACTAAAATTAAAAAAAAAAATATTTCTATAAGTTAAGAAGGAAAAATGTATTTCATACTTCTAAATATTTTTATATTTTTTCAAAATCAAATACCTCTATCGGAACAAGGGGTCATAGTCAAGTGTCGAAATAATATTACTGAAGGTAATTTGGTTCTAAAAGATGTTCAAGTATCAAACATAAATAAAATCTTACACGAAATACTTAAAATAAATCAAACATCTATACATTACACAAAAATAGAAATCGAAAATGATACGGACATTTTGTACAGCAAATTACATCCATTTGTAAATGCTGTTCATCTTGCCTATGCTAATCATTTAAATTTAGTTCTAACACCAGACATAATTTGGTATTTAATAATCAGCGGCACTTCAGTACATATGAATAAAAACGCCCAAGAACTTCGACATGACTTTGTCGAACATGAAGGCAAAAAGACAATAAGTGTTCGAAGAGATAATTTTTTGTTCAATTCAACAGGTAACAAGTGGGATGGAGTAGTTAAAGAATTTGCTGATAAAGTCGAATTAAACTTGAAACCAAAAGCTAAAAATTTGTTCAACGCCACATTTAGCACAACAAATGAAGTTAATTCAATATGTTCAAAAATAGTTCTAATGGCAGCTATGCAAGAATACTTTAGTTACAAGCTAACAACTTTATGTGGAATTCCAGAGATCAAGTTATCAGGAAGCAAAGATGATTGGACTTTGATCAAATCAAAAATATTACATTTTAATTCAACGATTCCAAGTTTGAGTATTTGGTATGATCAACTTAATAGCATAATAGACAAATTTATCGATGCTTTTGATGGAAATTTCGATTATGAATTCTGGAGCAAAATTTATAAAGGTAAGCTTTTTAAGTTTGTAAAATTTTAAGCAGAAACTGATTTTGATTTTCAAGTTAGCGGAGGTTCAGGAGGTCCATACATATCCGGTTGGATACTTTCACTATTTCCCTATATCAAAAAAAACTTGAAAAATTATTTTGTTTGGGAAAAAGATTGGACATTTGCATACGATTTAAATTACATGAGTGGATTATTGACTTCGGATTTTCCGATTGTTTTTACCAATGCGTCATTTACATGGGAATATTATAATGATGAGTACTCAATGTCATTTTTAGCTGGAATGGTTGGTGTTAAATATTATCAAATGGACCATGCTGTACAACCAATATTTGGTTATGCTGTTGTCCAAAATTGAAAGAATTTTTTTTAAATAATAATTTAGTAGTGAACTTTTGCTATCAATTTAGTTTTTAATTTGAATTTGTGATTTGGTATTGTTAAATAAATATTTCAATTTCTTTTTTAAAAACTTAAGTTCTATTTTAGAATTGAAAACATATAATCTAAAATTAAAATTTTTTAGAGAAGGAATTTTTCACTATTTGATTCGCATTTATCGACTAAAGTTGTTTCAATTTTAGCTTTTGATAATTTAACAATCGAAGAACCAAGGGGTTTTTCGGACTTGTTTAGGTTAGAAAATATGAATTGAATTAAAATGCAAAAATGAGAGTTTTCCCGATGAATAATTTGTTCAACTTTCGTTTTTTAGAGAAATTCCGAAACAAACCGCGGTAAAAATGCGGTTATTTTCATTAGTTATTTTATTTGTTGAAATGATAAAAGCTAATTGAAGGTGAAGAGTTAATTAAAATGAAATAAAAAGAACACTAAGTTTCTTAACAAATCTGCAATGGGTCCACATTCCTAACATACATTAAAATCTTCTTACCATACATAAATTATTTCACAACATACATACCTGATTAACATACAAATTTGCTGAATAACATACTAAATGCTTGCAAACACACGTTAATTTTTAACTGCTCCTCGTACTGGAAATAATTCTCCTGGAGCTTCCAATATCGAAGCTACATGTTCTACTGGAGATTCAAGTATCTGAGCAACTAGTACAGGAGCTAAATCTAGTAGTAGTAGTAGTAGTAGTAAAAATAATTGCTACGCTGTCGCGTTAAGTCTGGTTCTATCCAGACCATAAGCAATGTTTTAGTCTTTCAAAAGTTTGTCTAAATTAGTAGAGCTACTTATATCATATTTTTAAATCTTTCTACCTTTTTTTTAAAAATATTTTAGAGCAAACTTTGTGTGCAAATGCAGTAAAGCTCTTTAGACTAGATTAAATCTATTTTTACTCGATTTATTAATAAAATTTTGATAGTCTGTACTCTTAAATTTGTATGTTCATTAGCCATACCGGAAAACCTTGCAAACTACCCCGGGGTTATAGGCTGTAAATAGACGACTTACCAAACTTTTACAGTAACGTGGCTAATCAGTATTTTTATTTTTTAAAATCAGTGGTAAAAAACTTTTGTTAATTTAGTACCCCACAATTTTTTATTGAGAAGCCCATGGGGTAGTTTGCAAGGTTTTACGGTAAGTATGTTTATCAGACTTGTGTATGTTTTTCAGAAATTTGTATGTTAAAAGGGCAATGTATGCTGAGAATAAAACGATGTATGCTGAAAAGATTTTAATGTATGCTGAGAAGATTTTTATGTATGTTAAAACAACAATCCCATCTGCAATTTTCCGTGAAATTCTCAAATCTAAAACCCGAATTGATCCAATTTGCCGTAAAAAAGCAAATAACGAGAACTAAAAATTGATACCGCAAAAGTTAAAATAATCTTTAAAAAGATTACTGATAATAAAAGTTTAAAGACCAGTAGAGGGTCTTTTCACTAGGTCTTATTCACTTGGTCACTTGGTTATATTATAGAACAAAACTTCTGAAATAAATCTTCAATTACGCGTACACGAAGATTTCAATTTTTTGTCCAGAAAGTAACAAATCCATCAACTTTAAGGTTTTAATGTTTAATTTTTATGTCTCTTTTTGTCTTCTTTTTTAAATGAAATTAAGCTAAAATGAAAAGATTAAAGCCAAACATTTGTTCAGAATTTTGTCTTTTTTATCGTGAAAAAAAAAGGGGGTGAAAAGTGACCCCTGGGGCGACATACAATTTTACTTAAAAAATTCCTTTTTTTAACGTTTTTGTCCGAGGGCGACTTTCCGGAAATTTTTTCTTCGAAGATATGGGTACAGGCGTCAATTGGAGCTTTTTAGCTTTCAGATGGTACCTTCAAAACAAAAATATCTTTTTCAAATCATGAGTTCTTAAATTTTTTAATTAAGTACCTTATCATTAGGCGACAAAAAGCGGAGGGGAAAAAATGATTTTTTGGGGTTTTCGGGGTCGACAAATTCAGATACACTTTAAAGTTTTGAATTACCTGAATCATAATCTTATCGAATGAAAGATTAAAAGGGTGATTCATCATAAGTGTAAAGGGAGTTAATTGAGCAGCCGGCTGTGACTGGAGTGAAATTCAAATACGACGAAATCATTTGGATGACTTCAAGTACCCAGTCTATTGAATCTTCAAGAAACATTAAGTTTTCTTTAATGAATTTTAGAAAAGATACTTTAATGAAAATGGCTCTATATCATTAATGTGTGATTAAAGATTTTTCCATTTAAAACATTAAAGAAGCTTTAGTGAAAATAAAGAAAAATACATTAATGAGACGCTTTTTTTATTCAAAAATAAGAATATTAGAGTTGGCAAAAAATCAAAAGAGTCCAAGCTTTTCGTCAAAAGAATTTAAATTCAAGAATAATCAAAATCCAAAATTTAAGCATCAAGTTCAGATATTAAAAGCATAAAGGCGAGTTTAAGAATTTAAGAGAATTAAATCATAAGTTTATTATTTAAAGTCCCTGGTGTACAAGTTTACAACTAAGTAAACTCAGAGTGTTTCTAAAATTTGGTAAAATGTTAAAGGCTTTTCATGAAAAAGTATCAATTTTTTTTTTGTAAAGCTTTTTTTGTTAGGCTTTTCATGAAGTATCAATTTTTCTTTGTTATTCAATTTCGTTTCGTTTCAGTGTAGTGTAGAAACCTAACATTTGAAAGATATAAAGACCAAGAGCTATGATTAAAATCACAATTAAAGTTATGAAATGAACAAAAATTAATTTATTTGATAAACAATTGACTTTGAATTTTTGAAGTAATCAATGACCGTGTTTGAAAACTTTAATAAAGAGATATTACTTTGATGAAAATTAAAAAAAATAAAATGATAGGTCGTACTCACAAGACTGAAGATGTCATTCGCTAAACTGCGCGGCGAGTCTTGTTTTCTACATGCTTAGCGTGTTCAATAAATGTATAACCAATTTTATTTATAAGGCGATAGTAAACTTAGTGTCGTAAACCACCTCTATTTGTATCCAGAAAAATTGGTCTTTAACATTCAAATTATGTTAAGATTTCTTTAAATCAATGCCTCGAAAATATCTCATTCTAATGCCCTCAACCTAGTCTATAAACTAAAGGTATGAGATTTTGAAACAATACTTTACCTATCGAAATATTTAAAAAAAAACTAGTGGATACAAATACAGTCATTGCTTGGATATATCAAAATTCGAATATATCACTAAAAAGTATTGGAACAGAAGGTCATTTGTAAAGTGAAATGCATTCAAATATATCACTATTCGGTTATATCGCTTTTTTTTTGCTGGAACAAAAGGGGTGATATATCCGTGCAATGACTGTAGAGGGGGTTTACGGTACTAAAAAAAGAAATTAGAAAGTTTATATTTACAACGTAACTTTTTTAACTTGAATTTTGACCAATTTTAAATTTTTCCTTTGTAAGAATAACAAATTTAAATTTAATATATTTTTTTAACTGACAAACATGGAGTATTTTAACTGTTAACAAAGTTCAAATTTATTTTTTGAAAAATAAGGGTGGAGTTATTTTTTTGTTTCACCAATAAAAATAAAAATTTAAAAAATCTAATACACTCTATTAGATACATTTCGTTTATCTTTTAATTTAATTGTTACTTTGTACGTTCGTTCAAAAGGAATTTTTTTTGATATATCTACTAGATGCCTGTTGGGGTAGGTAATGGTAATGTAAATAGCGATTGGGTACTATGAGTTTAGATTTTGATTTTAACATTAAAAATACACTGTAAAAAATGTACTTTCAAAATGTGAAAAATTTCTTGTAAATCTTTTCCGTGCATGCAGGGGGTATGAGTAAGAAAAATTTTCAACACAAGGTCCATTTAAAAAAAATTCATGGTTTTACCAATGCAAGAAAATTACAGAGGAGCCGAAACTTTTTGCGTTCCTCCTCGCCCCTCCCCCTTCTTACAGTCAAGATAATTCAACAAAATATTAAAATTTTAACGTATTTTCTAGTGATTCTGGTTAAGCTTGGTTAGGCGGTTAACCAAATTTGGTCTACCAAAACCAGGTTAACCAAAAACTGGTTAGCCAATTTTTTGGTTAGCCAAATCTGGTTAACCAGATTTTTGGTCGAGCAAATTTTGGTTAACCAGATTTGGCTAACCAAAAAATTGGCTAACCAGTTTTTGGTTAACCAATTTTGGTCGATTTGGTTAACCAAATTTGGAAAATTCGATTTTATACATAAATTGATATAACAAAAATTAACAGGCTGTATAAATACAGTCGACTCGCTTTTAATCGGAACGCTTTTATCCGTAAAATTCGGGATCCGTACATTTTTCCCCGGTCCCTACCCCTTCTCTAATACTTTCAATGCAAATTTTGTTGTCTTAATCCGTAATTAAGTTCGGATTATTATTCTATTCGGAACAGAAAAAAATGATCTCTATTAATATACATGCATGTTAAAGTCAATCCTTTATCCGTAATTTTTTCATTTTAATTTTCAAACAAAGAAAAATACCAAAAAAAACTTTTATTCTACAATCCCTTGTTTTTTTTTTAAATTTAAATTCAATAATTGACTCAATCAAACCGACAATTGTATTTAGTGAAAAAATAAATTTTAAATAAATCTCCAATCCAAAAATTTTATTTTCCATTCTTAATTTTGATGATCAAACCCTCTTATTTTTTACATTTTTAAGACTTTGAAGTTAACAAGAGCAGTCAATATCTTTTTTTAGTTAATTATGATGGGAAATTTTATGATTTCTAGAAATTAAACTTATAGAACAGATAAAAAATTTCTTTAAATCGGAAGGTTTCAAAAAATTTTCCTTTTCCGGTTTAAATTTTATCCGTATAATTTAATCCGGAATGGGTTTTTCCCGGTCCCGAATGTTACGGATTAAAGCGAGTCGACTGTAGTGATTTTATGATGAACTTTTCACATTTCGTTTTTTGGATTATTAAAATATTGTGTTTAACGTCTTTTTTATTCTAAAAATTAATAAAAAGTTGAAAAGTTTAAATCGATCCAAAAAAAAATTTTTAATAAATTTTTTTTTCATGGTGGTACTAGTTATAATTTGTTTAATTTATGTAAGTTCATAAATTAAATGTCCTTTATTTTCATCTTGAGGTGATAAAAAATCAATTTTTAAAGTAGTTTCTCCTTAAATTATGTCCCAAAAAACGGATTTTTTTTCAAAATTTGGTTAACCAAAAATCGACCAACCGACTTGGTCGACCAAACCAAATCTTGGTTAACCAAAAACTGGTTAGCCAATTTTTTGGTTAACCAAAATTTGGTCGACCAAAATTCTGGTTAACCAGATTTGGTCGACCAGATTTTTTGGCTAACCAGACATGGTTAACCAAAATTGGCTAACCTGGCAAACCAAAGCATGGTTAACCAGCATCACTAGTATTTTCTTATAACATAATCATTTTGTTGACTGATTTAAAAGTTGAATTGCCGCTTCGTTAGAAAAAGATCTGTGTTTAAACAATCGAATTTCTTTTTATTCAAAAAAAAATTCTCATGATGGTCTTGAGGCGTGTGTCTAATTTTTTGATTTCAGTTTTTTTCTCTTCATAGGCAAACAAAAAACGCGTTCTATCTTTTCTTTAAGAAAAATTTTCTATTTCATTCATGTGAATCTTATTTTCATTAGACTGAGTATGATTGTAAATTCGAAATGAAAAATTTAAACAAAACTTGAATTTTTTTCAAAAAAAAAATAAATTGCAATAGAATTAAATATTGTAGACAAATTCTTCATTAAAGATCTTTAATGAATCTTTTTCTTTTTTTTACTTTAAACTTTAAATTCAAAAATATTCGGTTATTTTTTCACACTTAAATAAGTTTTCATTAAAAAAATATTTTTTTGTTTAAAAATTTGAATATTTTGGAAATCTTTGAATTTTCTTTTTACTCAAAAATGTGTCTTTAAGATTACATTAAGATTCATTAATGTCACTTTTTTTTTCAGGAGACTGGGTATATTGCTTGTAAGGGTAGCGTATTTGAAGATGGCAAAGATCTGGAAAGCAAAGCATATACAAATCAAACTGAAAGCCTACATATTTGAAGAGTGAGATGTGGATTGCCTGTACAGAAATGAACAACAAACTGAAAAGCTTAGCAACAACTTGCAGAATGTGGGTATGAATAAAGCCTCTGGACAAGGTCCCGAATTCAGAAGTCTGCAAGTTGGTGAATAAAAAACCGATCACTAAGAAGTTGAAGGCAAGAAATTTTAGCTGGGTTGGTCATGCACTGAGAAGGCAAGATAACAAACCAGTCAAGATATTTGTACTCTGTGAGCTCATCTTTTATGAAGGATATTCTGAAAATAATGTGCAGGAATGGGAGACTAACTCATAATTGAAATCTTATTTCAAAAGACATTTGTCATGTTTAAACATTTTTAGAAGCTAGTTTTGAATTTCTAAATAAAATAATATTTTGAAGAATTCAAAAAAAGAATTTTTTTAATTTTTTGAAATAATTAAAAATTACAAAACGAACAAACGGAAAAATGTCATTAAGTCGTACTCCAGTTCAGCAAGCAACAAAACGAAGACTTGAATCGGATTTTAATCAAGAAAGTAGCGGTAATGAACCACTTAATAATTCAAAAAAATTCAATTCATCTATTGACCGATCTGATTCGGAAAATTCTCGGATTCAACTAAGCAAATTCAGTAATTTTTTCTTTAACTTTTTTAGAATTGAAGTTTTAAAAATTTCAAAAATTAGACTCAAACATGCTTGAATCAGAAATAAAATCGAGCATTTTTAAAATAGCCACCTTAGAGCAACAACTATTGTCGGAAAAAAATGAAAGAACAAAACTTGAAATGGAATTTAACTCGTACAAAGAAAAACAGGCTGCCGAATTAATGGTAATGCTTAAAAAACAACTAGATGTTTGAATGTACAGTTTTTTTCTAATTTTAAGAGTCTTCAAGAAGTCAAAAGACAACTTGAATCAACTTTAAAAAATTCAAAAACAAACGAAACTTTAATTAAAAGTGAAATGGAACACATGAGAACACAAATGGATGTGTACGATAAGGAAAGATTACCTGAAAAAGACAAAGAAATTCGAAATCTTAAATCTCAAATTGAAAATGTAAGACCTTCAAATTTGATAAAATAAATTGGATTTTAAGTCTTATGCTTAAATTTTAAGCTAACCGAAGAGATTAACTCAATCAAGTCAAACAACCAAAAAGATTCGATGGATAAAAAATATAACAACGATTCACATGAACTTAAAATATCAGAGCTACAAGCAGAGATCGAGTCGTTAAACAAGTAACTTTAATCCAATTGACCCGCGATATTTTACTATTTTAAATAAAATCTTCAGTAAGATAAAAATGAACGCTGATTTGAGTTCAAAATTAGAGGAAATGCGAAAAGAGAATTGTAAGTTAAGTAACACTTTAAGAGACTTGGAACGGGAAAATTCGAAGCTAAGCGAAAATGCTCAAGATTTTGACAAATATTTAAAACAAAGCAATCGTTTTGATGATTTGGAAAGAGAAAATCGTAAACTTAAATCCGAAGCAGACTATTTAAAGTAACTTGAAATAATTTTTGTAGCAGGTTGATCAAGTTTAAATTTTTAAGAGCTGTTCAAGAGAAATCTCATCTGTATCAAGAAGAATTAAGTTCAAAGACTAAACAACTAGAACGAGTCGAAAAAAGACTTGTCGATACTGAAGTTGAAAATTTTGTAAGATGCGTAACAAAAATTTTTACTATTAAATTTTGTTGAAACGATCTTTTCAAAAGGCATTGAAAGATCAAATCAAAAAGTTGAAAGAAACTTGTGAAAAAGTTCAAGTATCAAATCCAGTTATCGAGCAACTTAAAACATTGTAAATAAAAGCTTTTTTTTAAATCAAAATTTTGAGGTTTAGGCTCATGTTTCGTCATTTAGAACAAATGATCTAAACGAAGAATTGTCTAAAACTAAGGAAAAAGCTCGCGAATTTCAAGATGAAAATAAAAAATTAAGAAATAATTTAACTGAAAAAGACACTGAAATAAATGAACTTCAAAAACGAATCACAAGATTATCGACTGTAAGGATTATACTTTTAAAAAAAAACACGAAATAAAAGGTTAATTGTGTTTGATTTAGGAACGAAATGGTTACAAAAACATATTGGAACTTTATGAATCTTCAGATAAAAAGGATGATGATCAAGTTAATGTACTTAAATCAAAGATAACTGAATTGGAAAGAATTATAGATGAGTATAAAAAAGCATTGAATGAATCAAATCAACTTAAACTTACAAATAACACAGCCTTTGACCTGAACAAAGTAAGCTACCTGATTTGAGTATTGATTTGAAATAAATTTTTTTTTAAATTACAAGGACAAATATAGATCGGTTGAGATACAAGCTAATTTGACTGGGGAGATTTATTCAACTTATGAGTAAGTATTAAAAATTGTTCAAGTATCAACCAAATTTTTTAAAAACTTGATCTGTAGATGAGATCAGATGCAAGGTTTATAAGTTTCGCTAATTTTATTTTTTATTGAGTAACTTCCGCTGCTGCTGTGAGTTGGAGGTACATTATTCTTGCATAAAATTAATCGGGCATAGGTATGACCATAAGTTAACAACTAAGTTAACAACAAAAAAATATGACCCGAAAGATTGTTTATTAAAAAAAATAAAGTCTTATCAATTTTAAAATAATCTTAATCATCTTAGTTATAATGCTTTTTTATTTGATGAGCTTTTAGACATTCTTGATCCTCAAAATAACCGTCAAATTTATAAAACTTCATTGGGTTTTTCTTCTTACAGATAACTTTGCAAACTACTTCCTCGACTTCGTTCGAGTAGTTTATACTTTAGTTCATAGTAAGTAAGTTTAATTTCATTTCCAATTGGTACGCCAGAAAGAGTTTCTCTAACTTCATAAAGTCTTCGTCATCGGTATCATCGTTTATATCTGTAAAAGTAACTGTACTCGATGTAATTGAGCTAGGTGCATTTAAAGTTCTTTCATCTTCGTTCTCAACCAAACTCTCATTGAATAAATCCTCATCACCAAAACAATCTTCAATATCTCCACCTAAAAAAACAGCCACTGAACCGACATCAGACTCCGAATTATCATCTTCAAATGGCACTTCAACTTCTGATTATGGCTTAAAAAGACAATCAATTTATAGCTATTGGTCCACTCTACCTTATTAGTTACACCAGGGTTTTAGTTTCTCATGGGTTCCTTTTTGCGAAATCATGATTTGTGAAATAAAGATTGAAACACTGGTAACACTTTGCAAAATCGAGATAACACTGTTAAAACATTCCAAAGCAGTAACTGTTTAGTTTTTTAAAATTAATTTGAAATGACGGTAAAATTTTAAAATTAACGGGACTTAACAGAAAAAATAACTAAGCTTAATACTTAGCATCATTATTTGATAAGTTCCATTTAGGTAAAATCGTCGGTCGGTTTTTTTTAATATTAATTTCTAATTCTATATATTCTAATGTGCCTAGGAGAGTTGGTAGCTTGCGGGAATCAAAAAGAAGACAGAATTTTTAGTTCTATTCAAAAAGATGGACTATTGCAGTAATTTATCTTCGCTAAAAAATTCTTTTCATTTGATTCCGAGTGTGATCGTTAGAATTATTTTAGTGATCACATCTTTAGTGATCAGATAATTGGTGATCAGTGTTGACCAAGAGTTGAATGATCACATAATATGCAAGACTCGAGACTACTCCTTTAAAAATTAAGGCTTTCAGCTTTACGGAATGACCATTTTCAGGACTAATTTTAATTTAAGGTCTAAAATAGAAGTTTTAAATTCAGAGTTGAGAGAAGTACGTGAAAAATATAGAGAATTAGAGGACAAAGTTCTTCGAGGTATACCTTCAAAAAGTCTCTAAAGTCTTCGGTAAAATTAAAAATATTAAATTTACCAAGGAACTGAAATAAAAAAAGAAGATTTAATGCAATCTAAAAGCGAAGAAGTTCAAGGCAAGTTTTATTCATATCATTTATTTTTCAAGATGTCTTAAATTTTAAATTTTTTTAGTCTTGGAAATAAAACTCAAAGAACAACAATCAATGAATCAAAAACAAATTGCTGAATTTAAAAAAAAAGCTTTGGAAATTACGAGAATAATTCGAAGTCTCATTGGTTTCAAGGTTAACTTTGAGGACAAAACTGTCAAATTAATAAGTCAAAAGAATTCTGACGACCATTTAATTTTTAGGGTATGTTTTTTTTTTAATTCATAAATCAATAGAACTGCGCTTCGCAAAATAAATTTTTTTATTTAAGGTAAATCCCGATCATAGTTTGAGTCTAATGTCATCCGAATTTGTCAAACAATATTCTCATTTCATTGATTTATTTGTCAAAAAACACAATTCAATTAGTGCTCTATTGGCTGCTATTCATTTCGATTCAATTGGATTGAATCTTCAGTTGGCTAATAAGTGAACTAATCTTATTTATAGAGTCTCGATCCAAACTTAAGAAAATTTATGTATTTATCTAACTTGGTGTTTCAAATGAACCATTACAAATAATATTACAAATAAAAGAAAAAATAAGTGTAAAAATTGTAATAATTATTTTTTTAACAAAACAATTTACTTTTTGTTGATCGATTTTTTTACTCAATATATATAAATAAATTTGTTGTCGGTTTAACATTTAAGAATTCACTATCAAAAAAGCTAACCAGTCAATCTTAATTTGATGAAAGTTTTTTTCAGATTTTCTTTTTCATAATTTTAAAACCGGTAAAAAATCTGTGCAAATGGGTTAAAATCAAAATAAAAATGGTTGCAGTTAAAAGAAATTTGGCTTCACCTATTATAAAAGTCTGCAATTTCGCCAGACATATGTACCCATTAATTTTAAGGTATTGGGTGGGTAAGGGTTACCTGGAAAATTCAGGTTATGGGTTACCCAGGAATATTGGATTTCAGGTATGGGTCTGGGTTGGGTAACCCATTTAAATTGGGTATTTCATCAGTTGTTTTTTTTCGACAATAATTGCGTTTTGGTTACCACCAAATACCTTAATTTTAATTATCAGCCATAAGCCGATAAGCAGGTCATGACAGGATTGAGGCAGAGTTGTTATACTGACATTATTTTACTGATCAGTATTAGTAAATTTCAGTATTCAGTATTACTCATACTGTACTGATTGTAAAAATACTGATACTGAATAGAGTGCAAAATCAGTGTTTCAGTAATACTGGTTAATACTGAAAATTTTATTTTTTACAATTTTTTTTATTGACTCGAACCGAATAATAGATTTTATTTTACAGATTAAAAAACAAAAATTAAAAAAATTTAATTTGAAGAAACAATTGCTTTTTAAATAATAATAATAATACATGATTTTGTATCCGTTAAAGATACAGGGGGCTTCGGGACTATGATCCCTTTGAGTCCCAATTGCTTTATAAAATCCCTTGTTTTTTTAAATTTAAATTTTTTTTTGAGTAAAACCGCTCATGTTTGAGAAAATTTTTTTTTTTGCGGGGTGAGTCTTTATTTCTTAATATTTTCCTTTTATAATTCCTTAATTGAATGAAATTGTATATTTTATGAACTTAGACAACAAAAACAACTTTAAAAAAGTTAAAATTAAATTCCTTTCTTTTATCAAGTCAAGTTTCTGGCTATTCATTTTCATTTCTTTAATGGGTTTATTCGAGATGACTCTGTATCAGGAAGAGGTAATAGTATATCATATTTAAAGGTTTTTTTTTATGGCAGGAGAATGGCTTTACTGATAAAAATACTGATTGGCTAAATACTGTTATTTTTTCAATACTGATCACAAGTCTGGATTCAGGCATGGAAATCGTCACCACCTTTGTACAAATTTATGCATTCATGATTACAAACAAGATCAGATCAAAACCTTGTGGTAAAAAAGTGAACAAATCAAGTTTTAAAATCTCATAAAAATTACCTATTACCTTACCAATGAAAAAGTTATGGTACCTTGTATGTGAGTTATAAATTTTGGCGAAAACCTTGGCTAACTGGTTTTTAAATGCGAAAAAATGGAATTTAGTTTCAAGTTTTATGTTAAGTGGGACTAAAAATAATCCAAAGCGTTTGTAAACAGACCAACAAAAAATCCAGCTATTTTCGGGTTGAATTTCGAAAGATGCCTAGGCGAAAACTTAAAGGACCTGGTTTTGGAAACTAATGGGATCAAACAAGTGAACAACGTCTCTCACTACGGTAGTCACCTAATTTGATGATTGATGGCAAACAAGGATTTTATTTTATGAATTTTTTCAGTCTTGAAAAAATTTAACTCTTAGTACATAAAATAATATTACATAATAGTGAATCTAAAATATATAAAATCATTCATCAATCAAATATGATAGTCAATCACTATAGTGGTAACTATGTTAAACAAATATCAGTCAAATGATATTCAAATTTTCAGGATCTAGACTAAACGTTGAAAATTTTGATTGACATTTGATAAATTTTATCTTAGATAAATTTAAAAAATCCTATTTGCTTATCCGTAATGGGATATAAACATAAGGAATAATTAATTTTAATAATCAAAAGCTTTACGATTTTTAAATCCCTTTTGAAATTATTTTTTTTTCAAACACACTTCCTTTTTTATGAGGGTATATCTATTACTAATATTTTTGATTATTAATTTTTTATTAAAATAGTATAAACATAAAATACATGAATGAAGAGACACTCAAGAAAATAATCTTTCATGTTCAATTATTTAAGATCAAATAGTATTAAGCATAGTCAAATAGTCTAATAAAAAGCTTCATAAAAAGTAAAGTAAAAAAATTTCTTATCTTTTTTTTCTCTAGAATTAGCTCAGACATACAATTAAGAAACAATTAAAAAGGTTCAAAGTAAAAAATCTATTAAAAGAATATTTTGAAATATTTATTAAACTGTTATAATTTTACATAACTAAGTTTTTATCATTTTTTTTAATTAAAAGTTAAAGAAAAAAATTTTCTTCTAAACCATAGAATCTTCTATAAGATTTTTCTCAAAGAAGTTGTGCATTTTTCAAATGTTTTCTCAAAAATAAAATATATTAGGCCAAGATCGGGAAAAAAAATTGTTAAAAAATGGATTTGAGTCATTTTTTATAATTTATAAAAGATTAAAAGTGACTCTATCGCCGCAGCAAAGTTGAACTTAAATCTGAGTTTTTTAGTTTTAGCTTAGAACTCGTTATTTTACATTCCAAAATGAAAAAAAAAATTTCATAGCATTACAATTTGGATAATTATCTACATTAAAAAGTAGATACCCTCTAACAGGAAGCTTGAAAAATCAAGGTTTCAACGGAAGTAAAAGATTATGAATTAAAGATATATGCTCTTACAATGCACAAAATTGAAAACCAACTATTCCATACCAGCTATTTTGAAAGTATTATTAAATTTACTCGATAGTCATTTTTCTTTATTTTCTGCAAACCCTATCGTAAAAAAATTATTTTACGACATTTTTCTATTTAAGCAGGTTATTACTATGGGTAAACAAAAAATTAAGGGGGCATCCGGGATTGAACCGGAGACCTCTCGATCTGCAGTCGAATGCTCTACCACTGAGCTATACCCCCTGTTATTTTACTTTCACTTTAATTTTTGTCTCGTATTTCTCTTTTTGTATAAATTAAAAAAAAGTTTAGTAGAGAGGACAGAAAAAAAAATATGCCGAAACTCGGGATCGAACCAAGGACCTTTAGATCTTCAGTCTAACGCTCTCCCAACTGAGCTATTTCGGCTC
The DNA here is from genome assembly GCA_022207745.1 of Brachionus rubens. Classification (NCBI taxonomy): domain Eukaryota; kingdom Metazoa; phylum Rotifera; class Eurotatoria; order Ploima; family Brachionidae; genus Brachionus; species Brachionus rubens. Next base: position 2,034,756 of record JAJVHD010000011.1, on the reverse strand, counting down.
TTGTCATTTATAAAGATGTTTTTAAAGTTCTATTAAATTGATGTTTACTACAATTTAAATTTGTTTTTTTTCCAGGTTGTTTTAAGTCTGAATATTTTTTAAGTGATGGAAGTTTTTGATTATAAGATAAGTGATTCTCAATAATATTACTCGTTGAACCTTGTTTTTAAAGAATCATTAAAAGGAATACTTAAAACATTTTAAATCTTGTGATTTCAATAGTTTTCCCTCTTTAGATATTGCAGCATCACCGAATTTTGCGCAAGCACTAATTATTTTCAATTAGATTTTTTTATGTTTATTTTTTAAAAGACCATATCAAGAAAGTTCCTATTCAGGATGATAAAGCTTGACGAGAATATCCTTTGATCTGTGTTTATTATTTAACAAAATTAATTTTATGATGAGCTTTTAATCCTCCATCAAAAGTTTTAACTCGATTATTAAGTTACAATCGGACATAGGCAATGTGTGTTATTAATCCCATGTTGAAGATGTTTAAGTCAACAAAATAATAGAACACAAAAATGTCTACATAGGTTTAAATCATTCCGTTTGTCATATTCAATAAAAAGTATTAAATCTGAATTTTAAGTTTTTTAGAGAGATTAAAATAATAAATTCATTCATTTGATATTTTCAAATTTCACAACAAGTGATTTTAACACTAGAAGCACCAACGAGTCATTTTGACTCGTTTTAAGATTAAAAATTCTTTTTTCGATCTTTTTTATTTTTGCCTGTATTATGAAACTTTGCACAAGTGATTTTTTTTCGCGGAGATACATTTTAAAAAAAGAATTAGCCCGCTATCATTATTGGTTTTAATAAAAATAGTATGTATACCTAGAAGCACCAAAACGAGTCATTTTGACTCGTTTTTAAAATCAGTATTTCGATATGAAATCTTAGAATTTTTGTGAATCTAAAATATGATTCTGAAACTAGAAGAAATTTCCTACAAGATTAGCTTATTTTATGTTAACGATCATTTTTCTCTCGAAAGAAATTGACGACCAAAAAAAGCGTCCAAAACCAAATTTTTCGATTTAATTTTTTTTTTAATTTTTTTTTTCATTTTTTTTTTCATTTTTCTTGACATTTTTTGACTGTAAATATCTTTCGAGAGAGAAATGATAATAGACATAGAATAAGCTTGTATTGTAGGAAATTTCTTCTAGTTTCAGAATCATATTTTTGGTTCACAAAAATTCTAAGATTTCATATCGAAATACTGATTTTAAAAACGAGTCAAAATGACTCATTTTGGTGCTTCTCGGAGAAAAAAATTTTGGTGCTTCCAGTGTTCAAGAAATGTGATAAATCGACTTTAAAACTATAAATTTTGACTGGAGCCTTGTCATCTATACGATAAGTCTTATGACTTCATTAATGAGTTTCTTGATCCTAGAAACCCGATTTTCTCATTTCAAAATAAATCTAAATTTTTAAATGTTTATCTAGGGTGATCGAATTCTCTTTTTATCAAAAAAAACTCGCCGATTCAAACCCTTGGCATAATTATATGCGATATTTTAAAGGATATTTGAATTGTCTTTCAATTTCTATTTGAAGTATTTGTGTACTAAAAAATCTATATGCAAAGGGTACCTTCTAAACTATCAATAAAATTTGATCATCTTTTATTTTATTTTAAAAAAATATGCCGAAACTCGGGATCGAACCAAGGACCTTTAGATCTTCAGTCTAACGCTCTCCCAACTGAGCTATTTCGGCTTGCATTCATTTATGAATGACAAAAACCTGTAGTGTGCGAATTTTTCGAATAAAAAAGGAAGAACAAGATTACATGCAATATAAAAAATAAATTATTTCATCGCTGGAAAAGTTTAAAGAGTATATATATAAGCTATTTCAGAAATTACAGAATGCTGGGAACAAAAAATAATACCAAAATCTATTTAATCTTTATTAAAGATTACTGATTTGATTTTTTATTAGATTCATTAAGCTAAAATATTGAATTACCTAAAACGTTTCATTTTTGTTTTAAATAAGATTTTGTGTCAATAATAAATATCATTTTTAATCTAAAAAGCATTTAAACGTGTCTTCCTTTTTAACTGTTAATGAAATGAAATTAAAAAATTAAGGGGGCATCCGGGATTGAACCGGAGACCTCTCGATCTGCAGTCGAATGCTCTACCACTGAGCTATACCCCCTGTTATTTTACTTTCACTTTAATTTTTGTCTCATATTTCTCTTTTTGTATAAATTAAAAAAAAGTTTAGTAGAGAGGACAGAAAAAAAAAATATGCCGAAACTCGGGATCGAACCAAGGACCTTTAGATCTTCAGTCTAACGCTCTCCCAACTGAGCTATTTCGGCTGACTATTAATACCTTAAAATAAATAAAATTTCAACATTATCATATTTTGCTTATTGTGAATGCTAGTTCAAAGAAAACAGGACAATAATGTAAAATCGAAATATTTTTTTTTCGACGACTGTTCTGCATATGCTACAAAGTCTAATAAATTTTGTTACACTCTGGATCAATGTCTTGTAAATGTGTGCAAAATATCCTTAAATGCACATCATTGAAAAGGATTAAAATTAAATCCAGTTAACGTAAATTTAACGGATTTCGCCAAAGCTTTTGATAAAGTCTCTCACAAAAAGCTTCTGAACAAGCTTAAGATCTTTGGTTTTGGAGATGATCTGATCAATTCGGTAAATGTATTTTTGTCTGGTCGTTCTCAAAGAGTAGTGCTTGGTGACATTTGTTCGAGTTGGACAAACGTAAGGAGCGAGGTTCCAAGGGCTTAGTACTCGGTCCATTACTTTTATTATTTATATAAACGATATGTTTGAACTGCTAAAGAACAGCCTGATGACACAAGAATTTTATCATCTATCAAAAGTTTTAACTCGATTATTAAGTTACAATCGGACAGTTCATGGTTTCCGTATTTGCATATAGAAAAGATACAACGCAGAATTCCGAAAAATGCCGAATTTTGATACAACGATGATTCCAGAATTGCGTGACGTGGAAAATTCTCAGTTCTTATCAAACTTGGGGTTAACTGATCTAAGAACAAGAAGAAAACTTGGTGAGCTGATTCAAATTTCTAAGGTAACAAACAAATACGAACATGTTAGTTTTAGCCATCAATTCCAGTCTAAACACAAAGTATGTGGCTAGAAGATACAAATTAAGAAAAAAAAGCCAATTTTTAACACGTGAAAAATTAAAAAATTGTCTTCGAATATAAAACTTTTTACGATCTCGTCTTTAGGGACAGTGTAACCTGGAGGTACCGGAGTCAAAGGGAGGAAACTCTGTCAAGCTTATAAAAAACGTATGTACACTTTGATCAATCAGGGTAGTTAAAACCGGGTCCCATCCTTCAGGCCTAATGTCAAAAAGAACAAAAGAATGGACAATCGCATATAACTGCTGAAGCCACTATCTGGCTGGACGCCTTAGGCGTGTGTATAACATTTTGTTATACAAAGCAGTTTATTATTATTATTACTATTATTAACAGAGGAGCGAGTCCCTTACCTCTCTTCTTTACTAATGCTGTTGAATAATCTAGCGGATCTTTTTTTGTCTCAGTTGAGAAATCAGCCCCTCATTGACGATACCTCTAAATTTACGTAATTTTGCATAAAATGTGGTCTGTTCCAAAAAAGAGTACCATACTTACCGAATAATTAGGTGCCATTCTAATAACTCACCAAAGCAAGCTTATTCAACGTTAATGAATTATGAAACTGCGCTTAATTGACCTGCTGAATTATTCTAATGAAGAATTGTTCTTTTGTTCTGTATTTTTGTACTAAACTTCATAATTATAAAGATACATAACTCATTTAGACTTTACTTTATCTGACTGAGCGATTTCAGTCTTTGGCTTTTTAAATTAATTACATTATTTTAATGCTGAATATTCATAAAACAAAAAAAAAACAAATAAAGCATACTTTGATAAGCATTTGATTGACGGTAAAACAAAAATTAAGATTTATTGATTTTTTTAAAGAGGTTTTTTGAAGATTTAAATCTTAAGAACATGAATTTCCAATAACTTGAAGAACAAAATATTTGTTTTTCTTTTTTTAGCTTTCTAAACCGACTTGCACAAATATTCTACTTTTGTTAAGATTTTTTGAAGCTTCAAGAAAAAAAATTAATTCACTTCTTGTTCCTGTTTCAATATTCTAAATTTTTAACTTTTAGATACTTTTTAGTTTAATGTCTCATAATGAACGAAAGTTATAATGACCTGGTCGTAGATTACAATGAAACACATGTTTATGAAGACATCATTACGAACAAGCAAATTCTTAAAATAACCCAAGAGTTTTTGACTCCATTTTTGTCCCTAATTGGCTTTATTTTGAGAGTTTTTTGTATCATTGTTTTTTCAAGACCAGTTAAAAATTCTCCTAATCGAATCGCGAAAATGTCGTACGAAAGCCTTAATAAAACTCTTCTCCTTAATTCGACAAGCCAAGCCGTTTTTTCGTTTATTTACATTTTTTTACCACTCTTATATTGTCGAAGTATTTGTTTCAATTCAAGCTACGTGTCTTATTTGTATTACTCGATTTTTATTTTATTCATTTCAACAGTAGCTGATATGGTAAGCGTTATTTCAAATCTAATAATGTGCCTTAATAGATACTTGATTATATTCAAGCATAGAAACACATTTAATTTTTTATCATTTGAATCGATGAGTATTGTAATTATTTTAATTAGTCTTGTAATAAATATTCCATATTTGTTCATGGTGGACAAAGAAAAAAATTCTGATAAATATATACCAATTGAAAGTGATTTTTCAAAATCAAATTTTGGAAATTTTTTTAAATTTATCATTCCAATTTTCCGTTATTTTGTCCTAGCTTCAATTTTTATAACATTAAATGGTCTATTGTTGTACAATTCATTTAAATATGCAAAAAGTAAACAAAAAGTATTGTTAAATCAAAAAGCTCTTTTAGTGACTGCAACAAATAATTGTGAACGAACAAATTTTGGTAAAACTGAGACTCTAATGCAGCACAATTCGTTTAAATTGGACAAGTCTGAATGGAATTTAACTCGAATGTGTTTGTTTATGTGTGTCATTTATCTGGTTAATGTTTTAATAGTGTCGATTACTTTTATCAATTCAAGATTCAATTTTCACAATTTTACATTAATAATTGTGCTTGAGTTAACTTCAGCAGTTGCCATACAGATCGCAAATTTGTTGGAAATTCTTTCATACTTTTTGTATAATAAATATTTTTTGAATTCTTTTAAAGGTTTATTAAGAATAAAAAAATCAAATTAACTAAATAAAAAACACTTTTGTTTGTTTGATGTCCTTTTCAAAGCAGAAAATTAACATGATCAATCCTGGGGTATAGAGTTAAGAGACTTGAGTCATTCAACTCGAGTGCCTCGTTTAATTTCATTAACTTTTCAAAAATCGAATGAGATTTCGTCAGTCAAAGAAATCGAAGCTTCCTAGAATAAGTGTAAATCGTATCCCTCTGATGTTATTCGCAGCTCAATAAATCGAGTAGAGCTTAACGGTTATACCAGTTTTTTGAAAGCCAACTTTACTTATCCTTCCACCTTTTATCAAAATTAGTCCTCAAATTTTAAGTCTAAATTAATTAATTTAAAATTAGTTAATTTTAAGTCAAGTCAAGTCATGACTTGACTTGACTTTTTGGAGTAAAGACTTGAAATTTTTCCCTGAAAAAATGCTTTAAACGATAAAAAAACGATTTATTTTATACGCTCTTCTAGATTTTCGAGATTAAAAGCGATTCCGTATGTTAAAGTTTGTTAGAAAACGTCTTTTGAAAATTGCTGTAAAAAATAAAATCAAGTTAAGTCATGACTTGGACTTGACTTGAGACTTGAGCAACAACTCTGTAGAATATTATTTTAAAAATCATCTCTTCGTTATCGAGTGTCCATTTCTCTCATTTTGAAGTCTTTTTCCTTTTATTTCGGATCTTGCCAACTTTGTGATCTTGGGGTTCATAAATCAGTGATCAAGGACATCTTTCTGGTTTTGTGACCGACGATGTCTAAAATTTTATTGATTACTGTTTTTGGGATATTATTATTCTAGAAAATCAGATGAATAAGAAATGTGTGATCAAAATTTTTATTGATGTGATCTTTTAATAGCGATCAACTAAATGTTTAAAAATAAAGTATAGAGTCAAAATGACCTTCACATCTACGCATATGAAACTTACAGACTGAAAAACGTAAAAAAATGGTAACGTCATTGCTCGAATTTAGTGACATTTCATTAAAAACGAGTTTACACTGGAAAAAAAACATAACGAAAAATTTTTAAAAGAACTTTTACTAACTGCATGATCTTAAAAACTTAGGCGTGATCAAAATATTTTATGAATAAACACCTTGATCATAGATTATGAGAACCCCAAGATCCTAAAGTCGACAAGACCCCATATTTCTTGTTGGATGACTCCTAAATGGACTACATTCACTAACGGCGTAGTCTAAATGAGGTCTAACAAGTGACCTTATAGTCTTATGACGTTTAGAACTAGGTATCTAAAGCAATTTTGAATTACCCAAAGAATTCTAAAATAACCCAAAATTTTCATAGCATCTATTTTCATCGCATGATCAAAATAACAAAAAAAGTTAAAAAAAAAACAAAATCAAAATTTCGGAAAATTTTCTGTGAGATTTCAAAGTTTATGTACTGCCGCACTATTTTTTTTAAACTCTAGACAACACGTATTTTAGAAACTGCAGGACTTTTTCTTTTTATGAGTTTAAGATATTGAAAATTTAGAAAAAAAAATTAAATAAAATTACTGCACGGCTCCTGAAAAAAAGGCGTACCGTACCGTACTACCCTACCATCTAACCGTACTGCCGTACCGTACCGAAAAATAAAATTTAAAAAAAACATAGGCTCTTCGTTTTTAGTTAAAATTTCAAAAATTAAAAAAAAAGATACGGTATGGCACGCTCCGGTACGGGGTACGCCTTTTTTCAGGAGCCGTGCAGTGTTCTTAATCTTCCCTCCGTCACTCAAAACCCTAGATCAAGGTCGGCAGCTTATGAGCTATAAAAAATAAAAATGAGTCTTCCATTCCAAATCCTTGCTAAAAAAAAACAAGCCTAGATCTTTTTATAAACTTGTCTTTTCATAACTTGTGAGACTTCTTGTTGATGATTTTTTTTTCTCATTGTTCAATTTTCTTACTATTCTTCCATTTTAAAGAGCATTTCGATTGACGTTTGTTGTGTTCAAAAATCCTTTCATAAAATTTTTTTCAAAAGTCTTTTAATCTCTCTATTTTACTTCATTTTACTTTTAGCTACTCTATCATGATAATTAAATCAAATGAGTTTCAGAAAAATAAAAAAAAATCTTGTTCATATTCATTGGTTTATGATAATTACATTATATCTATTATTTATCTTCTTAGATTTTTCTTAAAAAAATAAATCCCTACATTTATTTTATATCCCAAACTCTATCATATTTTGTCATCTAAATTATTGATTGCTTTAAATGACATTTTTGTAAAAGAAAATATCAATTATATCATTTTTTTTAAAGATTTTACATAATCTTTAAATTTATAGTAATTTACGCTAATTATCATTTTACAACTGATGTTTACTACACTGTTTCCGGGCTTATGCTTTAAACATTTTTGCCCCACATTTTAAAAATCTTAAGTTTCTTATTTTTAATTACTATTTAGTAGTATTACAGAGTACTAATTTTTTATGTTCCTCTTTGGTTAGATAATAAATAAAGATATTATAGAGAATGGTTTTATTTTTTTATTATTTTTTCTTCAATTTTAAATTTAGACAATTCCTAAAGCCTACAAACATGATTGAACACCATTTAAATGAAACATATTTTTTTAATGATACACGCACATATGCCGATTTTATTCTTAATCGACAAATTCTGAAAATAATCCAAGAATTTTTGACGCCATTTTTGTCTCTCATTGGCTTCATTTTAAGGGTTCTTTGCATTATGGTTTACCTAAAACCAACCGAAATATCGTGTAACAGAATCGCAAAATTGTCTTATGAAAGTCTTAATAAAACACTACTTCTTAATTCGATTAGCCAAGCCATTTTTTCGTTCACATACATTTTTTTGCCTCTGTTCTATTGCCGAAGTATTTGTATAAGATCAAGTTACATTGCAAAATTTTATTATGTATTTATTATTTTGTACGGCTCAACGGTGGCTGAAATGATCAGTGTAGTTTCAAACTTGATAATGTGTTTGAACCGATATTTGATCATATTCAAGAATAAAAATACCTTTAATATTTTGTCGTTCCGGTTGATGTGTATCTTGGTTATTTTATTTAGTCTTTTGGTGAACTCGCCATATTTGTTTATGATTGATATTGTAAAAGACATTGATAGATATATTCTTCAAGAGAGTCATTTTTCAAAAACATTTATTGGAAAATTAATGAAAAATTTAATCCCTGTTTTAAGATATTTTGTCCTAGTTCCTATTTTTTTATTTGTAAACTTTCTTCTCTTGGTGAATTCGTTCAAGTATGCTAAAAACAAAGAGAACATTTTGGTGAACAAGAGATACTTGATTGTTTTGGCAAATATCAATTCGAGGAGAGTAAGTTTTTCAAATCGAATTCAAGACACTCCAATAAATAGAAGACAAGATAACGAAAATTCGTTTAAAATGGACAAATCGGAATGGAATTTGACTCGAATGAGTTTATTCATGTGTTTAATATATCTTATTAATATTTCATTAATGTTTGTAACTTTTATAAACTTTAAATTTAATGTTAAAAATTTTTCATTAGTAATTTTACTAGAGCTTGTTTCCGCAATAGCAATACAATTGACTAATTTGCTTGAGATTTGGTCTTATTTTATGTTTAATAAACATTTTCAAAATAGCTTCAAAAAGTTATTTTAAGTTTTTTTTTGTAATCTTGTTTCATTTAAATTTGTCAATAAAATTGAATAAAAATTTAAGCTTTTATTTTTTTTCATTTTTGTCACATAAAAGAGAATTCGTTTTGCCAAATTTGTGAATTCTGGAACCAAAAGCTAGGCAATTATAAGTTTTTAGCGATTCAGAAATTTAGCATTTCAACAGTTCATTTCTAGCCATACAGCCCATACTTTGAGACCGTAACATTACCTAACATTTTATGTAAGAAAATGTAAAAATTTAATATTTGCTTCCATTTTTGCCGTAGAGCCGATTTTTCAAAGTCCAATGTTTTTGGCTAATTTTACGTTAAAGAATGTAAGTACGATTTTCCAAAAAACGCCTTATTTTTCATTTATACTTTCAGTACTTTTATGAAAAAAAACTTTTTGGGGTCTCTGAATATAAGTTTCCACGAGTTTTAGAGATTTGATTTTACTCATTGCTCTATTTTACGTACTATCAAAAAATGCTTCAGATATTGCACTTGTACCGAATTTTCATCATTAGCCGTAGCGTACCAAAAAAAACGGAGCCACCGTACCGAAGCGTATCCTTAGCGAACCGTACCGTACCGAAGGCGAACCTTAAGGGTAGCGATTGTTCTCGTTGACGAGATTACTTTTCTTTCATAAAGTAGCTCAACATAAAAAATATGATTGAACAAAAGTATTTTTAAAGAGTTAAATTTACCGGTATTGTTTTGATCAACCCCAAAAGGAATAAAATCTATTTTTTTTTAGTTTCACTTTGAATTATGTTCGCAGCAATCACAAAGAAACGCAAAATTAGAAAAACTCCTTTTTTCCAAAGATATCTAAGGACGGTGAGCACTGTGAGTACGGTACGGTGAGGGTATGGTTCGCAAAGGCTACTGTACGGTATGCTGCGCTTCGCTACGGTTCGCTCCGCAAAAGGTGAAAGTTCGGTACTAGTGCAGTATAAAATCTTTGCGAAAATTTTTATCACAAAAATTAAAGACCTAGTCAATCTGATTTTAATGACACATTACTTAAAAATCGGTGTGAATCGTATATGATTTGTATGTCGGTGTAACATCAAAATATGCAAATCATGTATTCAAGTCGATGTACCGTAATCCCCCGTAAGGGTCCCCATCGGGGAAGTCAGGTTTAGACCCTCAGTTTAAGTTTTCGAAAAAGTTCAATTTTTAAAAAAATGATATAAGCAAATAGTTTTATCTTAACTGTGAGAAGTAAGAAATTTTTTTTCTTTTCAAATATTCCCTTTTTAATGCTAATGACGTGCATTGGGGAGGGGGGATTGTGCGGGGGATTACGGTAAATTCAAAAGGTCCACATTGATTAAATACTAGTCCGAAATTGTAAAATGATATTAAAAAAGTCTCCTAGAAGTCTCAAATCAGACACGATTCATATCGGTTTTTAACTAATGTGTCATCACCTGAGCCTTCTAAGTAGTGATGTTACTTGAATATTTTAACATTGAGTGTGTTCTTCTATTCTAAAGGAAATAATAAACATTAAAACTTAATCACCAAGCTCATTTACACGAACGATGGTCCTAACTCTTAAACCCCGACTTATTTAAATTATGATCATCGAATGGTCATGTCATTACAAGTCAATTAAAAAAACACAATTTTTTGTTTAAGAAGAACCGATATTGATAGTCAACTGAATTTAACAGAGACGTGCATGAACTGGAAAGTTGGTGCTAAAAATTTTTTTAAATTAAGTTACATGATGATTGCATGATGAGAGTTAATTTTTATAAACGAAAAAATCAATTTTAAGAAAACTTTCATATTGAGTTTTTGAAATACGTCGTCATTAAAAATAGAGCTGATTTAAAACTTTAAAAACTTTTTTCATTTTTTTCGATTGAATAAATTAAAAATACATGGATGCTAAATTTTTTTTTAAGAAATTACAATTTTGTTACCAAGGAATTTTAAATGGTAAATAGTTTTTTTTTTTTATTTGTGTTGTTTATGTGAGACCTTTTAAAAAAATATTTACGTAAATGCTCGGTTCAGAGCAACAAAATAAAATTCATAAATTAATAAGCATAAATAAACTATACCTATGTTGACAATTTATTAGCTGGTGGTTGTATAATACTATGAGTAATTTTTAGTACACTCGATTTAATATTCATGAGAGAAACTTTTCAGTTAGTTGGAAAAAAATTTTTTTATGGTCTAATCGAAAAGAATGCTGTTCACTCGATTAAAATTATTGTTGGCTATTCTTATTTTTTTTAAAGTCAAGATTACATTTCTTGTTATTTTGTACAAAAACGATTTTATTCCTTTTGGGGTTGACCAAAACAATACCGGTAAGATTACCTCTTTAAAAATCCTTTTGTTCAATTATATTTTTTATGTTGAGCTACTTTATGAAGAAAAACTTTAATCCCAAATCTCGTCAACGAGAACAATCGTACAATCCGCAAAAACAAAGGAAAGAAATGTTAACATTACCGCTTTTAAGATACTTTAGAGTTTAATGTCTCCAGGAATTGTGAAGTTTAGTACAACAAAACAGAACAATTTTGAAAAATTGAAATAATTTTTATTCTGTTGACCTTATGATGAATCTGCACATGTAACAAAGTGTAACAAACTTTGTTACACCATTCAGCAAACTCTGCAAAAACTGTGCAGTCTAATTGCGCATTTAGTTATAATACTTTTTAATAGTGTGCATTTTGCAGAGACTTTGCATAAATTTAGCAGAGGTTGCTCAATTGTGTAACAAAGTTTGTTACACTTTGTTACATGCGCAGATTCATCATAAGGCCAACAGAATAAAAATTATTTCAATTTTTCAAAATTGTTCTGTTTTTTTGTACTAAACTTCACAATGCCATGTCTCCACCGCTTTATGACAAAACTTTGAGTTATTCGTGTGGAATAATTTTAAGAAGTACACCACCGAAAAAAATTAAGTGAATACAACTCATTAAGTGAATATTTTAATACTAGAGGATATTTCATTAACTTATTTTAATACACCTCACGGGCCTGTCAAAGTTTTGGTACGATACAGCTTTTTTTCACTAGCCGTGCTGTACTATTTCACAGTAAGGGCTGCACACTTTACTTTACTATTTGGTAAAGTTGGAAAGTAAAGAATGGTAAAGCAGTCAGAAGGAATCTCAATAATTGCATAATTCATAAGTCTTTTACTGACCTTTATGAACTTAAAGTCCAAGTAAAGGAGACAAAATCATTAATTTTACCGGTTCAAACATCAAAGTAAATAAAAGATTGCAGCCCTATTCACAGTCTTAGATATCAGTCCTTCCAATTTAAAAGACTCGGACTCGTGTCTAAGTCTTAACACTAATCTCAGTAAATAACGAGTCCTTATCTCTGTGCCAGACTGAAGCTTTTGACAATTTAAATGATTAGAAAAGTCTAACACGACAAAAAATTCCTTATTTACCTTTCATCAATCCATGATGCTAGACCACATTGAAACTTCAAACTTCAAATTTGACGTCGTATCTGATTTGAAATTGGTGAGACATCCCGAGAAAATATTAACGCGTTTAGGAACGCGTTTAAACACATACATTTTATGCGTTTTAACGCAACTTTAAATGCGTTTTTAAGGGTTTTTTGACGATAAAAAAACGTTACCAAAAAACGAACTTAAACGAGTAAACACTGGTTTTCGGAAACGCGTTTAAACATTTAAAATAGCATCATTTTGAGGTTTAATTTAAACTCAAACGTTAGAACTAAATAAAAAATTTAAAAAAAAAATCGTGATCTTTTGTAATGTATCCAAAACACATGAAGTTCCTTCTCATAGCAATCAATTTCAAAATCTATTAAACTCCATTGTTTCGTCTTTGTTTAAGTGAAAAGAGGTATACTTTTCTGCTGTTTAATAGATTTGGAAAAAAGTATCGAATAATTTAAGGGAATAATTTTACAGTCTAGCATGGATTATCGTTTTATTTTTTTTAAAAACTAAATTTAAACTCAGCTTGATGAGAGTTAGAAGATTTTTGGTCATAAAATCGAAGTCTGTATTGACTTTTTCCGGATATACAGTCAAATCATACTTAGACCACTATAATTCAAATAGTTTGTATTTCATTTTTATCACTGCTTAATGGCTGAACAAAGGGTTAGATATATGTGTGACTTGACTGTAGTAAAATTTAACTCAACCTTTTAAACACAACGATAGAAAAAAAATAACATTTGCTTTAAAAGTTAAAATTATAAGTAAAAGTTTTACTAAATCTTACCATAGAGAAAATTGTTTTTGATAGTTTAAATTTTGTAAATCTTTAAAAAAAAAAGGAATTATCTGAAAAAAAATGTAAATTTTGTATATTTTTGTAAATTTTTAAAAAATAGAAAAGTAATAATTTTTAATATTTTAAAAATGAAATTGAAATTCAAAAATTTTCAACTATTTTTATAGATAAAATAAAAGGCGGAGTTTAAAAATATTTTTATTCTTTTCTTGTTGAATCAAAATATGTAAACTAAATTTTTTATAAGAGGGATGGAAAGATTCGGTAAAATTGAAAGGGTTATACCCCTCCTCCCCATGTAAGAAAATGACATAGAAGCCGAAATTTTGGACCCCCCTCTCAAAGCTATTTTCAACAAAATATTAAAATTTTAACGTATTTTGTATATTTTCATTTTTCAAATATACTCTTTTTCTACTATATATCGCCAGATAAAACATAATCAAAAAATGATGCTCAGAAATTCCTTTTCATCCCTGTCCAATTTACGTCAGCTATTTCTTTGAAACAAAATTTTTAAATTTGCGATTTACATTAAAAAGTTATCTTTTAAGATTTGAATTAAGCTATTTCCAAAAAACGCGTTTAAACGAAAAAAAAATCAGTTAATTTTTGTCTGCTAAGTTTGAATTTTCTAACACAGATTGACGCAAGAAAACGTTTCGTTTAAACGCATTTTTTTGAGTTTGTTTTAACAATGTGTTTTAACGCGTTTAGTGATGCGTTTTTTTATTCTCGGGATCAAAACCACCATCGATGGACATTAATGCAATTCGTACATCCAAATCGATGCACATCAAAAAAGGACACCAGCTTCTCATCAACATCACATCAAAATTAGATTGATTGGGTAGTATTAATGAAAATTTTCTTAGACCACCTTAGGTTCCGAGGATCAAGGGACTGTTTAGTTTTAAAGAATATGTTAGTACTGATTAATATGTAAATCATAATGATATGGTGCCTACACCATTCACCTATAGCCGATATTTAGATGTACAAGTCACTGTTTAATTGACGTTTGATTGTGATTTTTTTAGACTTCTTTTAAAGGAAAATAATCTAAATTTTAATTTAGGCGTTCATTTACAGAGATTTAAACTAAAAAGATACTAGACTCTAATAATAAAATTATTTTATTTTATTTTTAAATTTATTTTTATTTTAAAAGGCTTAAAATTAAATAATGTTCAGCAACAAGTCAAATCTTACAAAATAATCTAGTTTGTACAGATGCTAATAATATTATTTTTAGAATGCAAATTATTAATTTTAATATTTTCTAGAGCTCAAGAAACATTTTGTTCCGTCGGCTGGTCGAAGTGTGGCTTTTTGGATCGCGCAATAATTTTGATTTGAGTCATGAGTAAAATCAAATTTTGGTACAAGTTTAGCAATAAACGTTTTACCAGCTAGCTTTTAGATACAAAAGAAAATAAAAAATAAAAATTTTCAATTTTATTTTTTTATGGTTTTTTACTTGTTCCAAATTTTGTCCTATGCAGTTTCGGACATCAAGACTAAACGGACTAAATTTGTGTTCTGAAACAGTCCATAAATTTAATATACTGCACTTCCACCGAATTAATGGCGTAATCTAACCCGTACCGTACCACCGTACCGTTTTTTGAAATTTTGAAATTTTAACTAAAAATGAAAGACCTTAGTTTTTTTTTAAATTTTATTTTCTGGAGAGGTACGACTCACTAGTACGGTGGTAGGGTATGGTTGGATGGTACGGTGTGAGTGCGGCTCGGGTACGCTTTTAGCACGATCCGGTACGTTACGGGTAGGGAAAGCATTTAATTCGGTGGAAGTGCAGTAATAGCCAATTTTGGTTAAGATAACTAGTTATTTTAACGATCACGATATCGTTATTTTAATCAAAGGGACTAAAGAGCCTAAGGGAATGGACAAAATAATAAAAGATCAATAAAAAATTTTTTATTGGCCTCTTCTAGCTTTAAAAAAAATGAAAGAAAAACATAATAAACAAAACAATGTGATTTTATACTAAATTATATTCAGACATAATCTGAACAACTCAAAAGCATAAGACACACAAAACTTTAAGAAAGGAGTTGAAGGACTTCAAAAGAAAATAAAACAAAAACTGTTGAAAATAGAAAGTTTTTTGACATCAAAAAACATTTTAAAGAAAATTCATTTTCTGTATTTTCTTCATTATAAAGCTCAATCCCATTTCACAGTCTTCCAAATCCATCGGTACGATTTTAGCCAATTTCGGGTCAAACGATACATTCTCATCTTGTAGAAATACTTTTAAAAAACGTTGGCAATAAATAGCGTCGAATTCTGGCTTTGAACAAGTCTCGAACCAGTCGATGTTATCTTGAAATATCTTTTTTTCAGTAATATGACCAGATTCATGAATCAAAAACTTCTCAATATTTTTGCTTTCTTTAATAAGAGTCGGTGTTGAAAAATTGAAGTTTTTTTCATGTTGGCGAATTTTAATGTGCATGCATTCATGAACAAACATTTTGAGACAATATAGCTTTAAAATATCTTCACATTGTTCCACTGAGTATTTTTCGCTTACCAAGTCCATTAAATTCTCTATTTCGTCTAGACTTAAATAAATTGTGTCGTTCCCGGAGAAAACATATAGACAGCTTATACCGGATTCGAAAAATTCCAACTTGATTGAATCGAGGTCTATACTAATTTCATTTTCGTTTAGAATCTCGTTATATGTTTTAGTTAAAATATTCCTTACGGATTTATTATTAGCATAGTTCTTAATAATTTCGTTTATTTTCTACGAATTTGATTGAATCGAAAATTTGTATTATTTGTTCAAAAAAATCAGTCTGTAATTTCAATTTTGAAAAATGGATCAAAAACACCACCTGAATCAAATTGTCTTCGTCGAAGTTGTTTTTTGTACTTTGCAACAGTTTTTTCAAGTCCTTAAACATTGGCCGATTGTATTTTTTTTTCTCAATAGATTCGTTTTGTACCAAATTGAAAACTAAAATGTCTCGAGCATGAATTAAAAAGTCATTGCCACTGAAAAAGGAGTTAAGTTGTTTCTTTGTCGGAGAAGGACATTGTATCCCATCTTGAACAAATTTTTTAAAGTCAAATTTTCTTTGGTAGCATGTTTCGTCATACCACTTAATAAACGAATCAGCAGACATCTAAAATTTCAAATCAAAATTTTAGCTTTACAAATTAATAGAAAAAGAGGCTATCCATTAGAACTAAACATTTTCTATGAGTCTATTAGAACGATCCCAACTAAATTAGCTGCAGAAGCTGATTCTTAGCTAGGTGGGCCGTAACAGAATATTTTTATAATTGCTACGTTTGAATATTTCGACACCCTTATTTTAAGCCTCAGCGACTCGCGAGTCCAGGTAAGTTAATTTTCTAAGTTGTTCTATTATCAGGCCATCTAGAGAATGACTGACTAGTTCGATGACTCTAGTCGGATCGTTTCCAATCAGAAGAACACGATTGACACTGGCCTTATTTTAGGACACTGGTTCGTAGTTTTAAAATATTTTTTCTTCTGAATGATTTGTAACATAATTTATTCATATAAAACATGTCAAAACATCACTTACATTATTTTTTCTAAATTCTAAACTAGCTAATTTATTTTTTAGTATACTACAGTAAACATTCGATTATACTGAATTCGCTTATCCAGAATTTTGAACATGGAACGTGACAAGTATTTTGCTTTAGAATTTGTCAATTTTCGAAAGAAATTTAGGGCTTCCAAAAGAAAATATCGAAGATTTTTGTAAGATTCGGTTATTCGTAGCGTTTTCGGTGTTAACTCTTTAAGATTCAGAAGCAAAGCTTTATATGCGAGTAACGAGACGTTAACCTGAATCAATTACAAAAAGCATAACCAAAACAGTGAGGGAAGGCATGGCCCTATCAATAGGTTTGATGACCTATCAAAAATCGACATTTGCTTTTTAAAAGCGGTTTCAATCTTTAAGTGCCTCCAGGTGAAGGAGGAGAGCTTCATCCTCCCATGAGTCTAACGATTTCGATCCATTGTCGGTTTAAAATTCTTCGGGTCTTAATATTTCAGTAATAAGGACTGGTCTGCTCAGGGTACCGACATTCGAGTGAATTCTCCCTTTTCTGTGGATGATTTCGAAGTCGTAAGTCTGAAGATAAATTGACCATCTCGCTAGTCTTGCTGTATGGTCTCTGATATTCATTACCCAAGCCAGTGCTGAATGATCAGTTATTACTTTAAATCTTGTGCCATATAGGTACACACGAAAATGCTTATTAGCCCAGACTACGGCCAAACAATCTTTTTCTATAATACCGTAATTTAATTCGGCATTTTTGAGTATTCTTGATGCGTACCGACTACATACTCTACATTAAATTCGTCTTTTGATTGCGCCTAAAGCGTACCCGGAGGAATTGGTGTACAAAATAAATTCTTTGCTTAGGTCGAACATTCTTAGTGTTGGCAAGATAACTAGCTTCTACTAGTTGTGTGAACGCTTCTTGACATTCTTCAGTCAAAACCCATTTACTTTCTTAAGTCGTTATTAATGCGCGTGATTAAAAATGAGAATATATTAATTGATACTAGACAAAAAGATGAAATTCCTAGATTACTAGATAATAGTTTACTGATAAGTTTACTAGATAATATTATTAAACACTAGCTAAAATATTTAGTTGAAATATATTTCGAAAAAAATATAAACAAATAAATTTAGTGACTTGATTATCGGTTTAACTAATATATAAATTAAACTTACCACTATATAAATTTATAAAATTAATAGATAATTAATTGATTGACAATGAAATACTAGCCGGATGTAAAACTCATCCCAATTGGTCAAAAAAGAGCAGTCGGGAGACGCAAAAATACTCTTCCAGCTTTACAACAACATTCGGGTGAAACTGTTTCAGACTCAAGTGATGACGACCCATACGAACAATATTTAGATTTTCTAGTTAACAAAGAGACTGTTCAACAGAGTTAACAATACAACTGATATTCAAGTTGAAGATACTGATCAAGAAGAGCCCATGGACGAATAGCTGTTCAACCAACCAAAAGGGGTCTCCGTAGACCTTAAGAGCAATCAAATAATAAAAAACTAGCATCTCAATCGGCAGAATCAATCAAAGCTCGAAAATCTAAAAAACGTCGTTTTTTTTCTTCTTTTTTAGTATCTTTTCTTTTATCAAAATATATGGTCAATTATACAATTATATTCTAAAAATAATAAAAAGATGATGATTGATGTTTGATTTCGATGAAACGTAGAAGATAAATATAATTTCTATGATTCAATATATTTATCTTCTACGTTTCATCGAAATCATCTTTTATTATAATATCTAGTAACATTCATCTATTTATCTAGTAGCATTAATCCAATGCCATTAAAAATTAGACGCTTATAATGTGACTTTAAGTCGTGAAAGAAGTGACGTGGTTGTCTAATAGCCGTCTATTAAAACGGAAAAAAAGGGTCTTAAAATTTTTTAGAGTGTACTTTTTTAAACTTTAGTGTCCATTAATTACATCTTGTGTAAAACTTTAATGAATAAAGAGCAAAGAAAGAAAAAAAAACAGCCAATCTAAAATGATGTTTAAATTGTGATTTTTTAGAAAACTAAATTAAAATTTATGCGTTTATGTACAAAACTTTAATCTTAAAAGAATTTAGATTCTAAAAATAAAATTTCTTTTGATTTGCTTTTTAATTTTGCTTTTATTTTAAAAGGCTTATAAATAAATAATGTTTAGCAACAAGTCAAATCGTACAAAATAATCTAGTTTATACAAATGTAAAAAAAGTAAAAAAAAATCTTTTCGAAAGCAAATTATAAAATTTAATTTTTTCTAGAGCTCAAGAAACATTTTGTTCCGTCGGCTGGTCGAAGCGTGGCTTCCTGGATCACACCAAAATTTTGATTTGGATCAAGAGTAAAATCAAAGTTTTGTACAAATTTTGCAATAAACGTTTTACCAACGAGCTTAAGAAACAAAAAAAAAACATTACAAATACATTTTTTCAATTAATTTTTTTGTTCAAGTTTTGTTACTTGTGCCAAATTTTGGCCTATGCAGTTTCGGGCACCAAGACTAAACGGAAAATAAGTGTAATTTTTTATCCTTTTGTAACAAAAGAATTAGAATTTTTTATTTTAAATTTTTTAATTTTATATTAATTCTTACTTAGTGGTTTCTGATTCACGTAAAAATCTTTCAGGAATAAATTTTTCTGGCTCTTGAAAATAATCGTCAAATCTACCACTTACATAGGTAGATACCTCAATCCAACTTCCACTTGGAACGTCAAGTCCATTAATTGATATATTTTTATTTGATTTACGAGCTATTTCCGGTATGGGTGGCCATAAACGTAAAGTCTCTTTGTAAACACAATTAGTGTATGTTAGTTTTGTGATGTCTTCATAAGATATGAATGATTTAGAACCTAAGACTGAATCGATTTCTAAACGTAGCCTAATTGTTTGTAAAATATTAAAAACGAAAAAAAATAAACTCAAGTCTTAGTTTTTACTTTTCTAAAACATGAGGGTTTCTACCAAGTTCAAGCATTACAAAAGCGAGTGTATTAGCTGTTGTTTCTTGACCTGCGACAAAAAATGTGACAAAATCATCGATCATATTCTCAACATCGAACTTGTCGTCAACTAAAATAATTTTTGAATAAAGTTTATGATAAACTGAAGGATTCAACACAAGTTATTTACCATGGTTCTTAAGTAAACTGTCAAGAATGTCTTCACTGACATAATGATCATTTTGAAAGCTCAATAATCTTTTCATTATTTGTTTTTTTCCAATTTTTCTCAATTTTCTAATTGTATTTTTGTAGTTGTACAAAAACTTCCACTCAGTCGGATTGAACTAAAAAAACATGATTTAATGTATCATTGAAACTTGAAATAAAAAATTTATTCATACTTGCAAAAATGGTTCAAAAGTTTGTCTATAGAATCCTTTTAAACTCTCATAAACGTAATGATTAAGTTCATTCTTTGGATCATTTACACTATCCACATTCATTCCAAAAGCAACACTTGCAATTATATCCAAAGCAACATGATTTATTTCATTGAATAGAGTTATTTTTGTTTTTCCATCAGCTAGCGATCTTAATCTTAACAAAAGGATGTCAATCTTCGAGTTCAACTCATTGACCGAGTCATGTAAAAAGCTTAAAAACATCAAGGCTAACTTTAAATTAATTTTAAAGTATTTTTTTCTCAAACATACTTTCGATTGAACCCATGATTGAGAAGATTTCTGCGTTTTCTCCAGTTTTCAAAATTTGTTTCCGATAAAATTCCGTTGCCCAAAAATCTAAAAAAAAATGAGACTAGAACCCATGTTTTTTATTTCAATTACCTTTCATTATAAGGATATCCAACTTGACGGTACACTTCAGGGATTTTCGGAAAATTCTGAGTAATTAAAACTTCTTTAACAGTCTCTGGTTCGATTGTAAAAACAACTACTTTATCAACTATTTGAAATTTAAAAACAGGTCCATATTTGTGAGATCTGTTAAAAAAAGAAAAAATTTAAAACACTGTTGACTTTAACTAAAAAATTGTCAAACTCACAAATCAAGCATCATATCAGCTAATATTTTTCCATCTTTAATGTACTTGAGAGCTTCGGATAAATTTCCCAAATAGAATCCTATAATACCATTTGTCTTAGGGCCTGGTATGTGTTGGTATTTTTTTCTAATCTGATAAATAACATAAGTCTTGTAGGCAACGAATCCAATTACCAATAGAAAAACAAGTATTAAATATTGTTCAAACATTTTAAATGTAACCTTGTTCTATTTATTCTTTCTAATGTTTGAAATTTGATTTTTTTATTTTTGTTTCTGAAATTAATTGTTTTAAAATTGTATAAATTGATTGCTTGTTCATTTATATTTATACACTTAATTTTAAAACGTTTATCAAATTAAACAACAACAAAAAACCCTGGTTAATTGAAGTCTGCTTAAAAGAAATAAAAAATCCTTTAATTTTTTAAATACTGCTTTAAGAAATTTTTGTTTTAAAACAAAAGGTGGTGAATATGTTGTTGCCTTAGGAAGAAAATGTTTTTTTTTTTCGTTTATCAAGACATTTTTAAAATGATTTGATTTGTCATGTTGTTAAAATCGTACTATTATGGAAAAATAAAATCGGTAAATCAATCTACAGTACAAGTGGAATATTCAGCTAGATTTTAAACATGAAAACCTGGATGTCCTCTTTTTTTTTCCAATTAATCCAAGAACGTAATTACCGGTATTGTTTCGTTTTTCTTTTATTAATATATACGAAACTAGTAATTAACAATAATTGAAAAGATATTGCCTTGATTAAAACTTTTTGAATCCTTGATTTTGTTCTTTTTTTGAAAAAAAGCCTCAAAGATTTATGTTTTTAAATTAGACACACAATCCTTTTGCTAATGGAAAAATGAGATTACAAAAGAAAAAAAAAATTCTAAAACTTTTCCTGGATTGAAATAAAAAATAAACTTAGACCAAAACAGGTTTTGTCATGCTCTATCTAATCACAGACATAGTCTAAGTAAATATTTCGACTGCTTTAAAGCTTCAAAGGTTCAAATTGTTTCTTAAGCATGATAAGATATTGTTAGACTTTATATTTAAAATTCTTCAAATTCCTTAATTTCCAACATCAAGTGATTTTTTTTTTGTTTGAAAGTTTTTTTGGTTTAGGACTACTTTTTCAAGATTTATCTCTTCGAATTTCATTAAATTTTTTGTTTTGCCTCCTTCATTACACCTTATTAAGGCATCGGTTAACACCTTATTTGTATAAGACTTTCGAGTCTATATAATTTTCTACCAAGAATCGGACCAACATAGTTCCTGCATGAATTAATCCTTTCTTTACAATTGAATTTATTATTAACAAGGGCTTTTGATTTAATGCAACGTTTCAAAACTTTCCAAAGCATTCGATCCGTTTCTGAGCAGTCTTTTTAGTGACTGTGGCGTTACATGTAAGAAATTTTCGGTATCTTTACTTAATAATTGGCTTAGAATAAGCAAAAAAAGTTATTCAACTATATTTTCTGAAAAGCGGCTGTACCTAAAAGAGGAATCCCGATTGCAGTTTTAAAATTAATTTTAACACATCCTAATATAAACTTTGAATGATTGCAGTTCTCGTCTGAACCAAACATTAAGCTTTAACCATGTTTTTTTCAATCTGTCTTTATGCTCCCTATTATTGATGACCAATATCAGAGGATT
The DNA here is from genome assembly GCA_022207745.1 of Brachionus rubens. Lineage (NCBI taxonomy): Eukaryota > Metazoa > Rotifera > Eurotatoria > Ploima > Brachionidae > Brachionus > Brachionus rubens. Next base: position 2,012,224 of record JAJVHD010000011.1, on the reverse strand, counting down.
TGAGTCGTATCCAAAATTGTAGGACTTAAAAGTTTTAGATTTGGATACCATGCAAGGCTTTACCGTACATATCAACTTATAACTCCAAATTTGGTTTTACTTAAAAAAGATAAGTTACGACAATAGGATTTTTTCGTAAATTATTTTGCAATGAGAAATTACTAAGTGTTCTACTTACAACCCTGACCATTCAGAAATTCCAAAAATTCATCGAATCTTAAAAATCCTTCGTTAATGTTCATTAACCTTCATTGAATCTACATGAAGGTTTTTGAAGATTCATTGAACCTTCATTGAATCTACATGAAGGTTTTTGAAGATTCATTGAACCTTCATTTTTGGAAGTATTGAATGGCCAGGATAGCAAGTGTTAAATTCTTAAAAAGAGTCATTTTGACTCGCTGGTGCTTATACTGTCAACCAATAAATCCTTTTTAAGCTAGCCAAAACTTTGAAATCAAAATTATTTATGGTCTTAAAAATTAATGGATTGTTTTTAGTCTTTCTTTCAGTCCATTAATGTTTCGATGAAAAGATGTTGAGGGTTTCATAGGATATGTTAGTGATCCCGTAGATCTCATATTTAGTTATTTGTTGGGTATCGAAAATCCGAATCCGTGTTTTAGGAATAATCCAGGCAAGCTTTGATTTTGAAAATTTTTTTTCAAGGAGACCAGGCTTGCCAAAAGAATGCTAGGCGTCATGCAATAGTTACGACAAAGGCTTAAAAACTGTATGAGCTAAGTCTTCAGAATTAGAAATTATTTTCGACAGCCTTCTTCTAATTTTAAAAATAAATTTTGATAAAAATTACTTTGAGCTTTAAAATCTTACCGTACTTTGAACCTGATCACTTTGATCTCATTAAGTCCAATTTTAATGAATGAATTTTTAAATAAACAAATCTAAAAAATTTAGAGATACACAGTTTCAAAATTTTTAAAATTAGATTGCTGTTGAGATTAATAGTCGCAAAGACTCATGCTTTGAAAGTTGTCAATAGAAAAGTTACTATTTTGTTTTCAAGGATTTATTTATTTTATTTTAATGATGAGTTTAAAAAATTTAAAACATTTTATCTTTTAAGTTAAAAACAAGAAGGTAAAGAAAAATTTCCAAATACATTATACTCAAATAGACAAGTTATAAACGTAACAATAATCCACACAATTACTAAAAAAACGCCTAATTTTTTATCCAATTTCCATCGATTTCCAATAAAAACACCCAGAAGTAAAATTATTGAAATTAATAGAACTATTGCTGAATAAACTATTCCACCACTATAAACTTTAATAGGCACAAATGGCTTCAATACCAAACCCTCTATGAACCATGGTAAACCAAGACATATTAAAATATCAAACACATTGCTTCCAATTGAATTCGAAATTGCCATTTCTCCTTTACCTCGGCGAGTTATAATAATACTAGATGCTACTTCGGGTAAACTTGTACCAGCGGCTAAGATTGTTAAACCAGCTACAGTGTCAGGTATGTTCAGGCTAAATGCTTTTAAAGATAAATTGAACAAAATTTAAATCTTGAAAGAAATTAATCTATGATTACCCATAATTACAACCATCCAAACAACCCCATAAGTAAAAATACCAATATAAATAGTTGAGATTATAAAAGTTATAAAATAAAATGGAAATTTTTGAAAACCCTTTACAGAATCAGGTATTGTTACAAAAAATAAAAAATTGATTGGAAACAAGAAAAACCATTTTAATATTTTTGATAAACCGTTCGGAATTTTTAAAGGATGAAATTTATCGTCTTCTTCATCTATGTTATTTACGTCTAGGTCAACATCTTCAGGCTGTTAAAAAAAAAAAATTTTTCAAAGATATTTTTTGAACTTGATAAGTTTTACTTTAAATTCTTCAGTGACTTGGGTCTGATTTACTTGGTTTTTTCTTTTGCTAAGATCCTTAACTTGAAGATTAATGATTAACTTAAAGATAATAAATTTGGTTATAGACTTAAAGAAACCTTTGTTTTTTGCCCAGAATTCAATTTCATTATTGTAATACATTATTAAAATGTACAGAGTGTATTCAAATATGAGAACTAATGTCTCATACCAAAATATCTGACCATCATAAAGAACAAAAACTAATGAGATTACACAAATAGCATAGGAAATGCAATCTCTAGTGATTGGATAAAAATCTATTTTAAGAGTCTTGGAGAAGAAAATCGATCAAAAATTATTTTTAAAATGTTGAAATATTTAAGTTACCGTTCTTGCCGCAAGTGCACAGATCGAAATAATGAAAAGAACATTAAATATTGCTGAACCGACTTTTGTTTTTGTTTTTGAGTATTTTATTTTCTAATTGAAGGTTAGACTAAATATTTACCTATTGTACCTGTTCCAATATCACTCTTTGCAAAAATTACACCTTTAAGAAAAAATTTAGTTTTTGTTTTAAACTTTTTTTGGTACTTACCGATAATAGAAGTAAATAATTCAGGAGCTGAAGTTCCAGCTGCCATAAATGTAGCCTTTTAAAAAAAAATTATCATTTGAATAAAAATTGTCGTTTATCATGCGAAAAAAACCTACACCAGCAACATCTTCTTTTAAATTTAGATCTAAAAAATTCAATTATTTTTCAATAGAAGAATTAAAAAATCAAAAAAAAGACAGATTAAAAATAAGCTCAGTGTCATCCCTAAACTTCGTAAACGGCAAACTGAAGTTTGTGACAATTCGCTCTTTTCAATTTTAATTTAAAAAAAATCTTTTTTTCAGAATTAACTTCCTAATTCAAAGTTAAATAGAGCCAACCAAAAAAATTAAATAAAAACAATTTTATTTAAATGTCTGATTCCATTTTTAGTCTAAAGCTATTCAGCTTTTTTTTGAGCTGTCTAAAGAACTATCTTTACCAAAAATAAAATATGTACTATTGTGGCCATTCACGTGTTCTTCTTGTTAACTTACATTAACTAATGATTTGGAAAAGCTACAATTGATTAATGAGTAACAAATGCTTTCAGCTGATACCCAAAAATCATTGGTAGCTTTTCCAAATCATTAGTTAGTGAAAATTCCTATTACGGAGCGATGTGTTTGATGGGGATGGTAGCTCAGTTGGTATCATCGGTTGATCAATGTGTCGCGAAAGTGTCTGTTCAAATCCTGTTCGGGTCAAATTTATTTCAAAGAAGCAAATAAACTTTGGTTATTAGTATAATAAACTAGCAAAAGCTGACATTGGTGCAAAATCGAGTAAAACACCGAAGCCTTAGCTCCTAAATAATTTCAATTCACAGGTAAAATTTTATTTATGTGCCACTAACTGTGCTAACATTATTTAAATAAATAAAGAAATTATAAAACTCAAATCTTTGGCTAATAAAAATTATTCATTCGTTTTACTTTGTTTCAGTATCATTGATAAATATTGAAAAAGAGATCGGACTCAAAACAGAGCACTTCGGTACCAAAACAGAGTAAAAATGCTTCTCTTTTTGATTCTTTTGAGCTCGATTTGTCTACACGAATAATAATATTTGTCATCCAAGCTTACTGGTTAAATACATGGGTATAGTGATTAAATTTTTTTGCATATTTCACTCAGGTTGATTGAAATTCAATTTGTTCAACATCTAAAAAACGCAAATTATGCTTAAATATGTTTTAAACAAAATCTATGGTTCCGGGCTGAGTAATTTATTTTTACTTTCTGTTTAAAAGTCACAAATGCCTCTGATGTTTATTCTTTTATACGGTTGTAAAGTAAATATTACCTTGAAAGATAAGAATTCTAGCAACCTTATGACAAACTGCTTGTAATAAACTTCATCGATTGAGTAAACAAGAAAAACAAAGATCTTTTTCTGAGACATTACAACATAAGCAAGTATGATAAGCATGGTACGTCTTATGCAGACACGAAAAAGATCGAAAATTCCAAAAATTCTTTCTATAAGTCTCATAGATGTTTCAAATTCGGAATTAACTTGCTTTAACTACAAAAAAGGTATTCCGTAAATTCCCGTTCAATATTGAATGTAACTAAACCTGAAAACTTGGGTTGTGGCTGAATTTCTGATTGGCTGAGAAAGTAATTGGCCAATCAAAAAGTCCGCTTATTTTAGTTACATGCAATATTGAACGGGAATTTACGGTAATTATCTTCAGGGCCAACCAAAATATGGGAAATGAGGATGATAAGCGGATTTTTAAGCTGTTTATCGCATATTCTGGTCGGCCCTAATAATCTTTGGTAAGAAAGATATAACTGTAACTAAAAAGTGTTGAGATGACCGTGAACTCTTGAAATCGGACAATTCTCTCAATGGGAGTTCGAAAAAAAGTTAAAAATATTTATCTAAATGTATCAAATATGAACGTTTATTGTCTCAAATTTAAAACAAAGTATACCCGTTGAGAGTCTATTTAAAGACTGGATAAAAAAGCCATCACAAACAATTGAAACACCGATCAAAAGATAAACAATTATAAACGAATGTATAAAAAGTCCTTTTTTAAAAAAAAGAGTTGAGTTAAGAAATCAAACTAGGTACACTTTTTTTAACTTGAAAATTTGTATTCTTGAAATGGTATGAAATCGTTTGGAAATTCGTTTATCGTTGGCTCTTTGCAATAACTTGAATTATTCAACTCAATTGAATGGTTTACACTAAATTTAAATTGTTTCAAAGACTGACGACTAACAAGTTTAACTGTGCCTAATATTGAACAAGCACTAAGCAAACAAATGAAACTCACTACTTTTTTTAACTTCTTTTCGTTAAACATTTTTTTTTAAAAGAAAAACTAGATAGAAGCTAAAAGTCGAAAGCCTTTTTGCAAAAAACGGTTTCAAATTACATTTAAAACTAATTTATTTTATCTTAACCCATCAAGTTAAATAAACTAAATATTATCTAATACAAAGTCAGTTGAGAAATATTTTTTTTAAACATTCAAAAACTTAGAAAAATGAGTTTAATTTCAAATTCAATTAAAAAACTTAAGCGTCACTTGAAAGACGTTCATTTAGGTCTATTTATAGTTTCAATAGTCTTCGGCATTTCTAGGTACCCTAAAAAAATTCGATTATAAAATCTTAAATTTAAACCCATTAATTTTAAAGCTGGGTAGTGTTTTCGGGAATATGGGTAGAAGCACCTTTACTAATCGAAAAGCTACCAGAAGGATTGAAAATACCAGCAATGATTAACGCAGTATCTCAATTCGCTCAAATTGGGCCAATTTTATATTTTTTAATGAAATGCAAGTGCATTTCTTGTTTCAACACCGGATGGGCAAACAAAGCTAAAAAATTCGCCGTTGCTGACCGTACAATCATCTACGGTCTTTTTGTCATAGGTCTAAGTTCAAGCTTAATGTTAGCTTTATTTTGGAACAAGACATTATTTATATTCGGTCAACTGAGATCAATTTACTTCTTTATATTTGTCTTTTTTCTAGCAATATTAGATTGTACCTGTACAATCGCGTTTTTAACTTACATTGGAAATTTCAAAGGTGATTATATAACAGGCCTTTACATAGGCGAAGGTATAAGTAGTCTATTACCAAGTGTTTTTGCTTTGATCCAAGGAACAGGAGATGATTGGAAAAGTAAATGCAATGATGAAGAAAAAATATTAAGCAAAGAACCTAATTTTAGTGTATCAACATATTTTTGGCTCTTGTTCATGACAATTGTAATTTCGTTTGCATCTTTTTTAGTACTTGAATTTTGGCCTGGTTTTAAGAGTCTTAAAAATGTTTCACAAACGCGAAAAAAATCTCGTGAATTGAAGATTAGACATTCAATTAAAGTCGAATACGACGATGATGAAGTGGCATATAGCTTTTTAGAAAATGCAAATGTTCAAAGAAACAAGAAAAATCTTGATAAAGGTTTTTTATTTTTGGGAATATCAATCGTGTCGTTTACTATGTATGGTTTTATACCTGGACTCTCATCATACTCTGCCTTACCCTATGGAAACAACATAATGCACCTTTGTTCTACATTATGTATTTTTTGATTGTTTTTTCTGTAAATTAATGCTTGCTTGACCCAAAGTTATGAAAGTTATGATAGCAAGCATCTAAATTCACTTTTATTAATTTTAATTTTTTCCTTAAAGCTCTGATTTCGCAGCCAATAAGCTCACTAATAGCAACTTTCTATGAAATAAAATCAACAAGATCTATATGGTTAGTTCTAGTAATTGCACTTTCGATTTCAAGTTATATTTTTGTAAGTGCAATTTTAGGACCATGTCCTCCATTTGTAAATAACTCTTTCGGAGGTTGGATTATGGTAATCATTGATTGAAATTTTTTAGATTCTGACTTGTTATAATTTTAAAATTTTAGGTGACTATTTGGATCCTTTCATTTGGTTTATTAATGTTTTTGAGATGTTGTATTACAAGCTCTTTGAAAAGAAATCATGGTGAAAAATCGTTGATATGGTGTGGTTTATTGACCCAATTCGGACAATTCATTGGAAGCATTCTAATGTACCTTATGGTTGATTTTTTCAAAATTTTCAAAGAAACAAGTTGTGATCACAAAAGTTTTTGTACATTTTAATCCAAAGATTTTTTTTTCATTAAAAAAAGCTAATTAATTTTAAAAAAGTTTTTCGAAAGTTAAATTGTTACAAATTAAAAACTTTCTATTTAAGTCGTTTTGACGAGTTCTCGTTAGTTGATAATAAAATAATGAAAAGACCTAGATTTTTCTTAATTTTAAATTTTTATATTTTAATTTCTTGTTCGTTGAAAACGACTTCAGCCATAGTTTTAGGATGTGGACCTGGTAGATTTACAGTAGATGATACTCTTATTGGATTAGGCGAAGCTTCATTGATACAATGTTGTGTACAACATGACTTGTGTTATGATCAATGTAAACTTAAACAAACCGAATGTGATGATAAATTTGACAAATGTTTGAAGAAAAAGTGTAATAAACTGGATGGATTTATAAGTAGAATGTTTTGTAAAATAGACGCTTCAAATATGGTAACTATTGTAAGAAATTTTGGAAACATAGTTTATTGTCTAGAACCAACTAAAACTAAAATTTAAATAAATTTTTGAGTTTTCCAGATTAATATAATTTTTTGATTTTAGTTTCGAAAAATTCCGTAGTCTTTTAGAAGCCCCAGTTTTAGGAATACTCAAATGCTTAAGAGAATGTTTTAAATGGAAAACTTTATCATTTAAAAAAACATCTGTTCCGTATTTTGTGTCAAATTCCGAATTTTAGTTTTTAAAAATCTCGCATGGGGTACTTGAAAAAAAAATTCTGAATACTAGGCCTATTTAGAAATTTTTAAATGCTTAAACATAAACATGGAGCTTGTCTTTCTAAATTTGTGCATTATCAGCCCGAACTTTTTAACTTTGGAGTCAGAATCGAAGTCTTAACCTGAGTCGGAAATAACGCGACTCTTAATCTAACACAGAGCCTCTTCTCTTCGAGTAAAGACCCATAACTTAGACTCCGTCTCAGACTCAGACTCCGGCAATTAAAAATATTAAAAAGTTCAGACTGACGCTTTATTATCAAAGTCCTAACAAGCCAGACTGAAGTTACATTTTTGCCAACTTAGTTTTTCAGTTTTTAAAAACAATTTTCTATCTCTGGAAAGTTTTCTTTTGGCATCTAAGATACACAAGAAACTTGAATAGCCTTCTGATGTAAAACAGTGGAAATACAACGAAAAATCAATATTTAATACACTATCAGATACCGATTCTGGTTTAAAAACAAGGTCAGTCTCCTCAATTAAATTTTTTAAAATCAAAATCTTCCAATTCTATAACTAATAACAAAATATTCTTTTGTTTTTCATTACTCTATTCTTGGCTAGGATTCGGTCTATCTTTAATTAAAACACCTCTTGTATTTTGTATTTTTTGTTGCAACTGTAGATTTTTGGATGTTAATTTTTTTAAACTAAAGTTTTTGAATTTTTTTCCACTTACGGAATCCTCTGTCCGTATTTTAGTTTTTAAAATCGTGTCCGGATTTTAGATAGCTAAAATTCCGTGTTAAGCTGTCTGTTTCAAGCTGTCCGTGTCCGGAATTTAGTGACAGCCTGATTCTAAACATGATAGATTAAGTTGATAATCATTATAAATAATCGTCCTAATGGCTCTCCTAAATGGTTATTATAATATAACGATTCACTACGTTCCTTCTGTTCTTAACCGGGCAGACGCTCCCTCCAGGAGCATAGTGGTAATACGCCAAGGAACTGTGTGATCGTGTATATAAAAAATAAAAACGACTGATTCTGTGCATAGCCACTGGTCAGTCAAAACGATATGATAGAACCTCGAGGTTCTATCATATCTAATTAAAGTATGCCTTAAGTTTAAATTTAAGTGTTACACCAAGTCCAGATGATTTGAGACATCTACGTATAAAAAATAAATTAAAAATAGGACATTTACACGAATAAATACTATTATCAAAAAGCAATTTATTTATCATTGTGTATTAAAAAAAGAAAAATTTAGATAACTATGGTGTCTATGGTGATATGATGTCTTTCTTTTGCACTAAAATTATTTATCATACAGAAAAAGTTTAAAACAAGAAATATGAAGAAAAGAATTCCAAATTTTGCCGAAAAAATACCAAAAAGAATTATTCCGTTTATTGGAACTTTGACTAATAAAAACTTGTTCGAAAAACTTGATGAATTCTTAAACGATCCAAGTTCGTGTGTTCTATTTATTTCAAATGAAAAAAAGTTTGCCAAGAAACGTGCCGTTGGTAAGAAAGCGTTTTTAACCGAATATTCTCATTTGCTGAAAGAAAAAAGCGATTTTATCCAAATTCGATGGATTTCGGCTAAAAATAATGAAAACTTTTTAACCAACTTAAAAGACTTGATGCACATCACTAGTCTAAAACCTCAAAATTTTGATTCAATTTTAAAAAATCCATCAATCAAATTCAAATTCAGTGGTTCTAAGGTCCTAATGGTTATAACAGATCCGAACGATTTGAAAATAATCGAAAATTTAATCAAAAAAATTTCTAAAAGCTTAATCAAATTAATAGTCTGTTGTAATGAGGAAATTTTTAACGATTTTAAGAAATCGAATTTAAAAGCTCAATTTTTAGAATTTGGTTTTAATGTAAACCAAGATGATCTTAAAACTTATTTTGGAAATTTCTTTCAAGAAAAATCGCCCGAAGAAATAGATCAGCTTGTACAAAAAATTCCAACCGATCGTTTCAGACCTTTATTACTCCCAAAACTAGTTTCATTTGTAAAAATGAATCATTCATATGAAATAAACAAGTTGATACCGGATCATTTTTGTTTTAATTTTTTATTCGATTTTTTAAAATATTCAAACAAGCTTTCGTTTGAAATTCTTCAAACATTCGTTTGTTTAGGAAATGATTTTGTTCGAGTCGAACTTTTATTATCAATTTTCAAAATTTCGATTCAAAAGCTACAAATTCCACTTAAAATTTTAACCGATCTAAACATGATAGATGAGGTTGTGATAAACAACAAGTTAACCGGTTACAGAATGACAATTCTATTACAACATGAATTCAAAACTTATTTTTTAAACTATGAATATTCAAATGAAGAAGACGCGAAATTTTTTGAGACCAAAATTGCTTCGAGTTTAATTGCGCTCTTTCCAAAAAATGAGTCTATAAAATTACGAAAATGTGATCAACACATTTCATTGATCGAAAATTTTATAGACTTTTTTAATTTTTTTGATTTCAATAATTTTGATTTAGAATTTTTAAAATTAGTTGTTCTTCTCCTCAAACAGCTTATCGACTTTTTTTCCGTTCGTACAAACAACCTTAACAAAACAATTAAATACACGAGTTTATTATTCGAGTTGAGTAAACATTTTCAAAATGGTGACTATGGTTATGATTTAGTAAGCACCGGTACCTTTTTAGCTGATTGTTATTACAAAAAAATGGAGTATAAAAACGCTTTGGTGTTTTATGAACAAATCAGAGATTTAGACCTGAAAGCAAATAGTTACGATTCGATCAAGATATCAGAAGATTTGATTAAAATTGCGAGGTGTTATTTCAAAATGGAGGAGTATTTTGACGCATTGTTTCTATTCAAAGAAGCGTATCACATTAAGCTTAAACTTTTTGGTAAAAAAATCAACACCGAAATGACTGATTGTTTGAATTCAATTGGTCTTTGTTACGAAAAAGTGAATAATTTCAAAAAAGCGTTAGTCTATCATAACAAATGTTTTGAGCTTAGACAAAAATTATATGGTCATAAACATCTTAAAGTAGCCGAATCGTTAAATAATTTAGGGGTAAGTAGTTACATGGTGGGTTTAGATGTTAACGCGTTTAATTATTTTGAAAAATCTTACAATTTAAAATTGGAATTGATAAGAGTAAAGAAGAGCACAGAGATTGGAGATGCGTTAATGAATTTGGCTCAGATAAATTTTAAATTAGAAAATTATAATAAAGCTTTAGATTTGTATGAAAAATCATATGAGATTAGAAAAATTAATGGAAATTTTCGAGACATTGCAGACAGTGCTCATTCGATTGGAACATGTTTAAGTAAATTGGGTAGATATAATGATTCAATAAAATACTTAATGGAAGGTTATAAGTTACGAGTTAATCAGTCTAGAAAGCATTTGATACTGGATTCGGTGACTAACTTAGCTGAGGTATACGATAAAATGGGGAATTTATTTGAAGCATTGAAATACTTTGAAAAAGCTAAGATATTGAACGATGAAATTAAAAAAGAGAATTTTGATCGAAAATTGAGAAGTGTGAGAAAATGGTCGAGTGAGTTTGTTAAAAAATGGCTATTCGAATATAAAATAAACCGTAACATAATTGACTGTATGGTTGGTTTTGATGGAGAAAAAATGATTCATCTTAATTTTGATCCAGAAAAAAACGTTCAAAATTTTTATGATTTTGTTACCAGGCATACAAAATCAAATAATTCGTCGGTTAAGCTCATTGATTGTATTTATTTTTTTGACATTTTAGATCAATTTTTTTCAAAATAAATTTTTTAAATTTAAATATATAACTTTATTGTAAGTAGGGGTGTTCATTTTTGGACAATTGTCCAAAAATAGTGATTTTTTGGTGCCGAATTTGAAAACAAAAAGTGGTGAAAACACATTTGGCTATGTGTACACAAAATTGGCTAACAAATTTCTTATTAACAGATTGGTACTCAAATTTAGCACCTTTGAGTTGTGAATATTCAACAACATCAACCTAATTTACAACGATTCTTTAAAACTTTTTGATAAATTTAATGTGACTTTTAAAAATTATTTTTTATTTTGAAAATTTGAAAAATGACTTAATTTTTATTTTATTTTAATTTTATCCTAGCTAGTGTTAATCAGTCTTTAATCTAGACAAGGTCACTAGCCTGTTGATTAACCCTGAACTTTTTTTCTTGTTTGGGAAACTTTTGATCCAACCTTTCCTAAATAAAAAGTATCAAGATTTTTTTTTCACTGACGAAAGACACATTAAATAAGAAAGACAATTGTTTATTCAAAACAAGGTTTGGGTGGGTCATTGACCACTGACACGACCCAAAATTCAACCGAAACTCAGAATTGAGATAAAAGCGATTATTTTTAATACAAGATGCAGATTAGAAAAATTATACCTGCGATTTCTCTAATCTATCTCTTAACAATTTTCTGGATTGTTTTTTCCGAAACTTTACTACTTTGTGAATTTGCCAAATGAGATATTTTTTCGTAAAGCCGTTTAACCTCCTAAGGAAATGTAAAATAAATTTCAAGAATTTTAATTTTTCCATAAATATTTAGCATTATTAAAAATTGGAAAAATTTTTATAATTCAAAATTTTTCAACGACTAAATATTACCTGTGTTTTCTAATTTATTACTTTGTTGTTCTAAAATATATCAAAATTTATTAATTCAAGTCCAAATTTATTAGTTTATTGCTACAAAATTTATTTCAAAGTAATAATATCCTAATTGTTTAAACATATGTTTTTTTTAGTCATGTGCTTCAATAATAAACAAAAATTTCTTACAAAAATTTACAAAATTTATTACAAAAATTTACTGTTTGACCAAAGCTTTTTTTGCCTTAGCCACCTTACCAGCTTTTTTTTCGGGTCTATCGCTACCATTATGTACCGATTAGGGATCGTAAGACAATTTTGATTGACTGCCAATGCAATAACATGATGACAGTGATAGTTTTTTAAATAAAACCAGCAGGTACATTTGCTTGTAGCCCAATCTTGTTGAACGAAGTCGATTATAATAAGCTTATCATTATATTCGAATAGCTTATCAAAATCCAATTGAAATATGAAATTTTATACTCTTTACATTTAGCTTTGAGTTCAATTACCAAATGTGTCGAGTTAAACATTATAGACAAGAATTGACAGTAGAAAAAAATTTTTGTTTATAAATTAATAATTAATGATATAATAAAAAATAATGAACAAAAAATAAAATATTTAAGCAATGAACTAATAACGACAAAAAATAAATTCTTGCCTAATTAAAATAATTTTTTTTTAAGCAAGAAAATAAAAATTTTGACAAGAAAAATTTTTTTATAATATACAGGTAATAAACAGCCTTTTTCAACTTCGATATCATTCTTATACAAAAACTTTTTAAACTTTTTACGAAAAACTAAATTCCCTTTTTTTTGTTTCAAATTATTTTGAAAAATGTTAAAAAATTTAAATTTTTAAAAGAAACTTTTATAAAATTTTGGAAACTTTGGGGAAATTTGGAAAAATTTGTGAACATTGGTGAACGTTGGGGAACAATTTAAATGTGAACGTTAATGAACGTTTTCAAGAGGAACCTGGGAATGACCAGGACTGTACTCAGTAGGTAATTATCTTCTTCAATTATTCTCATGAGTAGTTTGGCGCATGTTTGGTCAATAATTTGTTTGGCCGAATCAAGATTGCAACTTTAGACTGCTGTGGTTATGCCAATAATATCAAGCATCCTTCGATGGTATCTTCTCATGATGGTATATTCACAGCTTCTTCTTGTGAATGAAAATTATCCTTCTTTCCAAGATCGTCTAAGGTCCAGAGGACCTGAGACTTTTGAAAGTATGAAAAAGTTATTTTTACTGTAAGCTACAGAACTAAAAATTCATTAATACTGGAACAAATTTTGAATAATGATTAGTTTTTCAATCATTAGCTATTAGCTTTAAAAGAAACCCAACTTTTGCCGGATGGTCAACTTCCAGACCGTACCCAGAAAAGATTTGATTTTTTGGCGGAGAATCGGTTTTTCAAAAATAATAAAAATGAAATCTCGATTTTATGGTCCAAAGTGTCCTTTCCAAGTAAATAATTTTTTGTTAAGTTTTTTTGTACGGGCTAATTGATCATAAATAAAAAATATTAACTTTGTAATGCAATTAGAAATAAAAAAAAGTTTCATGAATAAATTTATAAATTACGTTTTCAATTTAAAAAATTTTTTAATCAAAATCTTTGAAAGGTAATTTTAGCAAAAAACAAAAAAAATGTCAAATTCTCAATTAGAAGGTAACTAATCCAAAAAAAACATACTAAAATCTATACTTCTTGATTTTAAGAAAGCGAATCAAATACTCAGGTAATCCAAGACATAATTGGTGACTTGGTTGATAAAACTGTAGCCGAAGTTGAAACAAATGAAAAAAAAGAAGAGATCCAAGGCGAAGATGACAAACAAGAAGTTTGTCAAAACTTTGAAAAACTTACAATCGAAGAATCTGATAAAACGGAGAATAATCAATCTCAATCAAGCCCTCCTCCATTAGTTCAACCATCTCGAACAACTGAGAACAATTTCTATCAAGTTAAATGGATTAACTTTTATCATCAAAAAATTCCAATAATTCTTCAAAACATTAATGGTCCATGTCCATTGATTAGTATTTGTAACGTCCTTTTACTCAGAGATCAAATGCATTTTGTTGAAAATGTCGAAGTTATATCGAACGAAAGCCTTATGCAAAAACTAGCCGATGTTCTATTCAATGTATTTGTACCTCGTTTACAACAAAATGCTTCAAAAATGAACATGAGTGTCGAACAAAATATAAATGACGCATTGTCTATTTTTGAAAAATTACAATATGGTTTGGATGTTAATGTTAAATTTTCGGGTTGTTCAGACTTTGAATACACAAAAGAAATGGACATATTCGATTTATTTTCGATTAATTTGTATCACGGTTGGCTTATTGATCCTTTAGAAGTTGAGGTTCATCAAAATTTAGCAGATAAAAGTTACAATAAGATAGTCGAGATAAGTATAAACGGAACCGAAAGTGATCCAGAAAGAGCTGCTTTGAAATTATTGGTAGACGATTTTTTGAAAACCACAGCATCTCAATTGACATTTCATGGTCTATCTGTTTTACACACAACTTTAAAACCCCATGAGCTAGCCATTTTGTTTAGAAATAATCATTTTTCAACTGTATATCGACATCCTGAAAATAATTGTTTGTATACTCTTGTTACGGATAGTGGTTATTTAAATCATGCCGAAATTGTTTGGGAAACATTAGAGAATATTGAAGGTGCAGGAAGATTTTGTGATTCAAAATTCAAGTTAGTCGATGGACAATCAAAAGAGGCTATAGCTGTACCACAAGAAAATTTTCAAAATGAGTAAGCTCGATTTAATACTCAACACTTTAGTTTGATGGTTATTAATATTTTTATAAAGTTATTTGTTGGCTTTATCATTACAACAACAAGAGGAACAAGCTCAACAACATGAGGAACGAGTTCAACAGCAACAAGCATCACGGTAAATTATGTTAGAACTATAACAAGAGTTTATAAGGCTATTTTTTTTTGGTTTTTTTTCTAGAAACACACAAAGATCATCACCTGGAAGACAAGAAAGACAAGAGAGTCCAAAGAAAAAAGACAAAGGAGTAAGTGAAAAGAAAAAATTTATTTTAATTATTTTTAAAAACGAGATATAAATTTATTTCAAAATTATTTCAAATCTCAAGAGATTAAAGGTTTTTTATTTTCTTTTTTTATTTTAAGTGCCTAATAATGTGAATGAACCATGTTGAAAATTTATTCTTTAAACGCACAAACGAAACAATATTTATTTTCATTCAATAAAACCATGTAAATTTTTTTGACAATTTGAAATTTTATTTTTTTTTTGTTCAAAAGCCGATTAGATTTATTTAAATTTTTTATTACAATAAACGATATAATCACAATATTTTTTTATTTTTGTTCAAGGATTTATTTTATTTTGAGTTTGAAATTTAAATGAATGTTTTTAATTGGTAACAAAATTTCATTTCTTACCAATTAATTAATGAACTTGAAGTTTAGGTGCAAAAAGAATCCACGTTTTTCGAATTAATTCAAGTCACATTTTTGTAATCGATCTCAGAATAGAGAGTAATAAGCTGTGAGGCTTAATTAAGTCAATTAATTAAAAAAAGAAAGAAAATACATTTAAGCAAGAAAATACGATTAGTTAATAAATCTAATCCAAAGATGTTTGAGTGTACCGTTCTTAGAGCACTTTTTTAAGTTAAATATTCTAGTTGTAAGGAAGAGAAAAAAAGGAACAGGACATTATACTAATCAAGTCTAAAGTTTCAAATCGAGCTATTACATTATTGGCAATATCAATTTGTAACTAACGTTATTTAACGTTTGGTTACGTCAAGTTACATTATTTGGCGTTGTTTAGCGTAAAATATCGTTAATTATAAATTGATTGACAATATTGAATGTGATTGGTCCTTTTTTTATTGGACACTTTTAAAGTGAGAAAATATATTCAGGGGTAGATTTTACAGCACGGCTTGTGAAACAAAAAGCGTACCTTACCTGCGAAGTGTACTTGCGGTTCATACCAGCGTACCGAGCATTATTTAGTTTGACAAAATTGGCAAGTTCCAAACTCTCTTTATCGCTCTAGAATTTAAACCTAAATTGGTAAGAGATCCAAAAATGCCCAACAATTTTTTTGAAGTTTTCCTCGTAACTAAGAATTCTCTATCGTAAATTTGGTCGCTTTTATCATTCGTTTTTTTATTGCGTTTTTAATGCCATAACAACACGTGGCTTTCATTTGACTGCTTACTTTCAGATCCTAGCCTAAAAGTAATTACTTGAACCTTCCCTAAAAATTACCCAAGTCAATTTAAATTTACTGTAAAACCACTGTAATTTGAACTCAAAAAGCAAACAGTAATAATGCATTAATTTTACATTGATATTACATTAATGTAATTTTACTGTTGTTTGGTTAAGTTCTAGCTACAGTGGATCTTCAGTAAATTGAAATTGACTCGGTGATTTTCATATATGGAAAATCCAAAAATACACTTTGCTCTGAGAATCACCTTGTGAAGTTCTTTAGGATCCAATTAGTAAATGAAAATCTTTTTATCCAAAAAATGACAATTTTCTAAAAGAACTTTAGACTTATCAAATATAAATTTTTTAACTCAAGTTTTCTGGGTATTCACACTTTTGACGTCAATTAAAACGTATCATGCAAAGATTTAATGTCACGATTATTATTTCTTTTTCTAAAAGTATAAATTACCTTTCTTGAGTAATTTTTCAAATAGACTCTTCGTTTTAACTTATTTAGTAGCCTTTTAAATTATTATTATTTTTTTTAAGGCTTCCGTAATCTGAAAAAATTTTCTAGATTTTTTTTAAAAAATTTAAAAATGACATATCGGAATAATATTAGTAAATATTTACCATTCCTTCATGTTTACTTAAAAAATATGCTATAAGTTTAAACAATTCACAACTGGAATTTCAATGATGATGATGATGATGATGTAATATGAAGTAGTAAAAATTAAAATTCACATTTTTAAAGATTTTCAAACAATTATTTTAAGAAAGATCTTTTCTTTTTTTGGTTCTCAAAAGTAAACAAGAAACAAAAAATTAATTCTTTTTGAACATTAAACAGAAAGCCTCGAATTACATGTTAAATTTTCTCTTTTTTATTTTTCTGAAACATTTGCATCACACTAGTTTCACCATGGAAAACGAACAAAAAAAAAGTAACAAAACATGAAACTAAAAATTAAATCAAAAAATGCTCAAAATCAACATTTCCTTCTTTTTTTTTATTTTTAATTAAGTTTTAAAAATATAAATATAATGCAATTTATTTATTTTAACTTAACTGTCTTCTGATTTAACTAAAAAACAATTTCATTCACTAAGGTTCTCACGAAATGTTTTTGTTTTTGCTCTCTTTATACTACAATATTGTTTTATTTTAAACATGAGTTTTTATGTAATCAATGTTTCCTTTAATCGAGTATAAATAGAAATCTTTTTTTGAGAACAAACTTACCATCACTCATCATTTTAATTACAATTCAAACTTTATCAGCTTATAAAAAAATGAATAAAATTCTAATTGGAATTTTATTAGTTACACTAATAAATCGATTGGACGCATTTTCAGGTTTGAATCGGACTCTTGTATTAAAAGTATTTATTAGAACTAATATTTCTCAAAAAAAAAAGAATGTAGACATACCCAACATATGAATTTTCCAAATGAACCAAACGTTCCAAATTGTATCGCTTTGATTGCTTATTATCAATCTCTTGGTCAAAATCCTCAAAAATGGTGCGAGAATCAATTGAATTATCAACGATGTTGTCTCACATGCCAAAGTATTAGGAAAATAATTTTAAATTTTGGTTTTTGATTTACAAGATTTTTTTTCAAGACTATTTGAGGGTTCCATTTTGTAGTGATATTGCAAGTGAAAGAGACTGTCAAGTCAGATCTTTTTTAGGATTATGTGACTCTTTGTTATCGAATAACATTCCAGTTAGAAGTTATTGTCAAAAATCATGTGGCGATTGTAAAATCTCAAATCTTTCGTGTAATAACTTGTACACTGGATGCTTTTCAGGAGTATGTACTGAAGCGTCTTACTTTACAGTTCAAAGTATAAGTTGTGTTTGCCCAGCTAATAGAGGTGGTCCATACTGCAATTTAGGTATTTCATTTCCCATTTTTTTAAAATAAAAAATCAATTAATTGTAATTGTAGTAAACCCATGTACTCAAAATCCATGCCATAACGGCGGAGTATGCACTCCTAATTATGAAGAATCAGAAGCGGCCTATACATGTAGTTGTCCGACTGGATGTAAAGGAACCAACTGTGAAGTATGTGAATCAGCTTGTACCAATTTTTCATGCTTAAACGGAGGTTATTGTGCAGTTAGACTCGATGGAACTCCATTTTGCGTGTGCACCAACTTTTACAACGGAACTTTTTGTGAAAAACGTAAATTTTTTAAAATTTTCATCTTAAATTTTATAAAAATTATTTCTTAAAAGTTATAAATGCATGTGAAACAAGTCCATGTTTAAACGGTGCTGAATGTGTTCCTTTGTACACAAATCAAGCAACTTATACTTGTAAATGTCTACCTGGTTGTTCTGGTTTTAATTGTGAAAGATGTAATACTGGTTGCAATAACTTTCCTTGTATTAACGGTGGATACTGCACTTTGAATCCAAATGGATTACCGTATTGTATTTGTCCGTCGGGTTTAATCGGAACTTTTTGCGAAACAAGTTATATTTTTTCCAATTTATTAATCTTGGTCTCAAATTGAGCTAATTTTTTTTTATTAGGAATTCGAGATTCTTGTTCATCAAGACCTTGTCTAAATGGAGGCTCTTGCCAAAATTGGTACAATATGGACTATCGTTGCATCTGCCCACGTAAATATTTAAAAATAGAAAAAAATAAAATTTTGCTAAGATTTTATTTTGTAGCTGGCTACACTGGAAGAAATTGTAACTTTTTGATTCCATCAGATATTTGTTTGAGAGGAGATTTGGACAGAAAGTTATGTCACGATTGGAGATCATACGGATTTTGTGATAACACATATCTTTACAATAACATACCAGTTCCAATGTATTGTCCTCAATCATGTGGTGTATGCAATTTTCCGCCATGTTTAGATGTTGATGTTAATTGTCCATTTTGGGCTTATTGCGGACTATGTGGTCATTTGACACAAAACTTTCCAGGTCTGTGCAAAAGATCATGCAATACTTGTTAAACTCTTCTTTTTTTTTGTTTGGCTAATAATGATAAAAGAAAAAAATTGCTTAGTACCCATTGTAATTATTTATTTCTTTTTAAACGATTTTATTAGTTTTAGACCATCCGATAATTAATGTTAAATAAATTATTTTTTTTTAAAAAACAATTTTATTTCTTTTAATTAAACATGCAAGTGTCTATTTGGTTGGTTTAAAATGTTTCAAAATTTCGGCGTATTCTTTTGAATTTGCAGGAATAATGTATTCTTTGACCCAAACTGTTTTATCGTTCAAAATATCCGTGCTTAAATTTTTAATCATTTTTGCTTCTTTTTTTGTTACAACGTCTAAAATATCTTTTGACTCAAGATAAGGATCGAATAAATTATATTTTATCAAAGGCTGACTGAAAGTAAAGTTGTTTGGTGTCGTGTGCACATCTCCTTAAAAAAATAAAGTTAAGCTAAAAGCTGAGAGGCAAAATTTTCTAGCTTACCGGCATCTGTATACACAATATTTGAATAATAGAAATTTTGAGCAGGCCTAGGGATATCATAAATTACTTTTACAATTAAAAATAAATCAATTTAGAATATTCTTATTAGAAATGATAGACTTTTACCTGTCATTAGTGAATAGGCTCCCGGACGATAGTTTGATAACATTTTTAAATGCTAAATGTTTTTTTTTTTTACGACAAACAATTTAAGATTTTTTTTCCTCAACCAAGTTTTAAACACAGGTAAATTTAGATTTAATAGTTTGAACATTATTTTTTTTCGCTATAAATTGAGTAATTAAAAATTTCGACTAGTCTCCCGGAAAATTAAAAGGACGCCTATGAAGGTATATATTTTTTGTTAAATTACCTTTTGGCATCAAAACACAATTAGAAAAAGTGGTTGGAAAACAGTTTTATTTTTTTTGCTCTCAACTTTCATACAACTATGTTGTTCAATTCTCATTAAGCTTTTTTTCTTTCTATTTTATGTTGCGTCAGTTAAAGGGAACGCATCATAAACTAAACTCATCGAAATAATTTATTCTTCGAAGTAATTTGAGAGACAGACTTTCACTTAAACCTATAATTGTCATTGACAATTATGTCCCCATTTTTTCATAAATTTACATTCATGTACACACGTTCCAATTAATCTTCGAAGACCCTTTACCCCTTACTCTCGTGCTGAAAAATGTATTAGGTTAAGATTTTATCAAGCTGTTCATATTAAGGTTCCATTAATGGTCCTAACTAGAATATAATTACAAATCTCTATCAAGTATTCCTTCGTAAGAATCGTTATACATTCAAAACTTGTCTTTTGGTAATTGATTTTAGATTTAAATCGAGAGAACTATCATTAGAATGAATAAAAATTTGAATGCATAATAATGTTTTGAGAAGTTTGGATTGAAAAATACATTCTAGTTAGCGATAGCTTTTCTGTATGAAAAATTATGAATAAAAGGAGAAACGTTTTTTTGTCCAATTGACAAAAAGTTTTTCATAAATTGTCTCTTTTCTATAGATTACATTTATAATTAATAAAAAAAGTTAAAAAATTTTCTCTTCATTTTTCAGTTGACAAATAATTGTGAGGATTCAACTATTTATTTGCTTTAATCGTTGGCGAAAATAAAAACAAACAATAAGAAACAAAAGAGAGAGAGGGGAGAGTAGTAGAAGAGGAGTGAATTATCGCAGCGAAAGACTTAGAGATTACTGTTGAATATTTAACTAAAATTTTTTAATGAATTTAAAAGGAGAGGTTTTGAAAAAAAATTTAATTCTCAGAATTTTTTACTGTTGCGGCGCCACAGTATATTTTAAAATGGTGTGGCGACCGCCACACTTCGCCTAAATGGAGCTACGCCACTGATTGTCAATGAGAAAAATGAATCTAAGGTACGGCAACTCCTTTTTAATCTTTGAAAAAAAAATTAACAAGTTTAGTTGAAACAACATATAATTAAAACATATTCGGTTTTCATAAAACATAAATACAAGCTATGCAATGTAAGTATACTTCGGCAGTGGCGTAGCTAGAGATTTAGTTGACAATACTAAAAGTAAACGTCCAAATATAATTCAGAAAGAAATTTCGAACTAGATTTTCGATCCAGTTTAGGCAAACCAAATGTCAGTTCTTGGTGTTCATATTTGGAGAAAGATATAAATAAATTAGAGAAAGTGGAACGAAGAGCAACTTAACTGATTCCAGAACTACGTGGCTTGGATTACACACAACGCTTGTCTAGACTGGATCTAACTAACTTCAGAACAGGAAGATTAAGTGCGTACCTAGTTCAAATTTATAAAGTGGCAAAGAAATAAGAACATGCAGATCCGCAAGCAGAAGATTTCAAAGAAGAAATAGTGATTGTCTTACAAGTGAATAACTAAAAAATTGTATTATTGTAGATTTAACTATTTTTACAAATATAGTTATGAATGAGTTGAACAGACTTCCAGATGAGATGGTAAACGTAAAGAACAGAACCTCAATAGTTTCAAAGCTAGATGTTTGGTTGTCGATACAAAAAGAAACGACTGCTAAAGTTCTTTAGAGTTATGTTTGGATGACATCCAAGCTGCATTTTAAACTAATTCTTCCACTACTCCTATTAAGGAACAAAAATTTGCTCGAACAAATTTCAATACCAAAGTAACTTTTTGTCCTTTTTAGAAGCAAAATTCGAACAACATTTTGTTTCTTCTGTTTATCAGTCCAAATCACAGGCGACCTTGCGAAATAGATGAACTAATCAAACCTAAATATACTTAAAAGTATCCTTGAATAATAAAGCTTGATAAATATTGCAACGCAAAATGGTCGGCTGTTAAATGTGTCAAATAACATAAAGTGATGCATGTAACTTTTTATTGGATATCTAATTGCCTGGCTAGGGCTCAATTCATCAAAAATTCCTAGGCCGAATGTTCACAGATTATTCGAACGAATTTATGGAGCAGCGATAGGGACTCGAAACTTTACTCGAGTCATCAGCAATTGACTTTGTCTCGACTCGGACTCGAGTTGAACCGTGAATGAATAAAAATAATTTTAAATGACCCAAAAATCTTGTAATTAAAATGACCCAATATTCCAAAAAAAAAAATTTTTCAAAAGTTTTCATTTTAATTTTTTTTTCAAAAATAATTAAAATTTCACACCCAAAAGAACTTCGGCTCAAAAATTGACTCGGATTCGTAAGTCAAGTTCCAAAATTGAACTGACTCGGACTTGAGTAAAGTCTCCAGAATCCCAATCACTTCGACTCAGACTCAAGTGAACATGAAATTGTCGAGTCCCTTACTCTGAATATTTCATTTGTTAGACTTTTTTTTATTTTTGATTGAAGCATAAAAATATTAATTTAGAATGCACAGTAAGAAATTGCATCAAGAATCTTCTACGATTCAACTTTTTCTCGGAAAAATCATTGATGCAAAAAGTTTCAAAATTAAAACTCGAGTGTTTTCAACTTAGGCTTAACTCCAATATTTTAATCGATCAAAATAAAATATCAAATTGGCAGTTTTTTTAAGTATTTTTTATTAAAAACTGTTTAGGAAGAAATTTTATAAAAAAATTTTTTTATTCCTAAATCTAACCTAAAATCTTTAATAATTTATAATAAAAATAAATTTATTGACGTTGAGCAGCTTGTGCTTGTTGAGCAGCTAATAAAGCTTGTTGTTGAGCGGCTTGTTGTTGTTGTAAAGCGATAATTTGACTTTGTGTTGGTTGTTGTTGTTGTTGTTGTTGTTGTTGTTGTTGTAAAGCGATCAATTGGCTTTGGGTTGGTTGTTGTTGTTGAGCAGCAGCTTGTTGTTGTTGTAAAGCAATCAATCGGCTTTGGGTTGGTTGTTGTTGTTGAGCAGCAGCTTGTTGTTGTTGTAAAGCGATCAATTGGCTTTGAGTTGGTTGTTGTTGTTGAGCAGCAGCTTGTTGTTGTTGGGCAGCTAACATTGCTTGTTGTTGTTGTTGGGCAGCTAACATTGCTTGTTGTTGTTGTTGTTGAGCTAAAATGGCTTGTTGTTGTTGTTGTTGTAAAGCAATTATTTGACTTTGGGTTGGTTGTTGTTGTTGTTGTTGTTGAGCATATAATTGACTTTGAGTTGGTTGTTGTGGTGGAGCAGTGTAAAATCTGCTGGCAGTTCTATCTGGCAATTGTCTAAATTGTGATTGTAATGGTCTAACTTGATCTGGTAAAATGGCTTCTTCTCTAACAGTGCTTCTTTTAACTTCCATGGTTGGTCTTCTAACTTGACGAGTGGTAGCTCTTACTGAACTACATCTAACAGCTCTAATAACTTCAACTGGTCTGCATTCGACAATTTCAACTGGTCTTTCGCAAACAATAGTTCTTCTTCTTGGTCTTCTTTCTTTAACAACAATTTCGATGTTACATCTTGGTTTTGGTCTTGGGGCATAACAACATACTGGTTCGCATACTGGAGCACATACTGGTTCGCATGCTGGAGCGCAAGTGTAAGCTCGTTCATAGCAGCCTAAAATTAACTATTATTTTTTTTTTTCAAAACAAAAATAATTTCAAATTTCCTTTACTTGATGATGAAAGTCTAGTGAAAGTACGTGAGTAAGACATTTTAAATTTTTAAACGTTTACGATTTTAGATTCGAAAAAATTTATGGATTTTTAATAGAAAATGTTTAATGGAATTTATATTCAGCATTATGTAATGCTTGATTGATTTATTGATTTTTTTATTTGGTTATTCATATTGAAAGTATGCAACAAAAGAAAAAAAAAAGTCGAGGAAAAAAAAAATATTTTAATTGGTAAAAAATTATTCAAAATTTGATTTAAATGATTCTTATGCATTCAAATTTGAAATGATCAATTCATTACTATTGAAACTATTCAAAACAAAACAAAAAAAGAATCATATAGTAACGACATGTATCAATTCTAAATAGAATCTATTCACATTTTCTTTATTCATTTTAAACATCAATGGAATTAGATTTAAATTTTTTAATTATTTTTTATTTCTCCCTCTCTCCTTTTTTTCTTTGAAATATTTTAATTTTTGTAATCGATTCTTTGTGAGATCGTTTCATCGATAATTTAGTGATTATTTGTTTTCAAGTCTTATTAAACAAATTTCGATAAAATTAAACAAATTTTGTAAATTTTGCATACAATTTAGAATTTTTTTTTTGATTGTATCCACCATGTGCTCTTTGTTTCTATTTTTAATTTTCAAAACATTTATAAAATTGTTTTGATGGTCTAAAATTAATTAGTGTTTGTTTATCTGATTGTGAAATATGTTCTAGAATATTACCAGTCGTGTGTTTAAGTCATGCTTTTTGCTGAATATAAACAAAAATTTAAAAATCATTTGGTCGGCTTTTCTAATCATGTCAACAATTTTACGTGTTTCTTTGATAAATACATATTTTCATCAGATTTATTAAATATGAAGGTACAGTCTACGCTCGAATTTATCACGGCATATATTTGTAACTATTCAGATTTATCCCCAGAAATTTCTAGAACCAATTTATTCTAATAAGCATTTATGACATTCATATTTGTCACACTTATCTGATGGAACGAATGGGGTGATTAAATCGAGCGAAGACTGTTTTAAAAGGGTTTCTATTCGGCTAAAAACAGTTCTTGCCTGGAGGTATCCAATTTCCAAAAAAAATTGAACAGATTGGAATAAATGGAAACAGATTTCTAAAAAATTATGAAAATCCATGCTTATGTACCCATTAATTTTAAGGCATTTGAATATGGGTTATCCAGAAATTTTGGATTTCAGGTATGGGGTTGATTTGGGAAACCCGTAGAATGTGGGTTTATATACTCAAAACCTAATTTTTGTCGAAAAAAAAAACTACAAAAACCTATAAAATACCCATATTTACTCATACCTAAAATCCAAAATTTCTTGGTAACCCATACCCATCCAATTCTTTAAAATTAATGGGTACATGTATCTGTGCAACTCGAAGAATTATGGGAACCTAAAATTATTCAAAAGAGATTTAAAATTATGAATACAATATACTCTTTTTAAAACGGAACCCTAAAAAAGGATTCCGAATTATTCTATTCCGATATTTTGGTTATTGGACAATTTTCAAAGGATCTATTAAACTGGATATTTTTTCTAAAAATAAATTTTCTTCATTTTTTTGGTAAACGAAATAGCCATAAGGATAATATTGTCAAGCATAACAAAAAATAAACTGGGGGCATGCTCGCATTTCTAATTGGTTAATAAAAAACTAGCCAATCAGAAACGTGAGCATAACCCGAGTTTTAGGTTTAGTTACATGTAACATTTAACGAGAATTTATGATAAATCTTGTGTTTCATCTACAGTTTTTTAATACTCTCAATCTAACCTGGAAAAAATTTACATTAAAAATATTCAATAGCGAGTTAAGATAATTTGTCCGAAAACCGAATTTTGCAGATAATGGCGTTCCGATATGTCGAAAGTAGACTGTATTAGATCGAAAGCAATAAAATAAGTTCTCTCTCTGAATGAAAAAAAGTGACTTCAAATAAGATTAAATGTTTTGTGAGAAGAGTTATCAGTGTACACATTGAGATTTCTTTTTGACAAACAGAGAAAGAACATCAAAGAAACTGCTGCACGGCCCCTGAAAAAAAGGTGTACCATCGAACCGTACCGTACCATCGTACCATAACGTTTCGGAGCGTACCATCGTACCGTTTTTTGAAATTTTGAAATTTTAACTAAAAATGGAAATTTTTTAATTTTTATTTTCCGATACGGTACGGTACGGGGTACGACTTTTTTTCAGGAGCCGTGCAGAATTTGGTCAGAGATTTTATTTTCAGATGTGTATAAAGTTGAAATACTTAGGTATCGATCAGAAATATTCGTTCTGCAATTAACAAAAGTTTTTCAAAAGTGCCAAATTGTAAACAATTCATTCTAAAATTTAGCATGAAATCCGCGCACATCCGGAAAATTATAAATCGTCATTTTTTTGGCTCTTAAAAATTTCATAATGATTAAGTCACAAGATATATCAAAAATTTAGGATTTTTTTTTTAGGCTGACTAAAGGAATAATTTAAAATTAGATTAAATCAGAAGCCCGAGTAGCTCAGTTGGTTAGAGCGTCGTACTTATAAATACAGTAAAGCGATGCGAAGGTCGAGAGTTCGAGCCTCTCCTCAGGCAAATTTTTTAATAATATATTTTAAAATAAAAAACAAAAAAAAACAAATCAAACTTTTCAATGTTTGTTTGTATCCTGGTATCTACTAGTATCTAATAATAATGAAAAAAAATGTATCAAAAAACAAGACTTGATTTTTTGCATCAACTAAAAACACTAAATTTTGGATCAAAAAAATTTGCCTGAGGAGAGGCTCGAACTCTCGACCTTCGCATCGCTTTACTGTATTTATAAGTACGACGCTCTAACCAACTGAGCTACTCGGGCTTCTGTCTAAAGAGCTTGATTTTTGATTGTCATGAGACTAAAAAAGTTATAATGTAAAATATTTTATTGAAAAAATATAAAAAAAAAACTCATTAAAATTGAATTTATAATTATAGATACATTTAAAGCTTATTTTCCACATAGACCGCAAGATTTTTTACATTGTGATCCTAAAGTGGAACACAACTTAATTCCACTTGCTAGTTTACACAATTTAGTATTATCCTCACAAGCTTCATCACAAAATTCTCCATTAAAATTGTCCATACATAAACAACTAACTTTTAAATCAGTTACCTCGAATTTACATAAACCATTGTTTTTACATGGACTTGATGAACATGGATTTTCTAAAAAAATTTACAAATTTTTTAGACATATTTTGTTTTAGATTTTTTTATTCGCATACCTGATTCGCAAAATAAACCATAATGAGTAACTGGGCACGAACAAGTAAAACTTATTTCTGAACTTGAGTCAGCAACTTTACAAACCCCTCCATTTTGACAAGGATTTGACGAGCATGGATCTTTTTGATCACAAAATTCGCCAGTAAATCCTTTTAAGCATAAACAACTTGACTTTTTTGTTTCAAAATCGAATTTACAAAGACCGTAATTTTTGCATGGATCTTTGGCACATGGGTTCTCTTTATGAAAAAAAAAAGTCAAACATAGTTCGGGATTTTAGATAAAGGGTTTATAAAAACCATTTTCGCAATTTTGACCATAAAACTCAGCTTCGCATAAACAAGTGTACAAAGTTTCAGAGCCAGTTTTAACTGATCTACATGTTCCATTATTTTTGCATGGAGTAAATGAACAAGGATCCTGTTCTTCACAATTTTCTCCAATGAAACCAGCTTTAAATTCAAGATTTTGTTAAAAGTTATGATGGTATCTATAGGAATTAGCTTACGTAGACAAATACAAGAGTGTTTGTTGGCTGAATCTTTAATGCATAAACCTTCATTTTTGCATGGATTAATTTGACATGGATCGATTTCGTTTTCACACAAACTACCAGTGAATCCTTGTAAACATGAACATGAGGTCTTACCATTTTCTTCGATGCATTTTCCATTTTGACATGTTTTTTCATCACAAGTAATCTCACCAGTGGAAATTACTAAAAAAAATTTATGTTTAAAAACCCTGCATATTTTATTGGAATTAATAATATACCATTGGTGAGCTGTAAAAATGCTAAAAAAAGTGCCAAATTTCGTACAAACATTTTTATTTTTAGATTTGAGTATTCAAAAAATTTTGATTTTTCATTTTTTCGATAGTTAAAACTCAATTTATACCAGTTAGAATTTTTTTATTTTCAGTTAGAAAAGCATTTCTGTGACAACAACAACAAGGCTTTTGAGATATTTTTAACGTCAAATCACGAATGTTAGAAAATAAATTTCAATGTAGCTAAGCCTATATGGAAACATTAAATTTTTTTTTATTTGATTCATTTCAATAGAGAATTATATTTGAAGTAAAAAATGTTTTCTTGTAAGGATTTTTCTTATGTAATAGTTTGTATTATTACATTGTTGGATTTGTTACGCAATCAATATAATGAAAAGAAAAAAAAATATAATTTTAGCTCAATTTTTTAATTTCAGGATTTAAGTAGTTGTGTTGTACCAGAAAACAGTATCTCAGAACGGTTCAAATTTTTGAAATGAAAAGAGGGAATGACTTAAATTTCTATGCATGCTTAAGGATCTTTCACAGGTTCATATATTTTGATTTTACAGTCTCAATCGCAAGTTATCAAAATATTACATAAGATGTAGGTACCTGAAAATACATGCTTATTTTTTTTTCTTGTTTCAAAAAGTTCTGTTGAATATTTTTTGTCACCGCTACTTTGAATTACGCCAACTACAGTAAATTTTTGAAATAAGTTTACATGTTTCAGAGATTTGCTTAAGATGCTTTGGTGTATTGACAAAGCACATACATTTAAGCAAGAGTGTGTGTGTGTTTAAAAAAAATAGCTTTTTAGGTTTCGTTTTGTAACTTCAGGACAAGAAAATCTTTTACCATTTATGAGATCTTGACTGTTTAAATATAGCACCTTTACACTTGGTACCAAAAAGCGGAGTGATAGGGGTAAAATTCTTGATTTTTCAACCCCATCAAAAAATTGATTACAGCTATTATGTCGAGAATGACAAATTCAGATAGCGTGGAAGTTTTGCTCCGCGCGCACATTATCTTTTTATTATTACTTCATTATTCGATTGAACTTTTGAGCAAGCTTTCAACTTATTTGAGAAATATACTGTGACATTGAAAACATTCATCAATCAAAGAAAAGTTTAATTTTTTTTAATTATCCAATTTTACTATGGCGTTTCGCCACAATATAGCTTATCAACTGTACCTACACCATACGCATAAACCCAAAAATTTTGATGTAATAATCTAGTAGTTCAGATGTTCCAAAAATGTGTTGGCTAATGAGCCAACTGGTCTAAAACATGAACGGTAAATTTTCATACCAGAGGTTTATATGTTAATTGTAGATCATAAAGTTTGTTTCAAAATGCTACCCTAAGTGTCTTGATAGGGTCATTGCTTAAGGAGAAAAATGGATTTAGTTGCAACTGAAAAATCGTTTTTAAATTCAACCAAAGCTTATTGATTCTTTTGGGAATCATTCTATCAAGACACCCTAGGTACCATTTTGAAACAAACTTTATGATCTACAATTAACATATATACCTCTGGTATGAAAATTTACCGTTTATGTTTTAGGCCAGTTGGCTCATTAGTCGATTCCAAACACTACGTTCATCCGAATTAGCCAGAACGTTCAAAAGTTTTCAGAATCTTTCATACTCAGCTTTTCGGGACTTTTTAATAATTTTTCAAGGTCATGTCTTTTTTAAAGTACAAAAAATTCGACTTTGCAAAAATATTTAATTTGAAGGATTCTTGTTATAATATTTTGAAAATTTTCAATTTCAATTTTAAATTAAAAAACAAAAAAATAAAAATTCTAAATTTCATTCATTCAAATAACTTAATAAATGGGTTCGCACGTTACACACCATCCTAGTCCTCAAGTAATAGCTTGTTCAGAAAAAGAAATAGATATTGAAATTACCAAACACCACAAATGTTCAATCGAAATCGAAGAGATTAAAAAAAATTTCAAACAAAACAAAAACTCAATGAATCCAAGTGATTCTGTTAAATACGAAACTCTCATTAAAGATTTGAGTAATTCATTGAATTTGTTACTTAAAAATGAATACTTTTTTACACAATTTAGGAATAATCAAGTACAATTTTTAAACTTATAAACAGTACCGGATCGAACAGGCAATTAGACCCGGATCCGGAACTATTTGACTGATTACGAAACTTATAAATTTATTTTTTCCAAAGGTAATAAACGCATTGACGCTAAACTCTTTTAAACTTTTAACAAAAGCATTTAAAAAACCCGAAGTAATTTTCAGTAAATCTGCAAAAATTAAGTTCTAATATCACTTTAATTTCAGCAGAAAAGAATTTTTCTAAGTTGGCTAGTACAACTATTGAATCAAACAATCAAAGAAGATAATAGAGAATGGTTTGAAAATGCTGCATTTAGATATATACAATCGACTGAAAGAAATCTAATAGATTTACTCAACGACAAAGAAATGTCAACTTGCTATTCGTTTCGTATAGACATTTTTGAATTTATTAATCTTATGTTTGAACTAGTTCCTATAGATCAGTTAGTAAATCTTCAAATTACAGATGTTGCATTGAATGCTTTAAAAAAATACGCTGATGATTCAAATATACACATTGTTATTAAGGTAAGAGATTGACCATTACTAAAAGATTTGGATTGTTTTATTTATTAATGCTTTTAAGACTTTGAACACAGCATTGAGTCGTATAAGTGATAAAATGTTATTTGATGTTAGTCCTTTAATTTTGTTTAACATGGCTGAGTATATATCAATGATAATCGATTTGAAAAATCTTCTCTTATTACTAATGACCGATTATGAAAACGAATTGATTAAATGGAAAAATAATATTATTGAAAATTTGTTATTTGTTTTGGAGAATGCTTTCAAAGAAGTTGGATTTAAAGAAGTTGATGTTCATTTTTATGAACTTTATGACAAATATATTCAGTTATTAAATGAGCAAATCGAAAATTATCCCAATATAGACGAGCAAAAAATTTTGTATTACCGAGAATTATCAAATGTAAGTGTTTTTTTTACAAAAGGATTCCCACTTATTTGCCTTTTTTGCCATAAAAACAGATGTATAATTAAAATGGACGCCCGTCAACTATCGGAAACAACCAAACATTACCGTTTTAGGCAGTTTAACAAACTTTCAAAAGGTCTTTAAAGCTATTTAAGCTATTTTATATTGAAAAAAAAGGGTGTTCTGAAATACGGACGCGGACTAGGCCAAAATTTTCTAAAGTACGGACAGTAATGATTTTTTGGGGTTTTCGGGGTCGTAGATTACGAATGATGAATTCAGATTGGGCGGAAATTTTGAATTTCCTGTACTTTAGCTTAAGCAAGTGCATGCCCTCGAATTTTCGGAGATGGATTATAGCTCAAAACTCATCGTACTTCCGAAATTTAAATGAATGATTTGTCAAAGTAAGCGAAAAATGTATATTTTGCTTACCGATTGTTTTCTCTCGTTTAACACTAAAAAGCCCGGCGTGTCATTTTAACACGTTTTGCCCTTTCAAACCTTAATAAAAATAAAACTATAAGAGCTATCGGTATGAAACCTGATTCCCAGGTGTATTTTTAAGTAAGAAATCGAAATTTTTAATTTGATTTGAGTTGCAGGAATACCATGCAAAGTAAGTATCCGATCCCAGTTTTTAGGGTATGATTTAAGAGATCTTGATGATCTGATTTCAAAAATATCTTTACTTTTGAAGTTGGTCATATATCAAAATATATAACGTTTGAAAGTTTTTTCACAAATTCTTAGTTTTTTATTACATATTTTGGTAATTTTTAGGTTAAAAATGGCTTATTTGGTTTAAAAAAAGTATTTTAAAGCAGCAATCCAGAGTTTAAGCATAAAGAAGCTTACTAAAATAAGTGAATAGAACAAGAAAAAAAAATCCGATCAGGAAAAAACAATAGAATTGACTAAAATTCAGTTTTCGACCATTATAATCATCAATTTAACTTAAAATCTTCTTTGGTTGTAATAATCGGGCTATTTTAGCAGGGCCCGATGCAATTCTCAACAAAGTTATTTTCTTCTTGCTTGATAAGAAAACCAATGTCGTGTCAAAATGACACGACCAGGCTTTAATGGTATAAAATTAATCGGGCCTTCTAGTGTTAAAAAAATCTTTGTCCGTATTTTGAGACCCCAAAATTCTGCGTCCAGCAGTCCGTGTCAGTGTTTTAGGGATAGACAACAAAAAGACAATGAGCTCCTTTTCGAGGCATGCTTGAGAACTTTTGAAAATTAGTCAGAACAATGTATAGGGTTTAACTCTGTTTTGATTTTTAAAAAATGTTGTATTTGAAAATTTAAGGGTTTGACTGATTCAAAATTTAAAGACATGATTTTAGTAAATGGTCGAAATGAATTTTTGTTAGAACTAATGGTAAAAATAATCTTGAAATCAAATAACTTTGAAATATTCAAAAATAAAGATTATCAGTTTCTTGACATGGCCTTTGACACAATCGAATCGATTCTTAACAGAAAAAGTATATTTTCAAAAAATTCAAAATTCCAAAATCAAAAATTCCTTTTTCTTTTTTAAGATACACGCATAAAATTTTCATATTTTTACCAAAAATATTGGCCGTTGATTGAAAGTAGTTGGACTCAAATTTTAAAGCATGAAAGAGTATGATTTTACTTCGTTTTTTTTTTGATCAGTCCAGTTCCGAAAAACTCGCTTAAAAAAATCATGCCTGAATTTTTTATTTTTAAAAAGGGTCATATAGCTCTTAAAATATGGTCTAATTTTTCAGAGACTTATGAATCAAGTCAATTTGATCAACTAGTCTATTATATCAATTCAGTCCAAAGTGTTTTGTTATTAAAAGTAAGCTTTTCTTGTCTAATATTGTATTGTTTGTGATTGATCATCAGTCTTTAAAAGGAGCAAAGGTTAATAAATGAAATAGACGAAGAAAGTCAATACGCCTTAATCGACATAATGAGAACAACAAAGAAAATGGAAAATTTCGAATGTTTATACACATATCTTAGACCCGTTTTTGAGAGTTTATTTACTATCGAAAAAAGATTGGACTTTAACAAATGGAATTCGAGTTTTTCAATGTTCAATTCTCTATTATTTAAAGAAAAGTTTGAATTTTTTTTCGGAAAAAAAGAATTGGTCAAAACTTACTTTGAAATGATAATGAAACGATTAAAAATCGATGAAAAAATTCGATTGGAAAATGTAACACTTAAGCCAAGAGATTTTGTTTGTTTTCATTTTATAAACGAATTTGTGGAAGTATTCAAACAAGATTTGAATAACGATCACAAGACACAAATAAATCAATATATTGATTTTTATTGGAACATGTTAGACTCATGGGATAAAAATATAGCTGGAAAAGTTATTGAAAGAATTATCTAATTTTTGTTATTGTTTTTTTTTTCTTATATTCTTCAAGTTTCCGTTTTCAAATTAATCACCAAGTTATTAAAAAAATTTAATAAAAAAATCACTTTCGTTTTTTTTTTCAAAAATGTTATAGCTTAATAAACTTCATATGGTAATTTTTTAGCTGCAATTTAATTCATCTCTTGCCTTTCATAATGACCATTTCTGAACTTTCATGAGCGTTTTTTAAGTTTTTCACATGTCTCCATGATTTTATCGAATCACTGAGGTGGCAGGTAACTCTCGGTTCAACCAAGAGGGTCTCGCCAGATTGGTAATATTATTTGCTCATTCGTACTCCAAAATACCTGATCCCTCAACTAATATCGTCTTAAATCAGCCGAAGGCACCCAATTAAATATCTTTCAAAATGTGCGATTGATACATAGGATATCCTTAGTGGGGAAGAATTGGTCGAATAAGCATCTTAAATTTCCTTTTAAATTTTTATTTTTTTGTTGAAACTTTTCGAAAAAATTGCTACGGGTTAAGTTGTCTAAAAGGTATAGTTAATCTAAAACAGTTTTGACCCGAGTAGAATGTATAACAATACAGATCAAATTTAGTCTTTAGTGATATTAAAATTTAAGAATCACAAGGAGATTTTTAAAAAAATAAATTAGAAATAGAATCGGGACAAGTTGCACAAAAAATGGGACTATTAGGTTAACACTATAAACATATTTTCCCGTCACCCAATTAACCCCTAATGGGGTGAGTCAAAAAATAGGGGCAAATTGGTTGAACGAATTTATCATTTTCAAACAAAACTGAGTCTATATACGAGTTTTTGAAAAAATAGGTCACCCGGTTAGGCCGTCTTTTAATAAAGAATTAAAAAATTTCAAAAAATATCTATGTTTGCGTGAAAAATATAGATAATTTCTACAGTAATGCGGAAAAGTTAGGAAACTCCCTGTAAATTTGAATTCATTTTTTTTGATACCGTATACTCTTGCCCACTTCTCAAAGAAGAAAGGCAAAATTGAGGTTTGTTCTATATGGAACTAATACCAGCGAAACCATGTTAAAACAATTTTTTTTAATTTTTTTAGAATAAACCTCAACTCCTGACTTAAGACTAATGGAAAGGATGCTTGCGAGTTAGAATAAAAACAAAAATATAAAATATAATTAATTAATTTTTCTTCAATTTCGAAATTAGTTCCACAATTTTTTGAATTTATTCCAGAAAAAATTAAGCGAACATTCGAGCTTATTCTTAGTCTTAAGTCAGGAGTTAAGGTTTATTCTAAAAAATTAAAAAAAATTGTTTTAACATGGTTTCGCTGGTATTAGTTCCATATAGAACAAACCTCAATTTTGCCTTTCTTCTTAGAGAAGTGGGCAAGAGTTTACGGTAATATATTATTTCGGATAAGTTAAATTGGCTAATCCTCTCTCGAATAAAATAAAAGAAGACAATTTCCAATTTTTTGATTCTGATGATTTTTGAGATATATTGTAATCAGAAAGTTAATTTTCAGAAATCTCATTACACTAAGGCTCTATTTGAGTTAAAAATGTCCCCTAAGACTCCTAAACGACGCCCAATCACCAATAAAGACAGAGTAAAGACTGTCTTGCTTCATCAACAGAGAAAATCATTGTCTAAGATAGGAGTTGAGTTAAAAAAATCAAAAAAATGTATAAAGGCCATAATTGACCGATTTATTGAAACAAATTCATATGAAAATCGGTCAAGATCTTGAAGGTCTAAGATTTCAATTCCCAAAGATAACCGTCAATTGGTCATTTTGGTCAAAAGAAATCGAACAGCACCATCTCACGCTCTTGCAAAAGAATGGAAAACATCAAATAGCATGAGAGCATCATCCTCATTGGTTCGACGAAGATTAGTTTCGAACAGACTTGGATGGAAATTTTAGATTCGAAAGCCACGCTTATCAAAGGCTCACAAAAAAGTTCGTGAATTATTTTGTCTGGGTCTAAAATCATGGGGAAAGGCAAAATGGAGACAAGTTATCTTTAGCTTCTAATTATCCTTATCTTCTTATATTGGGTACACGGTTTGTTGGTTAGCTAAAAAGATAATTTTAAATCAAGAGCATGATTTTAAAATCAAAGAATACACGTCACTATGTTTAACCAAGTAGATATTCAGCCGAAGGCGACATTAAATAATTTTATTAATAAAAATTTACAATTTAAAAAAAATTGCAAAGAACAACAAGGTGTATATTTAAATTTTTGCTATGCTCGACATTTTATTTAGTTGTACTTCAGTATTTTTTTGCATCTTAAAAAAAAGGACGGAATAATAATTTATGCAATTTTATAAATAACGAAAATCTAAATATTTTACTTTTTTTCTATCATAATATTCAACCAGATAGTAAAGTCCAAACATTAATACTCCAGCTAATATTGAAGTAGATCCTCCTAAATAGAACGCATTATCATAACTTTTGTAAATTTCGTATATTCTACCAGCTACTGCAGGTCCAGCTATCGCTGTTGCACTCATAGAGATATGATAGTAACCTTTACAAGAATAAAATATGTAAATTTTATTAAAAAGTAAAAATCTAACACTATATACCTATTGCTTGATTTCCGAGTTTAGAAGATTCTGCCAAGTCTACCGAAATAGGCACAATAAACGCCAATAAAAGTCCATCTATGATTCCTAGAATAACAATTTGAATAATAAAAGATGTATAATCTCTTGCTAGAGGAATAAAACATTGTACAATTCCGTACACCAAGTAAACAGTTGTGTGATAATGAATCCTATTAAAATACTGAAAAAATAAAAAAATAAATTTTTAATAAATTTTATGAAAGTTTAAAATTACTTTTCCCGTGTAATCGCCAATCTTTCCCAAAATCATTCCAGCTATACCAGCGCATGTAGAGAACACAATGTTTATGATCACTGGATCTTTATCTGGGAACGCTACTTTTCCATAATGATCCTTTTGGTCAAGAAAAAATAGTGAAAAACTTAACAAACCCAACGGAAAAAACTTACAATATTCACTATTGGGATAAAATATCCAAATTTCCCTATAAATGTTGCAAAACACCATACAACGAATTTTTTTTTCTTCAATACATCTATTCCAAAACTTTTTTTAATTTTTTTTTTTAGATTCATATCTTTTCTAATCGGTAATTTAGATAGATAAGTCAAAACAAGTGGTATGGTAACGGAATTTAACGCTGCTAGAAAATAAAATGTTATTTTCAAACCGTATTTATTGATTATTATCGAAGTGAATATAGGTAAAATAACAATTAGAATAGATCCGATTAAGTTCATAATACCATTTGCAAGCGATAAACGTTTGTCGAAATAATGGGGTAAAATCGAGAGTGTTGAGGCCAATAAAAATGATTGTCCCACACCAAATAAAAGTCCATAAGTTAAAAAATAAATTTGAATTCTATGTACAAAAGCACATGCTAAAAGACTTAGTGTCGATATTATACCTCCAATGAGACCAACTTTTAATGGTGTGAATAAATCGATTAAAATACTTCCAAATACACAAAAAATGTATTGAACTCCAACTGACATGCTACCAATCCATCCAGCGTACATAACATGATTTTCTGTTCCATTATAAACACGTTCAAGTTCGACGTAGATCAACGCGTAATTATTACACATTCCGATAAGAATACCGAAACAATAGCCTGTGCTTAAGACAACTAGCCAACCCCAGCCGCCTTCGCTGTGCTCAAAATTAATTTCATTTTTCGTTTCAAAATCAGTTTTTTCTGGCTTTAGATTATCTTCACCGGGATCATCTGTGATATCAAACACTTTATTTGAAAACGATTTTTTTATTTCTGTATTCATATTTTTTGTTTGTTTTAGAGTCAGTCTTAATTTGTAGAGCAAAAAAATAATTTTAAAGGTTAAAATAAAAACAAGAATGAACTTTTTAATTTTCAAAGCTAAACAATCACTCGCCTCAAGCGTGTTTTATAATTTCTCTTTTATTTAGGTTTGATTGTACGCTTTGCCTCTAGTTAGAAAAATAAAAACTTGACATATTAAACATTAAAGCGTCACTCGATTTTTCGAATACTTCTTTATCACATTAATCTTGTTTTTGTTATTGTAAGCAATCCTTGTCCCATTTAGAAATTTAGACATTCCTTACTGAAAGTATTCGAGTTACTGAATTTTAATATTTTTTGTTAAAATTATTTTCTTTGGACTAGCGAGTTGTTTTAAGAATTCTTGAAATTGAGAAACGATTATAATTTTTTAAATATTTAATTACATTGCACACCAAAAAATGAACTGCTGCAAATCTATTTAGATTTTTAAAAAAGGAAAAAAGTAGTTTGTACGCTTTTGAAAAACATCGAAAATTTAATTTTTTTTTGGATTAAAAAATAATATTTTGCTGTTGAGTTTTTGATAAAATAACAAGATGATTATATGACCGCCAAATCATTGGAGGTTGTTGACCGATTTGAGTAAGTCAGCTTTAAAACTGGTTAAAAGGTTAAAAAATAATTTCCTCCAAAATTACAGCTATAATTTCACACTTAACCCGTATCTGCCAAAGAATTGTTATCAAAAATAAGTTTTTGTTGAAATTGTAACGCTTGCTTGATGCCATGCTAAATTTTAACACATATGTCTTGAATGACTGATGAATCAGTATAGACCTCAACAAACATAGCAAAATAAAATTTTTCTAAAATTTTGAGTTTAAGTCCAAAATGTAATGGAAAAGATTCTTAAATGATTTGACATTTTTAAAAGCAATACAGTGTTAAAAAAATTCATGATTTTAATTCGATTTTTTTCAAAAATTTTGGAAATTTCGTATTTCACCAAATTTGACGATAAATTACGTAAAATAACGTTAATTTTCGATATTTTACGTTAAATGATGTTTTCTAGAATCAGTCATTTCACGTAATTTATTGTCAAAGAACAATACCGGTCTAACATAGGAATTTTGCCCTTTTATAAAATATGAACGGTAAGGAGTTAAAAGTCGTTCAAGATGTCTTATAAAAGGTCTTACAATGTTCTGACCGCGAAATTTTGTTTCCAATTTTTTTCACCAAGGCAAAAGTCGAAAAATTGTCTATGAAGTTTGCATTCTTTGCAAAATATTATTAACATTTTATAAACGCAAAATAGTTTCAATAAAAAAATTCTTATTCGAAAAAAAAGTCGGTTAGGTATTTCTTGACGCAAAAACCCAACCTTTGAACTAAAAAAGTTTTTAATTTTACAACTCAAGAGTTCACCTCGTCTTTGTTAAAACATAGAATTAAGTTCTTTTAATTTGGTCGAAATAAATAACCTATCAACTTGTTCTCTGATCCACATCCGTCATCTCAACGAAAGTGGAAATAAAACTGCCCTATTTTCCGTCGAACCTTCACCAAAAACTGGTATTTAACTTTTAAACCTTAGAAAATTAAGCTCTTATGATTTATTTTTTAAAAACCCGTTGAGGTCTAAGAAACGAAATCCATTTATTTGAATATTTGACATACCATTCGAGATCCATAGCTTGCAGTTTCCCTTTCTAAGTTTGTTTATTCACTGTCTTAATAAGTCAGTCTGAAGTTTAATAAGAAAAAGAAAATATCAAGGTTTCATTTTTGTCAACTTTGTTACCCCCTTCCCCCGCCCCCTTATTTTTGAACTTTTTTTTCATTTCAAAAGAGAAAAATCTTTTGGCTGTTTTTTTCTAATTAAGTGTTGGCATACGAGTTCGACGCGAGGGACCCGTCCTATTCCAAAAAGAGCTTGTGAATATTCAATGGTAATTTTCGCTCCAAAAAAAATGTTCAAGATTAATTTTTTTTGCAAAAACAACTATATTTCCTGAAAAAGCATCAAAAAATGTACTGTCCACCAAGTTTTCGTGGAGTGAAAGTTTGTTTGGAGTGTGAAAGAAAGAAACAAATCATATCTTTTTTTTTATCAGTGTAACTATTTATTGAAAAATAACGAGTAAAAAAAATCTTATAGACTTAACAAAAACAAAAAACAAAAAAACAAAAAATAATAAATTATTTGTTTCTGAAATTTATATTTTGTTTCAAAAAAAACAAACCAAAAACAAATTTTTCTAATATTAATTTTTACAAAAGAAAAATTGGGGAAAAAAAATTAAATTTTCCATTTTTGAGTAGCTTTAATCCTTTGTAAGACCTTCCGTTTAAATACACAGTGGCGTAGCCAGAACACAATGGGATATACGGCGAGATATGGCTAAAACTAACAAGAATTGTAATTTTCAAAATTCGTTAACAATGTTTTAGTCAAGTTGAATTAATTTAACTTAAGAATAATAAAAAAAAAGTATTATCCTAACCTTAGAGGACTTATACAGTCAACCCACACTAAAACCACGCCATATGTCTTCAAACTTGACATTGATATAACTTGAAGGTGAAATAACTAGACTTAATTTTAATGAAATAAGTCCATTTGGTAAATGGTTTTAGTTCAGCTATTTTAAACAAAAAATTTAAGAAAATGTACTGGAAAGATAAAAAATCGTGAAATCAATCGGTCTTTGAAGAGTTTTAGGCGAGAAACTCAATAATGTCTTGTCAATTCTCAATTATGTAACAATTTTAAATTGAAAAAATATCCTACTAGTCGTTACAACTTTGATAAGTTCCCTCATCAACTCATATATTTTTTATTCTAGCTCTTAAAATGTGATTTTTATGTATTTAATTTTTTTTTGTTTTTATTTGTTATTAAAAAACAAAAAAAAATTATTTTAAAAACAAATAATTTATTATTTTTTGTTTTTTTGTTTTTTGTTTTTTTTTGTAACATACGTGTGTTTTTTTACTCTTTCCCGAGTAAAAGATTGTTTTTTTTTTATTTTTTGCTTATTATAAGTATCTTTGATGCCTTATTTTTCCAGGTTTATTTTGGAAACATTTTTTGAATTAAACTTGATCAATTTTTTTCGTCTATTCGATTGTACATCTTAGACAAAAGGTTTAATTTTTTGTAAAAAAAACGAGTAAAAAAAGATTTCAAATGGGTAAAAAAAAAACTTTTTTTTTGGTTTTCTTACGAAGAATTTTTGTTTTTTTTTATTCTTAAGTTTTGAATTTTTTATTATGAGTATCGTAAGAGTATAAAGGTCTCGAACCGATTATTCGTCAGGGGAGGTTCTGAAAGAGTGTAAAATTTTAAACATGATAATCAAATTTTTAGGCAAACAAAAATTTCAAAAATGATTTTTTATGGCGAATAATCGAAAAAAATCCAAGTTTTTCACATCCAGTCCCAGGAATTTCGCTAAAACATACATACTTTACTGCTCAGCTTGTAGAAGAAAGAATTCTGAGCTAAATGTTTATTCTAGATTTTTTATTTTATGACCTATAGGAAAACTACTCTATTTTTGTTACATTTCATATATAACCAGCTTTTACGTTAAATTAAAAACCTTCAAGATAGCAGTAGTAGTACTTTGTGTTCAGATCTAACATCTATTAGAACAATTTTGGGCTTTATTAGTTGCAGAAGCTTCTAAGCCGGATAGGCTGTTTCAAATTTTTTTATAGTACCAGACCATCTAAAAAACACCGGGTACCTAAATGACTTTTTTTTTCCGGAAAAGGGTGTTTTGAAAATTTAGGTCGGTAGAAATAAAGATAGTGAAAAAAAATCAAAAAAAATTATTTACTTTAGTGAAATACAGTCGGTTTTGTTTTTATTCTTTGTCGATAGGTGTTGTTTTTCAAGGATACTTAACCCTAGGTATTTTAACCCTAGCTCCGCGAGCCAAGCTCGTTGCAGATTACACTAAAATAATAATAATAATAATTTTAATGTAAAATTTGTTTGGGTATCCTTAGGAAAAATTGAATTTATTTATAAAACTTTCTAGAAACAAACCCAAGTTTTAAGAACTTGAGAGAAGAAAAAGTACTAAACTTGAAAAAATTTAACATTTAAAATAACCATCCTTGAGTATCCGGGTCTTGTTAATCTGGTGATCACGTGTTCACCTAATTAAGTGAAAAATAGCTGATCACAAATTTGTGATCACAGATAAAAAATTTGATTACTAATTGGTGAACATTTTTTTTTTCATAATCAAGTGATCAACTTATTAATTGGTTTATTCAACTTATTAATCAATTTT
This sequence comes from Brachionus rubens, assembly GCA_022207745.1. Lineage (NCBI taxonomy): Eukaryota > Metazoa > Rotifera > Eurotatoria > Ploima > Brachionidae > Brachionus > Brachionus rubens. The sequence goes on along the minus strand of JAJVHD010000011.1, from coordinate 1,970,867 downwards.
TTTTTCTCCACTTCCGAATTCTTTGACAAGTAAGTCTCTTAAGTACGAGTCAGATGTATTATCAGTTATAATATCTGATGATATTCCAAAAACATTTTCTATTAGCCCTGATAATATATCCGGGACTTCACTTCTTATAGAGATAACGCTAAAGCCTTCGGTCAATTCGTCTATCTCTCTGTTTTGTCTGAGATTTGCGTTATATTCTTCAAGACTTAATGTTTTATTTAAACATCATCATCATCATCATGTAAAACAGGGTCGTTTAATTCCAAATCTATAGTCGTTGGATTATAAAACTCGGCAATCACCTTTAGAATTGTTTCGTAGGCATCTGATCGGGTCACCTTACGATTATGTCGCCACATAAATTCATCGATATTTTTTTTTTTTATTAGGCCGCAACTAAGGCGAAAGGGGGACTGGAGCGTCTATCATGGACCTCCAACACTCTGTTAATATCATAACACAATTAACTTTTCAATAATATACACAATTTATTTTTTTTAATTTCTTTTTTTCAATTGATAACACGATTTTTAATACCATTTGGTGACGAATGGTAAACGTCCATCTAGGGTTACAATGCGCTGTATGTAACACATCTGTCATGGACAATGGCTAGGTCAATTTTACCATTTTTTGAAAACACTTTTATTATTTTTTTTTCCTTGAACAGGGTTTGAACCAGGATCATCTTCTCCAATCACTGATACTCTAACCACTGAACCACCCCGCAGCACTATCTTTCCACTGCACTATCTTTCCAGTTAAATTCATCGATATAACTGGAAAGATACAGACGATCACATCCATACATTTCCTTAAATTTCATTTTCGCTTCCCGCCAAAGTGATTCTATTTTATTAGTATGTACGTTTTTATCTAGTGGACACACATAATTGTAACTATGGTGACGGTTGAATGACTAAAGCCCATTTTTTGTATATAGATGTACAGTTAGTGCAACGATTTTGTAACCAAAAATGAGCATCATCCTCAAGTTTTGATGAGGATGAGGATGACTGAATGAGGAGGTGCGAACGGAGGATGAGCATGAGGATGAGGATGAGGATGACTGAATGAGGAGGTGCGAACGGAGCATGAGCATGAGGATGAGGATGAGGATGACGGCGAGGATGAGGGTGAGGATGAGCATGAGCATGAACATGAGGATGAGGATGACGGCGAGGATGAGGATGGGGATGACAGCGAGGATGAGGATGGGGATGACAGCGAGGATGAGGATGGGGATGAGGGTGGGGATTAGGGTGAGGATGAGGGTGATGAGGGTGGGGAATTTTTTTTTTTATCGCATTATAATCTTCCTTTCTTAATCAAGTCATATTTCATAAATTTTAAAATTATCAATCAAAATCAATTTAAACATCGCAATCACTGTCTATATCACTGTATCACTATCTTAATCACCCGATATCATTGATTGAATAGTTTTCGACGATTAGAGTTAGGTATGAACCCTTTCGAGGTACTTAACCCGAAGAACCTACTCTTAACATAATGATGACAGTATCACTTCTAATTACTAGTTAAAACACTTTTAGATTAACTCATATCATAACTTGGTTTAGATGACTTAATTTTTCGAACCAATTGGGAACCAAGAGATGAGAGATACATTTTTTTAAGGAACGTAGACGTCTACGGGAAGGTTGGATAAATAATTCTCCCAAAAAACTGCAGTAATGATCCCAAGTATTAGTATTAAAAATTTTACTTCCCTGTAACTGATTCAATTTTTGTAACTCTTTTGCTCGTTTTGTAAAAGGATCGAATTTAAATCAAATGAAGAAACTCCTAGAACGATTACAAATATTTTATTCTCAATCATTTTCATTCAGCACTTAGCTCATCTGAACTCGAAATTGTTCTTTATACCTTAACATCACTTAACTTTCGAATTTATTCACTGTATACTTAACTCCGCCATTTATCGATTTTATTTTATACTGGTCACGGCACCACTTGTTGGCGGGCGTAATTGTAGGAATTACAATAAATAAAAGATGTTATTTGTTCGACAAAACTCTTTAACAATATAATTCTTATTATTAGTACTTCTCATAACTCTTAGATATAAAAGATAGAATGAACTAAATGCATTCTAAATATTTAAGCTTAGAAATAACCAAGTTAAGTTTATGAAACTATGCAACTGACTAGTTACAAATAGCAACTAGTATGAAAGGTCTTTTAACCATGAGAGTGGTCCGGCTCATGAACACATAAGCACCCGCTAACAAATATCTCCCTGCTCCTTTTTTTTCTATCTTCCCAATCTTTCTTTTCATTTTCCTTTGAAACGATTCGGAAAATATCTAGCAAAAACTAATTTTTCAAAATTAACTATTTTTCCGGAATTCTCGCTTTCTTCTAGTATTTCGCCTTCATTTCTCACAAAAATATAAAACTATAAAATTTTTAACTTTTTATCCTATAAAAAATAAAGGGTAACTTAAATTTTTTTATCAATTGTCTTTTCAGCTAATAGCTAATTTTTCAAAACGCTTTTAAAAATCCAACAAATTATACCTTATTAATATTATGTATTTAATAAATTCCTTTTTTTAAAATTTGTAAGATAAATCATTAAAAAATTTTTCATGAAAATTTCCTCACTTAAACTTTTAGAAGTCAAATACTGAATATAAATTTTCTATTTTTTAATTCTCTAAAAATTTTAGACTTAATGCACATCAGATGTTTACTTTTTTTCGATAAAAATTCCCAAGTACTCACCTAACGCCTATTATTTTAACAAATTTAGCAAGAAAACTCTGAATTTTTTGTTATTTATTTTTTCGTTATCTTCTTATCTTTTATGCTGAAAAAGGTCAAAAAAATGAAAAATCACTTTGCTGGGGGATATTTAAAATTTTGACCTAAAATTCGTTAATCTTATGTATGAAAACCGAAAAACCAGAAGATTCAAGAATTTAAAAGGATTTTTGTAATTTTTATAATTAAGTATTACCTTATTAACAAGTTCCAAACCAAAATTATATTTTAAAATTTTATTTGAATTTTTTTTTAGTTCTAGTTAAGAATAATTTTTTAAATTTTCCTGTAAGATTTTATTTAAATTAGCACCATATTAGTTAAATTAAATTATTATATATAATTATATTACAGTACATACTAAAACTAACTTGGACGTTTTCTTTCCTTTCCTCTTCCTTTCCCCTTCCTTTCTTATTCCTTTCTTCTTCCTTGCCCCTTCCTTTCCCCTTCCTTTCCCCTTCCTTTCCTCTTCCTCAACCTTTTCCTTTCCTTTCCTAACTTGTTTTCTTTTCCTTTCCTGAGTTTTTCTCGCGAATAAATTATCTAAATTATTCATTAAATTATTCAATAAAACGCAATTTTCAAATTTATATTTAGTACATGCAATAAAAAAAAAAATTTGATGGGCATTTTTGAACTTTTATGAACTTTTTAACGTATTATTTTAAAAATTGTTTTCTTCATGTGAAATGAGAGGAAAGGAACAGTTGAAGAAGAGGAAAGGAAAGGAAGGGGCAAGGAAGAAGTGAGGAAGAAGAAAGGAAGAGGAAAGGAAGGGGAAAGGAATAAATCGCGTACAAGTTAGTTTTAGTATGTACTGTATTATAGAAAAATTATAAGTTAGGTTAAAGCTCGTAAAAATCCAACAATTTGATTTTTAAATCAATATATAAAAATAATATTGAATAGAGCATTTAATAGGCTAAAAAAAAACAACAAAAAATAACATTTTTTTAAAACAAAATGCTTTCTTTTCTTTACCAGATTCATATAAATGTTTACTTGATAAATTTTGAATGAGAAATTAATTATTTTTTTTTAAAAAAATAAAATAATTTTATTTTTGTATTAGCTATTTAAGATGAAAATTGAATTTTTTGCGATTTTTTAAATACCCTTTCAGTCATGGCCATTCACAGGTTCCCTTCATGAACGTTCATGATCGTTCCTGAACATTCATCTTCATTTTCTTTCACAAGCTTTCCTTTTCTTTCACTAGATCTTTTATTAGTTTTAGAAAATTCAAAAAATTGACAAAAATAAAATGGACAAATACGAGGATGGCGACTATTCCACCTGTTCGGTTTCAACTGAATCAGAAGATTCAACTGATGATAGTGATTCCACCGATGAACATGAACCCGAAGTAACCCCTCTCACTTATGCAAAAATCCCTTCAATTTTTTTCAAGTCCAAATCGATTCCCGATTTTGCCACGAATTATATGATCAGGCTTTTTAAAAGATCGGAATTGCCAAGTCAATTTAATGTTAACGGAAAAACGATTGGTAATGAGAAAAATTGCCTATGAAAAAATGGATGGGGAAAAAGACTCAAAAAAAAACAATGGAAGAATTGTGTTGATGCCTTGAACAAGAAAATTTTCCAATTGAACCAAAAATAATTTGTTGTTAAAATGTTAAAATTTAAAGTTAAAGTTAAAGTTAAAATTTTTAGTACTTAAATTTTGTTTAGTGTAAATTATCGTTTCGTTAGATTAATTCAAATTGATAGTTAAAAATGTTATAAATTATTTGATTAAAATTGAACCGGTTTAAAAAAAAAATTTCTTGCAAGTCAATTTCGGACGTCAATAAACTCTATCACAAATTTAAAAAAATTAAGAACAAAATGAGTAAAATTACCTCTAAAAAGATAAACCACTCACTAATTAAAAAAATTATAACAAAAGTAATATAATTAACACTAATTAAATGATAAGTGAACTTTTAAATGTGTTTCAAAACAAATTGAAATTATCTATCACTAATTTTATAAAATCTTAATTGATTTGTTAATCAGGGAACTAATTGACATTAATCAAGCACAAAAATGTATATAAATTTGAATTACTGATTAAAGATTTTTTTTTTTTAACAATTTTCAATAAATTGTTAAGAGTAAAAAATAAATTAACATAAAAATTTTCAATTTTTTTAAAAAAAAATTTCAAACCACGAAGCAATGACGTACTCTGGCATTGCTTCTGACAACCCTCGATGGCGTTTTGTAAATGCCGTCAGAATCAACCTGAAGAGAATGAAAAATCCAGTCGGACACAAAATTATCCTTCAAGCACTGCAAACATCTCTAAAGGAATTTGCCTTCGAAAAGATAAAATTCGAACAAAATTTGGATTGTTGAATTTCACATGTCTATAGACGTCGAACTGCTATTCGATAAAGTTGTCATTGTCGACGGAAAAAATTTCCAACTGGAGGACCCAAATAAGCAACCAGATCTCTCAAGAAAATACTCGAATTTCAAGTTTCATCGTATTCCTAGTAACGTGAACCATAGAATTTTCGCAAATTATTTTGTTCAAGCTAAAGTAAAAGACCTAAAAAGTCTTATTGGACCTCAAGTGATTGACAATTTGAAAACTATTGTAACGATCGCTGGTCAAAAACTTAACTGTTACTATTGTCAAAGTCCCGGGCATACGTACACAAATTGTCCGGTTAAAGATCAAGAGTGTAGCAAATGTAGAGAAAAAGGTCATCACCAGAGACTTCTACACCAAACTACACCCAACAACACCTTACACCTTCACCTACACCAACCTACACTGATAGATACACAAACTTTTTTCACAGTACCAACTCACTAAAAAGAAATAAAAAATTTTGTTTTAGACAAATCATCTTTATTAGAATAATCTTTATTAAAAAATTAACTATTTATCGGCTAATTCTTCTAAAAATTTTATATTAGCTTTTAACAATGCTCTATTAATCAAAAGCTCATTTGACATGTTCGGTTTTCGATTGTTTACAATTTTAGTTAAGCTGAAAAATTCTTCGACATAACTGCTTGTTGAAGGAATGCAAAATAGTCGGAAAGCTAAGTCAAATAAATAAGGCAAATCATTCGAGTATTTTTTCCAAAAAAAATGAGTAGGAAAGTTGCATTCACGAATCAATGTTTTAAATCGATCGATTTCTAATTTAAAATCTTAGATTTGTTTTTCATCGTTGTCTTCGTCGGATACAGATCTTAAATTAGGTCGAGCAATTTTTGATAAAAAAGTAATTCCATCCGCATAATTTTGTGATTGAGAATTAACCGGTGCTCTTGACGTGACCACAGTTGAAACTAGAGTTGTGGTTGAGCTAGCTTGGGTATAACTTTTTGTATTAATGTTAAACTTTTTAAGTACTTCTAAAATAAGGCTTAAACCCTTTTCGAAATAGGGTTTACCAAAAGATCTAGTAGACCATTCACCCAAAGAAACAACGTTTAAAACAGCGGCTACCAAGTAAATTGGAGATTTCAACTCAAAATCGATTTTGTAACTAAGTTTCGAATTAGCGATTTTCGAAATCTATCTTCATCACTTTCCAAAACCATTCGGTCCAAATTACCGTATATTAAGGCAAGAATTGTTGGAACAACGACCGTAATATTTGAATCAGCCAATTGGAGGTCATTGGTGACAACAAAAATCGGCAATAGAATCTGTATGTAACACTCTAATTCCTCTTGCTCTACTGGACAAACATGTTGCTCGTTAAATACTCCTCTTTTATACGATTTTAGATACGTAAATAACATAGTAAATGTTGAACTCCAAAGTGTTAGAATTTTCGATTGTTTCTTTCTGTGAGCGGCCATCAAAGTTCGGCTTTTTTTTTATTTGGCTCGCAAATCGGGATAATTTTGTTAACATCTTTGACACATAATCATTTGAATTTATAGCCTTTCTTACAACAATATTTAGCTTATGGGTAGTACAGTTGAAACGAGGAATATGATTCGTTCCTAAAGGTATATCAAGATCTTTAATTATTTCCCCTCGATTAAAATCATATTCGGTTTCGTCGATGAAATTTTCATCTGGTGGGTAGAAGTTTGTCGTCTTGGGTTCATAAACAACCGGTGTCTCAAATTGAAAGTTTTCAACCTCTTCCTGATTTATTTCAGGCTCATGTTCTACTTCTTCGTCCAAGTCATTTTCTTCGTCACTTTCTTGGTCTGATTCTTTGATATAAAAGAAGTCGTTGCTATCGATCGGTTTAAAAAGACGAAGGAGGTTTGAACCCTCATCGACAACTGTACCAATTATTTTAGCCTTATTAAAGTCGAATTCGTTTACGATTTCCTCAACAGCCACTTTTATGTCTTCAGCTCGCTGACGATCTTTGTTTTACTAAACAAATTACTAACATTTTTTTAGACATATTTTTAAATATCATGGCGGCACAAACTGCTAGAAAATCTTCTTGTAAATCGTTTGACCACGAGTCGACGATTAAAGTAATGAAGAGAGCTTTTTGAAGAAAAAACGATATATTTTTTCGTAAAAATATAATGAGATTGGGTAAAATTTTTTCAGTGAACGAGTATTTGCCTATTTTTTGTCAAACACCTGTCTAAGATCTTCATCCTTTAAAGCTTCGACTGCAATATTCCTACGAATAAAAAATTTGACTAGTCTTAAAAGAGTTTGATCCATTTTTTCAATGCTGGAATTGTCTTCTCCTTGGTACTGTTTGTATTCGCGTATCCAAAGAGCAGCATTATCTTGATGTTTGCGTAAATGTTTGAGCAAATTACCAGGCTTTCCTAAAAGTTGCGAAAAAGAGTTTGAATAGTTGTTTGTTTTATCCTATCTAATTTTTAAAGAAGACTTACCTAAAAAATGATCTCCATGATAATCGCATACAATACATTCGAACTTAATTTTCTGATTTTCTTTTGTCGAATAACTTAACTTTGTAATCGAATCAAACCAATTGTAAATTGGCGTGTATTCAACTTCATCTACATCTTTTTCGTCAATTTTATACAAATAAAATTTTTTTGGTGTAAAAACACCTCTTGTAGCATCGTCCAATAATTTTTTAATCCTATCTTGCTTCGAAAGTGTAGGATTTTCTCTGCTTAGAGCAGAATTATACTGAGGACCATTTTCTATAAACTGACTACGGTTATTCTCAGTTATTCTTTCATATTCACGTTCAGAATTGACAATATTGTTATTTATTTGTTCATTGTTTAAATTCGTTTCATTGTTTTCGGGTGCACCATCTACGTATTCTTCATCGACTATTGATAAATTTTGTAAAGATGTATTTGGCCTTGGGTCACGATTTTGTGACGAATTTTCATTTAATACACTGAAATCCTAAAAAAAAACTAAACAAAAGAAAGAAAAATCTTTTTTAAATTTATTTTTACTCGGCTAACTCTTCGACTTGTCTTGTGATTAAGTTGAAATTTGACTGGTTTCTATTTTTTCGATTGAGATTCTGATAATTTTTTTCTTGTAGGATTAACGGTTTCCGAGTCAGAACTTGGAAAAACTAATTCTTCACTAGACGAACGTATTACTGAAACTCTTGAGTTTTTTTTTCTATTGAAATTTCCAACATTGGACTCTTTAGAATTTTTTGTATGAGATCTCGTTTGTATTTGACTCATTTAAATTTTGTTAAAAATTCTTCTAAAAGTAAAAAAAGTACTAAATTCTAATAATCGAGACAACACACAATTTTTTTTTGAGAGATTTATATTATTTTGCAAAAGGAGAGACAATTTGTCTAGCATTTGGATTCATTCAAAAACTCAAATTTTTTTTTATCAACTGATCCTAGAATTATTTTTAGAAATTTTTATTTAAAAAAAAAACAGCGTGTATAAAAATAAAAAAAAATGAAAACAAAAATTTTAGCATCTGTGTTTGTTTGAAACAAGGAGTTAGTTTTCATCAGCTAATTGTGTAAACTTTACTTGCAAATATTCAATATTTTGCTCTATTTTATTTAAAAGTAAAAATTTTGAAAAAAAAAGTTGGTGTATCTATCAGTGTAGGTTGGTGTAGGTGTAGGGGTAAGGTGTAGTTGGGTGAAGGTTGGTGTAGAAGTCTCTGGTCATCACGAAAGCAAATGTAATCTATTCTAAAGGCTAAAAAAACTCGTGAGAAAGAAAATTGATTATAATGACCTCTATCTAAACGAAGACGAACAATTCAAAGATGATGATCTAACAAGTAACCCGATAACCCCAACTCCCCCGCCAGGTTTATTGATCAAAAGACAGTCAGTTTCAATAGAAACAAACGACTCGAAAAAACAAAGAGACGAGATCAAAAGTGTTGATGATGATGTTTTTGATAGTGCCGACGAGGACAATCAAGATAAAAATTAAAAGTATTATTTTTGTTTTTTTTTTTATGTTTTTTTTGTCAAAATTTCAGGAACTTATTTATTTTTCGATATTGTTTTGGTTAATTTTATGTTCCTTTTCACTTATCGTACAGTGCCTTTTCATGTTTTGTCCTTCTCATACTTCCTATAACTCTTTATTTCAACTTAACTTACCCAATATGGCTATCAATCAAAAATCAAAAGAAAATAACTCGTATAACTCGCTAAAAATCATCCAATGGAACTGTAACAGATTACCAAGTAAGCTGATTTTATTTACTCATTTTCTCCAAATCTATAACCCTGATATAGTTCTCTTGAACGAAATAAAAATGAGTGACTTAGAGGGTAACTCTTTCGAAGTCCAAGGGTATAGCTTTGTTTCCAAACCAAGAACCATTAAAGGCGGGGGTGTTGCGATCCTAATTAAATGTGACATTGAGTTCATTCAAGATAAAAGTTATGATGACTTAGGTCTTGAGTTTCTTAGCATTTTAGTAAAGCTAAAGCATAAGAATGTGTCAATCTCAACTCTTGACAATCCTCCAGATAGAGATCTCTTTTTTAAACTATTTGAAAAAATTAGCTCATCCAAGGAATGGGCTTTGGTTTGCGGTGACTTTAACTCCAAAACTCCAGCGGTGGGGTGTAAAGGTAAATGTAAAAGCGGTAAGATTTTAGAAAATGTTTTAGTGAATCTTAACTTTACTCTTATAAATGATAAAAGCCCAACATATCACTCTTACAGGGTTGACCGAGTAGGACCGTACGAAGAAATCCTAGACCTAAGCTTGTGTAGAGCTAACCTCGCAGATAAAATTTCAGAATCTTCTGTTCTAACTGACTTTGATATGACTAGTGATCACTTTCCAGTTTGTTTTACTCTTTCAGAGGAAGTTTTTAGAAAGAATGAGTCAAACTCAAATAAATACAACTTCGGGAGGGCTGACTGGGATTCCTTTAGAGAAACTCTTTCAAGTATCCCAGAGATAACTTTCAATGGAGACCTCAATGTAATGTGTGATAAGATTACGAAAAATATAATTGCGGCGGCTAACTCTTCTTTTCCAAGACAAGGAACAAAGCTCTTTAAAATGCAGCTACCTAAAGGAGTGGTTAAACTCATTAAAGAGAGAAGAAAGGCTAGAAGGAGGTTTCAACAGTCCAGGCTGTCTTTTGACAAATCAGCTTACAATAAACTTACAGCTCAACTAAAAGTAAAGCTTAAAGAACATAGGAACAAAACATGGGAGGACTTCTTAAAAAGAATTGGGAAAAACCACTTAAGGAGTCGTAAATTTTGGAGCAAAATTAATAAGTTCTACAAGAAAAAGACTGGTATTAATATTCCAACGTTGGTACACGAGGGTAAGAATGTTGAAACTGACGAGGAGAAAGGTAAGCTTTTTGGCGAGACTCTCTCAAAAACATTTATTGTTAACTGTGATAAGGTAGATAAGAAGTTTGAGGAGGAAGTTGAAAGTTTTGTTGACAAGTTTTTTAAGGAATAACCTAATTGTAACCATAGTTCAATCACCATGAGGGAACTAATAGATTCAAGTAAAAAAACCAAAGAGTTTTCATCTGCAGGGCCAGACAAAATTCATAACTTGATGCTGAAAAATTTACCACCCCAGACTCTAGTAGACATTTTAAAACTCTTCAATTTAAGTCTCATTCTTGGTGAGCTTCCGAGTAATTGGAAACTAGCTTATATTTCAATGATCCCTAAAAAATGTCAGAACTCTAACGACCCAAACGATTACAGACCAATTAGTCTAAACAGCTGTCTTGGTAAAGTAATGGAAAGAATCATCCAAACAAGACTATACAAGTTCTTGGAGGAAACCAATAGGCTTGTTCAAGCACAATCAGGCTTTAGGAAGAACCGTCGAACGGCTGATAATCTATTTGTTTTAATCCAGATGATATCTGAGTCATTCAATAGGTCAAAAAAAGTCATTTCCTTTTTCTTCGACATTGCCAAAGCCTTTGATAGAGTATGGCACAAAGGACTGATTTATAGCTCGACCAGTTTTACTAAATAAATAAATAAATCTAGCAGGGCACGCCAGTGCCCTGCCATAATATGTTTTAGAAAAAAAAGTGCAAAATTAAAGAATATTAAAATTAGGATTGCAACAAAGATCAAAAACTCAAAAACGGAAACTTTCTCTTGGTAAAAAAAGTTCCCTATAAAATGTTAAAAGCATAATTTTCAAATTTGCTTTATTTTTTTAAATATTACAGCATATTTGTTTTAAAATCTTTCAAAATTTGTTTTCATTAAATTCAAAAACATCACACAATCTGAATTTGTTATTTCTGATATTCATAACGTGTTCTACGACCTCAAAAAACACTGAAAGAATTAAAAAATTTTATTAGAATTGTTTTGTGCTAAATTTAATTTAAAAAATTTCGTAATGCTGTTATGTGATATTTCAAACTAGCTGCTATTTTTAAAAGGAATATATCAAAAATTTGAAAAAGTCAAGGTACAGTATAATCGCTTTAATCCGAATACATCTTTATCCGAAATATTCTATTATTCGAACAAAATCGTAGGCTCATGGCTATGTGTTAACTAGACAATGTAAAAATTTCTCATTAATCCGAAAATTCATGTTCGGTTTATTTTGTTAGTTCGAATAAATTTTATTGGCTAAAATAGTGCATGTTGATTGTTTTATGTTTCTTTTGTTCGAAAAAATTACAAACAAATAAAAATTACATATCAAAAAAAAACACGCGTCATATAATCATAAATATAAAATGAATAAACAAAAAAGGGCAAAAGTTGAATTGTCCATTGACAATAAAAGAGAGATTTGTATGTTTTATGTCGAAAATCCAAATTACAAACAAGTTGAGTTAATTCGATATTTTTCGTCAAAATTTAATCATGTAATTCCAGCTTCAACAATGCATGACATATTAACAAAGAAAAAAATGTATTTAGAAGGACATGCCAATAAGTTTAGAGCACGGGAATCTAAGTACCCTGAATTGGAGGAAGCTCTATTTTTATGGTTTTGTGATAAACGTTCAGTTGGTTTACCAATATCGGATCAAATGTTATTGAGCAAAGCTCATGATTTTGGAGTTCTTTTAGACATCAAAGAGTTTAAGTATTCAATTGGGTGGCTCAACAATTTCAAAAGTCGTCATAACATAACTAGTAAAGTTCTATGTGGTGAAGCTGGTTCTACTGACTCAAATTTAATTGATTCTGGTCGTGAAAGTCTAAAACAAATAACGAGTCAATATGATCTTAATGACATTTATAATCTCGATGAAACTGCTTTGTTTTTTAAGTTACAACCCAACAAAACATTATCGAATTGTAAAGAACCTGGTAAAAAAGTCAATAAAGATAGAATTACAGTTGCGATTTGCTGTAATGCATCTGGGTCAGATAGACCATTACCAATCGTAATCGGCAAATACGTTCGTCCTCATTGTTTCAAAAATAATAAACCTAGTGATATTCTTCCCTATTATTCAAATCGAACCGCTTGGATGACCAGTCTAATCTTCGATGACATTTTGAAAAAGTTAAACGAACGTATTAAACAATCCGATCCTAAACGTAAAGTTCTACTGTTAGTAGACAATGCATCATCGCATAATACACAACAAGAGTACAGTAACATAACAGTGAAATTTTTGCCACCAAATTGTACTTCGGTCTTACAGCCATGTGATGCTGGCATTATACATTCATTTAAGTCTAATTACAGAAAACTTTTGGTCGAGTTTTTCTTAAATTCGATCGAAATGGTAAACAAGATTGAATTACCTAACTTGAAAGATGCACTGTACATGGTTCGTAATGCATGGAAAAAAGTTGATAATTTAACTATTTCAAATTGTTGGTTGAAATGTGACATTATTAAACATGTACAAACGCCGACAAGTTCAACATCAACAAATTCCGTTACACTTAGCTTAGAAGAGTTGTTAAGTCGTCTAAGAAATGGTTATTACAGCTATGTCTGTTCAGCTCAAGAGTACATTGATAGTGAAATCAATGAACCAACTGGTGAGTTGTTAACAGATGCAGACATAGTTGAACTAGTTAAAAAGCCAGATGAATCTGATAATGATCAAGAATGTATTCAAGAGGTACAAATCGAAAATAAAAAAATTACTTTTGCCGAAGCTGCCGAAAGTTTCAAAATTTTTTGTGAATTTGTAGAACAGTCTAAAGCTTGTTTAGACGAAGATATAGACAAGATTTCTTATTTTAAATCCCGTTTTACCATTTTAAGAGAATCAGGCATGGTTCAATCGAACTTGAATTCATTTTTTAGAACAGATTAATATTTTATGGAAACTTTTTTTATCTTATTCGTGTAAAACTCTAATTTAATTATCCTTTTGTTTTGTTTAAAAGTCTTTCAATAAAAAATTTGTAATTAATCCGAATTTTTAACTTCTATAACTTAAAATCCGATTTATCGATATATCGGAAAAATTAATCCGAACTAAATTGAATTAAGGCGATTTTTCTTCGGATTAAAGCGATTATACTGGGCACGCCAGTGCCCTGCCATAATATGTTTTAGAAAAAAAAGTGCAAAATTAAAGAATATTAAAATTAGGATTGCAACAAAGATCAAAAACTCAAAAACGGAAACTTTCTCTTGGTAAAAAAAGTTCCCTATAAAATGTTAAAAGCATAATTTTCAAATTTGCTTTATTTTTTTAAATATTACAGCATATTTGTTTTAAAATCTTTCAAAATTTGTTTTCATTAAATTCAAAAACATCACACAATCTGAATTTGTTATTTCTGATATTCATAACGTGTTCTACGACCTCAAAAAACACTGAAAGAATTAAAAAATTTTATTAGAATTGTTTTGTGCTAAATTTAATTTAAAAAATTTCGTAATGCTGTTATGTGATATTTCAAACTAGCTGCTATTTTTAAAAGGAATATATCAAAAATTTGAAAAAGTCAAGGTATCATTCTTGTATTAAAATTTTAATCATTAATGTTAAACAAAATTATTTGTTTACATTTTACTTTTATATTTAGCAAATCAATTTTATAAATAAATTTCTGAAAGAAATGAAACATTTTTAAAATAGCAGGCATTGGCGTGCCCTGCTCGATAGGCTAAATTGTAATAGTCTCAAAAGTTTTAAATATTTGCAAAGAAAATTTGCAACAAAGAAGATTTAAACCGTACATTAAAAATTAAAACTAGCATTTATTATATCGGATTCCAATAATCATGAAAAGTTATTTTTAAATGTAATTTTTTATATTATCAATCCATAATTTTTTGAAAATATTAAAATAATTTAAATTATATATATTTTTATAAATTATAAAACAATTAAATTCGAAGATCGGATAATATGTTTTATTTTACTTGTTTTTTAAATTTTTGATGCTTCTAAAACATATTATGATATGTCTAATTTATTAGACACTTTTCTTTATAAAGATTTTTTTATTAACTCGAGAAATAAAAATGCAACAACAACAATCTAAATCAGTCGAGAGTGAGCTGGAAAATCCAGGCGATGAAACCTTAGATGATGTTGATGAGTATGATCAAATCATTAAGGATACCGCACCTCGTAAGAAGCGAGATCCGGCTATAGTATACGATCTTTATTCATCTTTCGATAATTTCGCGACAATCCAAAAACAAGTTGAAGACGGTGAAATCAAGGGATCAACAATGGTGTTCAAGAAACAAGAAGACAATAGATATCGTTACTATTGTCGATTCATGAAAAATGGTTGTCAAGCAGCATTGTACATTCAACTGAACGAGGGGACAAAAGGCCATTGCTTTGTATCTGACGTCGATCACTCGAACCACCCAGACCCTCAAAGTTCAAAAGAAAAGATTGTTCAGAATTTTGTCAGCTTTCAGGCGATATATGGAAAATATCTTCAATAAAATAAAATTCCATTAAAAGAGACATTTCCCCTAACAATCCCCTCTAAAGGCTACTTTAAAATGACCCTTCACTGGTCATAATTCCTTCTTTCATTTACTTTTCAAAATTGGACAATTCTAAGGTTTTTATCTTTATATAGCTTGGTCAAAAAACAGATAATTATCTGTAAAAAGAATTTTCTCGAATAAGATAAATTATCTGAAAAATAAATAGAAGGCTCTAAGAAGATAATTAGGTGTGAACATTTTATTGAAAAAAAAGACACAAAAAAGAAAGAAGCATTTTTTACATGATTTGCAAGTCCAGGATTTTTTAAGCGGTATATAACCTTTGATACAAAATCTTAGATTGATGGTAATTAGATTTACAAACATAACAAACCAAAGAATCATTTGTAACGTCATTAGTACATTGCTTACAGATAGTTGTTGAATCACGGTTAGTACTATCTATTTGATCGTCTATTGGAACATCTCGTCTAGCTCTCTTATTTGAACTTATTTGATCGACATTTGCTTTTCTTTTTCTTTGAGCTTTAGTCGGAGCTCCTCGTTTCGGTGCGCTTTTAACAAGACTTCTACCTTGAAAATTTATTTTGACAAAACGACCAGACTTATTCTCTTGTGATGACGAAGATGAAGGTAAAGTTGTTGCTGCTGTTGCTGCCAAGGGCGTAGACAGACTTTTTCTAATAGGGGGGCTCAAGTAGAAAAAAAAATTACAAAAATTCATTTTATTTACTGGAATTGACATAAAATTATGTTTTAATTGATACAAAAAATAACATTAAAAAACAATGAGATAATGTTACCACCTATACTAAACTTGTTAAAATTTGCATATGAAAAAAGATAAATTTGCTAATTTCTGTCTTAATTTATTAACAATTATTAACGAATGCAAAGCTAAAGCTAAAGCATTCGAAATGCATTGGAGTATGCAAACGAGGCGCCGATCTCCTTTTCGATAATCATTTAATGGCCTGGTTATCAGCATGTGGTTGATTAAACCTACGCAGACGAATTTATCCATCCTAAAGCCGACTTACAGTTGCTTTCCGACAAAAGTCGTACCATTTTTGTAGAAATGAATGGTTTAACATCCTCGCCCCATAAAACAGAAACAGTCGAAATTTTTTCTCCCCTTGCAGAGATCGAAACGCCGACCCTCTGCTTGCAAGACAAGCTCGCAAACCACTCGGCTATACGGGCTATATTACCGTTAACTCTCGCAAATTAACCATGGCTAGAAGTGGAAAACCGTTTTTGATACCTGGGTCTAATATGTTTTTGACCCCAATTTTTTGACTCTTTTAAGCTCAAGTTAGAATTAGTCTAAGACCAGGGACATTTATGCGTCATCTGAATTTAAGGACATTCTTTTCAGTAAAAACTGATTTAAATGAAAGTTTAAGCATCAGATATCAATTTTTTTAGTTCTCCTAAATTTAAATTTAGAAAAAAAACTTTACTTCATTAGTGCCATAAGTATTCCCTTAATCCCCCAGTGGTAAAAATTGATATGGACCTTCCTAAACATCAAAGTTAAATATGGTTTTCTCCATGGGCGAGCGTTTACGGTAATTAGTCACATAAAGTTAACGACCCAGAATTTGTAAAATTAGAAGATGCTTTAATATTAGTAGATGAATTTTGACCAAGATAACAGTTTTATGTTACTCAAATAGATAGAATTTACTTAAAAAGTGGGTCTTGTTTAAAATCTTAATAGATTAAAAAAATTTTATATGTAAAAAGCGAAAAATATTAGCAATCTCTGCAACATATGACCAACTTTCGAGCAACTTTTAATAAAAAAAAAGAAACTCTTGGTCGTTCCTGGTAATCCATGAGAAAACCTACGGAGCTTTGTTTTCTTTAGCTGCTTGATCGGCTGTAGTATTCAAAGAATTTTTTATCGATAAATGATTGGTTGATTTAGGGAAAGAAAAGTTAAATTTTTATTGATATATTAGTGATTTATTTTTAATGCATGTATATACAGTGGTGTTATGATATTTGTATTTTACGAAATTTTACGTAAATTATAGTAAATTTACTATTTTTTACGTAAAATGAGGTAAATTTACGTAAATTTACCAAAGTAAAAAGTGGTAAATTGACTAATTTTGACATAAAAAATGATAATTTTACGTAAATTTACGTAAATTTTGGTAAATATTAAAATGTCCAAAAAAAATTTACAATAATTGTTGATAAAAACTTTATATTTAAGTCTCTTTGAAAAAAATCGATATTTACTGATACATCAACCTTTATTCTACCAACTAAAAAAGTCATTCGTACTTCAATGTTTTTTTTGCGATTCAAGTCACTAAAAGACTAACAAAGGGTCGAAAATTTTTCTGGACATTTTGATATTTACCAAAATTTACGTAAATTTACGTAAAATTGTCATTTTTTACGTCAAAATTAGTCAATTTACCACTTTTTACTTGGGTAAATTTACGTAAATTTACCTCATTTTACGTAAAAAAAAGTAAATTTACAATAATTTACGTAAAATTTAGTAAAATACAAATATCAAGGCACCACTGTATGTCAAAAAATATTTATAAATTAATTTTTTGAAAAAAATCATAATTTGGCGAGTACATGCATTAAAATTTAAAATTCAACAGAAAATTTTTGAAAAATTTTGAAGAAATGAACTTTCGAACAGGGGGGCTGAGCCCCCCTAATTTTTTTGATAGGTGGGCTCAAGATCTCGTATCTTGAAACATCCTCTTGGTTTACTGTAACTGGCTGATTCATATGAGTTGACAGTTGTATTGGCTTGATACTAAATAACTCGTTTCTTTCCCATAGATCTGTTATCTGAAGTAATGTTTGCATCCGGTAGTTGTACGTGTCTTCAGAGTCTCTTGAAACAACTTCGGCCAATCGATTTAGAATTCTACGACATTCGGTAAAGCGAGTTTTTGACGGACTTATAAAATCAGATCGTGTTGACTTGATGTGATTCATGTTTTGCATTTGTATAGTTCGACGTCCATTTGAATTTATGACAATGTTGTTTGTTTCTGTATCTTGTGTTATTTTTTGTTGAATGCTCACATGTCTCCATCTCTTGCAAATCATGTCAATGTCTATTATCGGTAGTTGTTTGTAGTTTCTGAGGTAAAATATGTGACGACATGGTAAATTGTTTGTAGAGAAATCGTAACAGTCGCAGGTATACTGATTTGAAATTGAATCGAAATTTAGACAATAGTTGGATTTGGACATGAGTTTGGTACAATCGTCTAACTCTTCAATTTTATAGAAATTCTCTTTTGACAATTCGTATTGTTCAGTGACGATTTTTGAAGCATATGGTGTACACATACGATTGATTGTTGTATAAATTGGATCTTGATTTTTCTTGTGATCGATCCTAATTGTTGTCATTTGTTTGAAAGTACGGTAGTTCATTTGCTTGTCCAGAAAGTTGAGAAGATTAAATACTCCTTCCAAGCATTGATCCATGGTTGTATTTTTTTTGATGAACGTCTTTAGGGTTTTGTTCAAAGTTTCGACGTAATTGTTGGTATCACTATTGCAAGTATATTTACCAGTTCTCATTTGTTTGACCCACATATTTTGACAATTGAACCAGTTGTTCTCCAAGTACGTTTTGTCTCGACCGTCGCTTTCCAATAACTTTTGAATGTCTTCGTAGGCTTTAGTAGCCTCGATTTCGGACTTGCTTTCCATCATTATTGTTAAGGGTTCCAATAATGGGTCTTGTCGACTTTGTGATCTTGGGGTTCACATAATATGTGATCAAGGTCATCTTGCTGGTTTTGTGACCGATGATGTCTAAAATTTTACTGATCACTGTTTTTGTGATCTTATAATTTTAAAAAATTGGATGAATTAGAAATGTGTGATCAAAATTTTTATTGATGCGATCTTTAAAAAAATAGTGATCAACGAAATTTTTAAAAATAAAGTCCAAATGAACTTTGCATCTACGCCTATTAAATCTACAAAATGTGTTCCTTGCTTATTTTACCATAAGACTTGCCCCATTTTCTAAGAGCTGTTACTGAACGGTCAATTTTCTTTTACCCCATGGGTTGACTCTTGGACTTTTACTTACTGTATTTATTTTTCCTTAAACATGGACGAAAGCGTTTACAATAAAAAACGGTAAAAATGTTAACTTAATTGCTCGAATTTAGTGAGATTTCATTAAAAGCGAGTTAACGCTGGGGGAAATAACATAAGCAAAAATTTTTAAAAGAGCTTGGACTATCAGTGTGATCTTTTTTTAAATTTGTGTGATCTTTAAAATCTTAGGCGTGATCAAAATATCTTAATATTTAAAAATACAGCGATTTTTTTTTCAATGGAGCCAATCGTTTAACATGGTGTTTTTTTTTTTTCAAAAGTTTATTTAAATTTAATCGAACGGCTTTGAGTAATAAAACTCCTTTCGCCGTTTTTTTTATTTTTTTTTTATTTTTTGTTAAAAGTATAAGTATATGGTAAAGTTGTTGTCTCTTTTTGAAAAAGATTATTTGGCGAAAAAAAAAAAAAAAAAAAGAAAAGAAATAAAAAAAGAAATTGTACAATGGTTTGAAAATTAAAAAAATTGTATTTTAACATGGTGTGAAAAAGTTAGCTAAATTTAAAGGAAAAAAAATTCCCACGGTCAATTAATTGACGGTTAATTCTAACTTAAAAAGAAAAAATTAACACTTATTTTAACACATAATTGATTAAGAATCTTAATATTAATTGTTAATTGACAAAAATTATCAAACCTTTATCTGGAAATACTTTGGATCTAATTTTTTTTTTCTACTTTTGTTTATCAATGTATATTTTAATTATCCTGTTTTTTTAAAAAAGTAGACAAAATTCGCGGCTAAAGTTTTTTATAGATTTTTTTTTCTCAATTTTAAACCGGGAAAAAAATCTTTGCAAAGAATTGTTTTGAAAAATATAGAATTGTTGCAGTTGAAACATTTTTGCTGCACCTATTATAAAAATACAGTTTGTTAGACTTTGTTACAGGTGCAGATCCATCATAAGACCAACAGAAAAAAAATTATTTACATTTTTCAAAATTGTTCTGTTTCTTTGTTCTAAACCTCACAATGCCGTAAAAAAATAGTCTTACAAAATTCGTCTAAAACAAAAAAAATAATCGCTCCTTTTTTTTGATGAATGAGCAGTTCTTAAGTAAATTAATAAAAAATAAAAGCGAGGAAACAGTATTTCAGAAATAAAAGATATTTTATTTGGAAATGATGAAATTCTCAGAGTGGTGTTAAAAAAATCCGAGTAAAACCATTAATTTTAGTCGAATTTGCTCTAACACCATCCTATACATTTTCTTTGATTTTTTGCTCTTTAAGCTCAATAAAATCAATTTTAACACCTGCTAAATTGTTCCTTTCGAAACCCTTTTTTAAGTCACCGCCATTCCAATTTAGTGAAAAATGATTTCGCCCATCTACAGTTACAATGAAGGTTGTATAGCGCTTTCGCACGGTTTTCTGTTTTTCAATTTTAAATTTTACATCATTCGATGACCGAAATTTTTCTACCTTCGAGAGAATGCTACCTCTCGGTCCTTTGGACTCGACTCACGCCTGTCAGCCAAGCGCTCACTGATTTAAAAAATGATCAGGCTTGCGAGTGGTGGTGACTTAAAAAAGGTTCCGAAAGTGATAATTGAAAAGTAGGTGAAGCGATAGGCTCTAATGAGTTATGACTTTCGACCCTGGTAGGAAAAAATTGGTCCCTCAATGGTGTAACAATGTTTGTTACAATTTGTTACATATGCAAAGCCAGCATAAGACCAGTTCAAGAAAAGTTATTTCGATCTTAATAAAAATTAACTGAAATTTTTGAACTAAACTTAACAATGTTGGATCTACACATCCGGATTTCGGGTCCCTAAAACACGGACTCCTACTAAAACAAAGAAAAATCCAATTGAAGATCATATTTTCTTTACAAATTTTACACATAAAAGCTTCTTATGTCGGATTCTGAGGTATCAGATGGATACAACATCTTTTTATACTTTTTCAAAAACTTCTTATGTTTATGTTTCATTATTTTTCAAAAAAAAAATTTTTACTTGAAGCCGCTTAAGCGTTTTTAATCTAAGCAGAGTAGCTAAGTCCATTAATTCACTTCTTTCTACGTGTTCGATAGCATTCGTCAATCAGAGATTTAGGAAATACTAGAGATATGGATCACTGTCAAATAAACAAGAATGGAAGAAATAAGAATCGTCTCAAAAAGGCTTAAGTTCACCAGATTCGATTCTCCGAAAAGAATGTTATTTAAATATATTTATTTTTATTCGTTTACCATTGAGTGGGTTTCTAGTTTTATAAATAAATAAAAAAGCACGTGATCAAAAATTTTGTGATCATTGTCGGACACAAAACCAGCAAGACGGCCTTGATCACAGATTATGTGAACCCCAAGATCACAAAGTCGACAAGACCCCCAATAATGACTTGTTTTTTATAGCTCTATCAAAGATCTTGATGCAATGAAATTTACACAAGTAAATCTCAGCATTTTTAAAGTGGTGCTTGAGTAACACCCAAGATTGTATTGAGACACTGCAATCGTTCATATGCGATGATTGCAAACCCAACAACTTGACCGTTACCGTTGGAATCTCTCACAACAAACAAATACAATGGGTAATTATTACGGTTCAAATAATATGTACCATCAATGAAAAGTATTTCTGGATACTTCTTGTACAGTTCTTTCATTTCGTTGTTCTGATAGAATATCATGTATATCTTCGATTCTTCTTCATTTTCACCAAAGACAAAAAAATCTTGTTTGTCATGTTGAATTCACTGATTAATCAATGTCTGGAGTCTATTTTTTCACCCTTCTTAGTGAACTTTGTTTTGATGTTATGAATATCCTTCGTTTAGACGATTTTACCCGTCTTTTGTGACATTGAATGAGCAATTAGCTTAACATCAGCGTGAGTTTTGTACATCTCGAATGCTTCTCTTTGTTCTTCTTCGGTAAGTTTACGTTGAGTGTGATGATGGATATAGAGTTCTTTGGTGATAAGATGATTTTCGTGCTCTAGGTGACACTTTGTTATTACATACATGTTGTTGTCTCTTTTTTTACACGTAACGCGAACTTCGGCTGGACAGTTAAATGCTTGTACTCCCGTTGTTTTTTACTTGATTTCGTCTTGATTTTTCCAGTATATACACTTGAGTTCCACATATTCATACTTGTCTGGTTGAAACTTTTGAAATCTACTAGCGGTCTTGGTAAAATTGCAAAAGTTATCTAGGCAATACTTTTGGAATTCAGAATCGAACTCTTCAAAGCTTCAGAATTTCTCTCCAATTTTAATTAGTGACATGTTAAGATGATGATTAAATATGTGCTAAGCCGAGTGTTTAAATACTTTATAATCGTTCAATGTAAATACTCAATTAGAGTAATTAATCAATTAGAAGCCAATCAATGTATTTAAAGTCAAAGCTATCAAACTCTGTTAGAAAAATTGAATTTCAAACTTCCATACGATACAAAATCGTCCGAGCTGTATAATTTGTCCAAACTTCCTGAAATTACAACAAGGTTTAATGATTTAAACAAGAGATATCTCGAGAACGCGATAACAAACGAAAATCCACTCATATGTAATCTGATTGATGAATACAATTCAATATGTGAATTAGCTCCAAAAAAATACAAAACTTTTTTATCAGACTTTTTTTAACTTATCTATTAGCCAACAATCAAATAAATAACTAAAACAAAAAAAAAAAAAAAAAAGAATTTTATTATAATTTATTTTATAACTTTTATTTAATTTTTGAGCTTCTAGACTTTGGTCTAAACAGCTCCGGCTGGACCAACTAAATCCAAAAATCAAACTCTGTTAGAAAAATTGAATCTATCTAACATTAGCGATTTCTTATCGAAGATAATTTATCTTGAAGTGATTTTTATTCTACTAACAGATAATTACGGCTTTAAGATCTTTCTACTTTAAGATAAAACTAGAATCCCATTCAAAGGTAAACGAATAAAAATAAATATATTCAAATAAAATTTCTCTCGGAGAATGGAATCTTGTGAACTTAAGGCTTTCTGACACGACTCTTATATTTTCCATTCTTGTCTATACCATAGTGATTCATATCTCTAGTATTTCCTAAATCTCTGATTTGCGAAGGCTATCGAACATATAGAAATATCAAAAATTAAACTAAACCTCAATTTAAACCTAAGATCACATAAATTAATCTGAATTAATGGACTGAGAATTCATTTAAATCTTCAAGGACAAAGAATTCTTTTTTAATTCTGAGAGTGTATCCGAAAAAAAATCGAATAGGAACAAATACTTTTTTGTAAATGTATTTCAGTCTCGATCAGGAATACAGAAACCTAATCCCCCATTTTTTATTGGCATCATTTCAAATGATGTTTTTTAACTTTTTTTATTTTGCCAGACGGTAATTTTTAGACATTTTTAGATCATGATGCCGGACAGAGTGAGTGTTTTTGTTGGTAAAAAGAATTATTCTAACTTTAGAACATTCTGAGAATTGGCCTAACTTTTTATTGTTAAAATCTCATCAGAGCATAACCTGATAAATTGTCCCTTTCGGAACCTTTAATTTAAGTCACCATCACTCGCAAGCCTAATCATTTTATAAATCAGTGAGCGCTTGGCTGAGTGGCGTGAGTCGAGCCGAATGGACCGAGAGGGAGCATTCCCTCGAGTGTAGAAAATTTTCGGTCATCGTCTCATGTAAAATTTAGAATTCAAAACACAAAACCGTGCGAAAGCGCAAAATACCGCTCATTGTAACTCTAGATGGATGAATTTATTTTCCACCAGATGTGAATGATGTTCACTCTAAAAAGGTTACGAAAGGAACAAATTAGCAGGTGTAGAAATCGACTTTAATGAGCCTTTAGAACAAAAAAATTAAAGCAAATACATTGGACGGTCGAAAAGAAAATTCAAATAAAATTAATTGTTTTAGTTGGAACTTCTCAATTATTGGTCACCACTCTGAAAATTTCATCAAATTTCATTTCCATATCAAATATCTTCTTATTCTAAAATAATACTGTTTCCTCGCTTTTATTCTTATTTCGTTGGTTTAGAAATGCTCCTTCATCACAAAAAAAACAAACAAAACAAAAAGGAACGATTTATACTTAAAATTCGACGATTTTGTAAAATTTATTTTTTTTACTTAAAACTTTTATTTCATTAGTTTTCGGTTAAGTTAAATAAAATTGATTAACAAAATTAGGAGAAAAATAAAAAAAATATCTATATATTTAAAATTTCAGCGATTTTTTACTATAATACTTTAACATTGTGTTAAAAAGATAGGAAGTAAAAGTAGAAAATTTCGAGACATAAAAAAGAAAAAAATTCCCACGCTCTCTAAATGTGTGACTTTTCGGTTTTCGTTGATAATTTACAGGTAAAATAAAAAGATTAAATATCAACTTATTCGAGGGTTAATTGTTTAATTGACACAAAAGAATTAACTGAAATACTTACTATCTTATGTAGAATTACTAGAGGCTAGAAATGCTAGAGGTCCGTGCCAACCAAAACAACCAAATATAAACCATTTATCTTCACTGTAAATAAAATAACAAAATATGCGAAATTTTATTTCAATTTTTAATTTTGATCACTCAATTTTTATCTTTTCAATTTTATATTACTTTTTTTTACTTAATTTCTTTTTTTTTTTTTTTTTACCTTAAATCAAAAACCTTCTAACTTGGGGCTGAAAAGAAGGTGTACACCGTTCGGAACTGCCCTGGGTCCTCCCTAAATTATTTTTCAAATAAAAATAAAAATATTATGTAGAATTAGATAAATATCGTATTTAGAAGATAACCAAGTCTGACGACTGAACTGTATGTGGTAAATATCTTTGGAAAAAGTCTATTTAGTGAAAATTTTAAAATGACACACATTTTTTCTCTCAAGCAAGTGTTTTAGACTCCGCGGAATTTCTATTGAGAGTTTTATTTTTCTAAATAAAAATTTCACCTGCCGTGATTTAAAAAAATAGACAATGTCATTACATGAGAATTATTCTTTTTTTCAACCAAAAAAACTCCGGTATCGTGTTCCAAAAAGTCAAAAAAATACCCTCAGATTAAATTAAAAAAAGCTTAAAAAATTAACAAAACAACATTTAAACTTATCTCAATAAAATTTATAAATATTTGTAGTTAAGGTTTCTCTATTCCCGAACGAGATTAAAGTAGACTTACAAATTAATTATTTGTTCCTATTCGATATTTTTTCGTGTACACTGTATGGATAAAAAAGAATTCTGAATTTACCCGAATAATAGCTCGAATGAATTCTCGGTCCCAGTTTTAATCTTTCTACGTGTTCAATAGTTTTCGTAAGTTAGAGATTTAGGTAATACAAGAGTAATTAATCACTGTAGAAGAGACTAGAATGGAAGAAATATTAGGGTCGCATCAAAAAGCCTTACAATACCGGTCTTTCAAAATGTCCATTTCTGAAAGTTCATGAATTTGGAGTGGAGGGGTAAGGGAAAAATTCTTACTTTTAATTCCAAGAAAAACTTATTTTATTTGAAATTGTTTTTTATTCGTTTACCGTTAATGGGATATTCTAGTAATACTAAAACTTTTGTGTCAATTAACAAATAACAGAATAAGATGAAATTTATTATATTTTACCTGTTAATTATCTTACGAAAACCGAAAAATCACACATTTAGAGAGCGTGGGAATTTTTTTTTGTTTAATGTCTCGAAATTATCTTCATTTACTTCATATCTTTTTAACACAATGTTAAAGTTTTGTAGTAAAAAATCGCTGAAATTTTAAATATATAGATATTTGAACGTAGTCATTTTCTTTTTTTAATCATTATTTTTTCTCATACATCTTTTTTTATTGCAACTTATTTGTGTTTAATAAATGTTAATATTATTTTGCAAAAAAAGCAAACTTTAAAGCAAATTTTACCATTTTTACCATGGTGGGAAGAATTTAAAAAAAAAATCGGCATTGTGAAGTTTAGTACAAAAAAACAGAATAATTTTGAAATTTTGAAATAATTTTTATTCTGTTGGTCTTATGATGAATCTGCGCATGTAACAAAGTGTAACAAACTTAGTTACACCATTGAGCAACCTCTGCTAAATTTATGCAAAGTCTCTGCAAAATGCACACTATTAAAAAGTATTAAAACTAAATGCGCAATTAGACTGCAGAGTTTTTGCAGAGTTTGCTGAATGGTGTAACAAAATTTGTTACACTTTGTTACATGCGCAGATTCATCATAAGGCCAACAGAATAAAAATTATTTCAATTTTTTAATTGTTCTTAGACCGAGCTGGCTTTTAATAGGAAGATGCATAAGTGTGATGATTTATGTATAGATATTGTTAGCGGGTGCTTATGTGCGCATAAGCCGGACCACTCTCATGGTTAAAAGACCTTTCATACTAGTTGCTATTTGTAACTAGTTGGTTGCTATATTAATAAACTTAACTTGGTTGTTTCTAAGCTTTTTTGTGTTTAATGGGACACTTGATTGTAATCTCTCAATTTCTCGTTTATTTTAATGAAAAGTTAATAAGATGTACAGTACATTTCTGAAATAAGTTGACATGTTTCGGAGCATTGCTTAAGACGCTCAGGCGCATTGCTTAAGCACGCAAAAGAAATATTTTCAATGCGCAAGCGCATGCTCTTGCGCACGATAATTTATTTTAATACAATTTTTTCCTGCGCTTATGCGCAGTAAATATTGTGATTCGAAACTTTGCTTAAGACGCGCAAGCGCATTGCTCCTGCGCGTCTTAGGCAAAGCTTCGGAGCATGCTGCGCATTGCTTAGGCAGAGTGTCAACTTATTTCAGAAATGTACTGTACTGAAGACAGCAAATACTTTTATGGTTTTAAATTAACCAGAACTGCATTCAGTGTCAATGAGATGGTGGTAGTAAATTGTAAGTTATGAAATAATGAGTGCGCCCCCTTCGCCATCATTTGTATAGATTTAGGGATTTCACTTAGGAGCATAGATGCTGTCGTTTTCTTTTACAAAGCTAGGGTTGCTTTTGGAACCTTGTCTATATCAATAACTTCGGCTGCCGCTACAGTTCGTCACAATGAAGCGCAGCCACTGTCTAAACCATACACGTCAGAAAAAGATGTCGAATAAAACAAATGGAGCAAATTTTTATGTATTTTCGATAATTATTTCATTAGATATTGACTTAAATAGATAATTCCAACTTTTTTTTTTATTCTAAAAATTTGCCTAATTTTTTAGTTTTTTTTTAAATATCTCATGAAAAAATAAATCAATATTTATGTTTTATATATCAATCGAAAGCTGAGATCTTTCTGAATTTAAATTTATGATTTTTAATTCCAAAAAAAATAAAAAAGGGTGGGGACAAGGTCTTCGAAGGGTGCGGGGTACTTTCTTGGCTTAAAAAAGGGCCCTTAATGCAAACTTAAAAAACTAAATACATAAATTTGTACTAGGCATAGTAGCCCATAAACGTACAAAATTTCAGCCCGATCCGATTAATCTATCATATTTTTTTTTACTTTAAAAATTTTTCAAAACATTATGGTTCACCCGTTAGGTTACAACGGTACAGATTTTAAAATTAAGAAATAAATAAAGTTGAGGAAGTATTAAAATAAAAAAAAAAATAAATAAATTATGTTTTGTTTGTTTTTTTTGGCAATTGTAAGGATTATATTTTTGTGACATGGCATGATCTCATATGTGTTTTTATACCGATCTTTGCTTCAAAATATTTACCACAACTGGTACACTCTGTTTTAGGCTTAATCGACTTTTTCAAAGCCTCTGTTTCTGCATTATTTTCTTTCGTTGTTTTTGTAGAATTAAATAAATTTTTGTTGCTTTCGTTATCTCTTAGAATTCTGATACTTTTTTGTACAATACTATCATTGTATGTGTTTGTTTTAGCCGGTTTTGTTTTGAAGCAAAAATCAGAGTTAGATCTGTCGGTGTTTCGATATTTTATGGAAACTTCGTTATTTGGGTCTGCGAGGAGCTTTGATACTTTTTTAAGGCTCATTGTTTCAATTCGTTCCACCGCATCAACTAGATTGTATTTATTAAGTGCTTCGTTTTTGTTGATACCTATGATTCTCAGGATTCGCTTCTGCAGATCGCCGATTTCTGTTTTGATTCCTTTACTTGCCATAGAGAGCACCGGGCTGTTGTAGTCAAGGTGGCTTATGATTAAGCTTTTATAGACAGTCACCAAAATTTCTTTACTAAATCCAAGCCGTTTGAGTTGTTTTATCAAGAATGGGATGTGACTCGTGTTCTTTTCGATATGTTCCCATTGCTGACTCCAATCTAGTCTGTTGTTAATTTCAATCGGTCGGTCAAGATCTTGAAGGTCTAAGATTTCAATTCCCAAAGATAACCGTCAATTGGTCATTTTGGTCAAAAAAAATCGAACAGCACCATCTCACGCTCTTGCAAAAGAATGGAAAACATCAAATAGCATGAGACCATCATCCTCATTGGTTCGACGAAGATCAGTTTCGAACAGACTTGGATGGAAATTTTAGATTCGAAAGCCACGCTTATCAAAGGCTCACAAAAAAGTTCGTGAATTATTTTGTTTGGGTCTAAAATCATGGGGCAAGGCAAAATGGAGACAAGTTATCTTTAGCTTCTAATTATCCTTATCTTCTTATATTGGGTACACGGTTTGTTGGTTAGCTAAAAAGATATTTTTAAATCAAGAGCATGATTTTAAAATCAAAGAATACACGTCACTATGTTTAACCAAGTAGATATTCAGCCGAAGGCGACGATTATCAAAAATTAAATTTGAAAAAATTATTAAATAATTTTATTAATAAAAATTTACAATTTAAAAAAAATTGCAAAGAACAACAAGGTGTATATTTAAATTTTTGCTATGCTCGACATTTTATTTAGTTGTACTTCAGTATTTTTTTGCATCTTAAAAAAAAGGACGGAATAATAATTTATGCAATTTTATAAATAACGAAAATCTAAATATTTTACTTTTTTTCTATCATAATATTCAACCAGATAGTAAAGTCCAAACATTAATACTCCAGCTAATATTGAAGTAGATCCTCCTAAATAGAACGCATTATCATAACTTTTGTAAATTTCGTATATTCTACCAGCTACTGCAGGTCCAGCTATCGCTGTTGCACTCATAGAGATATGATAGTAACCTTTACAAGAATAAAATATGTAAATTTTATTAAAAAGTAAAAATCTAACACTATATACCTATTGCTTGATTTCCGAGTTTAGAAGATTCTGCCAAGTCTACCGAAATAGGCACAATAAACGCCAATAAAAGTCCATCTATGATTCCTAGAATAACAATTTGAATAATAAAAGATGTATAATCTCTTGCTAGAGGAATAAAACATTGTACAATTCCGTACACCAAGTAAACAGTTGTGTGATAATGAATCCTATTAAAATACTGAAAAAATAAAAAAATAAATTTTTAATAAATTTTATGAAAGTTTAAAATTACTTTTCCCGTGTAATCGCCAATCTTTCCCAAAATCATTCCAGCTATACCAGCGCATGTAGAGAACACAATGTTTATGATCACTGGATCTTTATCTGGGAACGCTACTTTTCCATAATGATCCTTTTGGTCAAGAAAAAATAGTGAAAAACTTAACAAACCCAACGGAAAAAACTTACAATATTCACTATTGGGATATAATATCCAAATTTTCCTATAAATGTTGCAAAACACCACACAACGAATTTTTTTTTCTTCAATACATCTATTCCAAAACTTTTTTTAATTTTTTTTTTAAGATTCATATCTTTTCTAACCGGTAATTTAGATAGATAAGTCAAAACAAGTGGTATGGTAACGGAATTTAACGCTGCTAGAAAATAAAATGTTATTTTCAAACCGTATTTATTGATTATTATCGAAGTGAATATAGGTAAAATAACCATTAAAATAGATCCGATTAAGTTCATAATACCATTTGCAAGTGATAAACGTTTGTCGAAATAATGGGGTAAAATCGAGAGTGTTGAGGCCAATAAAAATGATTGTCCCACACCAAATAAAAGTCCATAAGTTAAAAAGTAAACTTGAATTCTATGTACAAAAGCACATGCTAAAAGACTTAGTGTCGATATTATACCTCCAATGAGACCAACTTTTAATGGTGTGAATAAATCGATTAAAATACTTCCAAATACACAAAAAATGTATTGAACTCCAACTGACATGCTACCAATCCATCCAGCGTACATAACATGATTTTCTGTTCCATTATAATCACGTTCAAGTTCGACGTAGATCAACGCGTAATTATTACACATTCCGATAAGAATACCGAAACAATAGCCTGTGCTTAAGACAACTAGCCATCCCCAGCCGCCTTCGCTGTGCTCAAAATTATTTTCATTTTTCGCTTCGAAATTAACTTTTTCTGGTTTTGGATTATCTCCACCGGGATCACCAGCGATATCAAACACTTTATTTGAATAAGATTTTTTAATTTCTGAATTCATATTTTGTTTTTGTTTTTTTTGCATTTCTATAAAAGATTCTCTAAATTTGTAGGGAAAAAAAATTTTAAAGGTTAAAATAAAAAAAGAATGAACTTTTTAATTTTCAAGGCGAAACAATCACTCGCCTCAAGCGTGTTTTATATTTTTCTCTTTTATCTAGGTTTCATTGTACGTCTTGCCTCTAGTTAGAAAAATAAAAAACTTGACATATGAAACATTAAAGCGTCACTCGATTTTTCGAATATTTCTTTATCATATTTATCTTGTTTATGCTGTTAGCAATCCTTGACACATTTTAGAGATATAGACATTCCTTACTGAATATCAAAAGGTACAAAGTATCCTTCCAAAATTAAGAGTTTTATTACACAGCGTTCTGTGTGAACTTATTTATAGCTAGCACGGTATTTAATTCTCTTTTATGACCTTCAAAAAAATTTGCGCAACAAATTTAATTATTCTCTTGAAGCTGAAAAACAAACCTTTTGTAAGAATGTTAACTTTAAATTCAACCTCATAAAATGAAGTACCAAAATAAAATTGGGTAAAAAATAACTAAAGATAATTTATTTATAAATATCAAAAAAAAATTTTTTTAAAAATGCTATAATTTATACAATTTAGTCCCAACGTGGATAACCTCGACGATTGTGTCGACTATACGGTAAAAATGGAACAGGCAAAATTTCTTTAGAAGATTCTTGATAACTATTTGGTGCACATCCAGCTAATGGTAAATTATTCGGTTGACAAACTTGTTGATAATTGGTGAAACAATTTTGTTGATAATTTGGTGGACATGGTGGTGGACACGGTGGTGGGCATTGTGGCAAACAAGTTGTCTGAAAATTAGGAGGACATTGTTGAATGTAAGTACCAAATTGAGGTGGACACAACTGAGGAGGACACTGAGAGCCATAAGGTGGTGAACACTGCTGGGGAGGACACTGAGAGCCATAAGGTGGTGGACACTGTTGGGAAGGACACTGAGAAAGCGGAAAGTTTGGCATCATATTTGGTCCACACGTTGTCGTACAATTCGTGATACAAGTGTTATTTTGCGGGTAAAAGTTTTGAGGTGGTGGTGGAGGAAACTGTTGATATTGATAAGGCATTTGATAGGCATTCGGAAATTGTGGAAACGGTTGACACTGTTGTGGATTTGGTAGACACTGATTTTGATTAGGCGTACAAGTGGTTATTATGATTGCTGGTGCAATGCATGTAGCAGAAGTAGTATAACAATTCGACATTTTATTTTATGTTAAAAAACTTTTAAAATTTTCGTAATTTTTAGACAAGCAAACTTAAAGTTTGTATTTTATATTTATAATGAGCTAACAAGCAAAAAAAAATGTTTCATGCTTGATAAGAATCAATTATAGTTTTCTAATAAATTAAAGATTTCGAGTTGAACGGAGATTTTAGCTTCAAGAATTGTAATCAAACTCTTTTTTAATTAATTTTTAGCGACCATAATGGACACACGATGTTACACAAAATTTTTGTTGTTGTACCATTTTTGAATTGCAAATAATAGGCAATTAACAAAATTCAATTGAGAAATATATTTAATGAACGTGGACCGACCCAATTTACATTTAAAAAAAAACAATAATTAAAGTTATCAAGCATAAAATTTTATTTTAAGCTGTATTTAATAAAAGAAAAAAAATTTAAATTTTCATCTACCAAAAACACGGAAATCCGTTCTTGTTCCATCTCGAGTAGGGCAAATAGGGTTTAGGTACAACTACTTTTTTAAAAATGACCGGTTGAGGTATCATTACATCTTGATCTAGAACGATAGGTTCTGCGTCTATGCAGTTCTGGTCGTTTATGTTTGGTAAATTTCTACACTCGTCAAAGTTGTTTATGTTACATGGTAGATTGTTTGGGAAACAATTTTGATTGTTATTGTACAAATTATTTCCCAATAGATTTCCTTTGTTAATAAAGTTGGAAAGATTTATGGGTAAAGTGATTGTCAGAGTATTTGGATTTTTTACTAAGTTTGGAATAAAATTGTTCGGACCACAATTTCCAACGATGTCTAGATATTATAATGAATTGAAAACTAAAGAGTAAAGAGTATTAATGAAGGATTACTTACTCATAATTGAACAAAATGATATTGTCAAATTTTGGAAGTTTTAGTTTGTGTTTTTGAAAGATTCTTTAGAAAAAAAAGGTAACTTTAATATTTATATTACGCTTGAAAAATCCGAGTCAGAATTTATGAAAAAGAATTTTTATTGATTTATAGTTTTTTTTGTGTTGTTTTAGATATTCCTTAATTAAACAATAAATTGAGCCATTCATTTATTTTTTGATGGTTTACAATATTTTCTAGAAAATAAACAAAATTCTTTCATTTAATTCTTAATTTGGGAAACTTTAAAGTTTTTTTTTGTGGAAAATTTTTTTGGAAATTTCAAAATATGCTTAAAATTATGAAAAATCTTAAGATTCTCGAAAACATTTATCATTTTTAATACACGCGACCATTTGTTTATTCCACTCTATCCCAAATTTTTCGATGATCTCTTGATCTGCTCAACATACGAGTGATGTTTTTGCTTTGCTATATATCTATAATTTGTTGTCTGTATTTTTTTAAGTTTCAACCAGTCTTTAACAAGGCGGGCATGCGCCCGCCTTTCAAATGGCTGTCAGGCTAGATAATGATTACCTTTATTTTGACTCACTATACCCCCAGATCTCTCCCATTTACTTTGATTTGAAGCGGGCAGATTGATTGTAATTCAATAATTTTGACTCTCGGAATAGCCGCGGTCACCCGCGGATGGAGTGGCTTTAGCTCGCTTCGCTCGTCATCAACATGCGAGTGATTTTTTTGCTTTGCTATATATCTATAATTTGTTGTCTGTCATTTTTTAAGTTTCAATGAAATTTGTTTAACCATTTTGTAGACTTGTTCGTCCGCTATCGTGTCTTTAATTGTAGCTGAAAATATTGAAAAACAATTTAAAGGGAGGGATAAGAGTGTTGGCTGTATTATTTTATTATTTTATTGTCAGAAGTTTAACTTTAACGGCGCTACAATCCTCTTTAATGGATCTACGCCACTGTTCAAAACCTTGTTCACGAATCTTCGCCGAATAAATTCATGAACGACTAGAACGACTGATTTACAGCCCTGGTCATTCAAAACTTTCCTGAACCTTCAAGAACCTCCAAGGTTTTGAAGGTTTCAAGGGTTCATATTTCTTCATATATTTTCATTATCAGTCAGAATTTATTTTCTTTTTTTTTCAAATTTCAAAATATGAAAATTTTTGAGTAGTTTTGAATGACCAGGGTTGTATATTTAAATGCGCAATTAGTTTTCAGACTTTTTTCAAAGCTATGATGATTCATCCTTTGCATCAACTGAAACAATTTTCAGAAATAATCGATTCATACGATTAAATAGAGAATTTCTTTAAAGGCAAATAATTTAGATCAATATGAATATTAAAATTAACGTAAAAACAATCCTTTAATAGAGCTTTTTGGAGCAAACGTTTTTTGAGTGAATAACAAAGAAGATCAAATACAAACTAATCTTTATTTATAATGTTCAAAATAGTCGCCTTTATATTTTATGCATGGTTCATCCTTTCGATCCACTTATGAAACGTATTTAGATACTCTTCTTTGGGTATGGCTTTGAAAATTGCCGTTATTTGAAGCACTAAGCTTTCGGAGCTACTGTGACTGTCTAAACGCTGTTTGATATAATCGAAAAGCCAAAAATCTTTAGGAGCAAGGTCAGCTTGATGAACGTTCGGTCAAGCGTTCTCAAATTTGAATTTTTTGGTACCCAATGTCTTTCTGCTCGTCTTAATTAATCTTACCAAAGGTTTTAAGCAATCATCTGTTTTGTGATACACATAGCCTATTCTTTCCCAATATGTAATCAGATCCAGCCTACTTGTTCAAAAAAAAAAACACAAACCATTGTTTTATCTTCAAGTCTCCCTCTTTTTACTACTGTTCTTGGACTCTCTCCCTCTGCAATCCAGCTTTCATTAGATTGCTTCCGACCAATTTGTCTCCAGTAAAACCATGACTCATCACCTTTGACTACTGTGTCATATATCCGCCATGCCCCGCTTTTAATTTTTTTACAAATTTTCTTGACAAATTCGAACCCTTAGTTTCTTTCAGTCAATAAACCGAGATGCTATTTTTCGAAATATAGATGATCGTGAATAATGCGCTCAATTTTACCTCAACTAAGAAAAGTCTGAGCTTCAATTTCATCAAACGTACAATATGGGTTATCCTCTATAACATTTCGAACAAGGTCAATATTCGAG
Organism: Brachionus rubens; assembly: GCA_022207745.1. Taxonomy (NCBI): domain Eukaryota; kingdom Metazoa; phylum Rotifera; class Eurotatoria; order Ploima; family Brachionidae; genus Brachionus; species Brachionus rubens. Next base: position 1,935,854 of record JAJVHD010000011.1, on the reverse strand, counting down.
CCGTTCTCGGCCGTCCAGAGCGTGGAGCATCTTTGGTTCTCTCAATCTATCACGAAATATTTTCACCCATCGAGCAACCGTTGCATATGAAAAGGCCTTGTCCCCATAAACTCGTTTAAAGTCATTTTGGATCGTAGCTGCATTCGAACCTAATTTTACACGCATCTGAATATAAAACCGAAAATTCAAATTTTGCATTTTTTAAAATTCTTAAAAAGTATGATTTACTTAGTGCTAAACAAAAATCAGTTCAAATTAAGATATAATCTTGAATAGTGGTTCAATTGATAGAGAATCACGTACAGATTAAAATTATGCATGTCGATAGGAGTCAGTGTACTTTGATTAAAAAAGAATGACTTTTTGTATGCCCTGAGTAGAAGAAAATTTTAAGCATTTAATTACAATTTTATTTAATTATTCTCATTGAATTACGATAAACAATAAACAAAAACATTAAAAACAAAATTATATAAAATAAATAAAGTTTTTTTGAAAGCAACTTCACCATTTTGGATAGCCCCTTGAATTTCGGTAACAATAAGGTAAAAATGGGACTGGAATTGTTTTTTTTCTAACAACAACAGGCTGAGGAACGGCGACATCTTGATTAATAACAATAGGCTTAGCATCGCAAGGTTGAGCACAAGGATAACATGCATCCATACAACCACCACCAGGTCCAATGTTTACACCAGGACCTAAACCATTAAATCCGATGCCACCACCTCCAATATCACCAACCCCTATTTGACCAATACCTCCACCCCCAAAACCTAATTGATTTAACCCATCGATGTTTATTTGACCACGGCCTCCAATTCCGAATTGACCAACACCAATATCGCCAATGCCTATTCCTCCTGCACCACCGAGTCCATTCATACCAAGAATACCATTAAAAGCCATTATTAAATTCTTAAAATTTTTGTATAACAAAAACTATACTTATAAAAATTTAAAATTGCTCTTCTTTCTTTTATATAGTCTTAATGGTTTTTATGGTTAAGATTTTTAAGCTCATTAAATTTTTCTATTAAAAATATCATTAATTCGTAGAAGTCTAAAATTATTTAAACGAAAGAGAGAGAGAGACAGAGTAAAACCAGAGACAAGTGAAAATATTTTATTTTAAAGTTTTGATTGATTTATGTTATCTAATATAAAAGTTACATAAATAAGAAGTTTAAAATATCAAAGTAACTTTACGTATTTAAGTCTTAGTCTGGTAGATATCAAATTTAAAACTTGTTTTCTTTAATAAAGCATTCGTTGGTTTTACAAATTGCCATAAGAATTGTAAGTTTTTTTTTATTTTAATAGTGTATAAGTACCATTTTAGATTTAACACCGAACGATTGAGAGTTCAAAAAATCTGAATACTTTAAACCATATTGCGAAACATTTTACAAATCCCGTCCAACATCCTTGAAGAATTTGTCATTGGAAAAGAGACAACTAATCAAGCTAAAAATGAGACTTAAAATATTCCACATGTGTCAAAAGAGTTTGTTGAGCCGCAAGCATTGAAGGCTCGTATCGTGGTGCATCAAGCGATTCAAATACGAAGAATGCAATTACAATGATTGGCAAGACCGTGTTTATCAGACGATTTCAAACTTAGATTTAACAGAAAAGAGTTGAACCAAGTTGATGACTTTAAGAAGCTAGGCTCATATGTTGGCTCAACTGGGAAATAATGACCTCACCGAAACTTCAAGACAAGTTATGAATGAAAATTTGTAACCTATCGAGTCCCACAATCCGAGACTCTATGACTAACATACAGCTATACAGCGCAGTTAACCAACATATTAAGAGTTTCGAGATAAGATGAGACAGCTAAGTTTTGTGAGACGTTGCCTCCCTAGGTCCGAAGATGAACCAGCACGAATATTCTCCCTGTATCAATCAATAGTAAGGAATACAAACAAAATAGGCAGGAGACGAAGAAGAAGAAGTTGGAGAAGCAGCCATTCCTAAAAATGATGATGTCGCCTGACCGATGATGATGATTAGTCTGGGGAATAAGCCATAATCGGCCGATTATGGCCATGTGACTTGAATTGAGATATTTTTTGCTGTTTTCATGAATAAAATTTTCATATTTTTCATACCTGATATTTGTCTTTAAGATTTGATGGCTTCAAGAATTTGAAAGCTGATAAAATTAGGAACAAGATTCACCTTTTTAATAACTCAAGGATCCTTAAAAATAAATTTTTCTAATAGAAAATTTTATGCTCTTCTCAGATTTTATAGATTTTTTAAGAGATTGATGGGTAATTAAAAGAGTTATCTGGTAAAAGGTAAAGGATGTTTTTTTGAGGGGCCTTGTGTCCTAAAATTATGGACAATCCCTTAAAAATTGACTTTCCTGGGTTTTCATTTGTGTAGATTACGAATTCGACTTTCTTAGATAGTGTGGAGTCTAAAGTGAAGTTGTAACTTCGGTAATTTAGTAAGGCAATTATTAGATTTAAAATAATCAAGATTTAAATTTTTAAGTTTTTTTTATTCAAGGTAAAAATAAATGATGAGAAAATTTACTAAAAAATTTAAAAAAAAACAAAAAATTTTTTTTATAACAATTTAATTTTTCTTTTTCTTTTTAGTTTGATTCTTGTCACCAGTGTTAGCATCGATTAATTTACTAACTACTTCTTGACGTGCTGGTAAATATTTCATAAACTCCATGGCAAATTCACCTTTTCCTTGAGTTAATGAACGAATCTCAGATGCTATTAAAATAAAATTTGAATTTTTTTTCTATTTCAAGTTATTTTAAATAGTTCTTACAATATCCGAACATGTCATTCAATGCTACTTCACATTGCAAATTAAACCAACCCAAATTTGTTTCTGAATTAACAATTATACCATTTCTTTTGTTTATATTACCTACAACGGCACTTTGAAATTCTTCTGGTGCAGTTACTTCAACAAACATAATTGGTTCAATTATTTGCCATTTTCCTTCATTGAAAGCTTGTTTCATCGCTCCTTCGGCAGCCAATTGAAAAGCCAAATCAGTCGAATCAGTACAATGGTTTGCACCGTCAGTTAAGCGAAACAAAATACCAGTTACTTTATTACCAGTGAGAACACCTTTCTCCAAAGAGTTGTAAAAACCCTAAAAAAGAATAAAGTCTAAAAACTCATTCACTTGACAAGTCAAACGTTAAACATTACTTTTTTGATTCCGGGAATAAATTGGTCTGGTACATTTGTTCCGGTTGTTTCATCAATAAATTCGATTGATTGATATTTAGCTTGTGGTAATGGTTCAAGTGTACCTATAACTTTACCATATTGACCTTGACCACCAGATTGTTTTTTGTGTAAGTAGTCGAACCTTTAAGAAAATTTATAGTCTCTTTTTGATTTAATTGTATAAGCTCTTACTCAAATGGTTCCAATAATGTTTCTCTAAAAGCTACTTTTGGTTTACCTAAAATACATTTACAATTGTATTCACGCTCCAATCTCTAAACCGACCAAAAAATAAAAATTGAAATTCTAAAAAAAATGGTAAATCTTACAGTTGCATAAATATCTAAATGCAATTCTCCCATTCCATACGCAATTAATTCTTTCGAATCACTGTCATACACAACTTTAAATGTTGGATCTTCTTTCATAAATCTGTTTATACCTTTTGAAAAGTTGTCATTCATGTTCGAATCAACTGGTTTAATTGACAAGGAAACAACCGGATCTGGAACAAACATTGATTCCATTGACAATTTAAAATCTTTATCAGTTACAAATGTATCACCAGTTGAACAATCAATACCAAACAAAGCTATGATATCACCAGCAAATGCTTCATCAATATCTTCCATATGATTTGAATGCATTCTAACTAGACGTGAAATTTTATGTTTTTTACCGGTTCTTACATTGTAAGCATAATCGTCTTTTTTAATTTGACCTTGATACACTCTCATGTAAGTCAATTGACCGTAACGACCAGCTTCGAGTTTAAATGCGAGACCTAGAAATTTATGTTTATTACTGCGTTCAGGATTTATTTGAACTTTTTGAACTTCGCCCGATGACTCGTCGAGAGCATAGTTTGGTACTTCGGTAGGATTTGGCAAGTAATCGACGATACCATCTAATAATTTTTGTACACCTTTGTTCTTTAAAGCAGTTCCAACAAAAATTGGAGTGAACGTTCGTTTTATTACATTTCTTCGTATAGCAGCTTTTATTTGTTCGTTTGTTGGAACTTTTTCGTCCAAAAACATTTCTCCTAATTCTTCGTCTACATTTGATAACGATTCTATCAATTCTTGTTTCCTTTTTTTCATCTCGGCGAGGTATTCCTCTGGTACTGGTTCTTCTCTAATTCCTTCACCATATTTTCCATCAAAATAAATTGCTTTTTCAGTGATTAAATCAACGATTCCTTTTAATTTAGATTCTAAACCCATTGGAAATTGTACTAAAGCACAATTTTGTCCAAGTTTTTGTTTCAATTGAGCAGCTACTCTGTTATGATTAGCTCCAAGTCGATCTAATTTGTTAATAAATGCGATAAATGGTACATTGTATCGTTTCATTTGTCTGTTTACAGTCATAGTTTGACTTTGAACACCACCAACAGCGCATAAAACAAGTACAGCACCGTCCAAAACTCTTAAAGCTCTTTCGACTTCAATGGTAAAATCGACGTGTCCAGGTGTGTCAATAATATTAATATTATTTCCTTTCCAATCAATGTAAGTGGCAGCCGATTGGATTGTAATGCCTCTTTGTCTTTCCAATTCCATTGAATCCATAGTCGCTCCGACTTGATCTTTACCCTTAACTTCATGCATTTCGTCAATACGGCCAGAATAGAACAATAAACGTTCTGTAAGTGTTGTTTTTCCTGAATCAATGTGAGCTGAGATACCAATATTTCTAATTTTTTCAACTGGAAAATGTTTCTTAAAAAAAATAACTGTTTACTTTAGAGACATATAATCTTTATGGGTTGAACTTACGGAATCTTTGACAGCCTTGGAACTTAAATAACGTCTAGTGTCATTTTTTGGTACATAGTTCAAAATCTAGATAAAATAAAACATGCTTTTTACATTAAACATGACCAGGAATTTTGAAGAATGTTAGTTACTTGACTAATTTTGGAACCGAAGCTGATTTTTCCAGATGATTTTATCAAATTATTAAATAAACTTATACCACTCATTCTGGCACGTTTACTGTTTAAGAAAAATAAAATATTTTAAACACAAATAATTAGTTTCTTGAGCCCTAATTATCGCGAAAAGCTTTTTGAATTAGAAAAAAATTTCAATGAATGCAAAACAAATTTGAATTTATTTATTATTTAACTGCTGTAATATTGCAAGTAAGGCAGTTAAGTTTTGTCTTAAAAAACTTATTAAAGAATTTAAAAATCTCTAACTACACAATATCGGCCTCTCACAATTTTTTATTCTGAAAATTCATGATTTCGGGATGGAAGGGTTAGGGAAATTTTTTTTCATTTCTAACTCGAAAAACATGATAATTTAGGGCTTTCAGGGTCGTAGATTAAAATTATTGTAAAGACAGGTGAAAAAAAGTAATTTTGAAATTGTCCTTAGCGTAATTGTGAAAGACGGGAGTTGTATGCCGCTGACAAACTGCGTTACTTAAGGCTTTAATAACAAAAGTTTGGAAGATTTATTTCTGATAATAATAATCGTCTAGCAAAATAGTCTTTTATCCTTTTTAAAACATTTATCATGCAACAACAGAATCACTTACTTATGGCTCAACAACTTGTGAGTTCAGCACCCTATTAAAAAAATTTGCTTCCAATGCTTTTTTTTATCATTTCAAATCTACTAGCTAATACTGGTTTTTTGATCAAGGATATCTTAAATAAACTTGAAAGTTTTGCGACCAGTTCTTATAAACACCAGGGACGCTCAAAAGTTGCTTTTTTCAATATGAAAGTGATGAATTACCTCTAAAGCCTTCTTGAAAAGTGGTTAATATGCTTTCTGAAAATGATGATTAGAATATTAAATTATCAAAATATTTTTCTAATGGGACTGCTTGGTCATTTTTGATGGTTTCGCAAGTTGCTCGAGCAATTTTTGAGCGTCCCTGATAAACACACACTGGAACAAAAAGGACTTTGAAAGGACCTAACGAATAAGTGTGAAATGACACATACCGTAAAACTTAATGAATAACCCCTCTCAAAGCATATTAAAATAGAAAGAATAAGGTTTTTTGATACAATCCCAGGATTTGATTCTTAAAAAATGTCTTATCAAGTTCTTGACACGATTTTTTCAAGTTCAGGAATCGATCTTGGAAGATTCCAGTTAAAAATGAGAAATTTGAAAGAATCTTAAGTAAGAAGATGTCATGAAAAAATAAGAAGTAAGATTCTTTAAGCTTCCGGTGCATTCCAAATCGGTCAGTAAAAAAATTTAAATATATTAAAGAAGCTTAAAGAATCTTACTTCTTATTTTTCATGACATCTTCTTACTTAAGAATCTTTCAAAGTTCTCATTTTTAACTGGAATCTTTCAAGATCGATTCCTGAACTTGCAAAAATCGTGTCAAGAACTTGATAAGACATTTTTTAAGAATCAAATCCTGGGATAAAAAATGATTGGCTTTACAGTTAAGGTAAACTGAAGACGGAGCTTTCTCTGGTCAGTGTCTTGTCAAAACATTTTTTAATAAACCATGTATCCGTTCACAAACTGCAATACTTTTATCTGCCCTTTATTTTCTTCAATAGAAACTCCAACTGTTCTTTAGTCATGACCCTTTGGTCCATGATTTGTATACTGCTGGCTCGCTTCGCCAAGGCATACGTCAACTGGGTAAGGACTGCTATTTTTATTTATTCTTAAGTAAAAAATGAAATCCGAGCTCGTTGTCCTATCTGATCACAGCCTGGTCAAAAAATTTTTAAACTTTTTTGAAACCAACTTAAAATATTGATTATTTATTATATTGATTTTGTTACCCTCTTTTTTGTTAAACCCTGATTTTAGGAAATAAAATAAAATACACCCCTAATACTTGAATTGTAATTATGGTTTGAATTTGTGAAATTTTGATTTTATGAAAATTTTTGCCTTTATCTAGACACTTCTCGAACCGAGATCACGCTGTATCGTCTGTTTTGGTTTTTACGAACTATAAAATAAAGTTAATTGGTTTCCAGAGTTATATTCAAAATTTATTTAAAAAAAAGATTAAGAAGTCTTTAATAGCGACGATACAAACATTAAAAAAAATTTTAAAAATATTCAATCAAGACAAAAGGATTGGACAGAAAAAAATATCATCTCATTGCAAGAAAGCAAAATTTTGACTTTCACAAACACTTGCATCATTTTGTTTAGTAAAAAAAAAATTTAAATCTTTTTCACTAATAGAGTTTAATCTTTTTTATTCTATTGAGATGTCTTTATAGATTTGAAAACTTCTCTCTACTAAAGCACATACTTGAAAAAATATTTTTCATTTTCGGCTTAAATAGTTTGTATTATTTTTTAACTTAAATTAGATAATTGGAAACCAAAAATGGTTAATAAGAAACTGTTGAGTATTATTTTGATTGTAAAAATATTTGCCATTCACTCATTTCCGTACAATGCTCTTGTAAATGCATCAAATCGTACCGATTCATTCGATGAATTGAACAACACTTTTAGAGCATTTAACAAAATTAATGGAACCGTACAACAAATTACTAGGACCAATTCTCCAAAAACAAATCCAACTGCAGTCAAAAATTTATCACGTGGAAATATAATGAATGAAACCATTTCATCGCATGAATTTAATACCATCCACTTGGATAATGCTACAGTTCAATTGAGTACGGTCAGAATGAATCCAACAATTAGTACAACTGGTGCTGTTTTGAATTCGACCATTGGTTTTTCTGATTTGGAAAGAGAAGATCCACTCGTTGAAATTCTAGAATCAATTCCAGTTGTAAATTTCTCAGTTTCTTTTAACTCAACTGTGCCTGTGACAGTAATGAATTCAACAATTAGTACAACTGGTGCTGTTTTGAATTGGACCATTGGGTTTTCTGATTTGGAAAGAGATGATCCTCTCGTTGAAATTCTTGAACCAATTCAAGCAGATAACTTCCCAGTTTCTTTTAACTCAACTGTGCCTGCGACAGTCATGAATTCAACAATTGTTCTAACTGAATTGAATTTGGAAAAAGTTGAACCAGTTGTAGAAATTTTAAATCCAATCCAAGAATTAAACCTCACTGTTTCGTTCAATTCAACAGTTATCACAGAATTAGTCGAATTTGATCAAAATAAAACTGTTCACATTAGACCTGTTAACATAATCCTAAATGATACTACACAAGAAAACTTAGGATTAAACCTAACTGAATTCGCTGAACCAATCGTTTCAGATTTTGGAACACATAACATTTATGAATTGAACACAGTCATCAAATTAGTTTACATTGAAACATTCAATAACAGCAATTTGAGTTTTTGCCCGCATACAATTAAAGAAAGTGTAAGCAGTTTTTAATAACTAAAACCCCATCAAAAATGTTTAATCTTTTAAATTTTTTCAAGATTAAACACGCCATTTTGAAATATGTTGATTCAAAGCTTAGCCATGTTTTTGTGAATTTAACTTTCAATGAAACCATTAGGCCAAAGTTTGTGACTAGAGACATGTTACCAATTGACCTTAATGTTACCATCATGACTCCAATTGCTTTGACTGAAGATCAATTTAACTTGGCTTTAGTTGATTATTCAATCAATAACAAAAAATGTTCAATGTTAAATGATACTGAAATTAGATGTTCGTTGTTTAGATTGAAAGATTCAAGTAGTTTGTTGAGAATTTCTGATTATTGGATCGAATTGAGTCAATTGATTCCAACTCATCGTAAGTCGTCTCCATTTTAGTACCATAAACTTGATTTTTTAATTTTTTTTTTAAAGAAAAGTTAAATGGAATTGAATATGAAATTTTTACATACAAGCCAGCTTGGATTGTAGGTTTGGCAATTATTGGTGGTATCATAGCCATTTTCTTTTTGGGTTGTATTGTTGCCATTTGTTACACAAGAAGACCTTATAGACGTTGTGGTAAAGTTTATGAAATTGATTCGGCCGTTAGAAAAAATAATCAACCATACATTCCTGGTGTTCATCCAGCAACTAAAGCTGCAACTGTAACAAAAACAAAAGAAATGTACTATCAATAGGTTTCGTATACGATTAAATTAATTCTTTAAAATTAATTTTTTTTTACACTTTTTATAAATCGAATTCTTTTAAATTGTCCATAATTTAATTTTTCATTTTTTTTAAATTGATAAATTGTAACTAAAATTGAGGATTTATTTTTGATTTTTAAATTAACTTAAGCTCAAATAAAATTTGAATTTTATTCTAATTAAAATTATTTTTTTGTCTATCTTCATATTTTATCGATAAATGATCGACTAATCAATCTCGTTAATCCTCAAATCAGCAGCTGAATTTTATAAAAGAGTTATTGTAAAATTTCGGTTAATATTACATGTAATTGTGAACGAAAGCTTACGGTAAGTTGTAATAAAATAACAGCAAAGAAATTCCATAATCAACATCAGTATTCATGACTTGATTATCGAAGGCTTTTTCATTTTTTAACCTGATGTTTTTATCGGGGATCACTTTTTACTTTTCCTTTAAACTATGTTGTACCAAAAACACGAAATCGAATTACAGAACGCCTGAACGGGACGTAATTAAGACCTCAATCACATCAAAAAAATTGATTTAAAACTTAATTGTGCTTCATTTCTACAAACATTTAGTGAATACAGTAGCCATATCGTATCAAGATGCTGAATGACTTACACGGTCACTGGGATTAGAATGCCTTTTCAATTTATGAGATCAACATCTTGATCTTATAAATGTCTGATTCAGAAAATTTTTGTTTAAAGACCATAAACAATCTTTGCAAGGTGCGGTTGAGCTACGGATGAAGAATTTCAAATAAAGTGAAATTAGATTCTTTATAAGTGAGAATAAAAAGTGAAAGGCACAAATAAATTCGGTTGTCAAAAATCAAGGTTTGCGTTGTTTTAATTCTTTCTGTTCCGTATTTTAGCAAGTTCCAGGTTGCGTAATTCAGTAGACATTCTGTAAAAAGATATTTCATAGTTTAGTATGTTGAAATTTATAAGTTCTTTATTGAATTAAATAATGTTAGCACAGTTAGTGGCACATACAAAGTATTGTACCTGTGAATTGAAATTATTTAAGAGCTAAGGCTTCGGTGTTTTACTCGATTTTAAACCAATGACATTAAAAGCTTTTGCTAGTTTCTTTGCTTCTTTGAAACAAATTTGACCCGAGCGGCATTCGAACTGACACTTTCGAGAAACATTGATCAACCGACGATACGAACTGAGATACCACTCCCATCAAACACATCGCCTCGCAAACCAGTCGGCTATACGGGCTATGTTCCGTTGAAAGCAAGCTCCCCGCAAATCCACTCAAAATTTATTTTTTCGTTATTTATTTTACTAAAATAAAGAGTTTTAGAGGAAGGCAGAGGTTTTTTACTATATAATTGTTAAGGATTCAAGATCTCATGATTGTTAAAAATTACTATTGACAGAAAATATAAAAAATTATTCGCTCAACTAAATTTGATCCTTTATTCGTAATTTCTGGCTACTTAACTGTTTGTCGAACCCTTAAAAGATAATGATAGGGTCACTGATCTCCATAAAATAAAGAATACGACTCAACACCTGGTGACTAGTGTTGCCATACGGTCTCGTTGCTAATGTTTGTTAGATCTTCTAAGAAACCATGACTGTAGGATAATCCGCATTTAGGGCGTTTTTTGGTGACAAAAAAATGAACCGGTGGCTGTTAGGATACTTAATTTCTACAGCTCTTCGTAACAGGAAATTTTAGATCGGTCCGTTCGTTTCGAACAACAACATCACTGATCGAACCAACGCCATTCGAAACAAAGCTAAATAAGATATCCTCATTGAGATACATTAACACTAGAAGCACCAATTTTTGCGTATTTCCAAAAATTTGAACGCTCATTACTATTTTAAGAAAAAATCGACCAAGACGATTTTTGACAATTTTGTAGCTTTTATTTCGAGCTTCAAAGTGAGCTCCCTTTTAAAATGTTATAATCTGTATTTAATGAAAAAATTTAGTTTGGAAACCTTCTAGTGTTAAGAAATATTCTTAATGCTAAGCAACTTCCCCTGATTATGATTTTCATCGACTTTTAAAAGTCGATCCTTAGACATTATTGAATTGCGGAGAAGATTGTAAATGTCATCGTAGAGTTCCACAACAACTCTAAAGCTGCAGTTTTGGTTAATGGAAAGATCTAGAAAAGAGGCTAAACAGCTTTGCCACTACATGTGGATTGGGATATCTCCTCTTGAGCGTTTTAAAAATTAAGAGGTATACGCGAAAGTAGCTCAAAGACCTATTGTAGAGACCTTGCGACAGAGACAGCTGCGGTGACTCGGATACGCGTTGCGTAGAAACGAAAAAGACCCTGACAAAATTTTTACGCTTTAAGAACTTATGGGCCATGTCAAACGGAAGACTAACAGTTAATTATGTTAGCTACATTTATTTTTTATTTTAGATTTTAAAATTAAATTCCAATTTTACCAATAAATATTTTCAGATTTAAAAAATTCTATTTGACAAAACAAATATTAAAAATAACATTAATAAACCATTTGCTTTGTGAATATTTGATTCATTTATTGAATTAACAAATTTTCGATTTTCTTCATAGATTACTGTTTTTCTAAATACATCTGTATTGTCATAGTCTTTCAACAATAATTCACATTCAATTTTTTTATTCATCAAATCTTGTTTGTCAATTCGATATGGCCCTATTTTTGCTTCATATATTTGCAAATTTTTCGATTTTTCCGAACCATTCGTGCCATTTTTAGGTAAACTTTCCATTTGATTATTTTTATTATCATTATCTAATATTCTCATTCTGATATTAATTAGACCTTCTAATTCTTTTTTGACAGCCATTTTTTGATGACTGTCCATAAAGTTTGGTATTGTTATATCCAATTTACAGGATAAATCCTTAAATAATCCGACTTCGTTTACAGTTAGTTCGAGGTCTTCAAAATAAGCTAATGTGTAAATTAAACGATTATTCAAATTTTGTTGATTTGAGTCCTCGTGTTTATAATCTTGATTATCACTGTATTCATCTTCATCACTATCATATTCATCAATATAAACAAATTCTGTTGTATTTGATTTGTAATAATGAAATGGTTCGTAATGATCAAGTAGATCTTTATTTTTTTCGTATTTTGTAATTAACAAATCTCTACTGATTACTTTAGAGTTAGAATCATTAACAATTTGATCGGCAAAATAATCGGCTGCTTTACGAGAAATTTTAGGTTCTAAAATTGATCCATTTTTGTACCATACTGTTTTTTCGTATTCTTGGTCATTGAGAATAAAATGTTTTTTATCCTTTAAAACGATTGGATAAATTGTGTCTGGTGACAAAAATTTGACGAGATAAGTAAAAGTTGAATCATGAAGCTGGTAAGATTTTTGAGTTCGTTGACAAAAAAATCCTTTGAGAATAAGTATTTGAGAACAAATTAAGATTAAAAAAACATGACGGTTTGATTTCAACATTTTTAATTTTTTTTAATTTTAAAGATAGTCCTATGTATTTGAATATGTATTTTTTTAAATGATTAAGTTTTATTTTATTATCAACAAATAAAGATAAGGTTAAAATCAAATATTTTAAAATGAGTAATTAACATTTTAATTTCAAGATTAAATTATTATTCCATCAATTGACTTTGTATGGGTAAATTGTAGCAGGGAATATCCCTACAACGATTCGAGCCTAATAAAAATTGTGCGATTTAAATCTGAGCGGGACAAAGAAATTCTACATAGTCACTCTGTCGATAAAAAAGAACATTATAAAGTACTTCTAGTGATCTTTAAGCGTCACCAAGTTTTTAGTCACATTTATTTTTATGTAATTTTTTATATAATTTTAACCCACGTGAAATAATCCCATGTTTTAAATTAAACGGGTCTAACCGGATGACAACCTTTTTCGAAAATTTGAATTGAAGCATTCTAATGTTAGAAAATAAAAAATCTAATATCCGAATTTGCCACATGTTTTTCAGTCACCCACAATAATCGCCAAGAAAAAACCGATTCGTTTAATGATATAAACTGTACTATACTAGTCATTAACGAATTCCAAAAATAATCATTCATGAACATTCGTGGACCAAAAGAACTTTCATGAACGTTCATGAATTTTTGAATTCCCTCATTTAATTGTTTTTTAGTGGATGGTTTAAATGTGTCGAGAAAATTTTTGTTTAGCGACTCACATGTTCAGGGTTGTTAGTAAAAACTCCATAAAAACTCTTGCACTATTAACAAAATTCTAATAATAAAATGCATAAGGCTCATTTTTAAAATTCTTTGAAATCCATAACAGTATTTGACGGAAAATTAGATGAACTGTTATGAATTTCAAAGAATTTTCAGTTCATCTAATTTTCCATCAAATATTACACAAGAGACACCTTGTTTTGATATCCCACCAAATACATTAGCCTTTGTTAATCATTTTGTACAGTCTGTGCCTTTTAAACCTTGAAGTCAGAATGGGAAGCTGAGCCTGAGTAGGGCTGCACACTTTACTTTACTTTGGTAAAGTTGGAAAGTAAAGAATGGTAAAGCAGTAAATTTTTCAGATGGGAGCTCAATAATTGCATACAGTGGTGCTATGATCACAGTAATTTACAAAATTTTACGTAATTTCTGGTAATTTTACCATATTTTACTCTTTTTTACGTAAAAATGGGTAATTTTACGTAAATTAACGAAGGTGAAAAAGAATAAATTTACCCAATTTTACGGAAAATGTGGTAAATTTACGGAAATTTACGTAAAATACTGTAAAAACCAAAACGGCCAATTGTAATTCTGAATTTTTTTCAATAAATTTATTATAGGAAGCCGAATCATAAGTCAAGGTAAAAAAAAAATGCTTTTTCTTGTTCATTAGCCTGTTAACTATTTAATTAAAAATAAATTTGTTTTTTTTTTATTTTTATTTTGTGAAGATTTTTGAAAAACAAAATGAGGGTTGAATTTTTTTTTTGGCCGTTTTGTTTTTTACATAATTTTACGTAAATTTCCGTAAATTTACCACATTTTCCGTAAAATTGGGTAAATTTACTCTTTTTCACCTTCGTTAATTTACGTAAAAAAGAGTAAAATATGGTAAAATTACCAGAAATTACGTAAAATTTTGTAAATTACTGTGATCATAGCACCACTGTAGTTCTATTTACTATTAGTAATTTACTGACCTTTATGAACTTTTAAAGCCCAAGTAGACAAAATCATTAGATTTACCGTTTGAAACATCAGAAGTAAAGTAAAAAGTGCAGCCCTTGTCTGAGTTAGCTATTAATAGGCGAAAGTGAACTGAAGTTAAAACTAAAAAATGTTAAAATTAAAGCCCAAGAGTTACCCAAGATTACTTTAAGTGTTTAGAATTGAGAGAAACAAACTAATTATAATCGAAGTTCTGTTTAAAAAGACTAAAATGAAGTAAATTCCAAAAACCTTAAACAATTATTTTAAAAATAAAGGTAAACAGAATAATGGGCAAAAAAATAGAGTTGCCGGATATTCGTCTATTCGGATATTCGATTATTCTATTTTAGTTTCAATTAATGATATGTACCAAAAAACTTTGCCGGATATTCAACTAAATTTTTATCAGAAAATGCTGTATATTTAGAATATTCTATTTTTTAGACCCTTGAATAAACGGCATTGTCGGATATTCGATTATCTATTTTTTTAATTAATTGGCCTGCCGGATATTCGGATACACGATTTTTCATACTTTTGAAAGTTTTCAAGCGCGATGTTAAATTGTTATTTCTAAAACCAGAGGGGTGCTTTTGATTTAAAAATATTTGAAAGGTATTTTAGTGCTTTTCGAAAGGGGTCCTGTGACCTCGGGGCTATTGAGATTAGAGGGGTAGACTGTGACAAGCTTATAAAAAAAGCCATTTACATCTGATTTATCAGGGTAGTTAGAACCGACGTCGACGGCCGTTATTTGGATTGGCCGTCGACGTCGGTTCAACTACCCAAAGCACCTGAGACAAACGGTAACAAATCATTTTAAGCCGATCCTAAGTCAAAATGAATCAATGATTAATGCAATCGGTAACTGTTCTTTTTATGTCTCCATAGTTCATAGAAAAAAAAATGAAAAGAGAGAAGCTGAATCATAACTCCAGTTTACTTTCGATTCGAAAATCATGTCCGAAATTTTTAGTTAAATTTTGAATATACGAATATCCGTATATTCGGCAAGGCATTTTCATTAGAAAGTTGAATAATCGAATATGCGAATATCCGTCTGAGATTAAATATAAAGTCTTTGTTAATCCTGATTTTTTGAATAATTGGCAAAGAAAATGAATAATTGCATAAAAAAAAAATTGCCCATATCGCGGTAAACAATATAACGGAAAGGCGAGACTTTAACGAGATGTCCTGAAACATGAAATTCAAGTTCTAGGGCATATCTTAATTCATCGAACAGCATGTTCGTCACCAACAAGTTACGAATCCGGTCTTTCAAAATGCTCATTGAATTTGAAGCGGAGTGGTAAGGGTTTAATATGCTCAATGTGGTATGAGATATGGGTCTTAAAAAGTAAGAAATTGAATTTTGATGCTATTATAGAGGCACTTTTTAGTTAGCGGGTGCTTAGACGACCGAACCGCTTACTTGGTTAAGGGTCCTTTCATACTAGTAATATTATGTTACTAGTCAGTTGCATAGTTTCATAAACTTAACTTGGTTATTTCTAAGCTTAAATATTTAGAATGCATTTAGTTCATTCTATCTTTTATATCTAAGCGTTATGAGAAGTAGTAATAATATTAATTATATTGTAATTAATAAAGATTTTTGTCGAACAAATATTATCTTTTATTCATGATTATTTCTTACAACTACGCCCGCCAACAAGATAAACATCTTTTAGACTTAAGCTATCTGCGTTTTACGAATATAGTAAGACCTTGATTTTGATCTTTGCAAGAGCAAACCAATATTCCGCATAAACAACACAAAAATAAGAACCAAGGCTTACTGTCCAGAAGAACCTGTTTTTAATCATTCAAAGCTGGAGCAGGTATCAAGACACACATACGACTTTACTAAAGAGAAAAAAATCCCACACTTATTAAAATTTGATTTTTTTCGTAACGAATATAATGTTTTTTATTTATCTGTACAAGCTCTCAATTTTTTTAACGGGTATCTGATTTGTTCTAATAATAGATTATACGCAAAAATATACTGAGGGGAAAAATATCCTGTCAAAAATGTACTGAGCAAAAATATACTGAAGAAAAATATACTGGAGAAATATATACTGCATAGAAAAATATACTGAGAGGAAAAATATACTGAGAGGAAAAATATACTATTTTATTTTTATTTAATTTTAGGAAAAAGATACGGTGAGGAAAAATATACTGAATTAAATGAGAATGTGTTTTATATTTTTTATATGGGGGAAGATAAATTAACAAAAAGAATCTAACTTGATCGTCTTCTGATAGTTCCAGGTAGCGCAAATGAACATTGTTTTCCTCATCAAGTTTAATACGTTTGATGATGATGATGATTTCTTGTTCGATCTCTTTGTTTGTAATGTTAATGATTCGTGTCGACATAGCCTTCTCTTATTTAGCTCTCTCTTCCCTTTTTTCGGCATAAATCGCGTCCATATCATTTTTCAATCAATCAATTGTTTGTCACAGCAGCCATATAATTGAAGCTGATATCGTCTACGTTTTGAAGATCTAAATCGGGTAGATGACCTTGTAGTCTGACAGTTTTTTGTGGCTGAACTGTAGTAAGGTATAAACGATCGCTGGCTCCTCGATGTTTTCACTATTAGGCTTAGTGATGTTGTGTACTTATTCAATTGAATAAAAGATGAGAAGTGATCTACGAAGCCAAAAAAGGAAGCCAGTAAGTTAATAATATAACACTTAAAATGTCTAACATAAATGTATAATACAAAAATTTAAAGAACAGTACATTTCCTTTTTTTCAAAACCGAACATTTTTCCCCTCAGTATAAAATTCCCCAATTATCAAACAGTATATTTTTCCTTATTTAAGCTAACAGTATATTTTTGCTCAGTATATTTTTGACTGGATATTTTTCCCCTCAGTACATTTTTACTATCTACCCTAATAATACAATAACAACTAATCATCATATTTTTCGACCTTTTTACTCCCATTTTAATCATTAATGAGGTCTAAAACTCATTTTTTTTGAGAATTCTTCTTGTATTTTTAGAATACAGCCTGGCATCGATTTTGTTTAAAAGCCTGGGGGGAATCAAATTTTTTTTAACAAAATCGCAAAAAACATGAAAAGTTATTGGACGTATTTATTTCACTAAAAATTTAAAATTCAGACTCGTGTCAACGGACTTTTAACTTATCGAACTTATGAATAAGTATTTTAGGAAATTTCGTCTGAGTCCTGGTCCAGATTTAAGCAAAATTTCCATAAAAAAAGTCCTAATGAATTATGAGTAAAGCTGTCTCATAATTTCCATCGTCTTTCAGTATAGGATATTTCCTAAGTGTGTCAAACCTTGTTTGGATTCGAGAAAAAAATTTCACAATATTAATCCTCAATAAAATATCTAGGTATTATTTATAATGTTGTGTCAACTTTTCGATTAAAAAAAGAAGTTTAATATTTAAATTAAGAAACTGTTAATTTTTTAATTTTAACTTTTAATCATACTTCCCAAAAATTTGATTCGAAAAACTATGTAAAAAAAACAAAATTTGAAACCTTTTTTCAATTTTAATGTAACTTTAAATATCTTTTTTCAATTCACAGAAATAAATTGTGTTGACTTTGGTTTAAACTAATATTAAATGTTTATCAGAGAAACTATTTTTACGTTCAAGGCATTGAATTTTATTTTTGAATCAAAAAATTCCCTTTTCAAATAAAGAAGTAAAGTTGCGTAATAGTCAACAACAATAACAAAGAGAAGAAAATAAATCTTGAAAATTTTTAATTTTGTCACTAGAAAATTTCTAAAAAAAAAATCCAGAAAATTAATATTTCATAAAGTATATGATGATAAGCCAAATGTTAGCCTAACAATCGTCAGCCATTTTGAAAACAAGTCAGTTTTAATTATTAGTAATAATTAATTTAATCCTTTATACTGGTTGAGATCTCATTGTTTCAATTTGTTGTTAAATTAAAAAAAATCTTATCTTTAAAACAAAAAATAATAAATATTTTTTTATGAGATAACCTCAAAAAATTTCGATTACTAATTAAGATATGAAACTAGCATTAAAAACAAAAATTTAAAACAATCGTATTTTCTTTTTAAAATAAAAAGAGCTCATTTTGAAAATGAAGTTACACTTTTGTGTTAGCCTAGTGTTAAATTTAGTATTTTGTACAGCTTATAAATTTGATCGTATAAACGAGACACAATCAAAATTAAAATCGAGTCATTTCAATGAAGAATATCGCATAAAATTTTTGACCCAATTTACATCGTATCCGGTTCGTTTGAAAGACAATTTTGGTTATTTGAAAGAAACAAAATGGTTTAAGTATGCTGAAAATTGTAATGTAGACGAGGTTGAAAATTATGAAAAATATTTTGCCTTTGAAACAACAAATTCAAGTTCACCTGAAGTTAATCTTATGATTTTAGATTTTAATAAAATTTACTCTTTGATCGATCATTATGAGCCTAGGCATGAAGTAATGCCTGATAATAATGAAATATACGATGAGCCGAGTCAAGATATAGAAATTTATTCATTGGTTTTAATGAATAATTTTACGCTCGATGTAATAGAAAGCGATAAACATATTGAAATAACATGTAAAGCTACGTTTACATATTCGGTGGGTCTCGATGAAGGTCATTCGGAGATTTTGAATGAAAAATTAACAAATTCAGTTCAACTTACTCTAAGACTTAGCGATGAAATTCGATCTAAACGTTCATTGAAACAAAATTCAAGAATAAAAAAATCGAGTGAAACCCTACACGAATTGGATATTGTCGAGGGTCCAATTATTTTAAATAAACATAATCTACAAAATGTAAATTCAAGTTGTAGTATTAAAATTTTAGACTACGACGGTACATATGCACTTAATCATTACATAACCAAGTCTATTTTAAACGAAAATAAATCCGATGAAAACGAAACATTGAACAATTCCAATCACCAACTAGCAATCGAATGTAGATTATATTTTTTGTTATTTTTTTTTATTTATTTTTTCTTTAGCAACTGAATTTTAATAAAATTCAATTGTATTCTAATTGAAAGAAACATTGTTTTGGATCAAAATTTTATAAAAAAGGTAAAATCAATTGCATAATTATGAATAGAAAATTAGTTTTTCTTAAATCAATAAACTGAAACCAAGCCTTTTAAATCGATAATATCAATGCTGAGTTGAAATAATTGACAACAATAATACTAAAAGAATTACCAGTAGAATTAATGATAATGTAACGTCACCGGTTTACACCGTAGCTGTAACAAAACTTTGACGAGTTTTTTAGAGTGAATAGCTTCCTGTGATCCGATGAGTTACATTAGTTAATACAATCGACTCGCTTTAATCCGGAAAATTCACAGACATAAAATTGAGTTCGGATAAAATAATTCGGATTTATAATTTACATGTATCGAGAATTGTTTCGGTTCAAAGCGAGTCGACTGTTTTTAATTAGTTTTTGATTATTTTGATCATTCTTGACTTTATCTTAAGATCCATAGATCAAGTTTTAGTTCGTTTACGGATACGGTGTAAATCAGTGACGTTAAATTTTTTTATTCAAGTTTATTTTATTTCTAACCTTTTTGGAGGGAGTTTGCACACTTTAACAGAAATTGATTCTCTGTCCCTCACACACTCACTCTAAGGCTGTATCAGTCCCTCTTATACCTTTTTTTTCTTTCTAGTACATTTTCTAACGCTTGCTTGCAAAATTTGCGTTTTCTAACGCAAAAAAAACACCGAATTTTTTCTTTATTTTTCTCCAAATTGATTTGCTGGGGTAAAATTTTGACTATATTTTAGAAAAATTTTTGAGCCTCAAAAAAATCAAGAAATAAATTATTTTTCGAAAATTCGAATATACCGATCGATGCAGAATATTACGGGTCTAGTCGGCTAAGTAATCAACTGTTCACATAAATAGAAACCAGAGATACGAACCCGGATTTTTTTCAGGTTTTGAGTTTGGGTTGGGTTAGGGTGGACCACTCAAACTCGATATCCAATTACCCACTTTTTTTGGGTAACCAACCCATAACCCATACTCATAAAACTTAACTTTTAAGGTTACGTACCTGAATCTGATACCTTTTTACTCAAAACAAACCCGAAAAAATCGAGTATGTGGTTATCAACAGGTAAAGGTGTATCTGGTTTAGATGATCCTTGTGACGTTGTAGGGATTTCAGGTTCATTCACAATCAAGATACTATATGTACTTGTTTAGAAAATATTATTCTAGATCTTAAGTTTCTAAGTGATGGAGAATCGTAGCGATTTTGTTTCAGAAAATTTTTATTCATTATATCTTTAAATTGAATACATTAAAAAATCAAAAAGTTATATGAAATAAAAAAAATTTGCGATGAAAATCAAAATGCTGTGAAAAAAGTTGGATTGCTTTTGAAAAATGACTTGTTATGAAATGTCCCATACCCTTCTAAACATTTAATTGGATATTTTTATGAACTATTTTCTCAAAATATTAGTTTATCTAGAAGTGCAGTGCGACCTCGATTTTGTGAAGTATCTGGGTAAATGCAAAAAATTAGAAATACATTAAAAGTATTAGGAGAGTCTCTCTTTTTTATTTCACAAAATCACGGTTTCACAAAATAGAGGATAACAAAATCTAGGCTACACTGTACTAAATTAGAAAGGCAACTTAAAATTTTTTATCAATTTTCTTTTCATATTTTTTTTTCAATTCAAAAATTGAGCTAAAAAGTCTGCAAATGTGGGTTTTAATGAAATAAAATATGGAGCAAAGTGAAGCAAAATTTGCTCCATCCATTGGCGAAGCCCGCAAAATCTCTGCAAAACTTATTGCGCATTTAATTTTCATTTTTTTAATGGCGTGCACTGTTTTTAAATTCGCAATTCGTTTCGCAGAAGTTTTGCAGACTTCACCACTGGATTGAGCAAATTTTGTTTCACCTTGCTCCATATTTTATTTCATTAAAACCTACATTTGCAGACTTTTTAGCTCAATTTTTGAATTGAAAAAAAGAAAATTGATAAAAAATTTTAAGTTGCCAATTAGAAAACCTCTTGAGTTCATGATCTTGTTCCATTTCTTCAATATTGTTTAAAATTAATTATTTAACATCACAACATTTCTTTGGTATCAATTTCAAGACGTTTGAATATTATGTTTCAAACCAAAAAAATAATTTAATAGAATTAAATTTCATACTGTAAAACGACCAAATTTGAAAAAAAAATCTCGTTACAAATCTTTAGTATATCAGCATCAGTCATGTATGTTGAAGCAAAAAAATGAAAGAAAGAAAAAAAAAAGCTAAGTACAACAGATTTTTTATTATTTTCAAAAAATAACTCTTCCACTTGAAATTTTTTCAAACACAAGTTTCTCAAGCATATTCTTACATGAAATTAAAACCCGTTAATGAAAGTTTCAACAAGAAAAAAATTATTTTTTTTCTTGTTATAATTAGTTCTAATAGATGAGATGTTGTTTCAAACAGGTATTCTCCTACTTTGTTGATAAGGATTTTATTTCAGTGTAATGTTTCTTGAATATCGTTTCAAGCAATTACCCCTAAAAATACCAGAACATTTTTTTCAAAAATTTAATTAAATTACAAATTTTTAAGAAAGATTAGTTTTTAAGCTATTTGAAATCGATAAGAAAAATTTTCCAAAAAATTCAAAACCTTGAAAATGCATAGCTTATAAAAAACAACACAAAAAAAAACATGCTCGTTGTTTTATTTGAAATCTATGAACCGTTTATAATTTTAGATAAAGCAATAAAAGCAAATTTTTTATAAATTGTTATTATAACAAAAAAAAATTTTTTTTTTCTTTTGTAATAATTTCTGCTCATTTATTACTTCAAAAAAAAAAAATATTTTATAATTTTTTTTTGTTCACAAAATAACAAGAAACGAAAGAATTCATGTGTTCGTTTTTTTGTTGAGTTTTATTTTTTATTTTGTTTATAAAGAGCTATAAAATTTTTGTTATGAATAGCTTTCATTAGAGATGACCCTCATTATCTTCTTTTCTAGAACTAGGTTAAGTTAACAAGAACAACCAGTATCCTCAAAGTCAATAAAAGTTTTAAAATTTTTTATGCAACATTTAAACGAAAAGAAGTTTTTTTTCAAAAAAAATGTTATCACAGCATGTTTTAATCTTAAAATCCAACTAAAAACTAAAGGTCTAAATCCCCCTCAAGGATGTTGCCATAATAATAACAACAAAATTAAGATAAATTTTTTTTTAAGTTCAACTCATTAGGGTTTTTACAAAACAGCTAGAGATTAAGCATAGCAACTAAGGAATCAACGATTAATCAGAAACACTACTTAAGATATCAATTTCTAGCATGCTTTTTTTTCCCCAAAAGTTAGTTTTTTTTTTCATTTTTTGTAAATTTCAAATACCTTTAAGAAAAAAAGGTAAAAATTTTTATTCATAATTTTATTCATCTCTCTTTTGTTTTTGATTTTTGTTAAGATCGTTGTAAAAATATCATGAAATATTTACTTGTTTTTTTAATTTTGTTAAAAATATTTAAAATTAATTCGTCTAATGATACAACAACTAATTATTTGATAAAATGGGTCACCAGTGAACCTAATTTACCAATATTTTTACGTATACCAAAACAAGAAGAAATAGATTATCGATGGTATAGACATTCCGATGCAACTTATATTGACGAAATAACCGATTATGAAAAAAATTATTTGATTTCGGAAACAGGTGACGAGTATATACTTTACATATCGACATATGATACAAAAACACACAATGAATTGTCTTCATTTGAACCAAAACCGGTCGAAATTGAAACAAAAAAAAATTTCATGTTTACACTTGTTTATTTAAAAACGAGTTTTATTGATGTAATCGAGAGGAGTGATGATTATAATGTTTTTTGTAATGTTAGTTTTATGCTTCCGAAAAATGATCAAAAAACCGATGAAATTAATTTTAAGCTTATTGAAAAGTATGCTCGCTTAAAAATTGGTCTAGTCAATGGTTTCAAAGTTAATTCTAGACATGATGCAAAAGGTGCTCGACGTAAACGAGATACCTCGAAATTTGTTGAATTCAATTTGGACATAGGACCAATAGTAATACCTAAAACCGAAATCTACGATAAAAATAATCTTAAAGAAAATAACATTTCATGTACTTTTGATCTTATTGAAATGGATCCTGATATGCCCTTGCAAGATCTAGTGTACAGTACTCAATTGTACAAAGCAGTGGATAATTATGTACCAAATTATAGAAAATTAAATCAAATTAAACCAAAGACAACGACCATTCAAAATCAAAATCCTTTACATAAAACAATTAATCTACAATTATCAAGTTATTATTTTAATAATTTAGTTTCAATTACTTCTATTTTTGTTGTTGTTTTGTTTAATTTATTTCATTAAAAAAAAAATTTTTGTTAAACTATTTTAAATTGTTTTTATTTTATTAAAAGAAGTTATAATCTAATTTTAAAGTACCGTAAACTCTTGCCTGTAATGGACATGAATGGGAGTTCTCAATCAATCAATATGCAAGAGTTTACAGTAGTTGTCGTCGATTGTATTTTAATTGTAATTTGCATTTAACTTACTTTAAAATATTTTTGCTACTAGGCTGTTAAAATTAATTGTGAAATTATGATTTAACTTTTATTTTCCAAGCTTGAGGAGGTAAAATGTTAATTTATTAAAAGTTTTTAAAAAAATATTTTATTTTAGGAATAAAGCCAAACAATTATAACTTAAATTTTTAAGAAAGGAAAGAACGCGCTTTTTAACGCCTAAATTAAAGAATTAAGTTAGGCAAATTTTACCTATATGAAGTTTTTTCTCAAATTCTTGGAATCTAAGAAAAGTTGAGAAATCGAAGAAAATAATTTTGAGAAAAATTTTATTTGAGTCCCTGAATTTTATGCTTAGTCGAATTCTTACGCTACCCTATCCTCACTCTAAAACCAACCCCTAATCACTACCTCAATACCAACTTTGGCTTGAAAAAGATACCAAATCTGAATTATTAGATAAAAATCTTAAACTATCATTCTTTGGCGTATCTTTTTGATAAAAAACCTTGTTATCTTGAACTTTGACTTGCTTATTCTTTTGTCCTAAACATCTGTGTAGAAAAATACAGATCTTTACCTTTCCAGAATTATGAGATCTTCTATTATTAATGAGAATTTAACAATTTTGTAAAAGGGAATGTTCCATGATGCTTTCAAATCTTTAGAAAATAAACCTTTCTTTATCTTTTTTTCCTAAAATGAATCCTTCATCTTTACTAATCTCAGGTTTTAGCTTTTTATTTCATTTTTGTATACTAGTGGACGAAAAAATGCATAAAAATGAAAAACGAAAAGAAGTGTGATTTTCCACATTTTGTTCACTTTCAAAATTTATGTTTTCTAGGGTTTTTCGTTACGAGAATTCAGAATTTGAGATCAAAAAGTGGTAAATTCCCCTTCTTTTCGTTTTTAATTTTTATGCATTTTTTGGTCCACGCTAGTGAAAAAAAGGCGTACTGTACCTACCGTACCCTCTTGGTGTACCGTACCTTACCTTCCTAGCGTACCGTAGCGTAACCTCCAAGCGTATCGTAACGTATATGTTATTTCTGAAATTGGGTTAAGGGAGTTTTTTCAACGATAATTTAGGCACTTTTTTGATATATTGAAAGAATCGTTAATATGAATAATTATATATGTTTTCTATGGTAATTCTATACGAGAATCACGAATTTCGGGTCAGAAAATGCAAATTCCTTAATCTTAAAGTTTTTTGATTTTTAGCACCTTTTTAGGCACATTTTTTCTATTCTGCAGGTTAATAAATAAAAAATCTAGTCCCAACATTTTGTAGAGAATTTCCTGATCTCCAAGCCAATAAGTAAAAAAGTATATGTTTTGGAACTTTCCGCGGACTAGATCTCAAAAAACTAAAAAAATTGACATTTTTTTGTTATTTTATTAAAAAAAAAGAATTAAACAATAAAATTTTTCTTCAAAAACCTTTTTAGCTTGTGTAAAATTTTTTTCTCTATCAAAATCTGTATGATAAACCATATAATTATGTATAATTTACATTGATACAAACGATTTACTAAAGACAACTCACTCTAGGCATCCCTGGGTAAAAATTGAAATTTTTGATCCCCCCCTAAGATTTTGGGAACTTGGGATTTTCATATATGGGGAACAGGGATATGTGGTCAGATTCTTTAAATTTAGATAGCGTCGAAGTTTTGCATTGGGCGAACCTTAATATGGTAAAAAATAATTTAAACATTTATTTGAATAAAATCCACTTTTTGAATTTATTTGAATTTATTTAAATCCAAAAAACGATACACTTTGAGGCTACGGTACGAAACGCTAAGAGGGTACGGTACGGTACGCTGGATGGTACGCCTTTTTTCACTAGCCGTGCTGTATACAAAAATGGAAAAAAAACTGAGATTTGTAAAGGATCGCCTCTTGTTTAATCAGATGCAAAAAAATATTTGGGTATTGTGGCTCCCTTAGAAGGAGATGCGGTTTGACCGAAAAATTCCCTTATTTTCACCGTTTTCACCCGTGAATTGCTTTAGGGAATTTTAATGTCATTTTACACGTTTTAGTTTATTTTTGCTTAACGACTGGTGGAAATGGAAGGACAGAGTCTTCATCTCAATTTTTTCAGTAGGTGCTACTCAACTGAACAGATGATACAACAAATTTCATTTGAATTAAATTTTTTTTTTCAAACTTTCTCCCAATTTAATGGAAAACGTTTACATCCATACATTTAAATAACACGAATGGATTTAGCTTTGTTTTTAAATCCTTACCCTCTGCGATAGAACTAAAAATAACTGATTTTTGATTAATTAAATTACAATTACATTACAAAGATTAGGACATGATTTCAAAATTTTCACAATTCTTGAGTGGAATACAAATTGAAACGAGTCAAAACAAATTAATTTAGATCCATAAACAAAACTTTTGATTATTTCATTTTTGATTAGTTTCAAATTTAGCAATAAGTTTTTTTTTAAAAACTGGAATATTTTTTATGGTAAATTTTTTATTAAATATCTACCTACATTGAAAATTTTAAAGATTTTAGAAAGCATGTCTTATAATTAAGTAATTTGCTCTCAGTATCATCCACAACTTCTTAAAAGTTATAATTATTTACTTAATGATGATTAATACCATAATTTAACGACATAGGTAAAAATTACGAAATAATAGTGTAATTACTCATTTATCGTAGGTAGGGTTGATGAAAACAAATATCTACAAATTGACATTTTTGTTTTCAAAATTTTCTTAAAAAATGTTTTTGTCTATTATTTTAATGGTCTCATTAGTGTCCAAATGTATTTATAGTCTTAGCTATCATCATTACAAATGGGTCACTCATTCGACTAGTTTTCCGATTTGTTTGGAAAATTATATAAATATAGACGCCGATTTCAAATGGTTTAAATACTCAGAGAATCGTTTTATCGATGAAATAGATAATTATGAAGAATCTTATTCGTACAAACAAACTTATAATAAAATTTATCTTGATATTTTAAATTATAATTTGAATACTCAAAGTCAATTATCGTCCTATGAAGCAAAAGTTATTGGCACCCGAACAGAACAGGTCGCGTCAACCGAAATTTTTACACTATTCTATTTAAAATCTCATTCAATTAATACTGTTCACACTCGTAAAGAAACAAGTGCTTATTGTAATGTGACTGTTTTTGTCCCTGTAAATTCTGATAGATTTTTTATGAGTCAAATCGATGATGTAATCACTAGACATATGAACCTAAAATTGGGATTATCGTCTGATCAAAATTTAAATTTTTTCCAAAAACTTCGTAAAAAACCCAAACATAATGTGAAACGACAAACCGGTCGATATTTAGTTTTTGAATTTGTTGATGGACCGATTTCGTTAACTCGATCTTCTTTAAGTAATCCGGGGAATATTACATGTGAATTGGAATTGTATGATGAGAATAAAATAACGGTTTATAAACATAAAATATTCAAAGTTGGTGATTTTGTTCGACTTAGAAGTGCTTCAAGTTGTTTAAAAATTGAAAAATATATTTTTATATTTTTTTTAATTTGTTTAAATTTTTTTTTCTATGAATAAATTATTTGAACCTTATGTCAACATGAATGATACTTTTTGAAACCTTCAAAGACATAATTTAGGGTTTCAAAAATTCCATTTTCAACTTTTTCATTTCTCCATCTTTACAAACTAGACCATTTAGCGTCTCTCAATTATTTTTTTTTTGAGAGGTTTATAAAATCCTTTGATTCAAGTGAAAATATGCCACTGATGTTCAATGGCCCGTAATTATTGAATTAGCCAGAAAATAATAACGGGATTTTGTCCCATGAAATTTAGGACTAATAAAATGATTTGGAACCAAGAAGTCTTATGAAACTTTGATCCAAGTGTATAGCAATCGTTGATCTAACGATTCTAAAATATAAATGAAAAATAAAATAAAAAAAAATAATTCCTGAGATTTTTAGAGAATCGCCTCTTGTTTAAGCAGATGCAAAAAAAAAGGGTAATGCGACTCGCCTAGAAGGAGATGCAGTTTGACTAAAAAATTACCTTATTTTTACCGTTTTCATCCTTCATGTTTACTAAAATTTTTAAATAAAGCGCCTTGACGTTAGGCCAAAAAAAACAATTTTTTCATGGGGTAAAAATCGAAAATTTTGATCCTACCCTTCCGTGTTTGGCAGCCTAACGTAACAAGGCACTTTATTTAAAAATTTTAGAAACATGAAGGGTGAAAACGGTAAAAATAAGGTAATTTTTTAGTCAAACTGCATCTCCTTCTAGGCGAGTCGCATTACCCTTTTTTTTTGCATCTGCTTAAACAAGAGGCGATTCTCTAAAAATCTCAGGAATTATTTTTTTATTTTATTTGATGGATGATGCTCTCTATCTTAGATAATTATTTTCCTTGTTGACAACTTTTACTATGTTTTCTTTGGTGATTGGGCGTTGTTGAGGAGTCTTAACGGGCCATTTTAAATTTAATACGGCTTTAATTTAATGAAATTTTGAAAATTTGCTTTCTGAATGTAATCTATCTCAAAACTCATCAGAATCAAAAAATTAGAGTAAGTGGGATGGTTTATGAATTAAGAACTACGATTGTCTTAGATCGTTTCTTAGCTTTTTCTCAGTAATTTAAAAAAAAATTAGCTGTTGAAAAATAATCGTTATAACTAGGGTATGGTCAAACCAATTGTCTTCTTTTTCATTTTATTCAATAGAGGATCAGTCAAATAAATTCCAGCAAAAAAATTATTTGTGCGGCAAATATTTTATCAAAAGAAAAAATGATTCAAAATTTACAGGGTTCGACTGAAAAATTCTGTTTTTTTTACCGTTTTCACCCGAGAATGGCTTGATCGAAACTATTTTTCTCATTGATAATGGTCTCAGCGTCAATGGCAGCTTTTTAGCTTTCAAAAGATATCTTAAAATCAATTATAACTTTTCCCAATCATGTGTACTACAATGTTTAATTAAAGC
The DNA here is from genome assembly GCA_022207745.1 of Brachionus rubens. NCBI lineage: Eukaryota > Metazoa > Rotifera > Eurotatoria > Ploima > Brachionidae > Brachionus > Brachionus rubens. The sequence continues at coordinate 1,906,837 of JAJVHD010000011.1, read as the reverse complement.
ACATTTCCATTTGGCTGCAAAAAGCTGAGGGTTAGAGGTTAAATTTTTGATTTTTTACCGCCATAAAAAAAAATCATTTATAAAAAATACTACTAATAAAAAAATGCCACTTGTTACGTCAGGCACAAAACGCTGCAAAATCTGTATAGTTAAAGATCAATTTCTTCCAGATTTTATTGGCTAAGAAATTGAAATGAAAGAAAAATGATTTTTTTTTGTCGCTGATTCATTGAGTAAAAAACTTAAATAAACTGCATTATTTCAATTTTTTTAAAACCACGCACACACTTACTTAACTTACTAAACACATGTGCACACTATGTAATCTTCAATTTAAGACTTGCTAAAGCTAAAGATAAGTTTCAATTTAAATTTTTATTCAAAAAAAAAAGGAGAGGAAAAAAAATGTTTAATTTAAATTTAATTTCCTTGCTGTTGTTTATTTCGATTTACTCAATCAATTGTTCCGATCAACTTCCACAAAATGAACCAAAAATAAATTATCATCTAAAATGGGTGACAAACCAAACATGTTATCCAATTAAATTGGGAATTCCAATTGATCCAAAAGAAAAAAATGACTCACTTGTTTGGGATTGGATTCGTTCGACAGATCAAAGCCGGGTTTCAAAATTACCTGATGTTTTAAAAACCTACTTAGTTTCTGAAACTGAGACAAGATCAAGTTTATACGTTTTAAATTACAACAATCAAACTCATGAACAATTGGACGGCTATGAGCCTAAACATATTTTTAACACTCAAAATGGTCCTAAATTTATTGAAAAACAAAGAGACTTGTTCGCTTTAGCTTACTTGAAAAAGCATCACATAAAAGCAGTTAAAACAAGTGAGAGTATTCAAGTGACATGTGTAGCCGATTTTTTAATTTCGAATTCACTTAACGAACATTCTGAACCAATTTTGAGATTAATGGAAAAATTTGCATCATTTAAATTGGCTATCAGATCGGCTAATTTTCCTAAAAAGAAAATCAAGTCGGGTAAAAAACCATCCGATATGTTCTTGTTCGACTCTCATAATGAAAAAACTCCACAACAACCAAAAACTCAAAATTTACCACCGGTTCAATATCAACAACATCAACCAATAAACGGGTATCCTCAACAACAACAACAACAACAACCTCAAAATCCTGTTTATTATCAGCCTCAACCTCAAACATTTTATCAACAACCGATTGTAAATCCATATCAAGCATATCAATATTTTAATCCACAAGAGAGTAGAATTGCTCATGATCAATTTGTACATGATCCTCATTTTAATGAAATGATGGAGGAGTATAATAACTTTGTCATGCGTATGAATGAAAGAAATAACGCACTTGGTTATACACGATTTGATCTAAAACAAATTCCACAGCGTACATTTGTTCAACCAATGGAGAGAACTTATTTTGATGATTATTATTTTAGATTTAAACGTGAGTCTGATGAGAAGACTGTACCAAAACAAGATGAAGTTGAAGAAGAAGATTTTGATTATGATTCGACTAAGTTTTCAAAGGTTCGACTCAGTTTAGGACCTGTATCGATTCACAAACCATTTGAAAAAGAAGAAGTTGTTAGTTGTATGTTGAATTTAATGAATTATGATGATGTTAATTTGGTGTATCATTCGAGAATATTCAAATCGATTAAAACAGATGAAGAAGTTAAGAAAATTGAACAATTGATTCCTCATCAAGAGTTTAAAAGCTATCAAAAAGCTGAAGAAAATCTTTTTGAAACAGACAAGAAGACAATCAAAGAACAAGAACCAGTTAAACAAGCATTAACAAGTTCAAAACCGGTTGAAAAAAAAATTGAAAAACAAGCAAGTCATTTAATGTTTTTAACTGATAAAGCCGACTCAGTTAGTTTCGAACAATTGTTCAATGGCTCAAATAAGCATAAATTTTCTCCTTTATTTTTAATTGTATCCTTTATTTTTTTTACAATTTTACAATTTTGATCACAATTACGTATTTTTTTGTACCAATGATTCTAGTGAGATTATCACAATTTTTATTTAATTTAAAATTTTTATAATGACGCGAATTTTTTAGAATCAAATACTTTTAATTTAAAATAAAAAAAATCTCCAATTTTCGAACATTATATTTTTTCTTAACAAATATTTCTTAAACTATGTCTATTTTTGATTCACTGTCTTGTAGACTTCTGCATTCGGTACCTTGTCTAGAGCCTTTGTTTCTTAGAAAGACGCCTGCGAGATTAAAAATATCTCTCGGTAAATTCATAGAAAGCTAAATGATCGATCTCGAATTTATGTAGGTTTCTCTGCTCAACCGGTAAATAGACTTATCAATTTCACTTATTTTCTGGTTGATTCACAGGGAAAGATGGTCTTATATCTCCATATATGCGAAATTATTTAGTGTAATTTCGCATATACTGCACTTCCCCCGAATTAATGGTCCACTTTTATTTTCCGGTACGGTACGGTTGGATGGTATGGTACGGGTACGCCTTTAGTACGATCTGGTACGGTTAGGGTTGGTCGACCGGTTTTCTTCAAAAAATTGTTTTATTTAATTTATGGTTTCATATGATACCAAATTTTCTATCTTTTGGTATGCATTTGTACTTCTAATTGAGCCTTATATTTGAATTTGATCGGTTTTAGAACTGTTTTTTTTAACCGATTTTTTTAAAGAGAAAATTACTATGTAATCAATGAAAATTATTTTAATATTCAACTTTGAGGGTACCAAAACTTGTATGTTATTTATAAGGATTCAACCGTTCCATGAAACCATAAATTAAAATTAACCGGTTTTTCGATAAAAACGGTCGACCAACCCTATGTACGATTAGGGTGCGGAAGGCATTTAATTCGGTGGAAGTGCAGTATGAAAAGACCATCTTTCATCTTCCTCATTATCAAAAGCGGTTTTAATTTTCACATTTCTCTAAAAAGTCAAAAAGTAGTCGAGTTTTCCGATATACCGTGGTTTATTTATTGAAATATCATCTCGTCATTATAAAAGCTTTCTCGATTTCTCCCTTTTTTTCATTTATAATATAAAATTTTCATAGAAAAATGACGAGGAAAATTTCAGAAATTCATATGGCTATGGTAAAGCACGGCTTGTGTAAAAAAGAAACTAAGTTAATGAAATATCCTTTAGTATTAAAATATTCGTCTTAATGAGTTGTATTTATTTTAATATTTTTCAGTGGTGCGGTATGTTACATACCGTAACTTACCAAAACTTTGACTGATTCTTGTGGATTCATTATAGCGAGTGCACCACTGAGAAATATTAAAATAAATAGAACTCATTAAGACGAATATTTTAATACTAAAGGATATTTCATTAACTTAATTTTATACAGCTCACAAGTCTGACAAAGTTTATGTACGGTATGTTACGTTGGACGGTATGCCTTTCAAAAATAAAGCATTTATCGAACATAATTTCAGTTCCATAAATGATTAATTTTTTATTTTGTTGGTGCGAATGAAATTAAAATCTAAAAATTGATGTAGACTCTTTAATTGGACCTCTGAAAAGCACAAAACTTAGGAGTAGCTTTTACAAAAAGTGAGACATTGAAAAATGAATTTTCATACAAAGTAAACAAAGGCCTACAAAATGATACTATACATGGGCCCCTAGTGAAGTTATTTGGAGAAGAAAATATACTTCATTTTTCAGTCTTAAACATCCCCCATAGTTGTATGAGGGTCCTATAAGACTGAAAAAGAAGACAAGAAAGGCATTATACCACAACTCAGTACACCGTACAAAATACAAAGGAAATTGAGGATAAATCTAAAATGGGATAAGTCTAAATAAAGACATGGAAATATGCCTTAGTTGAAAAGGTATAATTTCACATTTTCAAATAAAAAAAGTTATGCAGCTACAATCAATCTTTAGTTTTGCATTACAACTTAGAAAAGCAAAATCAACAATTAAAGAGAATAAGTGAAAGAAAGCTTTAAACTGGTTCTATATGATATAAACATTGCCTCACAACGTCAAAATTTTAATTTTGAAAAATAATAATTTCAATATTTTTCCTATTCATGCAAAATTTAAAGCAATTTTTCTTTTTTCTCTCTCTCTTAAAACTCTAAACAAATTTAACATGTAATCTACTAATAAAGACTCTTAAAAGGGTGTTGGCTGATGAAAAAAATCAGTAAATAAACAACTCAAAGGTGTGTTTTAGTGATTTATATAAAATTTATTTGAATTATTATTTCAGAGTATATATAACTTAGGTAAAGTAATCCAACAAATTTAAAAAAATGGCAACTAGCGAAATTAAAATCGATGAACCAAGATACGATCAAAGCACTTACATTGGTCGTGCTAAACACTTTTTCGTCACAACTAATCCGTTGAATATCCTCGCTTCTGATAAACAACTAGAAGACTCAAAAACAATAGTCGAAAATTATCGCAAGACAAAAACTCTTCCATCAAATCTAAATGTCGAAGACTTATGGAGAGCTAAATACTTAATGGATTCAGCGTATCATCCAGATACAAAAGAGAAAATGTTTTTCATTGGCAGAATGAGTGCTCAAGTACCGTGTAACTTGATAATCACTGCTGGTATGTTGACGTGGTATAAAACAACAATGGGCACTGTTTTTTGGCAAGTAATTAATCAGTCGTTTAACGCAACTGTTAATTATACAAACAGAAGTGGTGATAAACCAATTTCGACGGCTCGATTGGGTACTTCATTTGCTATTGCTACTGGTAGTGCTACAGCAACTGCTTTGTTTTTGAATTCGATGACCAAAAAAATGCCACCAATTGCTGGTCGTTTTGTACCTTTTGCTGCCGTTGCTGCGGCTAACTGTGTCAATTTACCATTCATGAGAAGCACTGAAATCGAAGAAGGTATCCAGTTGATTAATGAAAATAACGAAAAAGTTGGTCAATCACCAAAAGCAGCCAAAACTGCCATAGCTCAAGTAAGTTTTTAAAAATTGAGAAACAAAAACAGAGCGTATGTTTAATATTTGATATTAAGGTTGTTATTTCGAGAGTTATTATGGCAACACCAGGTATGGTCTTGGCGCCAATTGCCATGAACTTTTTGGAAAAAAAATATCCAAAGATCAAAACTAGTTTACCGATGACACTTGGCTTACAATTAATTTTAATTGGAACTTGTTTAGTATTTGCTACACCAATGTGTTGTGCATTGTTTCCACAAAAGAGCTCGATTCGAGTCGATAGTTTAGAACCAGAAGTTCAACAAAAACTATTTAAAGACGGATACAAGCCAACCGATTTTGTTTATTACAATAAAGGTTTATAAAAATAGAAGTTCAAAAATTTCTATTTATACCTATAACTAGGAAAATTTTTTATTCTTTTTAGTAGAATTTATTATTTGATTTCTAAATATATTTTATGATGATTGTTAAGAATTTCATATTTTTTTACTTCAATTCAACTAAAATCCTTATCCTTATAACTGTCTGTTATCAAAACAATAGGATAAGATTTATTAAAAATGAATAATTAATCTAAGACTTTGTTAACTTGATTTGAGCTTTTTCGATTGAACTTTCCATTCTGATTCAGGTAGTTTGTCTAAATCATGTAAAAACTTTTTTAACCAAACAATCCAAATCAGATCTAGTCCAAACCAAATAGCTGCTTGAACATAATAAGCGTCTATTAAAGCTGAACAAATTCCACCTGAGTTCAAACAAATCTTCAACAAAAAAATTTTGTTTTTGAACTTTTTCCCAAAGTTTATTTTTTACTTCTTTTTGACCGTTGGTTAAACACAAACTCGATACTTATTCAAAAAATGTCCTCCCACTATTCGACAGGTTACAATACTGAATTTCTAGAAAATCATTGATGTATAACGAAGCAGTATTGACCGAGGTCCTAGCTAAATTCGAGTTTAAAATGGATTACACAATATAAATGATGATTTTTTAGATTACTTAGGTTCGATATGGTTGCTAAAAATGTGATATAAGTAGCTCCAATTGTTTTATTACTTATCCTTTTGAAAAAATATTACGTGGATTACATAAAGAATACTTGAGTTAACAGTCATGGCCAAAAAATCTTTTTTTCCAACTAATCGGGTATTCAAAAGGGTATTCGGGTATTCGAATGCCCATTCAAAAGGGTATTCGGGTATTCGAATGCCCATTCAAAGGGGTATTCGGCTATTCGGGTATTCGAATGCCCATTCAAAGGGGTATTCGGGTGGTCTTGGGGGTCTTGTGACCTGGGGGTTTCGGAGTTAAAGGGGGCAAGCTGTATCAAGCTTAGAAAAAAGCCAACTTCAAACTAAAATATCAGGGTAGTTAAATCCGGCGTCGACGGCCATTCCAAATATCGGCCGTCGACGTCGGTTAACTACCCACGCTTTTGAGACTGATTTTATCATCAGATTTAAGTCGATTCTCTGTCAAAAATAATTTACGATTTAGTCTAACGCGTTTACCATTTTAATTTTAGTATTTTAATAGATTTTATGGTGTCTAGATTAATTTAAGGCTATTTCTGAGTCGCTCTATGACCTGGAGGTTACGGAGTTATAGGGAGAACGATGTGTCATGCTTTGATAAAAGTCAAAATCAAACTGATTATACAGAGTTAAATTTAAATTTTTAATTTAATAATAACTATTTTCTTTAGAAATCTAAACCGGTTTAAAATGGCAAATAAAGATTTTTATTTAATTCTTTTATTAAAATTTTTATAATTCGATTAACAAATTTTTAATAGCCGAATACCCTTTTGATTTGACATTCGAATACCCGAATAGCCGAATACCCTTTTGATTGGACATTCGAATACCCGAATAGCCGAATACCCTTTTGATTGGACATTCGAATACCCGAATAGCCGAATAGCCGAATAGCCGAATACCCTTTTGAATGGACATTCGAATAGCCGAATAGCCGAATAGCCGAATACCCTTTTGAATGGACATTCGAATACCCGAATAGCCGAATACCCTTTTGATTGGACATTCGAATACCCGAATAGCCGAATAGCCGAATAGCCGAATACCCTTTTGAATGGACATTCGAATAGCCGAATAGCCGAATAGCCGAATACCCTTTTGAATGGACATTCGAATACCCGAATAGCCGAATACCCGAATACCCTTTTGAATAATTGAATATTCTGTTAAAGGTTTTGAAGGATGAATATCCTTTGAATAATTGGATAAAAGAAAATTTTGTCCATATCTCTGAGTTAAATGCTTGGACTAAGACTAAAAGAATATAAAAGCCATTCAAAAAACCGCCATGTTTGAACATTGATGAAAAATAAAAGAGTGAAATAAAAAGTACACATAAGACTAATCTCAAGCAATAATGCCTTTCAAAATTTGCGAACGGTTTTGAGTAATCCACAAATCTTCTTACAACAAGAGATAGGACCGTTTGAAAAGGTATCAGAAAAAAGTTAGGAAAACTCAAACTTTCTTTCGGAATGCCAAGATTCAATTAGCTTTAAGATTGTAACGTCCCCCTCCTTGTTTAAAAAATGAAAATAAATTACCCTCAAAGTGAACAAAACAAAAATTAGCTTCAAAATCGGCTATTTTAAACACTAGCTTGTAAGCTTGTAATGGCGAATATTGTTCGCATATTTTATCAATTTCATCGTTTTCTTGAAAACTAACATTATAGTTGTTGTAAAAAGATTCAAATTAACTTCATAAAAGCTTTTCAAAAAAATTACTAATCTACTTTTTATTCTAATAGTTATTTACTTTCCAAACTAAAAATTCCAAAATCGTGAGTTTGAAGGTTGATTAATGGTCTTAAATAATTATTGCAAAACTGTGTGGACTCAAGAGCCAAAAATCCAACGTTTCCAACAAACCATCCGATTGTTTCTCCCATGCTCTCACAAGTAGAACTCCAAGATCTATTCTCTCTTAGAAATAAAAATATTATCTTGTTTTTTCAAAAGTAATGGTCAAGTTACTTTGAAAGAATGGTAAGACCCCATGCATCAACAACGATGTCTTGAATAACAGCCAGAAGAGTCATGCCAAAAAATATTATTGTACAAGTAAATGTTTGATGAGCCTTTAATAGAAACATGATGAGTATTTTATTTTCCAAGATATGTAATTTTACTTGAATCTGGATTTTTGACCAAATAATTTAATGATGATGAAAAATAAATCAGATAAAATCCAAGTATGTACTGTACTGGTATAAGCCATGACTTTCTTTTACCAAGTTTTTTGCTAAAAACTGAATCGATCAAAAGTGCAATTAAAATTTTGAGGGAAAAAGGCCAATTGGACCCTTGATTTTACTCCCTTAATTTCTCCTTTATTCTAATAAAAATGGCCACTATGTTTGTAATGTTTGTAAGAATTTAGTATGTTATTCAGCAAATTTATATGTTAATCAGGTATGTATGTTGTGAAAAAATTTATGTATGGCTAAAAGATTTTAATGTATGTCAAGAAGATTTGTATGTATGTTAGTAATAGAGAGAACTCGATCGTCAGTTTCATTATAAGTTTAAATATCGAGAATGTACGTTTTAAACAATACAAAGTGACAATTAAAGATATTTTGATAAATATTTATCAAAATTATTTAACAAGTTAAACCAAAAAATTTAACTCATCGCGCGGTCTTTTATAACAACATTCTTTTGAAGTAATGGAAGAAGAAATTTAATTTAGTTTAATTTCAAATGATCAATTCGTTTTTTCTTCACTGTTCTCAACTTTTTTTTTGATTGACATTCGCTTAAAAATAAAATTATTTCAACTTTTCTAAATCATTTTGAAATTTTTTTTCTGAAATCTGTTTCTTACGAAGAATTTATCCAATTATTTTGGTTATTCCATTTTATTCTCAATACATTTACCAATACTTTGTTTTCACAGTTAAAAATAAAACAACAAGTAGCAAGTGTACTGTTTAACGACTAAATATTACCTGTGTTTTCTAAATTATTACTTTACTGTTCTAAAATATATCAAAAATTATTAATTAACGTCCAAATTTATTAGTTTATTGCTCCAAAATTTATTTCAAAGTAATAATGTCATAATTGTTTAGTTTTCTGTCTTTTATTTTTAGTCATATGCTACAATAATGAACAAATTTTTAAACAAAAATTTTCATCAAAAGCTGACTGTTTATCTTAAGATTTTTTTTGCCTTTGCCACCTAAGCAGTTTTTTTTTCGGCTCTATCACTACCATTATATACCGATTAGGGATAGTAAGTCAATTTGATTTTTTTACTTTCTCATCATCAATATAACACCATTGTTGTCAAACCATTCTTGTAGATCAAATTTTGTCTTCCTCTTACCTTCATTCAATTCCAGTCTCGGGATAAATGTATTATGTAAATAGTTGTTAATTTTTTGTCTTGTAGGGATCTTAATTCCATGTCGAAATGTCTTGAGTTAAACATTATTGACAAGAAAAATTTAAATTGTGCAATAAAAAAAAAAATTTTTGGTTTATATAAATGATTTATGGCATAATAGAAAATTATGGACAAGAAATAAAAAACTTGGACAATAAACTAATAACGTCAAAATAAAAAAAAATAAAATTCTTGCTTAACTAAAACAACTTTTTTTTTAGCAAGAAAATAAAAAATTTGACAATAAAAAAATTTTTATAATATACAGGTAATGAACAGCCCTGTTTAACTTAAAGACAAGATTTTTTTCAACCAAAATGAAATCGAATTTGAACTTACTGAGTTTTGCAAAAAACGTACATCAATAACTAGTTCTTTATTATCTTTAACAGTTTCTCTTAATGCAACAATATCTGACCAGTTTCCACTATTAAGAGCAGTCTTCACATTCCCAAACAAATACCTTATTTCTGCTCGTGATAACAATAATTTTTTTTCGTGTTATCACCAGAGACGACCAAAAGTTGCTCGAAAAACTTTAGCAACTTTAGCAACTTTTGAGCAATTTTAGAAAATTTTTTGAGAATTTTTTACAAAAGTATACATTTTTTTTATTAAAATTCATTTTTTAACTTAACTTCAATTATAAACAGGGACAACCAAAAGTTGCTTTTTTTGTCCTTAAAAGTTGTTTTAAAAGTTGCTCAAAAGTTGCGAAAGTTGCTCAAAAGTTGTGAAAGTTGCTCAAAAGTTGCGGATGTTGCTACCTATTCTAAGGCTTTTATATACAAGATTTTTTAAAATCTATCAAAAATTTAAACAGGACTCATATTTATGTAAATCTTATCTATATGTGTAGCATGAAAGTTGTTTTTTTCAACCATCAATTGTTATTTCTGAATCACTATCAATAGAAATAAAACATTCGTCAAATTTATAATCTTATTGATCTTTAAGATTAAGGATACGGGACGAGTTCATATTAAAACTTTGGCTAAAATGCTTATTACGTTTTAAATGCTTAAAATAATCAATATGAATTCTTAGATGCTTAATTTGGAATTTTTATTCTTAATATCCATGGCCTATAAAGGATAAGAAGCTAAAAAACGCCTTAAAAACATACTCATTAGCTTGCTGCAGCATATTTTTGTGGACCCTAATTATTTCGAACTTCGTAAATGAGTTTTTATTTCTTTTGAAAAAAATGGTCTTTTAGAAATTATCGTAGGCTTTTAAGAGAAATTAACATTTTTTAATTTAAATTTTAAAAATCAAATCGAATTCAAATGAAAATCTTGTTAAATCCTTAATTCATAATTTAAAAAAGTTAAGTTAAAAAAATGATTTTTGATACAAAAAAATGTATACTTTTCTAAAAAATTCTCAAAAAATTTTCTAAAATTGCTCAAAAGTTGCTAAAGTTGCGAAAGTTGCTCGAGCAACTTTTGGTCGTCTCTGATTATAAATTAAGGATTTAACAAGATTTTCATTTGAATTCGATTGGATTTTTAAAATTTAAAATAAAAAATGTTAACTTTTCTTGAATGCCTACGATATTTTCTTAAAGACCATTTTTGAAAAATAGATAAAAACTCATTAACGAAAGAACAAGGGTCCACAAAAATATGACATGAAACACTGACCCTTCCAAAATTCATAACTCACTGACCCCCTATTTTCCGAGAAAGGATAAGTCCAAAATTAATGAAAATAGTACCATTCGAAAGCCCTTGAGTTGCTCTATTTAAATAATCTAGCTTTTTTTAAGGTTCCAAGTATGGTCAATTAGAAAACGTTTGAAAACATGTTCCAGACACAGAATTTTTTTTTACTGACCCCTTTTTTTTTTCACTGACCCTAGTTTTTTTCTTTTGTTTCAAGATATTTTAGCAAAGTAGTCATACCAATCGAAAGCGCTTTGTTAAAGGAGCTTGAAAATTGTATTAGTTTTTATTTTATCAACATGAAATCAAATAAATTAAAATATTAGCATCTTCTCACAGCCAAGTACAGTTGTGTCCATTAAAAAATTCCATTTGTGAACTTTCATGAACTAATGATTTTGAAAAATTATCATTGATATATGGGTATAGGTACAAAAATAGACACCAGTTCGAATCAAAGCTTCTTTTTTAGGGTTAGGGGGTACCATTAATAATCAATAATTAATAAATCGCAAAAAATGGATTTTTGTACCCCCAAGATTTTAGTCTGGCGCAGGCGCTGAGTAAGAATGAATATTTAAATAATAAATGTTTTCATTCATCTCATTCAATTTAAATTACGCATAATTAAAGCAAGCTATTTAAAATATTTATTTATTATTTACTCGTTAATAATATTTTTCTTAAAATATTAAATTATAATATTAAATTTGAAAAAATGAATTCAGAATACTTTAAAAGCACATGTTTTTTTTTCAGTCTAAATATTAAACGCATATACATTCAATATTTTCTTATTTTTAAAAAAAAAACAAAAAACCCTTTTAACGAATTCTGTGTTTTAATACCGATTGACCTTTAAAGATATAATTTTTTAAGATCCATCAGCTTCAAAAAAGATTGACTGATCAAATTTTTTCAATCTTAATATAGCTCAGTAGTGAAATAAAAAAAAATAAAAATTTATAAAAAAGAAATTTTCAAATCAAGTTTTAAATTTTGAGTTTTATTAATCGTTTAAATTTTGTTGTACTCTTTTCAAAAATTGAAGATAAAATGCATTTATTTAGAAGACTTTTTAACAAAATTTTTCTTATCACTCTAGTTTGTTTGTAACTTGTCGTTGAGATATTGAACAATTTTAAATGCACATTTTTGTTTTCTTATTATTTAGATTTTTTTTATCTTGATAATAAAATGAATTAAAAAAAAAAAGAGGTGATTATGGTTTTTGTTCTAAATTTTTATCGATTTATATTTTTTCAATAGATTAAAAAATAAAAAGATAAAAAAATTTACTTTAAAGTTTTAAGCTTAAATATTTCTAAATAATATAGATATAAATTTACAAAAATTCATTCGACAGATCAATACAATAACGATCGAAATATGCTGCCGTGTTTAAATATTATAGAAATATTAAATTGTAATAAATAGTTCGAAAGTGAGAAAAAAAAAACTTTTTGTTATAATCATAAAAATGATGAAGATACAGGTCATTTTTTTTTCAAAAGCTTAAAGCGTTAAATAAAATCTTTAGAAATTTCATTGGTCGAGTTTTAATTCAGAAACCATGTGTTTTCTAAAATTGATATCTTCAATTCGATTATTTCTATTTAATCGAAACTCATATTTGAATGGACATTAAGTTTGTTTTTTTTTTTTATAAATTTTTCTTCGCTCGCAGGTACTATCTGACGAGCAATTTTTTAAGATATCAAATTATCATAAAATTTTTTTGTTTAAATTTAAGAATCGAAATAATAATTCAATTCAAAATGAGCAAATAACCAATCTTCTTTTCACTTAAGTAAAACGATAAAAATATTGATTGAATTCATAATTAAGCGTTTAGATGAGTTTTTTTTTTACTTTTAAATTTCGTCTATTATTACTATAGAAGTTTAAAATTTCTAGTTTAAGTTATTTTCAAACAAAATCACGTTGATTATTAATATATCATTCTTAAAAAATCTTTTTATTTCAATATGTGTACATGTGTAGTAAATGAGTATGTTTGTTATTGAGCAAAAAATAAAAAGGTAAAATTTTAGTATAACGTAATTACTCGATTTTAGTGACATGTCACTATATTTATAGTGACATGTCACTAACTATCGAATGGTGGTTTTCAATTTGCTTTAGTGACATGTCACTATAACCGAATATAGCCATAAAATCATGTTTTTTAAGAAATTTTGTGTCAACTATAGTGACATGTCGTTATATTATAGAGGCATGTCACTATAGTTGAAAAACCATCAGTTAAATGCACAGAAATAGGACTTACCGAAAAGATTAGCGCCAAAAACGCGCATCAAAGAGAAGGAAGATACCAGATATAGGGATTTTTCATAAGACTTAGACTCGAGTCCGAGTCTTATAAAAGATTTTCAGAGTCTCGTGAGTCCGAGTGGGCCTCAAAAGTGCGACTCAGAGTCCTTAGGACTCGAGTCTGAAAATTGTACTGCTTTACTGTAAAGTTTAAAAAAACTTGACTTAAGTTTTTTTAAAAAGAACAGTCGACCAGAAAAAGAACAATATGCTATGAGAACAATAATAAAAATTGCTATGAGAACAAAAAAATATCGTTTTCTTCTTTTTTATTTTAATTGATTAATTGATTTTGTAAAACCGCTTGTGTGAAAAAGAAATTTAATAAATCGCCATCCCAATAATGATAAGTCTTTGATATTTTAGAGGGGAGTGAGGCTCATTAGTCATAGTTTTTTTCAAACCGGTCTCATCCAGATTTTTTTTAAATCACCTCCTTATTTCAAAAATAAGAATATATCAAAGAATCGAAATCGAATAAGATTATATCGAAGTCTTTTACTGTATCTCTTAGGCTCGGACTCGAGTCAGAGTCGCTAAATTTTAAATGAGTCTCATTTTGAAAATTTTCTCTGATACAATCCCTTCTTTGCTTTTAATTGAATAATTGACCAGAGATAGGGTCTCCAAAAATGAGATTCGAGTCTTTATGGACTCAAGTCCGAGTCTTTATCTTGTTGTAAAATCGACTCGGATTCTAAGTCTGAGTCTTTTAAAATTTAGCGACTCAGACTCGAGTCCGAGTCTCAGAGATATAGTAAAAGACTTGAGTCTTTGAATTGACTTGCATGAGACCAGTTTGAAAAAAAATTATGACAAATGAGCCTCACTCCCCACAAAAATATCAAAGACTTAAGATTATCATTTTTGGGATTGAGATTTATTAAACTTCTTTTTCACACAAGCGGTTTTACAAAATCAATTAATCAATTAAAATAAAAAAGAAGAAAACGATATATTTTTATTTCTCATAACAGTTTTCTTATTCTTGTCAGCTGTTCTGTTTGAAAAATTTATCAAATAATAAGTTCAATGTCTCCACCGCTTTATGACTAAATTCTTTCTTTCTATAAGCTTTTCTTCATTTAGACATCCATCATTATCTTTTTAGTACTATTCCACGGTCTTTGTAGCCCTGCTGAGCGTAGAGTGGCTAATATAGGGACACTAGTTCGGTCAAAAAAAAATTCTAAACAAAATTTTCGACTCGAGTCTTAAGGACTCTGAGTCGCACTTCTGAGTCTCTGAAAATTTTTCATAGACTCAGACTCGAGTCCGAGTCTTATGAAAAATAACGAGTCCCTATGTCTGTAATTGACTTAGTAAAACTGATTGTGTGAAATAGACAATTTAATAGGTCTCCTCCCAAAACATGATCGGTCAATTACTTTGTAAATTAAAGGCTTTATATGAAAAAGATGACTTTATTTAACTAATAAACATTAGACCATCAATCAAAGCTTTCGTCGTTATTAAGATGACGAGGTGATTTCAGGATCAACGACAGTGTGGATGAATTGAATATTTTGAATAAAATCAAAAAATATTGACTAATTTTGCTAGATGTGGCACAAAAATAATTTGACCTTGATGGGTTTTCTACTATAGTGACATGTCTCTATAATATAACGACATGTCACTATAGTTGACACAAAATTTCTTAAAAAACATGATTTTTTGGCTATATTCGGTTATAGTGACATGTCACTAAAGCAAATTGAAAACCACCATTCGATAGTTAGTGACATGTCACTATAGTAGGGTATTCGGTTATAGTGACATGTCACTAAAATCGAGCAATTACGTTATTTATGCTAAATGTTTCATTGAATAATAATTAAATTAAATTCACACTCCTTTTGTACTTGCACGTTTTTATTCATTCGTAATTGGATAAAGGTTTTTTTATAGCTGATAAAGTTTTACTCATTAAAGATCATAATTTTTTTTACAGTGTAAATTTTCATAATGAATTAATACTAAATAGAAAAAATGTTTTCATAGCGATTCCATAGTTACATAACTGACTAGACTTTTTCTAAATTTTTTTTCTAAATTGAATCATGTGAGTTTACAGGTTGTCCCTAAAAAGCGGAAAACGGAAATTCCGCAGCACTATTTCCGCAACTTTTTTTTTGTGTGAATCCGCAATTTAACCCCCTTAAAAGCGGAAATTCCACGTTTTAGTATATAATTTTTTTTTTGCGGAATATTCAATATAACACGGAAATTTTTTGCGGAAAATCGTTTAAAAAAAATTTTAGATAAGAGAACATAGTTTTTGGGTTACCCAGAAGAAAGATAATGGGAATTTTCAAAACATGACTTTATTTTTGAGATTTCCATAAAAATCCATCAATAATTTTCATCTCGGAAAAAGTAATATTTTCAAGATAGATACAATATATAAACTTTTTCGCAATGCTGACAGAATATGCAACAATATTAACACTTTTCACTGATTCATCAATGTCGAAACAACATAAAGTTAAGTTATTCTTTAAAGGAATCGTTTGTTTTTTATCTTTAGAAAGCCCACTAGAACTTTAAACTAATCGACAAAATCCATTCAAGTATTCTCGTTTTAGACTCGAGGAATATTTGATATTTCTTCAAAACTTCGTTAATTATCTCACAACAGCAAAATTTGATATACCTTATCCTTGATTATGATAAATTGATCAAGGTCTAAAAAAAGTTGGTTTACGAGTTTTTCGGCCTTAAAAACCCACATAAATCCGATTTTTCCGCAAAAAAATTCCGTGTTATGTTGAATATTCCGCAAAAAAAAATTATATACTAAAACGCGGAATTTCCGCTTTTAAGGGGGTTAAATTGCGGATTCACACAAAAAAAAAGTTGCGGAAAAAGTGCTGCGGAATTTCCGTTTTCCGCTTTTTAGGGACAACCGAGTTTACACATGGTTCGGAAAATTTTCATTTTGTTAAAAAAAAAATTATGGAAATGAAAGACCCAAGGCTAATATTATGCGCATACATTTATATTCAGTAAAAACTCTGTTTATGAAAATTAATTTTTTTTCTCATTCCTACTCATGCTTTGGATTTTGTTTCTTAAAAGGCTTTTTAGAAATTTGTGCTCCATCAAAGTTACCTCAGATTGGTAAATAAACCCCTACCAGATTGTGCAAAATTGCTTCCTGCATCAAAAAATATTATTACATTTCGGTATTAATGTTAAAACGAACTTTTCTTTTTCTTTTGAGCTTAAATAACTAAATTAAGTATAAAATGTATCATTTATTTAGCATATAGTGGCAATTTCAAATCAAAGGGAAACTCATTTTTTTTAATATTTTCGTTTTCAAGATCTCTAAGAATAAAGAAGATAAATTTCAAAATAAAACGTTTGTTTAAAAGAACGGAAGGTTTGCTCTATAAGATCTCTCAAAATCGGTTTTTGAATTTAAAATTTCCGAGGAACTATACTTTATGATTTTATGAATTGAGGTCTTACTCGGAATTTGATTATATAAGTTAAAATTCAATGGAAATAGTAATTCTGGTTACTCTAAAAAGTTGATCAATATTATTTTTAACAATTAAAAGAGCTTTCAAAATATATTACTCAAGTTGAACGAAAAAATAAAAGTAAAAGATAGAGTTTCAAAATCATAATTGGAAAGGTTTCAAACTAAACTGAACATAATTTTTCAAAATAATGTTAGAGAAGAAAAAGCAAAAAAGTTGCCTGCGTGTTCAAATTTTGAAATTATATTTGCTTCTATGAATGAATTTTCCGTTTCTTTATTGCTTTCAATTTAAAAAAAGGGATTTTTTTTGTTAGTCTCAACGAATACGAATAGATGGAAGAGGGTGTAAAAGTAAAATGTAAAAGTTTCTTTCTTTTAGTTTTTTTTTCATTAGAGCTTTTTTTTAACTAAAAATAAAATATTCTTTGGATTGAGTAACACAAACAAGCTAGAAATCACTCTTTTAGTTTTTTAAGAAATCCTTTAAATAAAAATGTTCTTTCAAGTTTTTAGATTAAAGCAATATATTGTTAAGAGAGATAAGATTCATTTTAGAGGTGAAATAAAAAAATAGCAAACTAGAAAAATTTAAATTTGAAATTTTATGCTTTAAAAGATGTTTAATCCTTTAACTTTATCCAAAATCGACATAAATAATGAATGCTTTAGATAGAATTGAACAAAAAAAAAACGAGATTTAAACTAAAAACGGTAGAGTCATCGCACGAGTATATACAGTCGCTTTAATCCGAACCAGGTTAATCCGAACTTTTAAGAATTTCGGTTAAAGTTTGTCTCCCATTCAGGCCTCGATGCATGTAAACTAAGGCGATTAATCCGAACAATTTTATCCGAACTCAATTTTTACAGTCCCAAGAAGTTCGCATTAACGCGACTGCACTGTAATCACATCACGATATACAGTGCAGTCGCGTTAATCCGAGAGTAACACTCAAGTTATAATCACGTGTTTCTGAAGAACGTATTCCCTCAAATACATATGGATGCTAAGAAGATATAATGACTCATTGTTTTGATCACATTAAATCTAGAAAACGGATGATTATTTCGAGCAATTTCATCATCATCACTTATTTTAGATTGAAATCAAATATAATTTTTTTATTTTCTAACACACTCTTAATTTTCTTTTAAGACTACTCAAAATTGGCTTTCTCTAATTTTTCAAGCACTAAGAGAGAAATCTTGTACTTTTTTTAAAGTGTGAGTGTATAAGCAAGAATGAAAAGATTTTATAAAAATAAAATTTAAGACTAGCAGTTGTAAAAAATTTAAATTCGCAATTTCAAATTGATTTCTAATCCCTAGAAAATTTTTTCTTTTATTTTTATTTAAAGAGCCAATTTAAAATTTTGAATTTTTTTTTTAGAAACTTTAAATTGTGTAATGATAAGACTTATGTACCCATTTATTTTAAGGTATTGGCTGGGTTCGTGCGCTGTATGGGTTAACCATAAATTTTGGATTTCAGGCATATGTCTAGGTTGGGTATTCGATTAAATTCGGGTATTTACAGGTTTTTTATTTTTTTCCCATAATAATTTGGTTTTGGGTACATGTACCCATATTTTACGAGTTACTCAACCCAGACCTATACCTGAAAAGCAAAATTTTCGGGTAAGCTATACCCACCGAATAGCTTAAAATTAATGGGTACATATGTAATGTAATGAAACAAGTGACGGTCTAAACATTTAAAAAATCTAGGCATTAATCTATTTTCTTTAAAATTTTAGAAGTATATTTGAATAAAAAATAGACCCAGTTTCATATTGTTGTTAATTTTATGTCTCCATCACCAGTTGGAACTGATTCATTGACTTCCTCAAAAAATATCGATCGCTATTCAAAAAAGTTTTCAATGGATTTTTTAGTGTGCACGAATCCAATGAATACAAGCAGTATTGTTGATACAAGTAGTTATCATTCACCATTACTATCCGATACAAGTGAAATAAACGCAACAAATAGCGGCTATTTTAATGAAACTGATCAGATAAATGTAATGATGATGATGAGTGATAGCTTTATGTTGTCAAATTTACCCACGTCACCCGAATGCTCTCGCTCATCGTCGACCTGTTCATCATTTTCTTCGTTGACTTTGTCTTCGATGAACAAAAAGAATTTAAAAAACATGAATCAATCAAATGACGACAGCGTTAACATTAACAAAAATATATCACTGTCAACAACAAATACAACATCGACAACGGCAAATATTTCAAATACAACGTCTTTAGCTTCAGGACCAACACTTTTTAATGATCATTTGAATGATTCGTTAACAGGGCCGTCGATTTCTTATTCATTAGACAGACTTTCAAATCATAGCTTTATGGAATATTTTAATTTATCAGATTCTATATCTGTGTCACCTCCAGACAATCAACAAATAACTCCAAATAAAAATCAAAATGAAAATATTGAGTTTAAACAAACATTGAGCAGTGAATTAAGCATCAAACATATCAAACATAACTCAGCAATAAGCGGTTTAATTGTGTCGGCGAATAGAACAAAGAAGTATTCATTTTCGTCAACTAATTGTTTGTTTCCGTATTTTGATGATGGCACCTTAGATGATAACTTTGACCATCATGACTTTGACGATCTGAACGATTTTGATGATGAAACTTCAATAAATAATATCCCCAATAACACTAATAATATAGTCTGTTTGGCAAATTCACAAGATTTCGAAAACTTCAAAACAAGTAGAATATCTCATCACGATTTTAGTGACTTGAATATAGATATGGATAGTGAACAATCTAGTCATGTAGACAATAATGAAGCATTGGTAGCTATTAGAGAAATGGCCATAAGAGATAGACGCTCACAGCAACGTAAGCATAAAAATTCAACATCATCGATTTCTTCAAACTCAATGTCATCTAGAATAAAAAAATTCGCAATTGATTTACAAAATACAGCAACAAATCTAAGCAAAGAACAAAATAACAATATTAAACCTGTTCCCATTTACTCAAGTTCAACAGCAACATCTACTCACAACCATAATATAAAAAATTTTTACAAAAATGAAATTTTTACAACATTGGACTATGGTAATTGTGAGCATTCTTCAAAACTTGATAGCGATATTGAGTTGGAGAGATTAAATTTTAATGTTGACGATGAAGAGTTTGGTGATTTTTTTGAATTGGAAGGATGGGAACAAATGTTGGACGAAGACTGTATTTCTCGTTTAACCACTGATTTTAGTATCAACACTACTGAATATGAATCAATGAATGATGCCAAAAGTTCTTTTGAGACAAATACCAAGTTCGAAAAATACAATAGTGAAAATAATTGTATTAAAAGTGAGCAACATAGCGAGACTAAATCAATAACACAAGCCTTATCGATTGACACTGAAACAACTAAAACTCTAGTCGGAAATAAGGAAGCAAATGTTATTTTAAAGAGCACTCTAACTTCTCCAAGCTTCAAAATGAATTCAAGTCCAAGCAAAATTGTCAATGATAATCAGTCATCAATAAACTCATCAATTTCGGGAATTAAATTTACAACAAATCAATCTTCTCATTCATCAACCTTAAGGCTTCCAACAACTACTGTTCTTAGTTCTTCAACAACTATGCCTAAACTACAAAACTTATCTAATCTTTCCTCAATATCATCAATCAACAAACCTCAGCCACTTGTTGTTGTCCTTTCATCTATTTCATCGCCAACAACATCATCTAACTCTACGTCATCAGTTAAAACTCAGTCGTCATCTTCAGCAAAAAAAGATTCATCATTAAATTTGAATAAAACAATCAGTCAATTCAGACAAGTTATTATTGGAAATAACAACAAAACTAATTCGTCTATTAGCCAAGCGCTGTCCATTACAAACAACCAAATAAAAAAGTTGAATATATCTAGCTCGGTTCAAGAATCAATAAAAACCAAAGTGAAACAAGAAAAGAATTTACTTGAAAATACTATAAAAGATGGTAAAATAGTTGTAAATGACAGTGAAGTCTTGTCGGCGACATACAAATGTTTATCTTCAAGCGAGCAAGTAGAACATAGCGCAATATCACGAATACAATCACAACCACAAACAGACCAAAAACTTTTCGAATCGTCATCTGCTCAAATTTCTTCTTTAATTTCAATTTCAAGCAACAAAAACTCAAAAGCTGAATCTACAAAAAATTGTAATTCAATTGAATCAATGACACATACACTAATTGATGCTAGCAATGAAGTTATTGATTGTATAAATCCTGATCAAATATTTCCCTATCGTTTGGCCAAAAATGAATTAGATAATGAAAGTTCAAATCATAATACAAATGAGATTTTAGAGAAGAATCTAAAACTTAAACAAAAAATTCAAGAAAATGAAAATATTAATGCCGATTTTACAAATGAGGATGATGAAGACGATGAGGAAATTGACGTTGTATCGGTAAATAATAATTCATCAATAAGTCTAATAGAAAGTAATACAAATCTTATAACAAACGATAAACAGAATAACAAACTACCCAGAGCAAATAGCAAAAATTTAAATCATCACAACTATTTTCATCAGCCATCGTCGAATGGCCTTATGACCAATAAAAAACCAAACACTTGCTTGAGTGCTCAGAATAAAGCATCCAATCAATCTTCTTTACTAGCAAAATATTTAAAATCTCCCAATTCAATTCAGTCTTTACCAAGTAAGAGCGTTTTCAGTAAATCATTTTTGTTGCAAATTCGAATTAACTTTTTGAATTATTTTTTAAGGCACTTCAATTGTCGTAGCTTCGCCAAAATCAGATAGCATTCAGTTAACTGTCGAGAGTGTTGCCAGTAAATTCTCATCTAATTCAATTCAAAATAATTCGAGTGCTATTGACAAAAAATGCATGAGTAATGCTATTAGTTGCACAAGTAATACTACGAAAAATTCTAACAATTCAACTGAACCGAACGCCTCTCTTTTATCAGCTTCAAGCAATATTCAAATTCTAAATAAACACAAAACCTTATCTTTAAAAAATCAAAATCATCAAACAAAAATTACAACTGGCTCATTGACTAAATCTATATCATCGCCTGTACTTCAACATTCATCTAACGCTATTTTAAACGCTTCAACTCTAAATCCAAACAAAAAATGTTCAATCGCTTCAATCCAATCTGGTAGCAATATCAATAAAAGTTCAACTATAAGTGATTCTAACTCATTTGCACCAATAAGTGAAACACAAAAAATTCCAAATTCAATTAGAATTTTAACCACAACTGCCAACAACTCAAATTCGGTAATTCGACAAATAAATCAAACAACAACTATTGCGTCCAATACTCCATCTCAACATAAAACAGCATCTATCAACAATAAAATTAATTCTTCGAATATCATACAAATGTCCAATCAAAGCTCTATTTGTAAAATATCAAAAATTTCAAATGAATCGAAAATCATTAACACAACATTGATTACCAGGCCACAAAACACAAGCGTTTTATCGAATCTTAATAAGTCTGCTCAACAAAATTTAGAAAATAGTTTGGTCGATCCGAATATAAACAAAAAAATCATAAAAACTAATCAAGAATCGAATGACATTGATTTTAAACAAAAATTACTCTTTAATAATTTTAATAACAATAAAGGAATAGATACAAGCATTTGTAAATCGCCCAAGCTGCCTAAATCAAGCAGAAGCAAACTTAATTTAACAAACAAATCAATTACGAGTGTGGATGATGATTATGAATTAGAAAAAATTGATGGATTTTTGCACGATGATTTTGAAGATGAAATTGAAGAAGACGACGACGATGAAGATGATGATGATGACGTTAGCAGTGAGAGTGCTGATGAAGAACCAACAGATGATATTTGTCTCTCTTTATTACAAAATAATTCATCCCTATCGCCACTTTCTTTAACTAGCAGTGTAAATAGCAGTTCATCTTCTGGTTACTCAACGCCAACAAAATCAAAATCGAACAAAATAAAAAAAATAGGTCCTAATTGTTCGAGTCCAAAAGGTTTAAGTTCTTTTAACGAAAAACTAAAAGCTAAAAAAATGCGAAAAAATAAACTCAATTCATGTAGCTCGATGTCTTCATTGGGACAATCAGCATTATCAGTTAAACGAAATAATCGTCTAAGCACTTTAGGTTATTCGAATGAGAATCCGGCCGAAAAGCGAGCTTTTCATATACTCAGCGAGCGGCAAAGACGAAACGATTTGAAAAAACTTTTCGAAACCCTTCGGACAAGCATACCCAATTTGTGTGATAAACAAAAAGCTTCAAAATTAACGATCCTTAAAGCAGCTGTTGATCATTTAATAGAAGTTTCGAATAAAAAGGAAAGACTTGGTATTATTTTTGATAAAGAAAAACAAAGGAATGTTCAGTTGATGCAAAATTTGAAAAATTTACAACAGTCATTCAACTCAAATAGTAATAATTTTAACCATTTTCCTCATCAAAGTTCAAGTTCCCCAATGACTGCTTTAATAGTTCACTAAAAAAATTTTATATATTTGTTATAGCTTGTTACCAAAATTAATTAAAAATTTTTTTATTTTTTAGTTTCATTTAACCATATTTTGAATTTTATTTAGTTTTCTAATTAAATAACACTGTTTTTATGCTTTTTTTTAAATTTAAGAACATGTTATAGTCCTTATTGTGGCTACAGATGCTTTTTTAAATGTCATTTAGCTTGAAGAATAATATACAAGTTTCAATTAAAATTATTATATATTATTTATTATTCCTTTTTCTTTTCTCTTCCTCTTTTTTAAAAAGGCTAGAAATGGTCAATAAAGTTTAATTAAATAAAAGTTAATAATTTTTAATTTATTTTATTTATTGTGTCCCTTTACCTTCTGCATTGAAGGCAAGTAAGCCGATTCTTGACCTCAGCTTTCATTTTTTACCGAAATCAACTAAAACTTTCTGGGACCATCCTGATTCCTATGGGTCCAATTATTGGGGGGTGTTTTAGGGCTAAGGGTACCATCTAAGGGTAATCAGACCCGTTAAAAACGAAAATTTACTTATTTTCAGCCTTTTTCGCTTATTTAAAGTGACATTTTGACAATCTTAAGTCCTTTATTTGGTATACTTGTGTTTTAAGTGATATAACTTTTTAACCAAGCGAAAAAAAAATATTCCGTGTTTGTATCTTAGTTAAAAAGCGGAAAAATGTGCAAATAGGCATGAAGATTTTTTTTTCTGGAACATTTAACACATCATCTTGTAGAGGAGAATATGGGCTTTCAGAATATATGCCCATTGTATACGATTCATGGTCAAATAACTAAGATACCGGTCAAAAATGGTAATTTACTCTTGTTTTATAAAACATGGGGAGGGGGGTTTCATAAATTTTTTTTAATGAAAAGTAAAAAAATACATTTTTGTGGGCGCAGATTCCGAATCTGATATCGAAATAGCAAAGTTTTGATAGTGGCGAAGTTTTGAATTGCCGGACCCTTAAAAAAATGTTTAACCCTAATATTATGAAAAATAAAAAATAAAATTCTAAAATCTAATCAGACCAAAATTTTCTAAATTTTATGCTCTACAAGAATCTGTATATATTTAATATTGGATGCTTGTTTAAAAAGTTATATCGCTTAAAACACAAATATACCAAATAAAGGACTTAAGGACGGTAAATGGTATATTTATATTGAATATTAATTTTTTTCTAATTTAATTTAAATGGTCTAATTTTTCTATTTTAATAAAAAATAACCAAAACCGATTGACAAAGTACAAGTTTTAAAAATAATATAGGCTTGTAAAGTGAAAAATAATCCGTCAGTTGTTGGGTGATACACTTTTTATATACGATCCTTCACCATTGTTCCTAACTTTCAACAAATTTAACTGTTTAAATATATAATTAATGACCCTTGAACCTTCAAAACCTTGAACGTTCATGAAGGTTCAAGGTTTTGGAAGTTTTGAATGACCAGGGTTGTACTCTTAATTCACTTGAGATTCTATTTTTTAAATTCTCGTTCAATGTTACATGTAGCTTTTTTTTTTAACCAATCAGAAATTCTGCTAAAACCCGTGTATTCAGGTTTAGTTACCTGTAACATTGAACGAGAATTTACTGTACTACCCTGGTCGTTCACATGTTCCAAAAATGAACGTTCAAATGTTTTCAAGAGGCATTCAAAAATTTATCGGCATTTGAATTCATAGGCATTCAAAAATATTCATTGAATTCAAATGAAAACATTTGAACGTTCATTTTTGGAACATGTGAACGACCAGGGTAGTATAAGATATTAAAAAAATTTCCTTGAATCCATAAATAAAATCTTCAAATTAATACATAGACTTTTGAGTCATTCGAGAGGATTCGTAAACTGGTCATGGGGCTTGTTCTTCTGCCCGTCTAAAAAAAACTCTCTTTGTGTAAAACGAACTTTAAATGAACCCATCTTTACAAAAAAATATTTTTTACCTTAAAAAGTGAAGAAATAAAAATTTCAAGCCAAGAAAAATTTCATAATTATTGCAAAAAATACATCATTTCATATTTAAATTTGCAAGTATTGTGAAACTAGTGCAAAAATTCATTGATTCATATATTTTTTCATATGAGTAGAGTAGAGAAAAATATGCATTTTCATAGACTTAATTATAAATTTAACTTCCATGTGTTAAATTTCTTATAAAATTATTATTTAGATAATCTTAAACTTAACAAATGGCTAAACAACCAACACCAAATGAACTTGCCCAAGCAGTTTCTGAATTAGATTTTAATGTAAGTGATGAAGACATTGCCATAGCAAAAGAAATATGGTCTAATACAACTGAAGACTTTTTGAAAGTCAAAACTGTCTATCATCCAATGTAATTACAAGCATTATTTTATGTTCACTTGAAAAATTCCTATTGATTTTAAAAATTTAAGTCTACCTCAAAATGGATCCAAGAACATTTTAATCACCTCAGCTCTACCTTACGTAAACAATGTACCTCATTTAGGAAACATTATTGGCTGCACATTGAGCGCTGATATTTTTGCTAAATATTGCCGCATGAAAGAGATAAACACTTTATTTGTTTGCGGTACGGACGAATACGGCACAACAACGGAAACAAAAGCTTTAGAAGAAGGTCTCACTTGCCAAGAAATTTGTTCAAAATACTATAAAGAACATAAAAAAGTTTATGACTGGTTCAATATTGAATTCGATTATTTTGGTCGAACAAGCACAGCCCAACAAACAAAGATCTCACAAGATATTTTTACTAAATTAAATAAAAATGGTTTCATTTATGAAGATAAAGTTGAACAACTTTACTGTGAGAAATGTACAAAATTTTTGGCTGATCGTTTTGTTGAAGGAACTTGTCCATTTTGTGCATTTAATGATGCTCGTGGTGATCAATGCGACAAATGCGGTAAACTTATAAACGCCATTGAATTAAAAGAACCAAGATGTAAAACATGTTCAAGTTCACCGTGTATCAAAACCTCGAACCACTTGTTTTTGGATTTGCCAAAGTTAACACCTCAACTTGAAAGTTGGGCCGATAACACAATTGACAAAGGTCTTTGGACAAACACGGCTACTGTAATCACTAAAGCATGGCTTAAAGAAGGTCTTAAAGGACGTTGTATTACAAGAGACTTAAAATGGGGTACATCTGTTCCATTAGAAGGTTTTGAAAACAAAGTATTCTATGTCTGGTTTGACGCTCCAATCGGATACCTTTCTATAGCCGCTAATTATTCTGAAGATTGGGAAAAATGGTTCAAGTCACCCGAAAATGTTTCTTATTACCAATTTATGGCTAAAGATAACGTACCATTCCACAGTGTTATTTTTCCAAGTTGTCTTTTGGGCAGTGGGGATAATTACACTCTAGTTGGAAACTTGTCAGGAATCGGTAAGTTTAACACCAAACACTCGTTTTGAACCTAGGTTAATACGATTTTTTTTTCTAGAGTATTTAAATTATGAAGATGGTAAATTTAGTAAGAGCCGTGGAACTGGTGTGTTTGGTGATCAAGCTAAATCGACAAACATTGATTCTGATATATTTAGATTCTATTTGGCTTATATAAGACCAGAAGGACAAGATTCAACATTCTCTTGGGAAGATTTACAATCAAAAAATAATTCTGAACTTTTAAATAATTTAGGAAATTTTATAAACAGGTATAGTTTAATTTAATTGGTGTTTAAAATCGTTTTGGTTCTTATCTTATTTGTTTAGAGCTTTGGCATTCTGTGAAAAATCTCTTGGAGGTGTTGTTCCAAAAATGATTTTGACTAATGACGATCTCAAAATATTGGCTAAAATAAATCAAGAGCTTAAAGACTACGAGGAAAATTTGGAAAAAATTCGATTAAGAGACGGTATTAGAAATATTTTAAATATATCAAGAATAGGTAATCAGTACATGCAAGCAAAAAAACCTTGGACCTTGGTCAAAGGAACAGATGAAGAAAAGTAAACATTGATTCGATAAATTATTTTCATTAAAATTTTATAAATATTTTTTCAACAGGGTTCAAGGATCGACAGTCATTGGTGTATGTGTAAACATTGCTTACGTTCTATCAAATGTTTTGTATCCATACATGCCAAACGTAGCTTCGACCATTCGTAAACAACTCAACTTGCCAACATTTAGTGTAACTACAGAAAAAGAGAGCTATGACAGCGAGAACATTAAACCTGATGTTTATTCACATCCAATATTTTCAACTAAATTTTACAATTTTGTTAAAGAGGGTCATTTGATCGGTAAACCAGAGCCTTTGTTTAAACGTTTAATGGAAGCTGATGTCAAAATATGGAAAGAAAAATTCGGTGGTGTCCAAGAGAAAAAACCTGAAGATGACAAAAAAGGAAAAAAAGGTGGCAAAGACAAAAAAGCCGAGAAACAACCAAAAGAAAAAAAACCGAAAGCTGAAGGTACCAAAGTTGAAGGTCAAAAAGTTGATGGACCAGTTGAAGGTAATCAAACAGTCGAGTCAAAGCCAAACGAAGCTCAATAGATGATGTTCAACTTAATTTTAAACTTTTTAGCAAAAATTTTATTTTAGAACTGAAGACTTAAAAGTATCTTAATTGTTAAACTTTTAACTGTTTCATTTTAATAAACGTTAAAATATAAGAGTTATATTTTTGAAATATCCATCTAGTTTCTTTATGACTACCAGGCCTTCTTAAATTTTGTCTCCTCATATTTTTTCTTTGTTGAATTTTTTTTGATTAGAATTTTTCCGTACTTAAAAAAAAATCCCCTGAGGTGAATATTTACCCGGAGGAAAATTGTTTCATAAGCGGGAGATGTAGTAAAAAAGACAAAGTCCTGGATCCTTTTAAGCTTGAAGTATTTGACAATAAATAAATTAATTTAGGTTTTAATTAAAATTTGAGTAAGATTTGAGATTGAAAAAAAATCGATCAAGAGGATTTATTATTAAATCTCATCTTTACTTTTGACATTTTTTCAATGTCACGATTTTTTTTTAAATGTATTCCTTTTAATTGTACAGTGACGTATGTCCTGCCAGGAATGTTATTAAAAAAATTGTAATTTATCATCAAAATTATTTATTGATTTTGAAAGACAATAAGACTAGGTAATTAAAGATTATCTGTTTTTCGTATAATTAAGTTTTCTTAAAAATTAAAATGACTGGAATGATTTAAAATGGCGACTAGATGTCGGTAAATTTTTTCTTTTTCAACCCACTCGGAACTTTAGTTTCAAGCAACTATTGATGAAACATTGATTCAACGCAATTTTTTTTAAAATAAGAAAAATTCGAACTGAGTGAACAAGATTTTTTTTCGAGCGAAAAATATTATTTAAAAAAAGCTGATAAAATTAATTCCATTTCCTGTTCAAAAATTTTAATCAAAATTTTCCTTTTAGTGTAAACGATTTTGTACATGATTTTATTATTTAATTCAACTTGAAGAAAAACTAAAGGGTTCTACTTAAAGAAGGTGAACCACAGCTCGAGGAACTTCTTATCGTATCGCGCCTATCTAATTATACTACAGGGCTTTTTAGATCTTGTACGCTAATCAATAAAATAATTAAGTTCGTAAATACAGTCACGGACTTCACTTATCACATGATATCAGTTGGCCTCATCTGGCATCCGCTGATATCAGTTTCCATCAGTATTTGTTGGCAATTCATAATGTATGTAAGTCTGTGGTCTAAACTGTAGTCATAATTCTGTAGTCTATATTTTTTTCATTACTACTTAACCTTTCATTTAGCTTAATCCTAGTTTTTATAAAATAAAACCTCGAGCACAAAATCATTAGCTGTGCGAGGAACGTCGTTTTCTTAAATTAACTTTGAACAAAATAAATGGAAAATTAAAAAATCGTTTTTCAATGATTCAGCATCAGTGAATAGATGAATCAGTTATTTATTCTAGTTCAGCATAAAAAATAAGGTTAAGTTGAGAGGCTTGATGTTTCTAATACCCTCTCTTGGCCCAAAAAATGTAATTCTTCTGACGACAGAGTTCAAAAGTTCAAAATTTCTAATTTTTGCAAAATTATATAAATCTTTCTGACGAAAGCAAGAATTAATTTTGCAAAAACAACCAATGATAATAACGCACAAACATAAGTTCTCAAAACGTCAACTAAACCTAAATCAGAGTGCACCAGTTGTGGTAAATATTTTGAAAAGCTAAGATCGTTATTATGTCATGTTCCAAAAATATAACTTTCACTTAATAAAATTCCTTTTGTTTTATTTTATTTTATCTTTTTTTAGTCTATACTACCGTGGTCGTTCACGTGTTCCAAAAATGAACGTTCAAATGTTTTCATTTGAATTCAATGAATATCTTTGAACGCTTATGAATTCAAATGAAAACATTTGAACGTTCATTTTTGGAACACGTGAACGACAACGGTAGTAAATCTCAATCAAAATTTTATAGGGTTTAATAAAAGTAATATTTTGAAAAAAAAGAGTGATATACGGGTTATTTTCAGCTTTATCAGGCGACGAACAGTAAAAGGTGTAAACAAGTTTTTTTAAGTTTGATAATAACTTTTTTAGAATTAAAGTGAAGTTTTTTGAGTACAAATAGATCCATTGGTAATTGAGTTTTGTTGAGGAATTTTTATCATAATCTTTTCTCTTTGCCCTCGTCAAAATTCTAATTTAACAAGGGTATAAAAGAAACGAGTTCTGAAACTACGAAGCAGAGATTATTAAATTCTCTTCTTCTTTACTTAAGTAATCATCCAACCATGATGAATTGTCACACATTTAACTCCATTCTCTTTTTTGATACTACCTAGGTTTTAAAAAAAGTTTGATTTCATAAACATGTTAATCTTTGTTGATTATAGAAAAAAAAAGAATTTATTGGATTATTTTTATCATTATTTTTGGTTATATGAGCTAATGATTTTTAAAATAAAATTAATTATTTCCGGAATTTTATTTATTAAGACCTCACAGGGAAACTCTGAAAAAAAACGGTGAAATTTTTAATTTTTTCATTAAATTGACTATTAACAAAAAATGTTTCAGCCGATTTAATTACTCGGGTTAAAACTCGTTTAGATTAGTTCGGACTAAAAGTTAACCAGGCACAAGATACGGACTCAAAAAAATTAACTTTAAAGAAAAAATTATTTTCATCTAGTAGCAAACCAGAAAACAATTCAGCTGGTTATTTTGTCCAGCAACCGGGAATAAACTCTACCTGACTGGCAACTATACCTTTAAGAAAACTTATCCCGGACCAATTTTTTCAAAAAGTTTCAACAAATAAAATATTGAAGGAAATTTAAGATGCTTATTCGAACAAAGTCTTCACGCACATTTTGTAAGATATTTAATCGGGGTTTCATCGTCTGGTTGATTGCGATAAAAGTTTACGGTTCCGGTATTTTGGTAATGGTGACCACATTACCAATCTGGCGTTTTTTTCTTTAAGAATGTTTGAGAAAAATTTGGAATTTTCATCTATTTTTGAGACCTGGCACTACTTTTTAAAAGTGATGTTTGACCTCAAATTCGTAATCTGCACAAATGAAAGCATAGGAATGCAAATTTTTTATACCTATCATTTATACCAATTTTGTAACTAGAAAAAATTCTAAACAATTAGTTGGCTTAACTTTTTGAATTACAAAAATTTTTTTTTTGACTAGGGGGGTCCAAAAGTTAAGCGACTCTTAAAGAAGTATGTCATTTTAAAACGTTTCCCTTGAATCGAAAATAAATCGTATATTAACCATATTTTCTGAAAGAGAATCGAATTTCATGCACGTTAAGAGAAAAAAAGTCGAAAAAAATATAAAATTCGGCGGAATATTCCGGAAAAACAGTTTTTTTGGATCTACTTTTTTGTTTACCCACAAACCATAGGCTATTGATTCTAAATCTGGGTCCTACTAAAAAGATGACCCCCATTTTTCGTGAAATTTTTGACCCCCGAAAAAAATGGAAAATAAATTTTTTTTTAAAATCTAAACCTACCAGCCGATACCAAACTTCAAGAGCTTTCTAGCAATCATATTGGTTTTTTAATCAAATTAATTTTTACCCCTAAAATCTCAATTTTACGATTTTATGGAGCTTTGACCCCCTGATGACCCCCAAATTTTACCGACTGACCCCCGATTTTCGGATAGAAGAGGCTTCGAGCTGTCTAAAAAAATAGGTCTCAACCTCCTAGCTCTTTTAGTTTTCGAGATATTTTGATTTGAAAAAAAAGGGGCCTCAAAGCGGCAGAATTTCTAAAAGCCATGGTGAACCGAATATTCAAAATCTGAATTCATAAACATATTTCCCATGCTAAGAAACATAGAATTAGTAAAAAAAAACGGAGTCTATAAGGTTGAAAATTTTTCCAGAGTGGGGGTCCTTGTTAGCTAGCCCTCTAAAAGGCTGACTAAACTAGATCGTTAGTTTCAATCACTAAATTTATTCTAATCAAATCATATGATATAGATTCTTGTAGAGAATTTTCAGCTTTCCAAAAGTTAAACGACTTTTTTTGAAAAATTAATATTTTTATATTAACCTTCCTTCTCAAGGAAATAAACCTTCCAAGAATTATGAAATTTATTTCTTGCTGAGTAAAAATAAAATTAAATCAAAAACTCAAAAAATTGAAGTGTTAAGAGCAAGCTTAAAAGTAAGCTAAACACCACAGGTTTACTAAAAAATCTAATGGATATAAGGATCCACGCTTCACTCACTTTGATGAAGAAATCGATAATTATTCCAGGATTCAGTTGCTGAATTTAATGAAGATCCATTAGAGTTTTATCGAGTTAATAAAAAATTGTTCAAGGAGTTACGTAAGATTGTAAAACTTTTTTTTTTGTATTACGGCGTCTACAGTTCCAAGTGAATATTTTTTACACAGTCGGTCAAAAACAAACAGACTTAAGAAGTCGACTCTATACTTAAAACTTAGAAATGCTATTTTAATTTGAGACAATTTAAAAAAATTAGACCACTTTTAGTGGAAGAAAATTATTTTTTAACAATTTTAGAGATTCATTTTTTTGTTATGATTATGAAAAATCGAATTTGTATTTTTAAAATAATTAAATATTTTTAATCGATTTTTTTATTTTCTTTTTCCTTTTTAATCGATTTTTTAATCGATCTTCGAGCTTCGATTAACAACCCTACCTAAAAGAAGTCAAAAAAATCGAATATTTCAAAAAATTGTTCTTTATGAAGAGTTTTAAGTTTCCTAGTGTTTTCCTGCATGAGGATTACGAATTTAAGGTCAAAAATGTTCTTGTTAAGATAAGATTGATTAATTAAGATTTGACTCATATTCACTTTTTTACCGTTTTCACCCGCATCAGAGTACTTGGAAAAGGAACCAGCGTCAATGGCAACTTTTTAGCTTTCATTTCATGGCTCCAAAACAATGATAGAATTTCCAAATCATTAGTTCCTGGATTTTTTAAAACACATTGACATTTGGCTTTAAAAGCGGAGGGTTAGGTCCAAAAAATTTGATTTTCACCCCAAAATTGATTTTCTGCGGTTTTCGGCAACGTAGATCACGGATTTTAGACTGTGGGTACATTTTTAAGTAGAATCATTGGAAAGCTTTAATCCATAAAAGAATTAAGACATGACCTCCAATTATCATCTAAAATAATTCGTTTCAGAAAATACAAAAGAAAAGCATCTAGAAGTACAAAATGTTTTGATCACATGACCGTAATAATTTTAAAAAAAAATCAAAGACTTGTGTTACTACAGCGTGCAATACAAAATTTAACAACAAAAAAAAACAGAATAATGAGTTTAAATAAAATAAAATCGAGTCAATGAATAAGACGATTCAACACTTACACTGTTTTTTTTTCATCAACAACAAAAATACGCTCTCTCTCTTCAAAATTGATTACACAATAAAAGTCTCTCAATAAATAAAACCCCAAGCTTTTTTTAAATCAACAAAAAAAAAACTTGATGCTTTTTTTCTTTTTTTTGTCGTTTCAATCACTGTACCATTTCTGGCTTAATCTTTAAATCTCCATTTTATTTTAGATTTTTTTTTAATTGCCAGAATTAACATTTTTTTTTAATGACAAATTTTTTTAATTAAATTTTACAATTGAACACACACACAATTTTTTTTTTTGAAAAAATGGCCAATCGAATCCTCTTGGGCATTTGTTGGTTATTCATTGTATACTTCAAACCCGTCCACAGTGGTCAATTGACGAGCATAAGCAAAGCTGAAGAACTCAAACAAATTCACAAATTAAAACTTGAAATCGATTTTTTGAAAAAAAATTCTTCTAATTTTTACAATTATACAATTGTTTGTGGTGGTAAAGGCTACGAGTCACGTGCTGATCAAACATTTAGTGAAAAAACAATACCCGAAAGTTTCAAAAATTTTGTACTTGAAACCTACCTGAAACCTGTTAATCGGGCTAATAAATGTCCTAAATGGTCTTATAATGTCGAGACACAACCTAAATCGGGTGGTATGGATTCATTATCGATACCTGAAAATACTAAACCTGGCCAAAAAGTTTACCTCCTTCTCGCCATTGATCCCGAGTCCGAGCCTATTTTTTATTTCATTCGTCGAGCTGAGTCTGAAACTGGACCTAATGATGATCCGGACGACATTATTTTTAAAGTAAATGTTCTCCGCATGGGTAACTCATGGATGGGTGAAGTCATTCTTGACAAAGAAATCGATTACGAAAAAAAACAATCGTACAATTACTTGACTTATGCTTATGATGGAAGTAACTTGTTGGAAAAGTACAGTACTATTGAAATCACTGATGTTGATGATGAAAAACCAGAGATTAATATCGATCACCCAAATTATAATCTTTTGACTAAACAATTCGAGTTCAGTTTATACGAAAACACGTCAATTGGAGAAATCATAAACCGTAATTCTACAATTATATTTACTGATGTTGATACACAGAGTTCTCAATTGTTGATTCGTTTGACGAATTTTGAGAGTGGTTTAGCCGATTCTCCGTTCAGTTTGAACAACAACGGTGAATTGAGATTGATTTCAGGCTTGGACTATGAAGCTCAAAAAGAGTATTTACTCAAACTGAATGTAAGAGACAATGCTGGAGGTTTTAGTGAAGAGGCTATAAAAATCCAAGTCCTAGACGTGCCCGATTTGGTACCAAAATTTATTGAGCCTAGAAATACACTAGTCGATTCCGAGCGTAAAAATTTCAATCCAAACTTTTTTTATAACAAACAATTCGACTCAAACAATGAAGCTTTTGTTATTTTTTATGAAAATAAAGTTGGGCCTGTTTTCAATATTCAAGCTGTAAGTGCCAACGCTCAACCACTCGGTATAATTCGATACGAATTAATCGAAAATTCGTTACAAACGAACGATTACTTTGAGATCAAAAAACATTCCAAAAATGACACTTGGTATCTTGATTGTGTTCGACCAATTGATTTACAAGAAAAAGAAGAAAATTATTTACAATTCACAATCCGGGCTATTGAGTCATCAAACAATGACAAAACATCAAAATACAATTTGTACACAGATAAACGAGTCACTGTAAAAGTTATCAACGGTGACATGTGCATGCCTGCTTTTGACAAAGAATTGTACGAATTCGATGTAGTCGAGAATGTTAAACAGCTACTAGAGCCGATTTATGTGAGTGATTGTGATCATGGGGTGAATGGCCGTATAAATTTAACAACCACTAACAAAGACTTTGCGTTCAAATTTGACCAAGTCTACCGTTATTCTAAATTGGGTATTTACATGGCCAAGTCATATGACTACGAACAGAATCTAACTGCCAATGGTCATGTCATTGAGTTCGAAATTATTGCTAAAGGTAATGAAAAGTCGTTGAATAAATACGAAACCCGTGCTTTAGTGCGAATCCGGATTCTTGACATAAACGAATTTGTTCCGAAATTTGTTTTACCAGCACCTGCTTATTTTCTTAAAGATGGTATACCAACGGAACAGCAGCAAAGAATTTTTTTGTACAATGTCCACGAGGGTAAAGACTTTGTTCTTGATGTAAAAGCCGAAGACCAGGACAATGGTGGTGATGGTGAGCTATTTTACTTTTGTCGTTACTTGCACCCAGACGATACATTCGAGATAATCCATGCGTACAATTCAACATCACAACTATTCAATATACGTATACCTGGTCGTTACTTTGATCCAACTTATAAGA
Organism: Brachionus rubens; assembly: GCA_022207745.1. Taxonomy (NCBI): domain Eukaryota; kingdom Metazoa; phylum Rotifera; class Eurotatoria; order Ploima; family Brachionidae; genus Brachionus; species Brachionus rubens. The sequence continues at coordinate 1,871,228 of JAJVHD010000011.1, read as the reverse complement.
TCCCAATTACGTTTGCTGTTTATGTAGAGGACAGTCGTAATGAGCCAAAGTTGAGAAATGAGATTATAATTTATTTAAAACCCCAATCGTCCGAGTTACACTCAGCCTATTTTGAATTCCCTGAATACGAGTTTAAACTAATCGAAAAAGCCGAGCATCTTCAAACATTCAGACTTAAAATCATAAACGAAAATTTGGGTGCTTCAAAAATAAAATTAGAAGAAATTTCAGATCCACTAGGGCTATTTTCACCTGAATTCGATGAAAGTTGGGTCACTAAAAAAGACATGATTTCGTTTCTTGAAAACGATGATGAAGGTCTAAACGATCCTGAACAAGAGGTAAATCCGGATTTATTCGTCATTTTGTTTCAAACAAACTCGAGTCGTGATTTCGATCAATTGTTCACTGATAACAATAAAAGTAACATTTATGAGTATAAATTGAGGGTTCGTTTGACCGAAAGAATGGACTTGTACAATGATGTCACAGTCTATTTTAAACTAATCGACTCGAATGACAATTCACCTCAGTTAGTCAATGTTAAACTTCAACAAGGAGATTATTTGAATGCAACTTTGGAAAAAAATTTTGTACAAAATACTTTGATTAACATAAATCAGACCCATTTTATCCCGAAGATACAAGATTTAGATTTTAGTGATGAATTTGGTTTGAAATCGTTGTATTGTCGAGTGAATGACACCCGGTTTTATATGGACAATGAGTATATGTCTGCTGAATTGGAACATCGGACCAAATCGGTTTCCATGTTGGTTCGAGTTTTGACAAATCCGGATAATATTAATAGAGACACAATTTGGTTGAATGTTACTTGTGAAGACAATTATTTTAATCGTAAATCGACCGGGTTCAATTCGAATTCGTTTTTGATCAAGTTAGATGTAGTTGATTCGGAAGATGGTGGTCCTATTGATATTTTTGAACAATCCGAGTACGTGTTCACTGTTGACGAGAACTGGACTGGGTTTGTCGGAAAAATTGGAAATTTTACCCTCAAAAAATTTAGTCTTAGTTACAAAATTGAGGGCTATTCACAAGAACAGACCGAATTTTTGAACAAATATTTTAGTTTAGATCAAAATGATTTAACACTTCGTGAAAGATTGAATTACGAAAATTCGGAGAAATTTTTCAACTTCACTGTCATTGCGAGTGTGTCAACGGTAAAGTTTAAAACCAATGTTGTCATTATAGTCCAAGATTTGAACGATGAAAGCCCCAAAATGTCTCAAAATCGACTCGAATTAGTCCTTAATCAAAATCATAAATCGGCCGGTACTAACATTGGAAGTCTGTACGCCATCGATTTAGACAAAGAAGACTCTCTCACAGGTTTAAATTTTACATCGAGTAGTCACAAGTTTAGACTCGAAAAAATGGATAACTTGAACGATAAATTCCTCCATGGGGTCTTCATAGTCCTATCCGAAGATCTAACAGACGATCAAATTTATGAATTCGAAGTAACTGTTAAAGACAATAATTCGCATTCAGACACTTGTAAAGTCACTGTAAAAATCGAAAATCAACAAATTTACGATGAACTTAAATGGTCACAAGAAAAATATCAAGTCTCTGTTAAAGAGAACACCCCTAGTGACACATTCGTACTCAATGTAACTGTAAATCCGATCGGTCTTAAGACGACCAAAGCCAAAATTGGTTACAAAATAATAAACGAGAATCCGTACTTTAAAATCAATGAACAAACCGGAGAAATCCGAACAACTGATGTTAAATTAGACCGTGAAGATCCAAGCCACTTAGAACAATCGAAACATGGAATTCTATTTGTTCAAGCTTACCTAAGTCTAGACACTTCGATCTACTGGTCTACTATGAGAAGTATTCAAATTGATGTTGAAGACGAGAATGATGAACATCCAGTGTTTTTACAACCATCGAATAATCAAACTCAAGTGTCTAAATTTAGACCAGACAGTGTTTTTACATTCGTTGCTACCGATGCTGATACAAACGACTCGATTACGTATTCAATCGTTGATCAATCATTGGTTCCAACTATGTCAAGTGTGAGTCTACCCTTTCGAATTCACCCTCAAAATGGAACTTTAACATTCAACATAAGCGAGTTGACAAACGATGATTATTTAACTTTGTTGAAACATGAAGGAGAATTTGTTCGCGTTAAAATCACCGTTGAAGCCAAAGATTTAAGCGGTAGAGCGAGTTTAAGTAATCTACTAGTCGATTTATCAATCGGTAGGCTCATTAAATTGAGTAATAACACTCAACACTTGACCCCAATAACTTACAAATTGGAACCTAAAATAGAGAAACTTACCAAACTAAACGAGTCAAGTTACATAATTGACGAGTCTGTACAACCGAATACAATAATCGCTGAATTGGGCTCGTATGTTCTTGACCATAAACTTCCATTATCTGAGAGTTTCAAAATTTTGCCCAATAACGACACCCTCAAGAGTCCTGAACTTTATTTTCGATACGATTATGTGACTTCTGATTTGAAATTGATTCGACGTTTGGACTTTGATTTGGTCAAAAATGTGTCTCTTGTTCTTGTGAGTGACGATGATTTTAGACTCGAGTTTAATTTTATGGTCAATGATACGAACGATAAAAAACCTGAGTTGGAACTTGATGAACAAGAAATGAACAAGTATGGTGAAAATTTGATAGTTGTGTCTGTTAACAACTTGGACAATTACATCAATTCGATTTCAAAGGTGGTAAGTTCGACCCCATTGCCGCCGAGAAAACCAATACCGGCAATGCCTGAGTTGAATTTACCCGAACGACCTGTTGACCTAATGCCCTATGTGACTAAAGAGTTGGACGAGAACAAGAATTTATTGGACAATTTTGACAAGATTAGCTTGATAAAAGCGTACAAGATTATGGACACGGATAGTGATAATGTGTTCGAAGTTAGATTTGATTTGAATGGTACTAGTGAAGCTGTAGCTAGAGCTTATAGTGTTTCGACTAATGGGACTCATGTATTGATGGAAAAAAATAATTCAACAACGCCTGAAGACGAGGCGATTTTAGAAGAAAACTTACACAATCGTTTTAGAATTGAACTATCCGATGGAAAACATAAGAACTACTTTTCGGGTGAGTTGTACAGAATTGATGGTCGACAACTTCAACGTATATCGACTTATGTACCTCAAAATGGTCGGTATAGATCGTCATTATTCCGTTCAGCGCCTGAAAATACAAAGTTAAGTATTCAACCATTGATCCAAATCGAAAATCCATTCCCCTATGACATATTTATTGAAATGGAAGGAAAGTTTTCAAAAATTTTTAAAGTCTCTCCTCGTGTTATTCGATCATCTTCAACAGTCAATTTTGGTCCAACTGAATTGATCATTAGTCTTAATGATTCGTTAGAAAATTTCGAGGATGAACTTGCCGCAACGACTTCGATTGATTTCAGTGTAAACTTGAAGACCAAAAATGAATACTTGAACATTTTATTGAAAACAATTGGGACTCTTAAAGTTAAATTAGACCTCAAAAATGAAAATAAATATCAACCTAAGATTCAATCAGTCGAGCCTGCGAATCGTAAAATCATTCTCGATGAAGGGTTCTATACAAAAAAGAAGATAGCTAGTATTGAAGCGTATGACAATGACCGTGGTGATCAAGGCCGAGTTGAATACTTTTTGATCGGAAACTCAAATTTGTTAGAAATTAACTCGACTACTGGTGAGGTCTACTTAAATGGAACTTTGGACGCTGAGTCTGAGCAGCTTATCGTGTTCTTCTGTTACGCCCGTGACTTAGCTCCCGTTCCTTTCGGTCGTAATTCGGAATTACAACGTTTCGAGATCATAATCAACGATATGAACGAATTTCAACCGATTATGCAACCTGGTCTAAGTTCATTAACCCTCAAAGAAGTTACTGAGACCCTCAGTGACGAGTTTAGACAAATCGATGAGTTTCGTTTTGATTGTTACGACCGAGATTTAGAATCAAACTTGGATATTATTCTAAATTCGATTCAATATGTGAGTAAACATGATACATTGAATGTTATTGATGCCCCTAAGAGTCATCAAATTGTAGACTTATTCAAACTAGTTTATGAAAATTCGACTAGTAAGAACTATAAAAGCGCCTTTTTGGCTTATACAAATCGATTGGATTATGAAAGTTTGTTCCGACCGAATGAAACCTTGATTCGAATTGACGTTAGTTGTACAGACGGTAAATTTGAATCGTTGAGTAAATTGATTGTTAAAGTCGAGGACTTGAACGATAACCCGCCTGTTTTTGTCAATAAGAATTTAATCATTAAAAAGGACGAGTCAAATGTTTTGGAAACAATAGTCCGAGCCGAAGCTTCAGATCGAGACTTATCAGCCCAATACGGTAATCAATCCTTAAAGTACAAGATCAACAAATGTGTACCGAATACTTATGATATTTACATCGATGAGAGAACAGGGGATATAAGCTCGAAGTTACTACTCGACTTGGACACTGAGGAGGTCATTGCAAAGCGTAAAATGATTCATAACAATCAATTAAATTACGCTGAACAACTCGATTTTTTGAACAAATACAACCGTATTGAGTGTCAAATAAGTGTAAACGATGCTGGATTGTATGGTACACCGTCTGAATTGTCCTTGTCCGATGAAATGAATCTAACAATCCTAATCAACAATATGAACGATAACCCTCCAGATATTCGTTTGGACAAACAAAGTGAAAATTTAATCGAAGTAAGAGAGGGTGATCAAACCCGTGGTGCTATTTTACAACAAATAAGCGTTTTCGATAAAGACGGTGCATCCGATTTGGAGTGTGTTTTTGGCACTGGTTTGAAAACATCAGACCCGTTTGAGTTACGAACTAGTTTAGATTTGTACGATCCTCATTTGACTTGGTGTATCTTGAAAGTCCGTGATGACATGATTGTCGACTATGATATCGTCAAACGTTCCATTTATTTGTTCGAAATAGTCGTTTTGGATAACACACCCCCACCGATTTACCCAAATCGTGGTGTCTCACGAGCTCAATTGAGAGTCCGGGTCATCCCTGTTAATAACAAACCACCACTATTCGTTAATGGTAATGAAGAGACTTTGAATGTTTTAGACTCGATTAGACCGAATACTCTTATCGGAACAGTCTTGGCGACCGATATGGAGAACCCTAACCCCGATAGACTTATTTATAAACTAGAAAGTTATAATTCAAGACACATGGATAAATTCGAGTTAAGACCGAACCAAAATTCGACAAGTTCATACTGGGGCTCAGTTGGTATTTTCACTAAAGCTAAACTAGACGTGAGTGAAAGTCCTTACATTTTGACCATAATCGCTTATGATGGACCTTTAGAGCTTAAAGACACGTTATCAAGTCGTAAATTGATTAAAATAAATGTATTGAATAAAGGTAGTATGAGTGTTTGGGTAAATGAGACAACCGGTCTACCTGTTGATTATTATTCTATCAACATAGATGAAGAACAACCAGATAATACTGTTATTCTAAAAGTTAAAGCGAATATTCCAGACCAGTCTAAAGACAACTTCGATACAAATGAAGTCTCGTATTCGCTTGTCCATGAGACCAACTCGACTAACCCGTTTTATGAAATCGATGAATCGAGTGGTGAAATTCGAACGACAAACCGTCGTGTTGATTACGAGATAAACGATAATTTGGATTTGGTAAAACAAATGAGGAATTTAAAAGTCAAGGCTACGAGTGCTGATGGTCTCTTTTCATACACCACCCATGTTTCAATCAACGTTTTGGACATTAATGACAACAAACCAAAATTTGAGTCTATGGATTATAAATTTTGTGTCGTTGAAAATTCGACTCATGAGACAACAATCGGGTTAGTTAGAGCTTTTGATTTAGACTCTGGGTCAAATGGATTGGTTAAGTATAAAATCGTTGATGATGACAATTTGTTCCAAGTTAACGAAGCCACTGGTGAAATCAAAACCCTATCACCGTCGAAAATTGATAGAGAAACAAATTCGAGTTTAAGACTTAAAATTGTAGCGTTTGATTCAGATGATTTAGAAGATCATTTAGACTTGGAAATTTGTGTATTGGACATCAATGATAATTTTCCAACGTTCGATTCCGAATTGAAGACTGAGTATGAAATAGTCGAAAATTCGAATGAGTTCAAGATCAAATTGAACGCATCCGATGCGGATTTTTCTCAAAATGGAACTGTATATTTTTATTTTGATAAAGAGATGAACCCGATTGAGGTGACTCAAAAGTTTAGAATAGAACCTTTGACAGGTCTTATTGAGCTCATAAGTCCATTAGACTACGAGGATAAACAAGAGTACAGACTAGTTGTCTCATGCTCGGACAATGGTGTACCCGAAAAGTTAAAATCAAATTTCACCATTGACATCAAAGTCAAAGACGAAAATGACAACAAACCAAATGTCAGTGACACCGGTCGAGTATTTGTTAACGAAGGTGTCAAACCAGGTCAAGTTTTAATCAAACTCGATGTCGTTGATAAAGACGTAACAAAAGATTTTAGAGACACTCGATTTAGAATCAGGTCAATTAAATACCTTAAATCGTCAACCGAATTGATAAATTTGGACTTTGATTTATTCGAGATTAGTTCATCGGGTGAGCTTTTGTTGGCCGAAGGTCAAAAATTGGACTATCAAAAATTCAGAGAATATGTCGTAGAGATCGAAGCCTATGACTTTAACCGCCCAGAGTTTACTGATCGTCTCGCTTTGAACGTTAAAATTGAACCCTCGAATGACAAGATTCCAATCTTTGAGCATTTTACTGGTGGAACTCGTTCGACTACTTTGTACCGTCGTTCATTGGCTGAATCACGTGATAACGATTACGTTATTGACATTGTCAAAGCCATAGATCCAAATCAACACGGTATACGATACTACTTGGACTCGGTTGTTGAAGTAAACTCCAAAAACGAAACAAAACCAAGTCCAGATGATTTATTTAGTATCGGGCTAGAAGACGGTGCTGTAAAGACCAGGAAAACAAGATCGTTCTATTCAGGAGATTCGTATATCCTTAATATTCGAGCTGCGTCTAAATTGAATGAAACTTTGAACAGTACGACGAGTTTAATCGTTAAAATTGACTCAAACACGGACTCATTGTTCGCTGAACGAGTCATTGAAGTCACTGTTGATGAGAACACCCCACGTAACAAATTAATAACTCAACTTAGACCTAAAGTAACAAACCGTTCATTACGTTACAAACTTAACAAAGAGTCCTCATTACCTGAAGATATATCTTCCAAATGGTTCAGAGTTGATTTTATGAGCGGTATTGTCGAAACAACTGATAGACCAGATATTGATTGTGAAACAGCCAATGAAGTTTTGTTAAGCATCGATGTCCTAGAAGACAAAAAAGACTCGATCATTGAAAACTTGCTCGTCAAAGTTAGAATAAACGACTTGAATGATAATTACCCGGTCTTTGATTTAAGTTATAACTATGAGCCAAGTTTGAATGAAGATGACGATACTACAGTTGATACTGAACGGTATATAACCAAATTCAAAGCTTTCGATTTGGATAGGACTATTAACAACTCGGCGATTAGTTACAGAATTGAAAGTATTAAGAACATGAACGTAAACTCGTTTAGACTTGAGACTAATAAAGAGACTGGTGAAGTGACCCTTTACAAGAACAAAGGTACAAACATGGATCGTGATTCTCCTTCAATCGGGTCTAAAATTCGACTCCAGATAAGAGCTGAGAATTCGTTTTTCCCGTCTGTTTACACCCAAAAAGAAGTTGTGATCCACTTGACGGATTTGAATGACAATCCACCGACTTTTTATGACAATAGTGTCGAAGTGACTTTGAGTTTAGCCGAAGATCAACCATTAGGAGAGAAATTTTATCAAGTTAGAGCTTTTGATTTGGACGAAATTAACACTGTTAACTCACAACTCGTGTACGAGATCAACCCAAAATCGAATGAAATCGAAATAGATTCACAAGGTAACTTGTATTTGATTCGTCCATTGGATTACGAGGATAAAAAATTTATCGAGTTGAATGTAAACGTTTATGACAAGTCGTCCTCGCCGTTGTTCGTAAGCAAAAAAGTTAAAATTAAAGTCGTTAACATAAATGACAATTACCCGAAATTTGTTGATTTACCAAACGAGAATAAAAATGAAGAGTGTAGTTTTTCATTAGTCGAAAATATGGAGCCGAAAAAATTATTCCAAGTCAAGGCTGTCGATCGAGATTTTCCTGACACTGGGTCATTCGAGTTTAGAATCACCGATTTAAAGAGCTTTGAACATAAATCAAAGAGTCTTATACGTCTTGATAATACGCTCTTTAAAATAGACTCTCGTACTGGTGACTTAACTTTGACCGGTGAAATTGACCGTGAAAAATATGACAACTTCGTCATTCGAATTCGTATGCTCGACCGAGAAATTGATGGATTAAGACTCGAGACATCAGTTGATTGTTCGGTTAAAGTTTTAGACGTAAACGATAATCGTCCAGAATTTTTAGCCTCAATTCCTTTGGATTATAAAATCTTACCAATTGTTAACGAAAGAACTTTAATCGGTTACTTTTCAGCATCGGATGCCGATCTTGGCTCAAATTCAACAATCGAATACAGTCTCAAAGATTCGAAAAATAACATTTTCGAGATTGATTCGTCAAACCCGTACTTGTTTATTAATTTAAAAAAATTGACTGATAAAAATCATGATTTGAACGATTTGTACGATTTAGAAATCAATGCTCGTGATCATGGTGTCCCTGAACGTTTAGACTCCACTCTTAAAATTAGGGTTCAAATTGACCCGAATTATTTTAGTTTTGACCAACAAAAAATGGATAAATTGGAGTTAAAGACCCCAGAGCTGGTTCATTTGGACGAAAATTCCGAGTCTGGTACGAGAATCGGTTACGTCCGAGTCACTAACTCTTTCAATTCAGTCATTAACGAAGCTAAAATAATCCCACAAAATCGTAAAGTCGTCCTCAAATTTACCCTATTAACTTGTAATGACACTTTCGAGGTACACGAGAGCACAGGCTTAATCTCAGTCAAGGACTCAGCTAAGTTAGATTATGAAACAATCAAAGAATTTATGGTCAAAGTCGAAGCAAAAGAAATTCAAGAGATGAGTTCGTTTTCAAAAGTTCGAACCGGATTTAGCAGTTTTATAGTCCGACTTGTTAACCTCAACGACAATCCACCAGTGTTTTCGAAACAAATTTACGAAACAAGTGTCAAAGAGAATCAAAAATCAATACCATTTGAAACATCATTAACCGAGTTGGTTCATTTATACGACCCTGATTTGGACACACCACGAGGGCATGCCATTAATCAAATAAATCCTTTAGAAGTTAAATTAAACGGAATGGACTCGTCAAATTTTAAACTAGTCTCTGTTAATCCTTATGTTTACAAACTCTTATGTTTAGATCGTTTCGATTACGAGTACCAAAAAAGATACGAATTTACAATAACAGCTTGGGATGGTGTCTTTAAGTCAACTGCTAAAGTAATCGTAAATGTTCTAGACGAAAATGATAATCGACCAGTATTCGAAAAAGACGAGTATGTGTTCAGAATTGACGAAAATTCGCCAATGAACCTTGAAATAGGTCAACTTAAAGCAATTGATTTGGATCAAAGTGTTGAAAATAATGAAATATTTTACAAAATTACAAATTTTAATGAAAATATATTCACTATTAATGAGCACACTGGGATATTAAGCGTAAGAGATTCGTCTAAATTAGATCGTGAACGTGTTGGTTCATTCAATTTTACAGTCATGGCATCGAATGTAGGAAAACCCGAGTTTTATGACACGACCAAAGTTTACGTCTACTTGAACGACTTGAATGATGAAGTACCAAAGTTTAATGAGCAACTTATAAATGTAAATGTGCGTGAAAAGCTTAGTAATTTGCCAAAATTTTTGGTTAAAGTCAATGCTGTTGATAACGATTTAGCTGAAAATGGAACTGTTAATTATTTTATAATGTCTGTTAATGATAAATTTTACTCTACGAATGAGAATGACAATTCGACCGAATTTTATATTGATAAAACAAGTGGTAGTCTTTACTTAAACTCGTATTTAGACATTGATAACGATTCGGAAAAATCGTTTGAAATAAAAATAGAAGCCAGAGACCTAGGTGGTAACAGTAATGAATGTTCTGTATTTGTTAATGTAATTGATATAAACGATCAAGCGCCTGTTGTACTAAGTCCTCAATTGAACGAGTTTATTTTTGATGAAAATTCAGGTCAAGACGAACCATTATTCGAAATAAAAGCATTCGATCCTGATTACAGTAAATCTGCAATTAATTACTCAATTGATGAAGATATGCTCGAGGATTGGAAAAATTTTAGAATTGATTCTGTCACGGGTAAAGTCTATTCGAATGTTAAGTTTGATTATGAGACCAAAAATGAGTATAGTATTCGTATTATATGCAAAGACTCTGGTGTTATGATTGAAGAAGAGACCGAATCGAATGGAAGACCAGCTAATGATAGAGTTAGATCGATCAAAAATGAATTAAAAACTGAGTATAGAGTTAAAATTTTAGTTCTTGATTTGGATGATAATGAACCGGAGTTTAGTTCAACTGAAAGAATATTTTCGGTAAATACGAATTTTTTTTACATATGACTTTGACTATTTAAAAAAATATAGACTCTCTTTAGTTAGTTTGCAATCGGAGCCTAGTGCTTTTGCACTTTCTGCGACAGATTTAAATTAAGTCTTTTAAACGATGTAAAAGACGTGATTATTTTTTTAAGACAGTGTCTAAAGTTTGATTTGACACATTATTGCACTTCTACCGAACTTTTGGTGAACAGCGAACCGTAGCCGTATCAAAGCGAAGCTTAGCAACAAAAAGGCAAAGCGTGTCGTACATCAATAAATTTTTTTGTTGAGTACGGTACGATGAATACAGTACACTTTTCTATGTTGAGAACGGGACGCTATGCTTTGGAGGGGATACGCTTCGGTATGGAAGTTCCTTGTTACGCTACGGGAAGGTTACAGCTACGCTTGCCACCAAAAATTTGGTAGAAGTGAAGTAAAAGAGAATCGCCTCTTGTTTAAGCAAATGCAAAAAAAAACTGGAAATCGTAAAAAATTTGATTTGACTGAAAAATTACCGTTTTCACTCGGATGTGTCTTCAGGGTAATCAGGTTCCAGGATCAATCGGAGCTTTTAGTTTTCAGAACATAGCTTTTTGAAATCACGTGTACTAAAATTTTTGAAAAAAGCACATTTGGCTGCAAAAAGCTGAGGGGTGGAGGCAAAATTTTAGATTTTTTGCCGCCTTAAAAAAATTTGGTTTTACGATGTTTTCGAGGTCGTAGAACAGGGCAACAGTCAGAAATTACAAATTCAGATACTGCACTTCCACCGAATTAAATGCTTTCGTACCCGTTCCGTACTCATACCGTACCCGTATTCGGTATCTGTAATTCAGTGGAACTGCAGTAGCATGGAAATTTTGAATTTAATGAATCTCAAGTCTTACTAGCTTTGAATTCTACAGTGTCAGTCCGAACTTTTTAACCCTGGAGTCGGAGTCTTAGCCTGAGTCTGGGTTATTGGTCTTTCCACGAAGAGCAGAGACTCTGTGTTAGATTAAGAGCCGCGTATTAGCCGACACTGACCCCAAGGTTGAAAAGTTCTGGCTAACACTGTATTTTTCCCGTATAACACTACTTAATATTATTCTAAAAACGCTCACCTTTTGCTTTATAAAGCTAGCATGTTATCGTCTTATTTTCTTAAAGAATTGACAAGAAATAAGGCCTCTAAAACCAAGAAAAACAAGGTTTATGATTAAAGTTTTAGTCGTTTAGTCGAAAGCTTGACTTAATTTACCTTAACTTTTACTGAGGATGATTTTTGTCTTCAACCCTTTTCTGACCCTTACCTCTTCCTTTTATTTTTTTATTTTTAAGGCGAATGTAAGCGAAAACTTGGAAGTCGGATCATTGGTTACAGTAATTCCAATGGCATTTGATCGTGATTTATTACCAGCTAATAGCAAAATAAAATATTTTATTACGAATGGTAATCAAGAAAAAAAATTCCGTTTGGATGAAATCACCGGCGAAATTTTCTTATTAGACGAACTCGAACCAAAAGAAACAAACTTTTACGAGTTAACAATACAAGCAACAAGCAAAGATCGTTTAAGCTCAGCCACTTTTAATGAAAAATCAATCCTACATGTTCAATTACATATTGTAAACGATAAACTATTTATCGAATTTGATGAGCCAGAGTATTATGTAAGTGCTCAATTGGATAATCCTGAACTCAAGAACAATGTCTCAGAATTCAAATTTTCGTCAATCGAACAAATCGAAAATGACCAATTAAACAGAGCCATTTTAAATTTTGAATCATTCAAAAAATCCGCAATTTTCTTTTCTCAATCTCATTTGATTAAACGTAAATTTAAACGAATCATTAAATTTTCAATTGAAATGCTTCAAAAAATACCTCAAAATGAAAAACTTACAATTAAACTATCGAACAACTTACTCGGTCATTTTAACCATAGTGACCAGGATTTGGTAGAAATGCATGATCATCATGACCACTTGTTCCTAATCAACGAGGCCAATGGTAAAGTCTATTTGAACAGAGAAAAAGCCAAAAAAGAGAATTACAAAGTTGGTGATCGCTTTCTATTAACAATTAAAGCATCGTCAACAAGTCGTTATTCAGACGAAAGTGAAAATACAGTAACTGTTTTAACCGTTCGTTTGACAGACAAGAATTACAGTTTTATTAAAAAGTTACAAAATCATAACAAAGAGTTTATTATGTTGGAACATTTGAATCCAGCGCGACCAAATTATATCCCTCGTATATTACAACCTGATGGTGTCAAAATAGCCATACAAGATTTAATGTACGATAGAACTCAAACTAAAAATCAAACATTCTATTTGGTAATTCAAGTCGAAGCTAAACAAGAACAAAAAACACTTGATTTGGATTTGTTTTTGAAAATATTAAAAAATTATTCACCGTCCAGTCCATTTTCGAATGAAATAAATCAAGAGTTTATTTATCCACATGCAATTGCTAGACAATCTGATAACACTGATGTATTTAGTATTTACCGTCCATTTTATTCGAGCTGGTTATTCTGGCTTTTGTTTCTAATCGGGTGCTTGTTAATTTTAATTTTAATATTTTTTGTTTTTTGTTTGCGTCAAAATCATAAACAACACAAAGTTGCGTAAGTTGAAGATTATTTTTATATCTCGAGTCTGACTCTAATTTAATTTTCTTCTTTTTTTTAAAGTAAAAAACCTGGTATTATTATTGAATATCCACCGGGTGTTAACCCTATGTACAACGATGGTGTTTTATCATTGAACAAGTAACTATTTTATTTTTAAAAATTTTTAGGCCCACTTTCGAAATCAAACTGCAATTCAGGTTCAAGAAAATTTTTCCAATTGAGAAAGTCTCCAGGGCAATTTAGGGATACCAGAAACTTTGCCCTATTAGCGTTACAAAAATGTCGAAATTCGACTCTTTAGAAGCTGTGGCAGTCTTTACTATCTTGCTTTGTACCATACCAAAGACTTCTCTGTCAATACAAGCTTTGAAACCATTAATTGCATCTGCGCTGTTTACACTCTGCGGTGAAAAATTATGTGTAATTGAACCGCGTTTGTTGTTTTTAGGTCTTAAGTTGATTTTCTCATGACCATTGACTATTGTAACCATTTGGGTAAGATCACCTAACTTCACAGTTTTCCAATCTGATTAGCTCCAACGACTTGGTACGATTTCTCTCTTAAGTATTTGACTAGCTTCGTTGCTTTTCTTTGGACTCTTTCAATTAATGTTAGCTTTTGTCAATGGATTCCAGATACTTACGACACATTCAAGTAGCATTCAAACATACAATAGAATTTCTAATTTTCTTTAAGATTCTATTCTGCTTGAGATGCGGCAGATGCCACGACTACCCAAATAACTTTTTCTTCAGCATTTTTCCTTTAGGGTAGCATCACGATCTATTGGAACTGTATAACCAGTCATATTTCTAGTCTTTGCATGAAGTATATATCTTAACGCTTAGGGATGAGTTTTTTCTTACATTTTTTCTCAGAAAGCTTTAAGTTACGATCTGATCGCTAGCAGTAGTTACGATCCAAAATAAAATTATTTTAAAACAATTTTTAACTTTAAGTAATAATTCAAAACCAAGTTCAGTGAAACGTAAAGTAGCTCCAGTCGAAATAAACAATTCACCTCAAACAATTGACAGCAATGATAATTACGAAGAAAAAGAGTTAATTATGGATTTCGATGACGAAATAGAAGTATAAAAAAAAAAATAAAAATTAATCAAATTTTTATTATAAAAAAAAAATGTATTTATGTGTTTAGTGTGTTTTTTTTTTTAATTTTTTTTAAATTTTAAACAAACCGGTGATTTTTAAATTTTTCGATTTTATATTTTTTTTAAACAATCAAAAAATATCCTTAAAAAAAAATTCTCAGTTTAAAACAAAAATAATTTGAATCGATTTTTATTCTCACTTATTTTTTTGGTCTTTTAATATTTTTAATCAATATTCTTTTTTAATTTTAGCCAATTTAAACTTATTTTTTTTTTAAATCTCAAGTTATACATTATTTATAAAAAAATTTTTGAATCGATACCGATGTGTTTTATTTATTAAATTCAAGTTTTTTTTTTTTAATTATTTGTAATTTAAATCATTAAAGTAAATAAAATTTAAACTAAAATTATTTTTTTGATTCGCTTATGGCTTGTTTGGAATCAAAATCCTGAACGACCCCTGATTATGCCACAAAATATTTTGTGAGTAAAGTGCAACGCACCATAAACCCAAATTCATCGAAATATATATTTTTTTGGACTAAATTCTATGAATACTTATGTTTTAAGATTCGGGCTTTCATTTAAACCCATAATCAACATATGTGAAAAATTAACCCTAGGTACACGAGGGTGCAGAAATAGGGGGTCATATTTAAGGGTTAGTGATTAAAAATTTTTTTTTTCTGAATCCGACTATTTTGGCATTTTCTGGGGTGCTGAAAACGTATATTTACAAAATTTTAGCTTACTATGACTTTTTTTGGATGTATACACGGCAAAAAACCGTTTTTTAGGTATTCAGCCGCACCCAACTCGTCCGGAGTTAAACCAAATATACTGGGGTGTACAGAATTAAATTTAGAACAAACTTATCGGAGCAGATTTTTAGAAAAAAAATTTAATAATGTGAAACTAAATCATTTTAAAAAAACTTCAATATGCACTTATTTCAAAACATATAAGCAATCAGAATTTTAGACTTTTGACCTCAAATTCGTGATCTACGTACTAAAAAACCTAAAATTCGATATTTTATTTTGGGTGTAAATTTATAAAAAAATGATAACCGCTTAGGGTTTGATCAGTTAAGACCATATTATACTAAAATTTTGTAAATATACGTTTTCAGCACCCCAGAAAATGCCAAAATAGTCGGATTCAGAAAAAAAAAAATTTTTAATCACTAACCCTTAAATATGACCCCCTATTTCTGCACCCTCGTGTACCTAGGGTTAATTTTTCACATATGTTGATTATGGGTTTAAATGAAAGCCCGAATCTTAAAACATAAGTATTCATAGAATTTAGTCCAAAAAATATATATTTCGATGAATTTGGGTTTATGGTGCGTTGCACTTTAAGAAGCTAGGAGCGAAGAAGCTAGGAACGTTGGGACTGGATTTAAACGAAGTTACGACCTAGTTTGTGATCATTAATGAGCAGTCAACAGTGACCGAAGATGAGAAAACTCTAAATTTTAATTTAAAAAAAAAAGTGACTGCGATTGCGACTTATTTCATGAGGAAAAAAATACTGAAATCATTCAGCCTTGGTTTACTCTAATAATGAAAGAAAAATTAAAAATGTAAGAGAACATTATTCTTGACCATCACAACGTATATGAGCCTGGGAACAGGCACAAGAGCTTGTTTCACAGCATACCCATTTAGCAATAGGTGTAGCTCTAGTGACAAAGTTAAGTATTCTACTCAATGTAGATACGCTTGGTTTGTGGTTCCAAGTTAGTCCGGATAGTTGTCGAGTTTGCAGCTTCGGCTCGGATGAGTGTCGCTGTTTATAGGCGGACGTCCCACAGTCATTGGGGTGAATTGCAGCAGCATAATTTTGTTCTAAGTAAAAGGCTTTTCATATTTGAAAAAAAATACACAGGCCAAATTATTTGTATTATTTAAACTCGATCGACTTATTAAAAGAAAGCGAGAATGGCGATCCTAAAAACTAGTGTTGGTAGTGGACTAATGAACCAACTACATGCATGTGGATCTCTTAGCCTACTTCAAAATGGTGCCCTGGTTGTGTTTATAGAGTCATTTCTCAATGAGAAAAAAGAACTTGATTGAAAACGAATTTGAGTTGCAACTAAATACATTTTTCTCATAAAAAAATGCCTCTATGAACACAACCAAGGTATCATTTTGAAGCTGGATAGACAACTGCACTCGCACGTTTACAATCAAACTGAATACTTGATAATTATGATAATTACGATTAGATACTTGCAAAAAAAGTTGATGGACACAGATTAAAAATTAAATTTGAATCTTTTTAAAATTTTATTCTGAAAGCATATTAATAAGATTTTTAGCTTTTCCTCTAAAATAACTTGATTCAACAATTGACATAGAATCCAAAAGTTCAATCAATTCATATTTATTTTCTAAAATAGTTAAATGATTAGGATAAATTTCCATCAATCCTTCAATAAAATAAACACTCATTTGTGAATTAATTGATTTAGCCTGATTAGCTTTGAGTCTTGATATTTTATCCATGGTCAACTTTAAAAAGTCTTGAGACAATTTTGCTTGATAAGTAAAAATTAATTTTTTTATTGATCAAAAATTCAAAATTTAAAGCTTACGATTGTTAAAAATAAATTTAAATTTTCTTATTACAATCGATTCACTGAAACTAGAATAAGATGTCAACCATTGTTTGAAAGTGAAATCTTTACCAAATTCAAAGTACATATCGTAAAGTGATGTTAATTCCTCTTCGTAATAATGAGAGTTTTCACTATATTTCTCTGGTATCTCTAAAAGCATCGCAAGATTTTTTTGAAAATCTTCTTCAATTTTTTTAACTCCTCTTATAATCTTTTGAAAAAAAAATTAATTCAAGTTAGATTTTTACGATTTCCGTCATGTTCGTCAATATTATTACGGTCTCATTGGGTGAATGAAATTCCGGACCGATTGTTGAGGTATAAATCTCTATCAGCTGATAGGTCGTAGTGTTTATATCTTTTACAATAGGTCCGAGTATTCATTAACCTAATTAGACCAAAACTGTTGAACTAAACTTGGCCGACCGACGTGAAAATTTTAGCAAATCTTGATTTAAATACTTTGAGTCTTAAAAAGTCTTTAGCTGATTTAATGAAAAAAATGAACAAATTCAATTGATCAGGATTATAGCTGTGTGCAAAATTCTCATAAATCTTGAATGCTTTAGCGCCCTTGAAAAAATTTTAAATATTAATTTATTTCAAATTGTTAAATTAGAACACACCTTTTCATGCTGGATTAGCTTTGACCAAGGCATCACGAACAAATTCCAATAATTCAAATAAAAGTAATCAAATTTGATACCTTGAATTAATAATTAGTCAATTAAAATCGATATTTATGTGTAAGTAAGACTTCAAAAAGCAGAAGATATAAAGTCATAAACTTGAGTCGGAAAAGTATGGTAAAAATTTTGCTAAACGAGTACTTTGAGGCAAGTGATCAAAGACGCTGATTACGAATTTGAAAGAATTTTACTATTCTCTGTTTGCTAATGATGGTCTGACGAAGAAAATTTAAGGAATGAGAATTTGGATCTCGTCACCTCGGCGGACAATTGACATTTCAAATTTACCTCGACAACAAAAACATCAAATTTTCCACAAAATAAATTCATTTGTCCATGGAAAAAAATGCTATTCGTGATCTTGATAAAGTCAATTTCAAACTTGGTGGACCCG
Organism: Brachionus rubens; assembly: GCA_022207745.1. NCBI lineage: Eukaryota > Metazoa > Rotifera > Eurotatoria > Ploima > Brachionidae > Brachionus > Brachionus rubens. The sequence goes on along the minus strand of JAJVHD010000011.1, from coordinate 1,853,076 downwards.
GCCAAATCGTCAAAAATCATAAGGGTGAAACACCACAAATGCAAAGGTCTTCGTCGTCTTCAGTTATGGATTTTCGGGTTACGTATCAAAAGACCGGAAATTTTATTTTTTGATTTTGGCCGAGTTGATGAGTAGTCTAACTGCAGAAAGTAATGAAGCCTAGGCCGGGTTACTTGATTTCGAAGACAGATCTTGGAAAACTTGATCTTCCATTATACGAAGAGTTAGATGAAAAATTAGATGATATTGTAAGTGTAAACGAGACAGTCTGAGATAAGGTGATGTCACAGTCCGAATTAACAAAAGCTTCAGTAAGCTATATTCCAACTCATAAAGCAGTCGTTAAAGTCTTGAATCACGGTAAAAATTCATAAGAAACGAGGTCGTCCTAAAAAATCGACTGTAGTTGAGAATAAATCAACTCCGTCTTGTTCGATTGAATCTGATAAAACTGAACCGCCTAAAACACGATACAATTTAAGAAATTATTTTTGATTGGCTAAAATTATTTTTATTTTTTGATTTAATTATCCATGTAAATTCGAAATATTCCGGAGAATTGTCTGCCGAGGTGACAAGACCCAAGAATTTTGAAAATCTGACTTGATATTCGCAACCGGAGTGTAGGAAAGATAATCTTTTCAATTGCAAGAAAATAAAGTTTTATGATCAGAAAAAAGTCAAATTTGAGCATCTTTAAGAGAGTTTACCTGGATAAACCGTTTCTTTCTAAGATTTTTTATTCTTCACAAAACAAAAATTTTTTGTTTAGGAGAAAAAATCGAGTTATGAAACGATCCCATCCAAGAATATATACTTTGACCAATATCTTATATACAATTTTTTGGTATATTTACGTAGGGTCGTTTTATAACTTTAAATTGGTCAAATAAAAAAAGGCTACCAAGAATTAAGTACAATTGAATTTTTGCGAAAAACCGGAATTTTTAATGATTGTTCCGAAAAAATCAAAAAAAAACTCTTCCCAAAATTAATTTGTATTATTCCCTTTTTTATTTACTTCCTATCCGACTACAGTTTATGACTTGGTTTAACTATATCGTCTAAAAAATTAATAAAATAAAAAATATTTACGTTTAGTTGACATGATTGTGTACATAGAATCGAGTGCCATTTCAACTAGATCAAAATTTTTTACAATATTCATATTTAACTTTTCGGATTTAATTATTATTTTGACCATTAATTCCAATAATCTGTAATTTCTATCACTAAATCGATCCGAATGTTTTACTTGGCTCTCGATCAAACTCTTAAATTAAAATTAAAATCACATAAAGAACATATCTGAATAAAGTTAGAGCACATTGCTTAAAGCATTTAACTATTTATGGATAAAATTTTAAATCTTACTTCAGTTATGAGGCTAAAATGCTCCACGCCTTCTTCTGTTAAACTACTTAAATTTTGTATTTTCACATCTAATTTCTGCAAAAATTTGTCAAAGAGATCAAAATATTTGCCTTGAATCTCTTTGTCAATAAAAGAATCAAAAAATTCTAGCGACAATATCCAGCATCCGATTAAATTTGAATTATATCTAATAAGATTTTCTTCATGATCATCGATTATAATATTCATATTTAAATAAAGCTCTGTAAAAGTTGAAGTCAATTTTTGTGAGTATAATTTTATATCGCTGTTTTCGGTTAACTCGTCATTTAGGACATAAACCAATTTTTGAATCGCCTATAATTCTTATATAATTTATTTCTTTTCCAAAAAAAATTTTCATTTTAAATTACCGCGATTACACAAATGGAATTTTTCTCATTGATTACTTGTCTCAAAAATTTGAGAGCTATTACTGGAAAATCAACCGTTAAAAGTTTAGGCATTGGGCATAGACCAAACATAAAATCAATCAAGTCAATAAGTACTTCATTAAACGGATCGTCTAGTAATGATTGGTTATCGTCCAATATAGTTCTTATACTTTTTTCAATTGATATTAAATAAGGCGAACACTTTTGAACCCATGGTGGTAATTTTAAATGCTGAGTTGTTAGTGTATCGAGAGGTAAATCATCTTTATGTATTGAATTTTTTAATAAGTAGACAAGTGAAGTCAAAAGAATCTTTTTCTAAAAAATAATATTGGAAAGATTAGAATCATGTTTAAAAGGAAGTAGTTAGAGGACTCTTGGGGAAAAACTAATAGCCTGGATCAATGGATTCTTAACGGGACGAACCCAAAGAGTGGTACTTGGTGAGTCGTCTTCCCATTGGGCTGAAATAACAAGTGGTGTACCCCAAGGGTAGGACCTATTCTTTTTATCATCTTCATTAATAACATGTTAGAGTTGATTGAGTCCAACTGTGAAGCTTATGCCGATAATGCGAAGATTATTTCAGTCGTTAAAAATTTCCAACTTTTGATAAATCTTCAAGGAGACTTAGACAAAGTATCTAACTGGTGAACAAATTGGTCTACTCAACTTAATACTGATCAATTTAAAGTTGTGCACTTTGGTTATTCAAGCACAATGTTTGACTATGAAATTAAGTCAGAGAGTTCGAGGGGACAACTCTTGGCAAAGTCAATTTGTGAGAAGGACCTTAGTATCTATATCAAAAACGACTTAAAGTGGGACGTACAAGTCAAAAATTGCACTGCTAAGGCAAATAGAGTTTTAGGAATGATCAAGAAAGCTTTTAATTTTCCTAATCAAGAAAACATCAGATTACTATACACATCATTGGTCAGACCTAATCTGGAATACGCTATTAGCTCGTGGTGCCCGTATTTTGAAAAGGATATCGCGGAGCTTGAAAAAGTACAGAGAAGAGCGACGAAGCTTGTTCCGGAGCTCAAACATCTCGAATACCCCCAACGGCTTAGAAGGCTAGGCCTTAGTGACCTGAAGACGCGAAGATTGAGAGGTGATTTGATCCAAATGTACAAATTAGTAAATAAAATGGAGAAAGTGAATTTTGTAAATGGTATAAATTTTAGTTTTGGTGTTGGCTTAAGTTGCACTTACAATCTAAGAAGGCACAGAAAAACGATTCATAGAGAAAAAGTAAAAAATTGCCATCCCAGATTTAATTTTTTTGTTAACAGAGTTGTGAATGATTGGAATAAATTGCCGGAAGAGGTAATTGAAGCAAGAAGCCTGAACAGTTTTAAGTCGAAGCTTGATTGCTGGCTGGAGAACAAACGTGTAACGACTGCTATAGCTCTATGAGCTCACTTGAACTGGTTTCAAGTTGCAGTTTATTTTTCTACTACTACTACTACTACTACTCTTCTGAAAAAAAATTGACCTATTTTTGCAGAGAAAAACTTCGATGCTTAGGCGAAATAAATCTAAATTTATACTGTCGCAGATCTATCATGTCTTTTAAAAGTTAATTGGGCTCTGTAATTATTGAATTCTGGAAAAATATCCCGCAATATTTTTATGTTTACTCCCGGTCATCTATATTAACTCGTAAAAGACTTTCAATGGAAATATTTTGTAAATGTCTGTTTTCCAGACATATCTACCCAATAATTTTAACGTATTGGGTGAGTACGGGTTACTCGAAAAATTTAGGTTTTGGGTTCTGATGTGTAATGGGTAACCCATAAAAGTTGGGTACATATACTCAAAACCCAATTTTTGTCAAAATAAAAATCTATAAAATACCCATATTTTATGGTTTACCTGAATTTAAATTACCAACCCAATATATTAAAATTATTGGGTCTGTTGTTTTCAAACTCTAGATCTGTTAAAACGACCTAAAATTTTTCAATAAAGCAAACTGTAAATTATCTTACTTTTGATCGTTTGGCCACATTTATCATTGTTAAATAAGAGTTCCAAATGAAATAATTTACCATCTTAAAATTTCTAATATTTTTTAAAACTTTTAAATTAAAGTTTGGAATGTACAAGTTTAAACCTGGTTATTTTTGAATTGTATTACAAAGTTTTCATATTTGACCATTTGGTTCATTGAATCAAAAAGTTCTAATAACAATCGCTCTTTTTTATTTAATTCTTCTTGTGTCGTTTCTCGTTTAGTTTGCAATAATTGAATTTCATTCCAAAGTCTGTAATGATTAAGTAGTTCATTGTTTAAATCGTTTTCGATGCATGTTGCCGTTTGAATTTGCTGTTTTTGGTTATCAATTTTTAAACTCATTTTACTTTGAAAAAAATTTTTTTTTCTTCAAAATTTGAATTTACAATTATTTGCTTTTGTGTTTTGTTTTGAAAATAAAATTAATTTTAAGTTTGTCAAAAATTCAAACCTTTTTCTTAATGTCTGAATATTTTTTTATTTGTGCTAAATGTCGATTAAAAGATCAATGTTGTCCTGGCTGAATAGTTAGTTAGTTAGTTTACACTGCGGTAAAGACAAAGTCTATACCAACGCATTTAAGCGTTTAGCCTTTTAAAGACTTTGGCAGTAATTGCTTCGTGACATTCCAAACACTTATTCATCAATAAAACCCTTGAGACTATTTGTCGAAGTCGCTGACACTGCATTTTCAGATAAAATATTCTAAACTGAAGTAACTCAATTTTGAGAGAAAATTGTAACGGTGTGACCCTTTTTATTGATCTCACGTACTAATCGTTTATTGTGCTTTCTTCCCAGATCACCTCTTAGACGCCTGTCTTCTAGGCTAATCAATTTGAGTTCATGAAGACGTAGCTCGTACGTTTTCGTCATGATCGACTTGACTAACTTGGTTGCTCTTCTTTGTACTTTCTCTAAAATTTATTATGTCGAACTTATAGTCTGGACACAACGTATTTAACTTGAATTCCAAATGTGGTCTCACTAGGGCTGTGTACAAAGGCTTAGTGTCGCTGCAAGAGAACGTTATGTTTATTTCATTTCATATCATTCGAAACCAGGACTCCAAGATCTCTTTTTTGACCTATAGAAAATTATTTTGCCACCCAAGACTGGAGAGAGTCAAGAAACACTCACCTCCTTCGGGCTTAGTGAAGTTTATAGCAATAAAGCAATAGCATAAATGCAGAAACGTAATAAAAGTTGTTCCAAACATGCTGTTTTTTAAAAAATTTTCAAAGCTTTTTTAATATCAAGATTCTGGGTTAGGCGGTACCCCAGCCTCGTGTAGAAACAAAATTTTCTTACCTATCGCTTTTTTGTTGAAAAATTTGTTTTAACTGCAATTGTCGCTTATATTTAGCAGTTTATAGCAGTAAATTATTATTTCGGAACGGTGTGAGTGGTCCTTGATTTCCTACTACCTCGTAAAGTATTTTCTAGTTAGCAATAGCCAAAACGCTGCGAATCAGAATTGAAATACCTTCTCTTTATTCCCACAATCTTAAAATGACAAAAGAGTTTATCACTCGGTACAATTCGTTTATTTCAAGGAAAAAAATAGAAAAACAAAGAAACAAAAAAAATTTTTAATTAAAAAACTTTATTATGAAAGCAGAGTAGTAATAATATTTTGGGTTCGTTCTTTAAAAGAACTGTCTTCATCAAACGATAAAAAATCCAAAACTTGCATTAATTGATATTTATTTTCAATACTTAATTCGTTAGCATAAATTTTTGCTAAATCTTCAAAAAAATAAATACCCAAATATGTTTGCTTAAATGCATCTTGATCAAATGTGAAAATTCTTATCTTATCCATGGTCAAATTAAAAAAAGCATTGGATAACTTTTCTTAAAAAAATATAAAAAATAAGTTTTTTTTGGTTGCTTAGAATTTTGAATTTAAATTAAGCTTACGATTGTTGAAAATAAATTTGAATTTGTTAGAGACTACCAATTGACTAAAATAAGCATGAGATGAACACCAATCATTGAAATTGAAATTTATACCAAAATTAAAATAAATTTCATACAGAGATGCTAATTCTCTTTCGAATTCATGAATGCTATCAGAATTATTCTCTGGTATTTTTAAAAGCATTGCAAGTCCTGATTGAAAATCTTTTTCGATTACGGTCTCCTTTTTCGAAACCTAAAAAAAATAAAGAGTGAAGATCACTTTAAGTTTTTTTGCAGAGCTTGAATTTCATTATTACTTTGAGTTTTAAAAATTCTTTGGCTGATTTGATCAAATAAAGAAACAAATTTAATTGGTCTGGAATATAACTTAGTGCAAAAATGTCAAAAATTTTAAATGCTATAGCACCCTTCGATAGAAAATAATTTAAAATTTATCTATTTCAAAATAATCAAAAATTAAAACATACCTTTTCATGTTTCCATAGTTTTGACCAAGGCTTTTCAAATTCATTCCAATAATTTAAATAAAAGTAATCAAATTTTATGTGCATACCTTGAAACAAAAATTGGTTACTCAAAATTGTTTTTTTATCTTTTTTGACCTTATTTTAAGTCTCAGGGGTTTAATTAAAATTGAACCAGACATGAGCATGATAATGTTTTAATATGGGAATGGGATTTTGAAAAATTATTTGGTTATCGTTTTTTCGGGGTTAATGAAGACCTGGTTAGAACTGGTTTCAACTGTAATATTTGAATTTTAGAAATGTTAATAACACGGAGTCTATTTTAAATAAACTTTACTGAGCACCTTAAAATATCATTAAAGCTATCCTCAAATAACAAAAAATTGATATAAAATTTTTAACCTCTGAGTCTTTCAAAATCTAATTTAATCCGATCCTAACTCTTAATATTAGGGTCAAAATGGAACAATTCTATGGGTCAGTTATGAAAATTTAGATTTAATCCCGGGATAGTAAGCGGGGTTTTACGGTAAGTTAAAACAAACAAATAATTAAGGTTGTCACTAAAATCCAGACATGGAATTTTAGCTTTCTAAAATACGGACTGGCTAAGAATCTCCTAAAATCCGGACACGGACAAAAAATAATTAATACAAATTTTAAAAAAATAAAAATATTATAATTTAATTTTTCTATCTCTTTTTGGTATAGAAAGCTTTCTTTTAGCATCTAAACTACACAACAAATTTGAATAGCCTTCTTCTGTAAAAACAGTGGCGATAAAACAAAAAATCAATATTTAATACACCTTGAGTTCTGGTGTAACTACAAATCCATCATTTTCTCAAATTATACCACCCCTTATTGCAATAAATAAAATTTAATTTTGTTGCAACTGTAGATAATTCGATCCGTATTTTTGACATAGCTATTTTGCGTCCGGATTTTAGTAATTCAAAAAAATTCAGTCCGTGTCCGGATTTTAGTGACAGACAATAATTAACTGATAAGGAACATTCAGTTATTAATTATAGAGTAGATTCAAAGAACACAACTTCAAACGGTTAACTAATTCTTCTTAGATTTAAAGTGGTCAACTGAAAATTTTATCTCAATTTTAATTTCCATTTTAAAGTAAAGTGACAACTTAAATTGCAAAATATTTTGTCAAGATTCTAATCCTTATGCTTTGGGCAAGCTATAACAATCAATATTATGGTCCGAAGACACTGGAAACGGAATGATCAAGGTACTTGGAGGCGAAAGTTGTTTGTCAAAAACGGTTCCATTAAGGCTCTACTACAATAAATACGCCCGTGTCTAGCCTCACATATGGAAACGTTAATGATGAAACCATTAAGTTTAAGCAAAATAAATAGCACTTACGACTTGTGATCATGATGTTATAAATAGAATTTAAAGCCATATCAACTAAATCAATATTTTTTTCAATATTCAAATTTAATTTTTCGGATTTTATTAAAATTTTAGCCATCAACTCTAATAATCTGTAACCTCTGTCATTAAATAGATCCGGGTCTTTTATTTTGTTCTCAATCAAGCTCTTAAATTTAAAATTAAGTACAGTAAATTTATGCTCTGCTTTTCAAAACTTACTTCGGTTATCAAATTAAAATGTGACACACCTTGTATTGTTAAGCTATAAAAGTTATCAATTTTTTCATCTAATATTTTTAATAATCGATCAAATAGATCAAAATATCTGTCTTGTATTTCAGTTCCAATATACGAATTAAAAAACTCATATGATAATATTAAACATCCCACTACATTATAATCATACTTTATGAGACTTTGTTCATAATCATTTATAATGATACTCATATTTGTGTGAAGTTCTGTGAATGTTGAATTTGATTTTTGTGAGTAATATTTTATCTCATTGTTTTCAATTAACTCGTCATTGAATGTATTGATTAATTTTCGAATGGCCTTAAGTTAAAAAAAATAAAAATTTAAAAAAAATTTAAATTATGAATTTGAGTTACCGCTATGACACTGATAGAATTGTTTTCATTTATTGCTTGTCTTAAAAATTTGAGAGCTAGTACTGGAAAATCAACAGTTAATAGTTTAGGCATTGGGCATAGACCAAACATAAAATCAATCAAGTCAATAAGTACCGCATTAAACGGATCGTCTTGTAATGATTGCTTATCATCTAAAATGTTTCTGATGTTCTTTTCAATTGATAGTAAATAAGGCGAACATTTTTGAATCCATGATGGTATTTTTGGATTCTTAGTTGTTAGTGTATCGAGAGGTAAATCTTCTTGTTGTATTGAATTTTTTAATAAGTAGACCAGTGAAGTCAAAAGAATCTTTTTCTAAAATAAATTTTAAATTTTGACTGTTATTTAGGGAGAGGTCTTTATCAGACCGCTGTTTTCACTTACTTTTGATTTTTTCATGGCACTTATCATTGTAATATAAGAATTCCAAATGAATTGATTTATAATCTTAAATTCAAAAATTTAATAAAAAAACTTTCAGCATTTCTCTTATCGTACTTACTTGGTTATTTTTGAATTGAATGATAAAGTTTTCATATTTGACTAATTTGTTCATTGAATCTAAAAGTTCTAAGAACAATTGATCTCTTTTGACTAATTCTTCTTGAGACGATTCTTTTTTAGTTGGTAACGATTGGATTTCATTCCAAAGTCTGTAATGATTAAGGAGCTCATTGTTTAAATCGTTTTCGCTGCATGTTAGCGTTTGAATTTGCTGTTGTTTTTGACCAATTTTTATACTCATTTTTGGTCTTTATTTTTTTATCAAATATTTGAATTTTTGTATTTTTGTTTTAATTTATTTTTTGTTTTGATACTAAAAAAGATTGTCCAAAATTATTCAAACCTTTTGCTTTATTTTTTGAATAATTTGAGAGAATTAAAATTTAAAATCAAACATTTTTTATTTTATGTGTGTTTATGGATTGGTAGGGTATAGCAAAAATATTTTGATAACCGAAACGCGATTTTTAGTCTTAGAAAACTTCTAAGAACGAAAAAACTTTTGGGTCACCGACATCTAAGACCAACTAAATTTTCGCAGAAAATAAATCTTAATTCAAATAAAAAAAAAAGACCAAAAAATCTATGTTTTTATACTAAAATTGGCTCTAAATTGCTTAATTTGGTTATAAATTTTACTTCTCTTAATTTAGTCATAAATTGAAAATTACGAACGACCAAAAAGAATTGTATAGTTTTTGATGAGTTTTAAGATTGTAGTTCAATCTTGTCATAAATACTAAGGGAAAGTATCAATAAATAACTTTAAAGGCTTAATAGGAATTTTTTTTGGGTAAAACTACAACTTTTTTGTAGCCTGTGATCTCTGTTATCGTTTTCAGGATCGATTATTATATTTTTTCTTTTCAATCACTAGCTATTAGCTTTAAAGGACACACAACTTTTTATGGATGGTTAACTTTTAGAACCGGGTACTCAGACAAGATAATCCTGGTAATTTTGTGCAATTTAGGGTGTAGAATCGACTTTGCTAAAACATGGACCACCTATTTTTCGAAAAAAACGGACCTATGCTTTTTTCTTGAAGGGGGTACCCAACCTAAATTTCCTAAATATCATTCGATAGGGAATTTTATTATCTTTTAAATGGACCACTTGTTGAAAAAGTTAAAGCAACGGTTGGGGAGGAATTGTCAAAAAACCTATACGGACTTTTACACGGACCTATGGTTTAACTCCCTTCGAGACCGTTTATTTCAAAAAATAGGTGGTCCGTGTTTAGCAACAGCCGTAGAATCTGCCAATCAAGTTCGTTTTTAAAAAAAACTTAAAATGAAAACTCGATTTTCAGGTCCTACAAGTCCTTTGAAACTTTTTATTTCAACTTGAGGCATGTTCGTAGACAGGCTTTTTCCGTGTCCGTATATTAGGTTTTCCAATATTAAAATTAAAGATTCTAAAGTCTTTAAAAAAATATCAAAAGGATTTTAAGATCCTCGTTGACGACACCTTCTAAGACCGATGAATTTCAACACTACTGCACTTCTATCGAACTTTTGGTGGACAGCGAACCGAAGCGTAGCCGTACCAAAGCGAAGCTTAGCAACAAGAGGGCGAAGCGTGCCGTAGCGTAATAAATTTTTTTGTTGAGTACGGTACGGTGAAAACGGTACGCTTTTGTACGTTTAGCACGAGACGCTATGCTTCGGAGCTACGCTAGGGGAAGGGTATGGTACGCTTCGGTACGGCTACGCTTGCCACCAAAAGTTCGGTAGAAGTGCAGTATGAACTCAATATTTAGTTAGACGAATCTTGGTAGAGAGTTTAGAGTGAAATAAAATTAATAATGTAGTTTATTTTAATGAACTTGTTTTGAAATGACAAAATTTACAACAAAAACAAAACAAGCAAAAATTTACAATTCTTTTTTAAAAAATAAGAAAAAAAATTTAAAACAACATTTACAATGAATCCATTAAAAAGTTCAAAAAAAAAAGTGAGGTTTTTATGTGAGGATTTGAAATGAAAATGTCTCTTAAACAGTAGGTTCGCCTGCAAAACACACACACTTTAAAATCATCAAAACAAAAATGTTTCGGGCGCCTAAAATCGTTTTTGTTTAAATCTTTTAAAAGAACTCAAATGTCTACGACACGATCGCTTTATTTTTCGTTTTGCCGCTATTTGTTCAAAAACTTCTAAATTTATTTGATAACTTATTTCCTTGAGTTTATTTCCCACCGTTCCCGATGCTTTTGTGTACAAACTATCTGTAAGTTCTGATACTTTTTGTTGAACACTTTTTTGAGTTGTAACAACTTCACTGAACGATTGATCTTGTTTTCTAGGCGACTTGCAAAAAAATTCTCGTATCGATTTCGGAGATGTCTTTTGTGTAGTTACATTCTCTTTTTTTAAAAATATTTACATTATTGCCAATTAAAATAACACTTAAACCTACCTTTCGATAACAATTGGTCATAAAGCATCAAAGAGTTGTACGATATTACACGATTATATTTCTGAGCAAAATGTTTTAAAACATCTTTTTTTGAGTGTCCTTTTACACGACACTCTAAAAGTTTTGTTTTAATGAATTCGACTTGATGTGAATCAAATTTTTTACCACCCATTTCTTTTTTCAATTGAATTTTTTTTCTTGAAACTACTTAAATTTAAGACCACTTTAAATGATTTCAATACAAACTCGTTTTTTTTTTTTTTTAATTTGAAAATTTTTAAATATAACTTGACATTTGTAAATTAATTGTTTCAAAATGTACCCATATAGAACACAAGTTTAATTTTTCAAGTGATATCTTGGAATGGCCTCGAGTTTTTTGTTTTGTTTTTGTTGAGAACTCAATGGGCTTGCCTTTAATTTTCACAATTTTCTTAATTGCACACAATTTGAAAAATTGCATGAAATTAAATTTATGTCGACGAATAATTATGAGTTTTCATATTTCAAAATTAAATAATTTTCAAGTCAAAAAAAAATTCCCCTAGCACATGACTTCTCTTCTAAAGTAGGTAAATTTTAACATACTTACGGAGACATTGTTTACATAGAGAGAGAAGTGAAATGAATCCGAATCAGATTAGTTTGGCAAATTTCTTTATTTTTAATACTGAATTTGGTCAAAAAGAAGGAAAGGTATTCTTAAACTAACATCCCATAAATAAGCATTTTTTACAGTTTTCTTTTAAAGGAAGCGGAAAAGGTATTTTACTATTATCCTCCAGATGAAAAAATTGAAAGACAAGTTCGTACCGCTGGATTTTGTGCTGGTATCATCAAATTTACACAGTAATTTTTTCAAGTTTTAAACTGAAGACCCCACTACTAAGGGCCTTTTTTAGTTATCATACTCAATTAAGATGTAAAATTTTATTTTCATGGCAAATCGACGACGACGCGACTTACTTTGGCAATCCCTAAAACACGAATGCGCATCGATGGATCTGGATTTTGGACGACTAAAACTAAAACTCGATTTTACGGATTTTACTTGTTAACTTAAATACCGATCCGGGTTGAAAATTTAACTACAAATTTTATACACTTAGGCCCGAAACTGAGGTATCAGATAAATACAACTTATTCTTATACTTCTTCATAAACTTCTTATTTTTAAAAATAAAAAAATCTTGCGTGAAGCCACTTGAGCGATTTTAAGCCAACTCAAGTAACGGCATGAAAATAAATATTAGTAATTGTTTTGTTATTAATGCAAAGTGGTCAGAATGTTATTACTAGTTAAAATATGAAAAATAATGGTATGGTCTGAAAAATCTCAAAGTAGTCTTAACGAGTTTTAAATCTAGAATACTGTGCTGGACGTTCACGAATTAAATGGAGTTACGTTCCTGAACGTTCATGAATGTTCATGAATGTTCAACAGTTCTTAGACGTCGAACGTTCACGAACGTTCATGAACATTCATGAAAGACTTTTCATAGTTCATTCGCATACCGCGAACGTTCATGAACGTTCATGAAAGACTTTTCATAATTCATTCGCATACTGCGAACGTTCATGAATGTTCATGAACGTTCATGAACGTTCGCCGAAAGGCCTAAGAACTGTTGAACATTCATGAACATTCATGAACGTTCAGGAACGTTCCTCCATTTAATTCGTGAACGTCCAGCACAGTATAGTCAGGAAATTAAGTTGCATTTAATTTAGGTTTTACCGCGATAAAAAGACACAGGTGACATTGCATTAAAAAAAAATTTAATTTTCCATTATGAAAAAATATTTTCGTCCCTAAACCGCTTTTTAGAAAAAAGTTGAAAAATTCGGATCTGTGTTTTAAGTTTCAAAAATCCGCAAATAAAACATGTCTTTTAGGCACCCGTAATCCTGATCCAGCAGTCCGGATCGGTTGATCCTCAACCGTGTTATAGGGATAATTAATTTTCAATCATCAGAACAAATTTTTGATGTTATTTTTATTTTCAGAACATTCAAATCTAGTAAACCATGTGAATTTGTACATACAGAAAAAGTCCGCATGATAATAAATGAATTAGATGAAAATTTTTGGATGGTAATGGGTCTAAATGTTCCAGTTTCTTCTAGCAAAGTTTATGAAAATGATTTAATATCAGATCAAATTTACATGTCAATACTTAAACAAATTTACAACTATTTCAGAGTAAGCTAACCATCAACTATTTTGTTTGCTAACCAACTTAATAACCTTATTAAAGCTTTTTAATGGAAAAATAGGAGATTTTTTAAACACTCATGGTCAAACAAAACTAAGAGAAATTTTAAAGCCATTTTTTGACGATGTAAGCAAGACTTGGTCAAATTACAGATTGAAAATTTATAATCATTTTTTATCAAGTATATAGAGAATAAATTGAATGTTCATGACAGTGACATAATGAACACGTTCAATGGCCTTCAATTCATGTCATTAGATAGGGGTATGTACTTGAAAATCCAATGTTTACTTAATTTACTTGAAGAAAGAGTACCTCTCGTCGAAAAAGTAGTTGTCATGCATCAGGATCAAGTTATATGGTACGCTTATAAAACCTTTATTTTTAACTGTTTGAACCATATGTTTTTATTTTCAAAAGGAGCGGCTTGGAACAAGAAGACATCGCTTCGATTTACAATTATCTAAAAGATTTAGTTTATAAAAATTCGTTCAATAAGTCTCCGAACCAATCGGGAGTACAAGCCAAATTTTTAGTAGATGATAAAATTCAAAGTATTTTGACAAAGCCGTCAACTTCAACACAAATCGATTCGAATAACGAAGATTTAAATCAAGATTATTTCGAATTTAAAAAAATCTATTTTGAAAAACCAACGCCCGAACAATACTTTTTGATACCGTACAACTTATCGAAATTGACTTTTTTTATTTTCATTCCGGCAAGTGAGACATTCAAATTGAGTCTTTTAAAAGATGTTGACGAAGTTCTAGGTAGTCAAATGATTCTTTTTTTACAAGAAATAGCTGATCAACAAATGAAACGAAATTTAATTTAGTAAGATTAATTTACTCAAGTCTTTAAAAACACTGAACTTAATTTTATGTCTTCAAGTCAAGAGGAAAAAGAGATTAAGTACATTTATTTCAATCGTTTAAACTTAGCCCAAAAATCAACTCTAACTAGTTCAAAAGACGTTCCAAAACATTTGATGACATTAATTTCACAACTGTCCAAAGACTTGGAAAAGTATGTTTGAAGGCTTCATTCTGATAATATTCTAGTTTTTTTTTATGTTAAGCTGTCTTCCAAGTGGTGAAATAATCGTTAAAAGTGGTAAGGATTATTGGATAGCGTGTAAAAAATCTGATTTGAGAGAAGTCTATGTTATTGTATGTCAAAAGAACGCAAATTTAACTTTGATTGATGGTAACCTTTAAAATTTTTTTTTTGTTCTAAATTTTGTGTAGTAAAATTTTGTTTTGTTTCAAAATATTTAAGAGGAAGTAAAACAACTTTGCAATACCGATTTTACGAACATTTTTTTTATGGAATAGAGTTTTTTGTTTTTAAATATTACTTTTAATCGACCGTTCTTTGAATATTTAAATAAAAAAATTAAAAGTAAAATGCATTTTTTTTAATTATTCAATTTATTAACTGTCACAAGATTATTACATTTTTAAAGCGATTTAGTAGCTCATTTATTACAGATCTTAATAGAATATTGAATTTCTGTCCTTGTTCCTTGGAACCCTTCGAACGGAACCTCTACCTGGAAAGGAACTCTAAGCTGGAACGGCGAACGGAACGTTACATTTCGCAAGAGCCACTGAAATAACTTATGGCTGTTAGGAAGTAAATCCATCACCTTATCCACAAGATTCTGGGTAAAGAGAAAAATGTCTAGGGTTTCTAAATAATTGTCGTATGACCTAAAGAATATAGGAGATTTCGTTGAGAAAGCATACATTTAGTTATTCAGGGATTAGCTCAAGAATTCAGCCATTCTTATTAGCGTCAGAGTAACAGTCTAGAGAATTAGACTTGGTTGAGTTCTAAAATAAAAGTCTAGAACTGCTTGCACATGTTGTTGTTGTTGTTTATTAGTGCACTTGTACCGAACTTCCACCTTTTGCGGAGCGAACCGTAGCCGTAGCGTACCGTACCGTAGCCTTTGCGAACCGAACCCACCGAACCTACCGTACCACCGTACCCTCATCGTACCGTAGCGTACCCATAGCGCACCGAACCGTACCCTTGCCGTAGCGTACCTACCGTACCGTACTCACGGTACCCACCGTACTCACCGTACTCACCGTACCCACAGAAAGATTTGCAGATGACGCTGAGACGTTTAAAAAATTTAAATCAACTTGTTTGAGCCGACGAAGAAGGAGAATTGGAAGAAGTCTTACTAAAAAAAAAACTCAAGTGAAACTAACATAAATGATGAAGAATCTTAAATCTTTGGAAAAATTAATTAATTCCAAAGATTTTGATTCTTTTAGCATAATAAAAAAAAAGAGTTTTTATCATTAAAATTATTTTTTTTGTACGGTGAGTACGGTGGGTACGGTGGGTACGGTGAGTACGGTGAGTACGGTGGGTACGGTGGGTTCGCTACGCTAAAGGTTCGCCTTCGGTAAGGTACGGTTCGCTTAAAGTACGCTACGGTACGGTGGTACGGTGGCTACGTTTTTTTTGGTACGCTACGGTTCGCAAAGGGTACGCTTCGCTGCGCTGCGGCTACGCAAATGGTGGAAGTTCGGTACAAGTGCAGTAATTGTAAATTATCTCGTTTTTATGCTTCAAGAGACTATTTTTTATTGTTAAGGAAAAATCTGTTTTCGCAAAAATAAAGGGAAAAATAAAGGGTAAGTTTTTACTTTATTGGTAAAGGATAAATGTTGAAAAAAAGTCTTTATTTTTGGTAAAAGCTTAAATACGCCTGCCAACCCAGAAACCGATTCTCAGATAAGATCTTTAAAGATTGGCAAACGTTTTTTACAAGTTTGGTAATAAATCTTATAAGATTCAATTAAGATATAAAAAATTGAAAGAGTCTTAATTAAGAAATTGTCAAGAAAAAATAAGGACAAGATTTTAATTTGATTCTAAAAGATTTATTAAGTACCTTACCACAATCTTGTCCTTATTTTTTCTTGACAATTTCTTAATTAAGACTCTTTCAAATTTTTTATATCTTAATGGAATCTTATAAGATCTATTGCCAAAAAAACGTTTACCAATCTTTAAAGATCTTATTTAATAATCGATTCATGGGATAAAAAAGGAAGTTACGTTTCTTTACTTTAATAAAGTACCTTTAGTCATGCAAAATAAAGGAAAAAATAAAGTAAGTAAAGGTTTACCCTTTATTTCCGAAAACTGGTAGCAAGGGTCTTAACTTCGCACATATTCTCATTAAAAAAAAAAGTTACTGCAATCTGTACCGTACCCGAACAATACTAAAAATTCTCTATATTTCTAATTGCATGATTTTGCAATGAATTTGCGATTTTTTAGTACGGGTACGATTGTAATTTGAGTACGGTTCGGGTACGCTATAGAACAGGTACACCATTAATTCAGTAGAAGTATATTATATTCAATGATGAGTTCTTAAATATTTTTAAACAAAATACCTTGATTGTTAACTCCAATAAGCGTTAGCAGTAAAAAAAAAAATTTAACTCCATTAATAAATATATTTTCTACGACTTTAAATGTCGAAGAATGCTAAAAATTCCAAATTCAGTTTGAATTAAGACTTCATCTTGCTATTTAAACTGGAATAAGAATTGAAAGTCGAAAGAGTTAATTTTGATTAATTGCACATTCTAAAAAAATGAACTAAAATTTATGTTTGGGTGTTCCTACATCAATCAGAACCTGTCTGTTATCAATACAACGAGATTAAATCTATTAATCGATATATTTTTTAGGAATGTGTTTTTTTGGTTTGGGAAAAGTCAACAGTTCAATTGGGATTCGAAGGATTTAAATTAAAAAAATTTTTTTTTTTAATTGGTTTATTTTTTTATCAAATTAAAATACTAATTTTATACTAAAAATTACTACTTTAATTCTTGTAACCACGACTTGATCTACGACCTCTGGCTTTTTCGAATTTACGTCCCTTAGCTCTAATGTATGGCCTAGAAAAAAAAGATAAAAAAAATCAGTCAAATTTTAAGTTGTTTTAATTTTGATTAGTAATTACTTGGCATTTCCGTCTTTTGTGCCTGGAGCTTTGCCGAAATGTCTAACAGCTTCTCTATGACTACGTGGACCTGACAATAAGACGCAATTTTCACCTTTTGGTGATCTCAAAGCCAATTGATCGAAGGTCAAAATTTCACCACCAGCTTTCAAAATTCTAGCACGGGCTTGTTCAGTGACGTGTAAAGCAACAACCTTTTTAAAAAATCATTTAAAATCCCAAATAAAAAAAAAAATTTTAATTTTTGTCAAATCAGAATTTTTTTGTTTCACTAAAATTTCAATCCCATATCCGCAAAGAAATTATATTTCATCACTTTTGACATTTAAAACAATTAAAAAAAGGCTTAAATTGAATACTCACTGATAGCTTTGGGACGTCGAATAGTCTAACATCATTGGTGACGGTACCAACAACGACGGCGGTTTTACCTTGACGGCTGGTATCTTTCATCTTTTTAACCTATTAAAAGGATAAAATATTAGAATCAACAAGTCGTTTAAGGAGTTTTCTTAATCTCAGAATAATTTTGTTTTTGGTTTCATTAAGATCAATCCCATATCCGCAAACAATTATTCATCATTGAAAATCGATCGATTTTTGATCGATTATTGAAAAAAAAAAGGGACAAGTACTTACCAATCTGGCAACTGAGACTGGTGGACGATTGATTTTGCTCATAAATAAACGTCTCAAGATGATTCTGTTAAATTTAGCACCAGTACGTCTAGCCAAAAATCTGTATAACTAGAAGAACAAAACTTGTTTTATTAATAAGTTAAGGAGTTTATTTAAGGGTTATGTGGAATTACTTTGACCAAGAGTAAGAGATAAACATCTTTGCTTCTTGGAGCAACTCTTCTGACTTTACGGTCGTTTTTGTGGTTAATATCGATACCCTATTTTTAATAATTTTAATTAGATTCGAGTGATTAAATGTGATTTAAAGACGTTGAATTTACCATCTTTTATGTTGTTTGATGAATCTAAATCGAAAAAAAAGGGGCTGTTAATTTTATTTTAAAATTCTAAGTTTAAATTATAAATCGAAAAATCTAATTCATGCAAAGCGAGACACGTTAAGCGAGTATACTCGATGTAAATTTAAAAAGAGAAAGAGGGAATTGTGAAAGCAATTGCAAATATAAATGCTTCTAGATGTTAACTAAATGCAGTGTATTTTTTTATTTTATTTTAAAGCATGCTTATTAGGAGTTGGTGTTGTGTTTTTGGTATGAATACAATTTTTTTGACTTGAGTTTTTTTCAATTTATTCATTGTTTTTTTTTCTAAATCAGTTTCAATGTCTTACCGATTTGTAAAATAAAATTTTAAATTTTTTGTTTTTAAAATTTGCAATGATTTTTAATAGTGTAAAAAATTTAGACTTGTTTAAATTACATATAGTGACAAAAATAAATTAAAATTTTACTTATTTCAGGACCAAAAATAATACAGAACTAGGGTTGGTCGACCGGTTTTCTTCAAAAAATCGTTTTATTTGATTTTTGGTTTCATATGATGGTCTAATCCTTATAAATCACATACCAGATTATAGGAAATTAAGTTCTCTATTTTTTAATATGTAGGTTATGCATTTCTACTTCTAATTGAGCCTTATATTTGAATTTGACCGGTTTTAGAACCGGTTTTTTTAACCGAATTTTTTAAGGGAAAATTGCTATGTAATCAATGAAAATAATTTTACAATTCAACTTTGAGGGTATCAAAATTTAGGAAATTTTATTTCCTACAACTTGAATGTTCTTTATAATGATTCTACCGTTCCATAAAACTATAAATTAAAATTAACCGGTTTTACGATAAAAACCGGTCGACCAACCCTATACAGAACAGATGCGTTAATACGGATCCTTTGGAACCGAGAAATTGTAGTTCGGATATTTTAGATTCGCGCAATGCAAAACCTCTACGCCATTTTAACAAACTCAATTTACGAAATTAAAATAAAGGAAAAGGTCGATTCTCTAATGAAAACTTAAGTTCTGCAGTTATTTTTAACTAAGACTTTAATGAACGGACAAAAAGTGTTGAATTTTCGAGGAATTCAAATTTTCAATCCGTTAATTAAGAGTTTGATTTTTGAAAATTTCTATTTAGACCGGTCTACACTGAAAATGACGAGTCTGAAATTTTTTCGTTTTGGTGAATTCTTTAAATTAGAGATTTTTAATGCTTGAACTAAGAGTTTTAGTACGTACAAATCCGGTCTTTCACAATGCTCTTTTCTGAAAGTTCATAATTTTGGAGTGGATTGGTAAGGGTGGAATTTTTAATTTTTTATACCAACAAAAACATGGTAATCTTGTGTTTTCCTTGCCGTTTAATTGAGTCGACAGTTAACAAAATTCTGATCTCCATTTTAAAACGAAAATTCATGAGCTTTCAGAAATGAGCATTGTGAAAGACCGGATTTGTATAGGCAAGTTGGAATATTTTTTAAGTTTAAACTTGGATATTTTCAAAAGTTTCCCCTTGTACCTCGAGCATATAAGTCTAAGAACAAAATACAGTCATTGCGCAGATATATCCGTTCCAGAAATAAAAAATAAATCACCTTCTGTTCTAATAATTTTTGGTGATATATTCGAATTTTGATGTATCCATGTCGTGATATATCTAAGCCATGACTGATAAATGAAGGAACTTTTAATATTTTTTCTGATAATATTAAATTAAGTAGTGAAGTTTTGTTTTTTGGAAAATTTTTTGATTCGCTGAAATAAAATACCGAATAATGAAATTCACCACATACCAAAAGCTTAAGGTTATTTTTACGTTTTAGATTCGATATTCTACAGCTCTTTGGAACGTTATAAATGGGCCTTATTTGAGATTTATAAGTTCTTTATTTAATTAAATAATGTAAGCACATTTAGTGACACATACATAGTATTGTACCTGTAAATTAAAATTGTTTAAGAGCTAAGGCTTCGGTGTTTTACTCGATTTTACACCAATGACATTTAATGCTTTTGCTAGTTTCTTTGCTTCTTTGAAACAAATTTGACCCGAGCGGGATTCGAGCTGAGACTTTCATGACGCATTGATCTACCGACGAAACCAACTGAGTTACCGTTCCCATCAAGCAATTCGGGGAACACCCCCTTGCGGGGATAAAACTTTCGGCCCTCTGCTTGCAAGACTAGCTCGCAAACCATATTTTTTTTCTCTATTTGTGGGCGTTTACAACCCTGGTCATTCAGAACTTCCAAAAATGAACGTTCATGAACCTTCGTGAACCTTCATGAACGTTAATGAAGGTTCAAATATCCTCAAATATTTTCATTATTTTTCTAAAATTTTCATTTTTTTTCAGATTTGAAAATATGAAAATCTTAGAAAAAATCTGAAAAAAAATGAAGAAATATGAAGCTTCATGGACTCTTGAACCTTCAAAACCTTGAACGTTCATGAAGGTTCATGAACGTTCATTTTTGGAAGTTCTGAATGACCATGGTTGTATGTAAAAAAAAACAATTATTAGGAATAAAAAAAGCTATTTGTTCGGCAAAACTCTTTATTTACATTATTTACATTAGAAATTATTCGTACTTCTCATTTCTCTGTGATATAAAAAATTGAATGAGCTAAATGCATTCAAAATATTTAAGCTTAGAAAGAACCAAGTTAAGTTTTTTAAAAAAGCAACCAACTAGTTACAAATAGCAACTAGTATGAAAGGTCTTTTAACTATCGGAGTCTTTCGGTTTTATTAGCACCCGCTAGCATTCTCGAAGCGTAAAATTTCGTTTACGTTTGAATTTTTTAATTCGATTATTTCGGAACCATAGAAGAGTACGGGCATGATGCATCCCTTCAGAAATGGGTTAGTTTCATTAGACTATTGTTCGAGATTCTTTAATTTCGAGAGGGCTACCTGAGTAGCCTTGATCTCGAAGGTTTTTATCGTTGTTTTTTTCATTGGTTTCAAAGCCAAAGTGTTTGAATGTTATAACTTTCTTAATTCCTTCTCTCTCTAACCGTACTCCAAGTGATGTCTTGAAACCTTCTGAAAACTCATCGTTGTTTTTAAAGATCTTGTTTGATCGTTATTGTAATGCATAAAGTAAGAGCCGGATCTGACGTCAGATTATTTGAATCAGTAAGAGTCATTGAAATTTTTATGAGGTTCATATTTGAATGAACAATATTGTATTATTTTTTGCTTAGTTTTTATCGGTTAGAATTTTGAATTTATTTTAAATGAAAGAATATAATACATCACATTCTAGACAACAAACGAAGAACTTTAAAAACCTTTTTTTTAATCTCTAAGGTTTTGACTCCAAAAATTTTCAATTTCAAAAGCAATTTAGAAAATTAAAATTTGACGAATCTAAAAAACTGGAGTTTAAGAAACTAATATGAATTAATTTCGTTCGTCACCCAGGGGATTTTAAACTTAAATTATTTCAAGCCGAATTCATTATTATTTGAGTTTACTTATTTTTGACTAAATTAACATTTAATAGCTTTTTGAAATATTTATTTATTATTTAATGTTTCTAATGAGCTTAAATGTGGTGTCGATTTCATAAAATCAAAACCAAAAATTCATGTTTGAGTTGAATTTCCTTTTACGGTTTTTAAATTTTAAAAGAAAAATCAAAATGGAGTAATGTTTAATTTAACACTTATAGGAGAAGTCTTATGGCATATAGATTCGTTTGTTCTGATCTCCAATTTTAAGCTTACGTTTTCTTATTATTTAAAAAAAACTCAAGCTCGTACTTGGTGCAAAATCATTTTTGTTAACAGTATCAGCTGAAACAGAGGCTCTATCACCAAATTCCCAGCTTAGCAAAAAGCCTTCAAATAAATTACAGTAACCTTTTGTGTACTAACGGAGCATCTATCCAGTCAATTTCAATTTACTATAATGCAAATTCAACAAACAGTATGATTACATTAATGTAATACCGATGTAATATTAATGAATTATTGCTATTTTTGGTTGAGTTCCAATTACAGTGGCTTTGCAGTAAATTAAAATTGACAGTAAATTGAGATAACCCGTAAGCCTCCGATAGATGTCCCAGGGACAATTGCGAAAACTTGCGTTTGTACCATGTGGTAAATAAGTATTTATGGACAATATTAGACCTAAAATTATCCCGATACATTTCCAGAAGAATTTGAAGATATCCCATAAATACTCTCATAAAAGGGTATAAAAAGATTTTTGTCTTGATGCATATCACTAAATAAAACTACAGTCGAACCTCTCTAATCCGAACAATTTTTCCGATTTCCCATCTCCATATTAATACATTATAATTGAATCAATAATCCGGCAATTTCGATAAACCGGCCAAATTTTCCCTTCCCGATTTTGCCGGATTAGAGAGGCTCGACTGTAATTCGGAAATTTAGACTAATTTTATTGAGTTTTATGTTTCCATAAAAAAAACGACGAAAACGTTCTAAAGATGTCCCCAGGAAAAATGCGAAATTTTTCGATATTTTCGGTTTTGGACCATGAGATAAGTTCTAATCAGCCACGAGAGTTACATTAATTATATTTTTTTAACCTTTAAATAATGAAATAAGCATATATTCTATATACAGTGGTGATTTTACTAAAATTTACGTAAATTATTGAATTTTTACCAAAGTTACGTAAAATATCGTAAAATTACAAAAGTAAAAAATTCGGATTTAACGTTTTTTCAGGTAAATTTACGATAATTTTTGTAAATTTTGGTAAAAACAAAAAAGCCAGTCATTTTTTCGTTCAAATTTTTTAGGAGTCTAAGTACGAGGTCTCAAAAGAGCGAGTTTTGGAAACTAAATGTCTTAAAAAATTGATCTACGTCTCTTTTTTGGTTTTAGAGGAAAATATTTTACGGTATTTTACGGAAATTTTAGTAAAATCCTCCTATCACTGTAAAAAAAGCAAAGATAGGAGGAAAATATTTCATTCTTTTTTCAACGAGATTTTTTTAACTTATCCCGTGATATGTCTGAAAATGTATCGAGATACTTTTAGATCAAAAACTTTCCATACATACAAATTTGGCCTATGTCGAAATATTCAAATTTGTAAATTACAACATAGATTAATAAAATTTTAGCTAAACCCTCTATATCACCTGTATTACATGTATGATCTGATACAATTTACAAAAATGATTTTGCACAAGAAGGAAACAAATTCTGTCGGTTTTCATTTTTATTTCCCCCTTTTACCAAAATTCACAATACCAAGCTGTAGTAGCTTAGGCCTTTGATGTGTGTGACAGATTTCTATGTATTCGTAACGCACAATTTATGGCGTCATTAAAGGTTCATTTGTATTGTGGGTTCCCCGATAATTTTTTATCAAATATGAAAATGAATTTTAATCAGATGCAAACAATTCAAGCAGAATTATTTTCACAGAATATTTTCAAAAGTTTGTGATGTTGTGCTTGGTAAATTTGTTTATGTAATCAGTCTTACGGAAAATTAAGATAGGTAAATGAACTGTAGATTAAAATATAAATTTTTTGAAATTACTTTTTTTTTACTTAATTTACGACTACCGGAAATTGACATGCTAATTATTTACTGTTCTTTGATTAACGGAATTTTTTGAGATTTGCTTCATTTGCTCTAAATAAGATGATCCATCCAATTTCAAATAATAACTTAGAAATCATCTTTTCACAAATGCAATGGCGGATATTAATTATAAACTTCATTAGTTAATCAAACCAAAAGAAATATTTTTTAAAATTATTAAAGTACAAATTCAAACTACGACTGTAATATAAGTTAAAAGTTCTGTTTCTTAGAATTAAGCCACTAAGAAACAAACTTGAATTGGGTCGAGAAAAAAAAGTAAAATCAACAATACGAGTTAGACTATTCATCATTTATTCGTTATTGATTTTCTAGTAAATGATATCATACATCGCATTCTAATGTCAAAAAAATTCACATTTTCACGACAAAAGAAAACAACAACTTCAGAAACATTCATAAATCCAAACCTAAAATTAATCATCGCTAAAGATTTTATTTTTAGTTGCACAAGTGTTTGTAAAAATAATATTAATTACATTAAACACTTGTTTAAAAAAAGTAAGCATTCGAGTTCCCTTTCGATTCTTCATCCAAATAACCTAACATAAAATTTAATATAATTAAACATACCCTGGATTTTAGTTATTATACAATCTTTTTTATATTTTGCTGATTATCGCAATATAAACCTCATTTTGAAAATAAAAACAAACATTGATCTGAATTTATGGAAGTTACAATAAATCGATAAAACTATAATGATGTTAGTTTTTGGAGATAATTTAGCCTTTAAGATCATTGCGGAATCTCATAATTGTAAATCGGTTATTCTTATATTTTCTAAATAAATAAATTGATTTGACAGTTTTTAGTTTAGAAATGAAAAGGACGAAGTTTCGACCTTGTAAATTAGAGAACTCAATTCATCAAGCTTCCTTCAATGTAAACTCTGGAAATGTCAATTTTTATAAAGGACATGGACATTAAAAGCCTCCCGTATATTCCATTCACATCTCGATAATTTAGGAGTTAAATCCCAACTTTTATTCTTCACGCCCAAAATATTTGAGTTAGAGAGAGGGTACTGTAAAAACTTGAGCCTAAATTTTCTTTCTTTTTTCTTATAAAAGGCCTCTTGATAAAAAATTTTCGACAAAAAACAAAATGACTTCCTCAATTACTCAAATTCTCAATTTCTTAAAATAATTTGAGAAAAAAAATAAAGTTATTCCTCAAATTCTTAGAATCTAAGAAAAGTTGAAAAATAAAAAAAATGAACCGTAGATTTTGAGAAAAATAGATATAAAAAAGTTTCTTTTCTAAAGATTGGAAGCATTCGCTTTCACAAATTCTCATTACTATAAATTCTCGTTCAATGTTACATGTAACTAAATCATATATTTAAAGTTGTTACCTGTACCAACGACCATCTCTCCCATGTTATACCTTATTCGAATTTAGTTACCTGTAACTAAAACCCAAAATTAATTTTAAACCCTGTACTAAAATCCAAAACTTGTTTTTAAAATTTAATTATTTAGTATCTAATTATAAGTACTGGACTAAAAGGTAAAGATGTGTGTTTTGCTACACAGATGTTAAAAGAATAAGCAAGTCAAAGTTCCAGACAACAAGGTTTTTTATCAAAAAATACGCCTAAGAATGATAATTTAAGATTTTTATCTAATAATTCACTTTTGGTATCTTTTTCAAGCCTAAGTAAGTTGGTATAGAGGTAGGGATTAAGGGTTGGGTTTAGGTTGAGGATAGTGCAGCGTATAGATTCGACTAAGCATAAAAGTCAGGGACTCAGATAAATTTTTTCTCGTTATTTTTGGTTTAAATATTTTAAATGCATAAATCGTTTAAAACAAAATAAATTAGACTTTAATGATTATTTTTTTGCATAATCAAAAATAGGTTTTTTTTTTCATTAACTTTAAAACTTGTCAAAGATTAATGTATAATCCAAATAATAATTTTAATAGGTAATTTAGTAGAATATCGATTAAAGGTTTTAGGTAAATTATCCAAGTTTTTTGAAGTAAGACAGAGGCAGCGTCTTATTGACCAAAATTGACAAAGCCAAGACTTTTTTTATTGTAAAGAGGGTCTCCTCTTATCCTGCTCTAATTTTTTTTGCACAGGATTATAAAATTACGGTGATAAATGTATTTTTTATTTATAATTATTGCATCAATTATCATAAAGGAATTTTTGCTTCAAAAAATCGATATTCAAAAAATAAAATTTCAAAAAAAAAAGAAACAAGATCGACACTGAGAGAGAGAAAAGAATAAAAAAAACAAAAAAAATTATGCTACAGTTTTAGATTGTTTTGATTATATTTTTAAGCCCAAATAAATAAAATAAAATGATAAAACAATCAAAAGCAATTTTTTCGTTTTTAGTCGCTTTCATAATTTCTTCAATATTTCAAGACTGTTTTATTTTTGTTGAAGAAACTTATCAACAAAAAATGACATTTTTTCAAATCATTAAAAAAAAAAGATTCTGATATGAAACAGTCAATCTTAATGCTTTAAAAATCTTCTTTCTTTAATAATTTATTAGCTGGTATTCTCTTGAATGACAAGGATTATTGAACGTGATGTTCCAATTCATTATTTCATATTGATTTTTTAGATTTTTAAAATTTTTTTTTTAGTTTTATACCTCTACCCAAAACCCTTTTTTATTATGTTTGTCTGTTGAAAATAATATTATTAAAAAAAAAAAACGGGTTACTATGTCGAATATAATTCAAGGTACCTTTTAAAACAGACCTGTGTTGTTCTTTTATTTTTAATTTTTTTAATTTTAAGAAAAAGAGATACGCGAACGGTTATTAAAAAACGTTAAAAAAGAATGTAAACAATTAATGGAAATAGCAGTGACCAAAAAGTTTATAAACGAGGATAATTCTTGTATTACCTCTCTTTGTGGTAAGTGTTTTATTTTTAATTATGTCAAGTATCTTTCGTGACAAAATAATAAAAATTCAAGTGCTTTTGTCAAATAGTGACTAAAATATAATATTTTTTTAATAACGTTTGACACAATATTTTTTTTTTCATCAAGTTTAATTTTGTTTTTTTTGCAATTAAGTCTTTCGTAGAAATTCAATTAAAATTAATATGATTTGATGATGATTTTAAAAAGTTAATTTTTATAATTGTTTAAAGTCAAGTAGTGCATTTTTACTGAATAAAAACTACCATTCGTCAAGTAATTGCTTTTTTATAGACCTCCTTTTTTGGACTCATAAGGTTCCCCAAGTCATAAACCTTAGTTTCCAAGAAAAGTTTCAGCACCTTTCAACTATGTTCAAAGAGACTTGAAAATTTATGGGTATATATTTTTCCATATTAACTACAAATCTTACTATAAATTTTTTAAAAAATGTTTAAATTTTTAAGAATGAAAGGTATGAAAAGTTTTAGAAGCGGGTTTTAACCGAAAATTTTTAGAAAAAGCACGTTAAAACCGAACTTTACATACCTCTAATTTCGCATATTTTAATATATTTTAAAACGATTTATAGCAAGTTCTATAGTGAATATCACAAATTGTTTGCATGAAAATTTTAGGATAAATTTCGATAAGATTTTGATCAATTGAATCCTTTTGAAAAAGCGGCTATAAATACTAAGGTTTATGACTTGGTGAACCTTATTCCGAAAGTTTTAAATTTAATACCCTTTAGGGTTTATTCGGCAAATGCCAAACTTTCAGGATCAAATTTGCCCGTCACAAGTTTAAATATTTTATGAATTATTATTTTGCTGGTTTTCCGTACCTAAACCAAAAGGGTCTTGTTTCTGATCCATTTTCTAATCCAACCAAGGATCACTTCTTAGTTGAATTTAAAATTAGGGTTTGGCAGCTCTTGGAGAACGTTTTTTTTTGAAAGAACGAGTATTCTAACTGTATTCTTAATGTAATTTGGATCACATAAATGTATCCTTCGAAAATGTACTCTTTCAAGTATTTAAGAATACACCTACATGTTTTATCGAATACAGAACAGTTTTTTTTGGTAAATTTTTTTCAAAAATTTGGACTTTTCTATTCCAATACATACACGAAGAATACATAGAAATATTTCCTAATAAATGCCTTTGGATTCCTCAAAAATCATTTATGTATTCTCGAATACAAGCTAAAAAATTCGTTTTCGTTGTTCCTCAAGTCACAAGTCAGAAACTTGACTTAAATTAAAAAAAGAATTATGTGAAGTCCTTGTCGATTTGATTGAGATTATTTGTTCTCGCCTAAACCAAAAGCAAAGAGCTATTCGAGGACTTATCCGAGGTGTGTGACTATACTCGAAACGCATCGTCACACTGCAGCTGCAACTGCACAAGTTTATACTCGACCCGAGTTGAGATGATTGATGATTGTATTTTGGTCAATGACATCATTGTTGTGCAAGGTCTGTTCCAGCGTTAGATTTCTTTTTAAAACGTTTATATAAAACTATCCTTATAAATGAACATATCATTTGCTTTTATTAAAAAATCATTCAGAGAAGAGAAAAGACTCACAAAACTCATTCATAAAGCTAAACTCTTGTTTTTTATCTTAAATCTTGGACACAAAAGGGTCGTAATGGTCTTTAAAAAACTTTCAAGACAAGAAAGACCTATTGGCTTGGGAGAAAAAAAACGCTTCTAATTGGGTCTTTAAAATAAAATAAGATTATAGTACCCGCATTTTCTTATGCGGAAATAATTAAAACTATGTTTTGATTGTGTTTTTTCAATCAGAAAAGGTAACTAAGTCTATTGATTTTATAAAAGAACGCTTTCAAAATGAAATTAGGAAATCTTTATTTTTAACCATTATGAATATTTCTTTATTTAAAAGCAACAATTGAATCATGTTTACTTCATGGTCTCAAACGACGTGCAATCGGATTATTCAAAACAAGTACAACCATGTCACTGCTACAAAAAATAAGCAAAAATTGTGAACAAGCAAAAATAATTTCAGAAATGTGTGAAGAATACGATAAAGCTTATTGCTCAAAAAATTCTACAATCGATCAAAAAACATTATCTTCCATGAATTCTCAACAATCTTTTATTTCCCGTAAAATATCCTCAGATAACACAATTGCATCAAATCAACTTTTAAACGGTAGAAATTTTTCCCCAACATATTACAAAGGTTCAAATTGTTACAGATTTTTGTGGATACGAATCGCCATTTTGAATAAATGTCTCATAAAAATAATTGAGTACATAATTTCCATATCTGGTCAATTTTATTATCCTTACGCTCTTTTAGCTGACCCGGTCGATGGGCCCATTTTTAGCTCATTACTCATCGGACCATGTGCTTTAGAGTACACACAAATGAAATCTTGTGAACATCTATGGAATGACCCGAATGCTGACGAGTTAATTCAACGTCACAAGATGCACAGCTCAGCTAACCTTAATTCAAGTTCGTACAATCCTATATCGGTCTCGACTAGTCCGAATATAAATCCAGCTACAAGTGCTTATAACAAATACAAACTTGGTCTCAATTCGTCACTAGCTAAACGTAAAGCAAGTATCAATACTGTATTCGAAGACTTGAGTAATTTGGGTCTGCCTCTAAACACATTCGATAAACTTTCACCATCTCAACCAAATGCATCTAATTATTTTTCATCTAAAGATCAATCTTATCCTCACATGCCATCGTCACCAAATGCTCATCAAAATTCAATTAATTACTCAGCCAAAGAGTATGTAGAGTCGATTCATCAGAACTCAAAGTCTCAACTTATTTATGGTAAAAATCATGTGGTTGTTAATCAACGTGAAAAGGACATACCCGGTTATTTGTCGTTACATTTAAATTCAAATGGTCTTGTACTTAAATGGACTCCTAATCAAATCATGAATGGATCGAATTCGTTTGATGAATCGGTTATTTCTAAGACAAAAACAGGCTATTGGGATTATGCGTTGAATATTGATATGAACACAATTGTGTATTTACATTGTCATCAACAAGCCAGTGAAGGAGCGACTATAGTCTTAGTAGCTCAAGATGGAGTTCAACATCCACCGATTATTTTTCCTAAAGGAAGTCATTTACTTCAATTTTTGACTTGTTTAGAAAATGGTCTAGCACCCAATGGTCAGCTAGATCCTGCTTTATGGAACGATAATGGAAAGGGTAAAATTTTTCCAAAGTTACCGAGAAAGACTATGAAAAAACATAGAAGTGAAACTGGGGTTACAAGCGAAACTGAGAATAATGAAACTGAAAACACTGATTTTGACGATGATCAAGAAGATTTTGTATTCAGAATCATAAATTCAAAGTCGAATGTTTCAGTTACAACCGTAAACAGTGAATCACCGAACAAAAAAAAACTTGAATTTTCGTTATCAGCAGGCAATAAAACAGAGTCATCGGGTATTGTGAATAGTTTTTTTTTCAAAAAAATAGGAAATAATCAAAGTAAATTAAGTTCGATATTTTCGTCAATAGCAAGAAAAAATTCATCATTAGACGAAAATCAAGTAAGTCTATCGGAATCATTAAAAGCACCACCACCTTCAATGTCATCACAAAATTCAATTTACAATTCATTTGAAAATCATGGTACACCCATAAGTCCTTCGTCAATTGTTTTGGATAAAACTTCTAATAATGGTATGAATATTTTGTCTAAAATTGATATCGATTCAATGTCAAATGAATTTTATACATCAGAAGCCTTGACTACTTTTAAACATTTATCTGCAAGGTGTGCAAAAGTCTACAATTTTCGATTTTTTTTTTGAACTAATTTTATTTTTTATGAAGGAGTTCATTACGAACACTTTGTGACAATATGAGAAAACAAATATTATCAAGAGCATTTTATGGTTGGTTAGCTTATCATAGACACCTTAAAACAGTGAGTACTCGTTTAACCGGATTAATAAATATCGAAACAGATCGATTCGATCAAGATCCTGATGATGACGAAAATTCAATTCTCGAATTCGATGAAACTTCCAGTCAAAAAATTAATATTGGAAAAAATTATTTGATTAATAGACTCAAATTAGACGAGAGTTTGTGGACAAAATGGTTGGAGGAGCACAATAATCAAAATAAATTAGCCAGAAATAAAAGCTATTTCTACCGAATTGTTTACCTAAACGGTATTGAAAGTAAAATTCGAAAACAAGTGTGGCCATTTTTATTGGAACATTACACGGTAGAAATGAATAAAGAGGCGAGAGAGCAAAGAGACAAGGAAACGTCTAGTTTGTATTATAGATTGATTGAAGAATGGAAACCGTTTGAAGAGCACATTAATGCTAAAGACCAGAAGAAGTTGGCTGCGTCTTTGAACAAGACTCAGCATACCGAAAAAGTTGTCCAAGAAGACGAAAAAACGGAAAAACTTGAGAGTAAACCTACTTTGAATGAATTACCCATAAGTTTTACGAATAAAAGTAAACCGGCCACCATTAGAACGTCTCTATTTGGTTTTAATCTCATTAAACAAAAGCCAAAGCCTTTGGTTACAAATGAAAAATCGTTAGATTTAGAGGATAAGAAAGAACGATTGAGAAAAGACTCGTCAGTGAGTAATGATGTTTTTATTGAAAGTGATTCGACATTTTCATTTTCATTGTCGAAATTTTCAGCAAGAAGTCTTTTTAATAAGTTAATGTCCAGGAATTTAGAAGATGCCGAGAGTACGTCTTTAAATTCGGCTACTTTAACCGAAGAAGTTAAAGACGAAAAGTTAATGGAAGATGATGAATACAGAGCTATAGCCCTAGAAATAGTTAACAAGGTTTTAAATGCCGTTCAAAATGATTGGGAAAGTCTTGAACAACAAAATAAAAAAGAAATTTACGATTCGAATGATGAGACTATTAAGAGTGAGAGTATTTATACAGACACTAAGAATGTTTTTTCGAATACAACATCGTCTATATCTATTGATGAGACATTTCATGACGTTGACACTGGTGATGAAG
Source organism: Brachionus rubens (assembly GCA_022207745.1). Classification (NCBI taxonomy): domain Eukaryota; kingdom Metazoa; phylum Rotifera; class Eurotatoria; order Ploima; family Brachionidae; genus Brachionus; species Brachionus rubens. The sequence continues at coordinate 1,821,170 of JAJVHD010000011.1, read as the reverse complement.
AAAATATAAAATTTTACGACGGAAAAACAGGTGAATCATTCGAAAATGATGATGAACCCGAAAAAACACCAGTTATAAAAGAGAGACAATTGTCGGTATTTAAATCAAGATCAAACTCGATTAGAAGGACATTATCCAACCAGGAATTAATCGAAACTTTTGCTTTAAACATGCATAGAATCGACAAGGACGTAACAAGATGTGATAGAAATTATTGGTATTTTACATCTAATGAAAATTTGAAAAAGCTCAAAAATATAATGTACACGTAAGTTAAAGTAACAAAGTTTTAGTTTTTAAAAATTTTGATGACCTTTTTATTTAATTTAGGTATGTATGGGAAAATTTACATATTGGATATATACAAGGAATGTGTGATTTGGTTGCTCCACTCTTGGTTATATTTGATGATGGTAAATTTTTTAAATTTCTATTCTTAAGATCCTTACTCCTGAATGATGTTTCTTTGAAAACTGGCATATTGTCAACGAGGATCCTTGAACATGTAGGAGGCAAGGACTTAAGCATATTCATGACGTGATCTATCTAAGGTTCAGGCGTATCAAAACTTCCACACTATCTGAATTTGAAATTTTTGATTTTATATCTACGACCCGAAAAATCCTCGAAAAACGGGAGTCAAGATTAAAAATCTTACTCCTATGCTTACGCTTTTTACAGTCAGATGTCGAGCTGCATTTTTTAAACATTTAACAGTAGAACGCCCGAGGGTTCTTTTAGACCCCTACATCGAAAATTAAGTCCTAATTATTTCCGAGATGAAACTTGATCTCGGTATATTTGATTCGTTTTCGTCCATATTTTCAGGAAATATAGCTAGTGTGTCATCAACTTTAATGGTTCGTGAATAAAACGGAAGCATAGTTTTCAGCGAAAATCGACCGGGGTTCTAGTGTTAAGAACTCATGACTAAAAAAGATATTTTTAATCTAAAGATATTGACTGAAAACTAAAAACGATCTTTGAAAACAGTCCAGTTCTCGTTCCAAATATTTCTCAAAAGGGTCCCGCCTTGTTTCTCGTTTTTCCTTAGAAGCGAATGAGTCTAGAAACGGTAATGAAACCCTTTTGGAAATTGTTCGGGACCAGAACCGAACCGTTTTTAAAGACCGCTCTGAGCGCGTTCCAAACGGAACGTTACATTTTCGCAAGAAACATTGTATACTATATAGGCATTCTTTTGGGTTATATTAGTGTTCTCAAATTTTATATTAAGATGAAACTCGATTTGTCAGCTGTAGCCTGAATCAAATTCGAAAATCATAACTTTATTTTATCGAGTCAGCGTCAGGGGTTATTCTTTTGAAATCAGAGCTCGAACGGATTTTAGCTTGCTTTTGCGACCTGAATAATACAGATTCCCCGACTCTCACCTTTAGGTTTTTGACAGCTTACAAAATGATTTTAGAAATTAATCGTTTACCAAAATAACTTAATATTTTATTTTCAAGAGCCATTAACATACAACTGCTTCAAACAATTAATGAAACGTATGTCATCTAATTTTCCACATGGTACAGCCATGGATCAACATTTTTCAAACATGCGAACATTAATACAAATATTAGACAGTGATTTATTCGAACACATGCATCACAGAGGCGATTACACTCATTTTTATTTTTCGTACAGATGGTTTCTTTTAGACTTTAAACGAGAATTAGTTTACGATGATGTTTTTTCTGTTTGGGAAACAATATGGTCAGCCAAGTATTTAACAACAGCTCATTTTCATTTATTCATAGCACTTGCTCTTGTCGAAACTTATCGTGATATAATTATCGAGAATAACATGGATTTTACTGATATTATCAAATTTTTTAATGGTAAAGCCTCCTTTTTTTTTTTAATTTTTTCAATTTTTGTTAAAAATTTATTTTAGAAATGGCAGAGAAGCATTATACACCGGAAATATTGGAACTCGCCCGGAATCTAATCAAACAATTACAAAATTTGATTGACAATAAAAATGATACGATTATTAATGACTTTTAAAAGGTCGTATTTTTGTGCCAATGAAAAAAATGCATTAAAATTTCCAAGGAGATGCGACAATAAAACAAAAAAATATTATTTTTAGAAAATAAAAAAAAAAAAGTATTTCTAAGGGATTTTGTTGTAATTTGTTTTTTCAAAATCGGTTTGTTTTTTAGAAAAAAAAAACTTGATATTTTTTTTAAATGTTTCTATTAATTTATTTTTTAAAATAACATCTTATATCGTTAGAGAATAATTAGTTGTTTTTATTATTTATAAAATATTTTAAATGTTTTTTTTTAATTGAAAATAAAAAAGTACAAATATTTATCTTTAATTATTCTCTTTTAAGTCAGCTTTAAACCTTCATATTCTTGATTTTAAATTGATCCAACATCTAGGGTTGGTCGACCGGTTTGAAAAAACCGGGTAGATTATTTTTACAACCTAAAAATTAATTAACCAAAAAAAATTCCTGATGCCAACATCTAAAATTTGAAAATTGGCTATTTTTTGAGTAAAAATTAGCCTTTAGTAGTAGTAAATAGTAGTAGTAGTAGTAAAAATAATTGCTACGCTCTCGCGTTAAGTCTGGTTCTATCCAGACCATAAGCAATGTTTTAGTCTTTCAAAAGTTTGTCTAAATTAGTCTTAAAAATGTTAATTGATTTTGATTCAATAACTTCATTCGTTAGCCCGTTCCAGTCATTCACGATACGGTTTGTAAAAAAATTGAATCTTGGTGCAGTTTTTCACAAGTTCTCGTCTTAGTTTATATCGATTACCTCTTTTATCGTATATCCGATTGACTGTTTCGTCATTATCCAATCGTTATACCAGTTTACGTGATCTTGCTTGTTTAGGAGCTTGTACATTTGAATAAGATCACCTCGTCTTCTTCTGGTTGTAAGGTTTGTCAGTTTGAGTCTTTCCACGTATTCAAACTTTCTAAAGCCATGTATGCTCCGAGTCGCTCTCCTTTGCACCCTCTCAAGGATGTCAATATCTTTTTTTAGGGAAGAATTCCATACCGACACCGCATACTCTAAATGGGGTCGAACAAGGCTTGTATACATTTTTTTGATAATCTCTTTGCCGTGATTTCTTAGACTACAAACGAAATCACTTTTCTAAAATTTTAGTAGGATCACTGGAAGTGTAGCGTTTATAAAATGTCATTGACCTTTTATACTTTTTCAAAATTTACTATAGTCACTTAATAAAAATAAGAAAAGCTTTAAAATTTTTTAACCAAACCTTTTAACCTCTACTTATTCAACAGAAATTCATTTGAGACCAAAATACTCTTGTTGGACTTGCTACTTTTATCCTTAACTTAAGAAAATTTGACAGAAATCTTGACCCCCTTAACACTAATCAGCAGTACTTACGCATACCTTTAAAATACTTGATATTTCTTACTTTGATCGAAAATATCTATCAAATCCTGGCTCTTGCAGAAAAACTCAGCTTTATCTCAAAAAGGCTGTATTGCTTTTACCTTATTTTTGAATACTTTAAAAAGGCTATTTAGTTTCACAATTTGGGAAAATTTTACTGAATCATTACTGAGACATTATCTGATACAGTTACTGTTACATTACTAACAAGTTTTATCTTGACAGTACTGTAACATTACTGTTTTTGGAACTGCAAAATCGCTGTGACAGTGATTCTTCACATTGTTTTTTCATTAATTTTTGACTGGGTAGAATTATTATGAAAACCAATCTATACATCGCCATTGAAACTTGTTTTTAACATTTAACATTTTTTTACAAAAAAAGTTATTCACAACATAAAAATTAGTTTTTGCAACCAAAAAAAAAAATTGCCGATTAGTTGTAAAAACTAAGTTTTAGGTTGAATGCTAAATTTTGGGTTGTAATGACAATACATCCGAAAAAACCGGTTTTTTGACTGATTTTCACCAGAAACTGGTTCAAATAATAAAAATTTATAACGTTAAAAATAGGCTTAATAAAAATTTTTTTTTCGTAAAGATTATCTGAAAAGCACAAAACACTCTTTAAATCAAACATAATTTTAAATAAAGCAATTTTCCCGCCGCTGTTTTGTTAATTGTTAGGCCACCTAATGATAAAGTTCTTTCAGAGGGAATACTTGTAGCCATTGACGCTAAATAATCTTTAGTCATCGAGATAATCAGAAAGGTTTTCTGATTTTCATTCCACCATTGAAAAAATTCAGCTTCATGCCAGCAAGCAAGCAAGTTTGAAAACTCGGAGTTTTTTAAAAAAGCAATGTTTAAGAAAAAATATCAAATTCATTAAAGAGACTTTACAACAAAAAAAATTTTGGGTGCTTTGATTTATTAAATAACGAATTGCCTAAATGCTATTCTAAAAAATGATCAACCAATTTTTCAAACCAAGACCAAAGCATAATGATTTTATTTTTGTGAATATTTTTTATACAGTGGTGGCAAAGGTTTTGTAACAGTCCGTCACCTAACGTCAGATGACGTCAGGTTACGTCATTCGTCAGGTAACGTCAGCTGACGTCACCATAAAGTATCCAAATCAGAGTTTGGTAAACTCAAGTTGCAAATGACGTCAGGTGACGTCAGATGACAAAATTTAAACCTTTGCCACCACTGTAGAAAATAGTTGAATTTTTTTTTAAAAAGCTTTTTGGAACGAAACCGGCTACACAAACCGGTTTTGGCAAGTTAACCAGTTCCTTCTAACCGGTTTCAAATCAAACCGGTCGACCAACCCTAGCAACATCTAAAGTACAATCCAAAACAAATTTTATACTCCGTTTGTACACTGCTAAATTCGAACAGTAAACATTTTCAAAAATCGGAACACATATCGCGATCCGGTTGGTTTTGTATAATATAGGCTGTAAAGCAGTCAGTCAAACCAAATTTTTCTCGTTTTGGAGTTCTAACAGACGAATTGTTCACATAAACTAAAATACAGTTTAGGTTCATTCAGTTTAAGATTACGGGCTTGTTAAATTAGTAAAAAACTTCAGCTCCAATCAATTGGTGATATAAAAATTCGACCATTTTTCCTAACTCGGAATTTTTATGATTGGAAGCAATTGTAAATCTTTACGCGTTGCAATTAAAGGTCTTTTAAATTCAAAAAAGTATGCATTCGTTTGTTATTTATCAAAAATTATGTAAAACTCAGGGAAATATTTAAATAACGCAAGTCAAATAAGTCAAAAATAATTTTAAATTATCAACAAAATTTTGCATAAAGTTTTAATCATCAAAAATATATTTAGTTTCAATCAAGTGTTATTCTAATTAAAGGGATTTAAAGTGAACAATAGAGAGTTTTTAAGTATGTAGATTAAAATTTAGCATTTTAATAAATAAATGAAGGAATACATTTTTACATAATTATCTAATGATTCAATAAAGTTTTCATTGAAATTTATTATTAAAATTTTGCCTCCAATCTGTTGTCCAATCTAAACTTTTTTTGACAGTTGAATTTAAAGAAAAATTGTAAAATATCTTGAGCCATTTTTCCAACGAAACAAGAATCGCCCGCGGTAAAACTTAAACATTATAAAAATTCACTTTTATTTGGAATCAAATTCGTAATAAACGGATATAGAAACCTCGGAAAACAGTTATTATTTGAGGGGATCAACCAAAAAAATTTTCAGGGTAGATGGGTCCGAAAATGGTCTTTTTTCAGGCCTCCGCCTCTCAGGATTTCATAACGAGAATAATTAGACAAATCGAAATTTAGAGCAAGACATTTTTTTACTAGCCCACGAATTGATTCTTAAAAAATGTCTTATCAAGTTCTTGACACGATTTTTTCAAGTTCAGGAATCGATCTTGGAAGATTCCAGTTAAAAATGAGAAATTTGAAAGAATCTTAAGTAAGAAGATGTCATGAAAAAATAAGAAGTAAGATTCTTTAAGCTTCCGGTGCATTCCAAATAGGTCAGTAAAAAAATTTAAATATTTTAAAGAAGCTATAAGAATCTTACTTCTTATTTTTTCATGACATCTTCTTACTTAAGATTCTTTCAAATTTCTCATTTTTAACTGGAATCTTCCAAGATCGATTTCTGAACTTGAAAAAATCGTGTCAAGAACTTGATAAGACATTTTTTAAGAATCAAATCCTGGGAGCCGAATTTAGTTTTCCGATCTTGAAATCATTTAGTTTAAAATGTAAAAACGTAAATTTCCGAAAAAATTTTATGATTTTTTGTCATACAAATTTGGGGCATTATGATTATAGAGTTAAAAAAAACATTAGAACCTGAAAGAGCATGCAAAAATATTTATTTTGTAAAAAACTGGGGATTTTTTATTTGAAAAAAAAATGCTTGGGGGCATCCCACTGACAAGAATAAAAAAGGCAAAATCTGAAAAATATGTTCGGCTTATTTGCTTGCAGTAAATGTCTAGCTCTATCAGAATATGTACGAATTGCTCATGGTTTATGGGATATCTAATTAACCAGAAGTGAAATCCCGAGCCAATTGATGAATTGTGAATTTTGATTTTGCTGAATTTCAAAATCCGCGTGAACCTCAAAATGTCAATAAAGAAATTGAATAAGAGGCAATCAATAAGGCCTTAGAGAGCTAGTTTTTGATTGTTTTTAAATTTTTATTTAAGGATATGTAATTAGTCGTTAAAAACAAAAAAAAACAATTTTTAGGATATGAATATAAATTAACAAGAGGATTTCCTAAGTAAATAAAATGCTTGTGAAATATATTATTGGCTTCCAATAAAGTCAATAATGTTCTTAAATTCGATAAAAAACAAACTTTTTTGAATCTTAATAAAATGTATTTCCTTAAAAGCCTTAAGTTTACAAAAGAAGTCTTAAAAAGTTAAATTCAAATTTTACTATTAAAATAATTACAGTCAAAGTACTAACAGAATGATAAGTTTGTTGAAAATATTTCGAAAAATTAATGTCAAGCAACAAGCTAACAGAAACAAATGGGCTTAAAAAAATAATCTCATTTTGAATTTTTTAAGTAATCAAAAATTTTTTTGAATTAAAAAAATTATATATTTTTGATTACTTTTAATGAGTTAAATTTTGATAAACATCTCCTTTTTCACAAGCTTTTTTTTATGAAAAAAAAATGTTTTTCTTATTTACCGCTTTTAAATTCAAATATATGCACAAAACAAATATTAGTGAATACTTTCATGTAAAAGTATTACTTAAGTCTTCACTTGTTAAAAAAAAAATTCAATCACCATTTGTCAATAGATTGATTTCGATTTTTTCGATGGATTAAATAATTAATTATTTTACTATTTTCTATTTTTACAACATGGCTTAATTTTCTTAAAGAGGTCACCGATGAATTCCTTCAAAAAAATGATTGCTTAAGTTAGGAGTCTATGTGTTAAATTTAACTCACTGTTTTGTTTTGCATTATTATTTGAAATCAAGTTTTAACAGAATTTAAGATGTTTCTGACAAAATAAGTGCTAGCAGTCTAAGTTACAATATCATGTTAATAAAAGGTACCAGTGAATATATGTACAAGCCTGGTCATTTAGAAGTTCCAAAACCGAACGTTCATTTATTATGCATCAAGATTAGTGAGGCTAACGTGAAGTGTTTAAAGCAATTGAATTTATGATTATGGATTACTTTACCTTAAACCTTTGCCACTACTCTTAAAACAAAGTCGGAAAATCGTCTTTGAAAAAGGTTTACAGAAGTATCAGTGTATATGAAACGATGATATTAAGACCAGTTCAAGATTAAAAATTCCAGGACAAGATAATTGTTGAAAATAAATTTTCTTGGCATATTTCTTGACATAATTTTAATATTCACAGCAAAGGGGTCTCGTCGTTATAAATTGCAAATTATTCCAGTCAGGGACATAAATGAAAACAATTCAAAAAATTGAAAAATTTCGCAAATTATTTCTTGATAGCGTCTCTTCTACTGTATTTATACCGAAATTTTAATGGAAACTGAAGCGTAGCTAACCAAGACTCAAGTCATATTTAGATGTTTTCCAAAAGACTTATTTATTGACTCACTCACAAGGTAACCCTCGTTACTCCGAACAGATAAATTTCAGAAAATTTATTCGGATAAAAGAAGTTTTCGGATTATCGAACTTCAGATTAACGAGGGTTGACGGTTTACGAATCTTTAAGATTTAATTTAAAAAAAAAAAAATTTTTTTGAGTTCTCAAAATAATAATTAGATTACTCTTAGAAAAAAAACAAAAAATTAATTTTATGATTAAAAGCAATTAGCTTAATTTAGTAAGTTTATATCCCGTCAGTGGCGCACGAATCAAAAAAAAAACACTTGAAAAAATATCAGGAACACTTAGTCTAAATAAGACCAAAATAAACCTTAAAAAAAAAAATTTAACTAGACTTCGGTTTCTTTCTGTTGTAACCCGATGATTTAAGAATATTTAATTAACAATTAAGAAAGTGAAAAATTTGCTTTTTTGATTTTTCGGATTCGTATATTTTGTTTTTCTAATCAAGCTCAATACATAGAGTTTTCTATAATTTCAAACAAATAATTGAAAAAAAAAGCAAGCTGAATGGTGAACAAAAAAAAAATAACAAATCAAATTACCATGGTTACATACAAGGCATTAGTATTATTTTTTTTTCGAATTTTTTTTTTTTTAAAGAAAAATAAAAAATTTATATTTTCTTTATAAATTTTAAATGTTAAATCATTAGTTTACAACCTTCTAATACAATTGGAAGAGCGCATCTAATCAAGCATTTCCGTCAACCCTAAGGACTCATTGTCGTAATTTTTTTTTCGAAGGTAACTAAGTTTCCAAACAGAAATTATTCAATGTAACTAACTTACAATAACTTATTTATCTTATACAATTAACTTAGAATAGCCTTGACATAAAATGAGCGAGAATCGATTTTCACCAAATTATTTTAACACTGTATATAATAAAGCGATGAAAAGCGTTGAAAATACACACGAACAAAATGAGAATTTAAACGAAAGCAATCAACTCAAAGAAATTAACAGTCGACTTGGTTATTATATAAATGCTGTATGATTTATTTTTATTTTTTTTACAAAAAGTTATTTTTTTAAGAAAAAATATTAAAAGCATATCCTCGCAGGCAACATAGATATTTTTTTTAAAGAATGTTAATTTATAAAAAATACTTTAAGTGTTTAATTCGTTTAACCTCGGTTTAATTTTTGGGTTAAGAAAATGTGTAGACTTTTAGAAATAAAATTTTCATTTTTTTTTGTTTTTTTATTTTAGGTAAAAGATTTAACTCAATATATTAAAATTCCTGTGTCGAGTCAATCGAATTCAAATTGGACAACTCCTGTACCGCATAACAATAGTCTCATAGTCTCAATGAAAAACTTGGAAAAAGATTTAGAAGCGTTAAAGCATTTGTACGAAGAAGAACTTAAGTTAATGAAATTTGAAATTGAAGAATTATCGGCTGTTAAAAATAAATATTCGCTTGAGAATTTTAATCTTCAGTCTAAACTGAAGGATTTTGTTGTCAAGTAATTTTCGACTTAATTTTTCTAGCTTAAAGGGGGTATAATTTTAATTTTGTTTATTGAAGATTTGAAAATATTAAGCAAACGAATGAGGATCTTGCTAATGAATTGAATGAAGTCAAAGCCAAAAACAATCGACTTGAATTTGAAATTGAAAATTTTAAAATCGATGCCGAACGACCTTTTAGAGAGAATGCTAATTTAAAAAAAGATGTCGAAGACCTTGTTGCCAAACTCAACGAAAAACAACAAATGTAAGTCGACCATTTTTGGGATTAAAATTTCATTATTATTTCTTATAGGGCTGATAATGAAATCGCATATCGTCAAGAATTAGAAACAAAATTGAAAGAGATTAAAGAATCGTTTAATTTTGATAAAAAAGTTTGCGAACAAGAAATTGAAAATTTGAGAGCTCAAACACAAGTCTATCAAGATTCAATGAGTGAATTAGGTACACTTGTTGAGACATGAAATTTTTTGAACGTTGAAAAAAAAACATTTTTTTTTTTAGAAAAAAAGTTGAACGAATCACTTGAGAATGAAGTTAAACTCAATCAAACTTTGGAAGCATTTAAAATTGAAAATAATCAACTTAAGAATCAAAATCAACAATTAGAAGAGCATAATTCGTCTTTGGAGAACATGTGTAATAACCTCGAATCAGTTGTAAGTTTCTAAACTACCTTTTGAAATTGTCTGCTTTTGAATGTTGGCTTGTTTAAGATCTTAAATTTGGAAAGCATGAAAAAAACATTGGAAGAAAAAATGACTAATGATCGAACACGAAATCACAGCGCAATTAGCACTGAACTAAACTCTATAAAACATAAATTAGACGCCGAAGAAAATCGTTTAATCCAACTTACCACTCGAACGCATACGACTAACGAACAAGAATACCTACCAAATTCTGGTAATGTTTCTCATCGAACCAATGTAAGTAAATTAAGGTATCAAGTGCCATTCGGGCAAATTACAAACATTCATAATAAAAATGAAAATAATAACAATAATGTAGAGAAAATGAAATCATGTGAACAATTATCACGTATAAGGGCAAGTATTTCACCTGAAACAGATGCTTTTCTTAATTCACAACGTCAAACACCGTCAACCGAATTGGAAAATCATTTTGTAATAAAACAATTTCAACCAGTCGATTATACGCCTAAAAATTCACAATATCCAACACCACTTGGTTTTCAACAATCAGCTGTTTATTCAAGTACAAGTTTGAGTACAACTAATCCGAACTTGAGAGCTAAATTAAACGAATCTAAGCTAAGTAAAGACGTAACCAAGGACTTGTTTAACACCTTCGAAAAGTCCACTTTGTTAAATCAACCGAAAAAAGAGATAAGCAATGTCTCTTTAAGTACGATTGATAATAACACGGTCACAGAAGCAAGGTATACATCTATTTTTTAACCATTTAAAAAAAAATGTATTTTGATTTTTTTAAATAAAGTTATGTAGGAAACGTTAAAATTCATGAAGTAAACAAAAATGGTTATTATATTCGTCTTTTGAATGTTTCAAATACATATGAGGAGGACTTGAGTAATTTTACAATTCAACAAATGGTTTCCTCAATGCCTGTTGCCGTTTTTCGTTTGCCATATCCGACTAAAATTGAACCGGGACATACTATAACTGTTTGGGCTCGAACTGATGAAGTCGAACAACAACCTCCGCATACATTTGTTTGGAATGAACAAGAAAAATGGGGTACCGGTCCAGAGTGTACAACTGTTTTAGCCAAGCCTAATGGACAGGTAATTACAGACTTTATAAGGCTAATTTGTTGGTTCAATTTTTACATATTTTTGTGAATTTTAAAGGCTGTTTCTTGGACTACAGGGTGTCATAAATATGGAAATATAGGTATGTGATTTTTTTTAATCATTCATTAGTCAATTGTACATCCCTGGGTATTTAAGTTTTGTAATAAATAATTGAGGCTTTTTTCTATGCAATGGATTTTTGGTACTTTTTCTTGAATTCTGCAAAATCAGTGCATTTTTATCTCTGTAATCCGAATGAAATTTTCTGAACGAATGTCGACTGTAATCTGCAGTTTTAAACAAATGTTATTGGAACTAGAACTTACATCAATTCTCCGCAATTTTTCATAATTTTTTGCGCAATTTAACGTACTATCGTGTTGTGAAGTGCATGCACTAAAGCTTGAGTGATCGATTTGTACCCAACTTTTTGTCCAAATCCAAAAATATCTCACAAACCGAGAGCTTACGTTTTAGTGCATGCACTTCGTAACACTGTAATACGGTACGGCTAAAAATACTTTTTTACGTAAACCTTTTTTTTCGGAAAATAAACGTAATTTTTGTTCTCTGTTATAACCACTTAACGTTGATCGACCAGTTTAATTTACACGATTTTTTCATTTATGTATTTGAACCCTTTTTTAGTTATGATAGGCAAGTCTTATCTGGTAACGAATAGTTGCATTCATCTAGAATAACGATACTCCGAATGGTACGCAGCCGCTAGGATTTAGTGTTAAGTTTTACCAATAAAATTAATACATAGTGTTGATAACCGACTTTTGACCCAACTGCACTAAAACGGGAACGGTAATGTATCATATGGAAATTGTAGATCTCATAGCCTGCTTCAAAATGATACCCTAGTTACCTTTATAAAAAGATTCTTTGGGGATTAATTATGTTTTAGTTGAATTCAAAAGCAATTTTCTTGGTCAACTGAACCTTATTTTCTCCTCAAGGAACCGTTCTATAAAGAAAATTAGGGTATCATTTTGAAGCAGACTATGAGATCTACAATTTCCATATGATACATTACCGTTCTCGTTTTAGTGCAGTTGGGTCAAAAGTCGGTTATCAACACTATTAATACAGTTTTGGTCTTTAAAATAAAATGGCGATTTCTGTGTTTTTTTTAGTCCACTCAAACCTCTAATATGTTCTATTTTCCAATATAACCAGATTATATTAAGATAACTAGGCATAATTATGCATTACATGTTTCTGTTCAAGTTTTATCATGGTATCGGAAAAGCAAGCCTGAAAGTATTATTCAAAAGCATTAAAAAATTTCAGAATGAGCAAAATTTTATAAGCAATGAACTCTAATTCTAATTTATGGATAAAAATACACAATTCGTTTTACATAGTTCTCTTGGCATTGATTAACGACGCAAACGATTCCAGAACAACAACAAAAAACTTTTTCTTTCTAAATTAATTTTGTAATAGATGTAAATTACTTTTTTTATGTAACAAAAAAATTTTATTTTCATTCAAAACTTTTTTTTTTGGGGGGAAAAAAAGAAAGCCTAAAGCTATGCGAATTGATTATAAAGATTAAAGATTCCAGGGCTGTATTTTAAAAGAGAAATTAAAATTTTAAAATTCAATTTTTTTATTTATTTTTTTTAAATCAAGTTCTCAAAGGTAAGCTACCCAAAATCCATATTAAAAGGACTCAAAAACTATTTCAATAACTATCACACTTTTATTTTAAAACCACTAATACTTAGCCTTAATTATTATTAAAATAAAAAAAAAATAAATTCTAAAAAAAATTTTTTTGATCTTTTAATAATCATAACTTTTTAACATGGCATGAGTTGTCCGTAGTTACGATAAAATCTTACTTTCTTAATGTTTATCGATGGACAAGCTAGCGTCTAATACTCTCATTACTTAACTCTAAAAACTTATAACTTTAACTTTGAACTATTCAAGATTATGATGAGCTTCTACCGGTTTATTCAGGCAAAAGAAATCGAACACCAGTTCAACTAGATCGGTAATTATTAATTTAATCATTTATTTTTTCATAAGTAGTCTTGATGAATATTTTAATTGTTTTCAGACAGAAACTAGTTTCGCAAAAGATATTTACTCCAACTAAACATCCACATGCAACTAAACTTAAAAATGAAGACGAACAAACAGAACAAATTCAAATGCAAGTTTCACATCCAAGTTCAGCTAAACTTTCAGATATAAATACAACGGGTGTAAATCGTTCTTTATTTAATAATCAAAAAAGTAGACCTATAAATAGCGCTTCTACGCAAGTAATTTCAAAGAATTTTTATGTTGATTGAGTTTTAATATTTTTTTTTTCTTTAAGAGACCCCAGTCAAGCCTTTCTGTAGCAAAATTTAATAAAAAAGATAATAATGATTTCAAAATATATCAAGAAAATATAAGTTATTTTCACAAAAATTGATAAAACCATAAATTCACTTCTTTTTATTTTTTGAATTTTTATTAAAAATCTATTTTGAATAAAATTAAAATTAAAAAAATTTACTTGTTATGATTTTTAAACTAAATTTCATAGTCGTGATGGGCCAGAATAAAGACAAATTCAATTTTAAAACTTTAAAAGTACAACCCGAAACAAGGTTACCACTCCGTTTGCATAAACTCTGTATGAAAAAATCAAATTTTTACCTACTGTATTCAGATGATGTTAAACTAATTGAAGCTTGCAGAATGGACCAAAAAATGGAGTATGGACTTAAATCTCAAGAAATTTAAACGAATGCATCGTAAAGAAAATCAAAATTTTGAGTATTCAATCAAAGAAAATGGCTTTATATACCAATTGGCTTTGACTCATTTAGAGAAAGATCTCGGTTTGCAGTGACTTAAAAGCAAAGTAAATCAATCGGTGAACAAAGCCAACAGAATATTAGGTATGATATGACAAGAGTGTTTGGAACCCATACTTAACGATAAACATAGATGCTTTGGAGAGAGTACAAAGAAAAGCAACAAAGTTGATAAGAAGTATTAGTCACAAGCCAAACGAATCAAAGTTTAAAGACTTTAAAATTCTTATTTTAACCGAACGTCGAAATCGTGGAGATCTGATTCAGATGTTTAAGATTGTCAAGGGAATTGAAAACGCAACTTGTATAAAATTTGAAATTTTAAAAAATCGAAACCTTAACTAACCGTCTTAAATCGTTTAAAATCGTGTTAGGAATTTGGAAAACGTAAGTTCTTAAAATAAGAATCAGTCCATGGGTATCCTCAAACGATCGATTAATTCCTCGTTAACAATTAGCTAGTCACAGACCCTCACATTATCAGCTAAACCGCTACTTTGTCGACTTTAGGTTTTTGCTAAAGTATCATCATCATCTATGTGTGTATTTTCTGGTATGTCCGGTTCCAAATCATTACTATCAACTTCGGAACCTCTATCCTACCCCATAAACAAACCAATTAAAAATTCCTCATTCGGATTATCATCACTGAAATTGCGCTCATTACTCTAATCCGGTTCGACCAAATGTACAATAGCATCTTCATGTGAACATTTATTTTTGGCGATCATTCATTTGACTTTGTGATCATCGAATACGTAATCAGACAAAAAGTTAAATGTTCACAAACTCAGTCGGCTTGATCACAAGTTTGGACATGACACAAATTTTATAACTTTAATTTTGATTGGTCAATACTTTTTCAAATAGAATTAATTCTAATAAATTCAAATTTTTAAAATGACTTCCGTCTAATCCACTCTTTTTCTTTTATTTTACGGATCGCTTCGAGAAAAGCGTTGTCATTTTTTCACAAACCTATTCGTATCAATAAAGCTGAGACCCCATGAAAACTTGCTTTTTTATTATGTTTTAAAAACACTAAAAAATATCCTGGTCCAGATCCAAAATCATTTTATCGTAGCGCAAAAAAATCATATAATTACGACACGCTGAATTCAATAATCTAAATAAGTGAGATCTTATTTTTGGTCAATACTTTTTCAAATAGAATTAATTCTAATACCCATAAAAGTCAAGTCTTTTTGGAGTAAAGACTTGAAATTTTTCCCTGAAAAAATGCTTTAAACGATAAAAAACCATTTCTTTTCAATGTATTTTATACGCTCTTCTAGATTTTCGAGATTAAAAGCGATTCCATATGTTAAAGTTTGTAAGAGTCAAGTCGCGACTTGACTTGTTTATGGAAAAAAAAATTTCAAGTCAAGTCATTACTTGGATTTGACTTGAGGAACAACTCTGTCTTATCTTATAAAGACCAAAAATCCAACGCATACACAGGTATTCGAGTATTCAACCTTAACGGTTTAAGAAGCTGATTTCGCTTGCGATTTCGATTTGTTGTGAAAAACTTTAATTTTTCAAAATTAGTTTTATTATTATGATTTTTTAAACAACAAGGGGTTTGGGGTGAGGGGAACAAAAATTATTCAAATATAAAATTCTGTATTAATTACATATTTTTTTACCAAAATGAGAGAAAAAAAAATTTAAATACAATTTCCAAATAGAGATACATCAAAAATCAACTCGAAAGAAACAAAAAAAAAGTGAAGAAGAAGCTCTCTAGCCAAAAATCTTGAATAAAAAAAGTCTAGAAAAAAAAAATCTTTAACGAACGGAATTGTCCAGAATTACTTGTATTTATTTACACCAACAAAAAAAAATAATTAACCGTACCGTTTTTAAGAAATTAATTCTTAAAAGTTATACACAACAAAGAAGCACTCTCGAATTAAGAAAAAAAAATTTTAAAAAAAAAAGTCAAAACTTCAAAACACTAAAAAAAATTTACAAAAAAAAATTCTAATGAAAATCATTTTCGGACTTGTCTAATTATGTTCCTGTTTCTACAACAGAGCTTGCTGATGATGTTGAATTTTCACTTATACTACTTCTTGTAGTCTCTTGACTTGACATAAGTTGAGATGTAGTTGTAGCTATTAGAGATGTTTGTACGGATGTTAATTTACCATATGTTATTACAAGACCATCACTTGTTGCCAATGGACTCGGATTATGAACTTGATTTTTAGTCTTATCTTTAGGTTTTTGTTTTTCTTGTTTTTTTTGTTGTTTTTCCAATTTTTGACTATTTTTAGTACTCTGCGAGTTTTTAATTGTCGAAAATGGTGACAAGTTTAACTTTGAATTTGAGTTTGTTTTACCTATAAAACTTGACTTGATCGACGAAATGAGTGAGGGTTTTGAATTTTTTTGAAGTGTCTTATTCCCTTTAGCATCCGTGTCTTGACCCTCTTTAGCCTCTAGACCCTTGCTCACAACTTCACTAAACAACGGTTCACTTTTTTCAACTTTTTTATCTTTTGAATCATTTTCACAAGTTTGTATTGACTTAAGTTTATGATTTGGATCAAACAGGTCCTGATTTAAACCATTTCGAGTAATAATAGAAGGATTCGAATTTTGACTCATAGAAAATCCAGCTGTAATTGTACAATCATTATCCGTATAACTTACATCATTTATTAAACTAGTTGCCTTTGATTCTATAGTCTTGTTAAGATGATTTTTCATTTCAAGAGTGTCTTTATCCAAATCGAATTTAGTATTATCTAGAACTATCATTGAATGTGGTCGATTTTTTTGTATCGGATGAAAATTTTTATGTGTAAAAGGATAATTCGTAAAGCCAATTGGGTTTTGCGAATGAGACGGTGAATTTGGAAAACTATTTACCGGTGAATTTGCAGCGGATGCGTTAAACGGATAATTGTAATAACTTGATGGATTTGGCATGGACAAGTGTAAATCACTTGTAGACATGTTTCGTCGGGTCATATTAGCCGCATCGGACATTGAATCAATCATTAAACTATTATTAAAATGATTTGGATGTAACTTTGGTGATAAATTACCACAAATGTTTCTTAAATTATTGTTAAATGAATTGTTTAACGAAGATGATGAGGACGATGATGAAGATGAATGTGGCATATGATTTTGTTGTTGTAATTGAAACTGTTGTTGTAATTCATGTTTATGAGCATTCGCATATTTTTCACTTAATTTTCGCAAGAGACACGCTTTTTTTTTACGATCAGGCTGTAATTGTTGACCCGGTGCTATAAAACCTTGTACAGGATGAACAACATGAGAATGGTACATTGGATTTTGATAATTTTGACCATACGCTGTTTGTAAAAGATTTCCATTATAATAATTATAATCATTCAACGTAGTCCCAAGACTCTTTCGGCTCGAATTTGACACCAAAGAAGACGTCGAACTGTTCGTAGTACTCGAGTTGGATGATAGAATGTAAGCCGATAAAGGAGGGCTTAAGTAAGCTTGGTTGTCTTGAAAATTCTGTTGGTAACCATGGTAATAAAAATTGTTTATTGGTTTCTGATTATTGTATTGTCTCATTTGATTATTGTAATATGTCTGTTGTTGGAGTGTGTATGGTCTTGTAAATTTACTCTTTGACGGCGAACGTTTGCGACCACCGGTTTTAATATTAGCCTGATTGAGTTGTACAGTGTTTAAATAAAGTGTATTATTTACACTTGACATTATTAATTTGACTATTTCATGATGCATTTTACCACATGCTACTTCATCATTAACGTGTGTAATAATATCATTTACTCTAAGTCCAGCGGTAAAAGCAGGTCCTTGTTGATCAATTTGAACAACTAAATGTTGAATTGTGTAAAAATCTGAATCACCATAAAAGACCTTAATTGCTCGGATAACAAATCCGTATCCTCTTGAACTTCGTTTGATTACAATTTTTGGATTATCAAAACCCTGTTGTATCATTTCGTTTAACGGTATATTTTCACTGTACTGCGGTCGTTGATATTGATGTAAATTATTATAATTTTGATAAGGTAAAAATGTGCCATTTGGAACTGTCAACAAGTTCAATCGAGGGTTAGATGATGAATTAATTTGATTCGGATCAAAAGTTTGTCCTTTAACAAAAATTTTTAAAAAAACTTCAATATTCGAATTTACATGAAAACTTACTTTTGAAATTATTTCCAGAGGCAAGGTGTTGATTTGACTTGTTGAGATTATTTTGAGACCCAATTGTAGGTGAAGTTGATAAAGCACTTGTCGAGGCAATCGACGATGACCATCTGTTAAGTTTATGATTATTCTGGTATTGTCTATTATTATAATCATAATTTTGATAGTTTTTTAATTTTCGATTATTTTGATGATTATGATAATTCTTATTTGGTTTAGTCCATGTTTGTTGTTGAGCAAAATTTTTCGATTGATGATGATGTCTGTGTTTAGAGATTGATGTTGGTGTAGTTGGAACAATTTCAGATGTTGGTGTTGAATGATCAATTTCTTGTTGTTCTTTTGTATCCAATGCAACAATGGACGAAGATGAATTTGAACATAAATTAAAATCATCGGGATTCGAAGAGTTTTTGTTCATGTCAAGAACACTTTTAGTAGTCGTTGTAGTTGATGTAGAAGATGACGAAGACGTCGAATCTTTGATCTTATTATTTTCAACTTTATCATTAAATACACAACAAGTAGAGGAACATTTTAGTTTCGAGTCGCTTTTTAAATTTTCATTAATCAATTTCGATTCATTTGTTTTAAGTGGTAGGCTTATATTTTTAGTTAGTTTAGAGTTTTCTGTTTGACTCACCGGGTTGGGATCCGAATCGATGTTCATTCGACTTCCATGATTCGAATCATTCATAAAAATTAATGGAGAATTATTATTCGAAATTGAGCTTAATCGAAACTTTGACGAACACGATGAAAAACTTGCAAAAAGTTCATTATCAGTGTCATCATTGAGTAAATCAGTGTTAAATGTATCATCTGCTTCATTTAGCATTAATTTTTTGTTTAACAAATCAGTTAATAATTTGTCTTCATTTGGATTATTTAGAGATAAGCACGACTCGGCTTTGCTCACCGGTTCAACATTCGGAAGAGAGGAACAAGAAGCGTGTGGTTGAATACTTACTGAATCAGTTTCATGATTGTATCGTTCAGACCGAGTATCAAAATAACTCGTATCATCTGGACCGTCAAGTTGAGGTATAAACTCAGCTTTGATTCGCAGCAAATTATTCCAGTCTAGAAAATTAAAAAATGGATGTTGTTTTATTTCGATAGCACCGTTTGCCCCTAAACGTTTGGTCGGATCATGAGTCAACAGACCTAGGATTAAGTTTTTCGAATCATCCGGAATTTGGATTATTTCATCATCATCATCAGGCCAACAAATTTCACCGTTTATTACATTCGAGAACAAGTCTTCTGGAGTGTTTCCATTAAACGGAGCAATGCTTGTAAAAAACTCGTACAAGATTATACCCATTGACCACCAATCCACTGTCTTGCCATAACTCTGTCTCAAAATAACCTTTCAGTTGAAAAAAATAAGAGATTGAAGTTTAAGAAGGCGGGGGGTCAAGATGGATAAATTACCTCTGGGGCTAAATATTGAGGAGTTCCACATATTTGTTTGTCATTGAACTCTTTGCAGTATAAATCCTTCATAAAGTTATCATCCTCATAAAAGTTAGTTGTCAAATTCATGAGACCAATTTTTGAAAGACCAAAATCAGTAAGTTTAATGTGTCCCAGTGAAGTTATGAGTAAATTATCCGGTTTAAGGTCTCTGTGAATAATTCCATAATTGTGTAAATATTCAACAGCGAGAGTGGTTTCGGCAAAGTAAGTCCTAGCCATGTCCATTGGCAAAGGACCCATGTTTTTAATCAAAGTAGCCACATCACCACCTTCAACATACTCCATGACCATACACAAATGTTTTTTAGTTTCAAATGTACAAATAAGTGCAACTACAAATGGATTGTCTGTAAATGTCATTATATCTCGTTCGGTGAATACTTGTTGTATTTGATTTCGAAGAATAATATTTTGTTTTTTAATTTTTTTCATTGCGAATCTGTTGCCAAGGATTTTGTGTCTCACAAGATATACAGCTCTTAAAGAAAAAACAAATCAAAAAAAATTTTTTTTTAAAGATTGTGAACTTACCCATAAGCTCCGTTGCTTATTAATTTAACTTCTTCAAAATCGTCTTCACTCGGCGGTACCATTTGAGTCTCATTTTTAACACTCGTAGTCGAAAAATCACTTGATAAAACTTCGTCACCAGAAAATCCACTAGTACTTATTGTACTGGTAAACGAATTTGTTCGATTTAAAGTCGGAATCATGTCTTCATCGTTATTAAATTCTTGTATTGGGTCTCGATCGATACCCAATTTTGAAATAATGTACTTTGGAATATCGGTTTTGATCTCTTGTTGTTTGGCTTGTTGTTCGGCACAGTCTAAAAAATGACTAAATTCGAGTGGATCGAATTCAATGCATTCCAAGAGTCTTGCTACATGCGATATAATGAACAAAAACTTTTTTATAAATTTATGTAAATATTCAACAGATAACTCAACTTGACAACATTTGTCTCTTGCTTCTAAAAGTAACTTTTCTAATGAAGACGTCATCTCGTCCAAGTAAGAGCACGTTAATTGGTTTAACTTCGATTTTTCCAAGCATAATTTAGCAATTTCAATTACTTGATTTTGTATGAACCTTGCAGCTGGATCCAAACTACTCGGTTGAGGTACATAAAATTTAGAATTTTTAGTATGATTACTCGACTCGTTTGAATTCAAAGAACACGATGACGTGTTCAAATCAATTTTGTTTACATCGATAAAAACTTGAAGATTTTCGTCTAATTGTTTGCATGCTTTTGGAAATTTTTCTTTGAATATTTCGTTTGGTACCATGTCTGATTCGTTAAGACCCTTCGATGGACTGCAGCTTTAAAAATTTCGAAATTGAAAATTTTTTTTATTTTTTTTCTTTTATTTTATGTCAAGTACCTTAGACTGCGAGCTCGTTGACGGTGATAAGAAATAGGCGAAGAAAATCCAACATCTGATGAATCATCCAAATGACCACTCTCATTTGAGCTACTCAAACGGCTTCTTCGTTCATCTTGAAACAAATAGATTAAATTTAAGTAAGAAAATAAAAATTGGTCGTGTCATCTTACAATTATTTTGCCTTTTAACTTGTTCCTGTTCGGGTTTAGTTTTGTCACTAAACGATTTTTGTTTTGAAACAAGTATTTTTTCATTCGATGAATTATAAGAAGACGGATTCGAAATGTCAGTGTTAATATTCGATGAAGACGAACGTATCGGAATCGTTTGTTTATCTGATTGTTGAATACTATTTACAATAGGTGGTGTGTTTGTGCCATATCCCGATGAGGATGTTGAATTAATAGACGCAAATGACCATCGACGTGTGTCTAATCCTTTGGCTGATATTGAAAGATGATTACTAGGCGCAGACGATGCCGGTGTCAATTGAACTTTAGGTTTAATACTATTTTTAATACTATTTAGATTGTTTAGAATTGTTATTGGTGATGGTGAAAGTGATGATGAAAGTGATGAAGGAAAAGACGAATTTTCGTGTGTTGGATTACTCGAATCGGTTTGATTTGAATTTAAATTTTGTAAAAGATTATTGTTTATGACACACCAACTGCTTCGGTGAAATTTTAATTTGTTCCGATAATTTGAAAATAAATTCGAATTTGGCGATTGTAAGAGCGATGGACTCGAGGGTGCAACAGACGAACCGGTATTGCACGATGAGTTCAAAGCATTTGAGCAAGGACTGAATAAAACCGAACGTCGATTTGTACTGTTTTTTCTTGATAGACATAATTCTCTCTGAAAATAAAATTTTTATTTCAAAAAAAAATTCAAAAAATTTGTTCCTCTTGACATAGATTTGATTTAAGCTGATTACACTGTCTTACTCGATGGGATTAGTCAGTATTCTATTAATCATAGTTAATTTCCTTTTAATGAAATGATTTAATTGTTTCGTGTTTCTCTTGCTGAAAGGAAACGGATTATGATAGAATTTCATGTAAAAGAACATGAAAAAAATAAATTTTTGAAATATTGACCTACTACTCCTAATGATTCACATATGACTCTACTTTAAAAATTGATCTACTTAAACTGTTATCCATTTCAATGTGATTCATCCCGCCTAAATTTTATCCACTCGGTAGAATAAAGATATTCTTATCCTGGATTTTGACAACACAAAAATCCGTATTCGATATAAAAGTTGATGATCAATTTGGAAATTTTAAGTTATCTACAGATATTAGACCCCTCACAGTCTGAGTAGAATCGTCGCCGAAACTTTATTTCTATTAGGGCATTTTAACTCCCCACAGATGAAAATCGCGTCTCCAAAAATAAAAAACTTCTCTTCACAAACATTGTTTTTTAATATAAACATCTAATTAGCGACGAATCCAGGATTTTGGCTGAGTGGAATAGACTGAATTACATTACACTCACTTGTTACACTCATGTTTCTAGTAACTTGAAGTATTTTTTAAAACTTTAGTTGAAATGCTTGCGTGTTGAAAAGTTTGTTTGTGGGGATGAATGAGACCCTTTCAGTTGTTTAAAAGAAGAATTTTATAATGAAAAGTCTATTCATTAAACAAAATATAAGCAGGGCGCAAAAAGTTCATCCTGAAAAGGAAATCAATCGCCTAAAAAACATTCATAAAAAAACCTTCTCTAAGGGCTGAAAATAAATTTTCTAAAAAAATATTTTTTGTTTTATCTATACGGGATGAAAAACGGAAAAATACCGTAACCCCCCGCAAGGCTCCCCATGGGGGAAGTCAAGTTTAGACCCTTTGTTTCGGTTTTCGAAAAAGTTTAATTTTTAAAAAAATGATATAAGCAAATAGTTTTAACTTAACTGTGAGAAGTAAGACATTTTTTTTCTTGTCAAATATTCCCATTTTAATGCTAATGACGGGCATTGGGGAGGGGGGTTGTGCGGGTGATTACGGTACTGATATTTAATGTTACTCATGTAGATCTCTTTTTTAATACTTTTGTTTAAGGCAATCAATATCCTTGGGTCTAAATCAAGTTAGGCATGTATACTTGCTTTTTTAAAACTGAGAGCACCTCTTAACTCGTCTCAAAAGTGTCAAAAAGATCTCATTGAAACTTGACGTAATTGATATAGACAGAAAGGTAGATCATGTGCCGAGTGAGTAAAAATATGGTAAAACTGAGTAAGAGAGGGCCGTACAGTGTGAATAATGATTTCATGTTCTTCAAATTCTTTGGTAAGATCTGAACGATGATGATTTTTAACTCGCACCATTTTTCCTTCAAAATTACGCCACAGAATCTGTGGCACAGATTCTTTTAAGAACGAAACCCCAAAAATGAGAAACCAAAAATCGAAGTCTTAAAAATTGATAAAATGTTCAAGAAATCAACTTTAAACAGTCAAAAAAAAACGAGTGTGGGCTCATGTCAAGTCTGGAAAGACACTAAATATAAAAATTAATGCAAACAAACCTTGTGTGGTTGAACTATTTGAGAAAAATATGCACTTTTTTTATTCAATATTGAATCACTCAAAGTTCGATTTAAAATTGAATTGAGCTTATTTTTTCGTTTAATAACTCGATTCTTTTTATCTGAACCATTTGTTTCAAAATTAGTATTTGACGAACATGGTGTTATTTCTTGATTTGATTTATTCAGCATTATTTGTTATGTTCCACGCACACACACAAACACACGCACATTAAAACAAAATTTTACTCATTTTGTTCTCGTTTCGTTTTTGTTTTTTTTTTTTAAATTAAATTTTCGATTATTTAACTAAATAAAAATTGTTGATCAATCGAATGATGATCATTCACAAATTAAAAAAAAACAAAACAAAACAAAAAAAAAAACAACAAAATATAACAAACAAAAAAAACTGAACAAAGAAAAAAACTAACAAAATTAAATCATTTAAGCTAGGAATATCTTGTTTTATAGAAAATATTTTAATATGGGATCAGGTAAGCTATTTTGTAAGTGTATGCTTGTGATACAGATTATGCTCACATTCACTTCGACAACAAAATAAAGAAATAAAACTAATTTTAAATTCAAAAATTTGTTTGTTTATAGCGCTTATGTTTCAAATAAAGAGAGAGAGAAACAAGAAAAAAAGGGCACATAAAAATACATATGAACAAAAAAAAAGGCGAAATTTCAACTTCAAAATCTTCAATAATTAGCATTAGAATTTTTCGAGATATTTTAACATAATTTATAGAAAAATTGCAAATAGTTTGAAATCATTTCTGCGAAGAGAGAAACAAAAAATTCAATCAAAGTATTAGATGACTAGTCTTTTTTTACTAATATAGAGAATTAATTATAATAAACTTGTCATTCAAATTGTTCGAGGGGGAAGGTCTCTAGAGAAGACTTTTTTTGTTCGAGTTTAATTAAAATTCAAATTAATTTGTTTTTTTTGCAAAGGTCCTCGTGTCAAAAATGTTTTCGAACAAATAACTTAAAGGTTAAATTTTTTTGTTTAGAAAAAAATCTAATTTTTCCTTGGCTTGTAAGTTACTTAGACATTTTAAAACAAAATCCTCGAAATAAACTGACAAATAATTCTAATGAGTAACAAAAATATTAAATTTTTTTTAAAAGTTTGTTTGAAAGAAGAAGCGATTTTGGTTTGTTGTGTTTTCATGGTGACATTAATTTAAGATTACGTGAACAACAATTGAGTGTATATAAACCTGGATCATTCATCTTAAAATAATTTTGTGTAAACTTTAAGCAAAACTCTAAAAGACTTGATTAGACTGAGATACTAAGCTGGT
Source organism: Brachionus rubens (assembly GCA_022207745.1). Lineage (NCBI taxonomy): Eukaryota > Metazoa > Rotifera > Eurotatoria > Ploima > Brachionidae > Brachionus > Brachionus rubens. The sequence goes on along the minus strand of JAJVHD010000011.1, from coordinate 1,796,133 downwards.
AGTTCACATGTTCCAAAAATGAACCTTCATGAACGTTCGCGTTCATCCGAATTCGTCCAAACGTTCAAAAGTTTCCAAAATCTTTCATAACCTTTCAAAAATGTTCGAGGCCTTTCATAAGTTTTCGGGGACGTTCCGAGCCCGAAAATTTATGAAAGGCTAACTTAACCTACTCTTATTAGGCAGCATTTTTTCGAAAGAATGGGTCACTGACTTTTTCATCCATATTTAACGCGTGCTCTGAATGGAACATGCGCTTCGTCACAGAGATCCTTTTTCGTTTAAACGCTACGAGTGCTGTAACATATTAAATAGGATATTAAAAATAGTGTTGTCAGATATCCCCGCGTTCCTAGGTCGAATCAAAAACGGCGAAGGCCAGGCTCGGGACTGATACGGCTCCGAGGCGCTTCTTCTTGTTAAAAATGATTTGAACGTTCATTTTGGAACATTTGAAGGACCAGGTATCGTATTCTCAACGAATAAACTGAAAAATATTCTCTGGTTAATAATTTTTAGGAAGATGCTACTTTAAGATAAATTAAGAAAAAGATAATTAAGTGTGAAAATATTATTTTAAAAATTCGAACTTGTGAAAAATACAAATCCAATTTCTAAGTCGCTATTGTAATATTTGCAATAAGTCTTGTCCATATTTATCTGGTAAATATATGCAAAAAAACTGTCTTGAAGGAGTATTGCCAAAACTTCAAATACTTTAACTTAAAAAACTCTGCCTAAGTTTCGACAATACTGTTTGAAATCCTAGGCCTGGTTCCAAAATTTTCAATTTTTTGTCTTAGATATGTGATACTTTCACTCGGAGATTAAGAAGGTGCGAAACTAGCTATTTAAATTTAGCACTTAATCATCATCAATCTAAATGTCAGCTAATTAAATAGTTGAATGCATATTGTTACAACCTTATGCATTTAAATTCGAATGAAATGGTTCATATAACTCATTCAGAAATTAGAAAATTATAATTTCAAAAAATAGAAACTATCTTAAGCTAGCCGTTTCTTAAAAAAGATATTTTATCTCAAAGAAATTTTTTTTCTGTTTTAAGATAATTATCTTTCACAAGGCTATGCTGGACTCAGATAAATTATCTGAACGTAGCCATTTTCTAATTTTTATTAAAAAAAATTTAAACACTTGTACATGAAAAAGAAACCTTGCTGTAAAAAAAAAAAGGTTACGGGTCATTTGCTGCAAATAAACGACTATTCGTGAGATAAAATAGTATCGTTTCAAGTTCCGATCCTTAAAAATGAATCGGGTACTGACCAGGCCCACTCCATGACCCATGATTCTACTTGACAACCTTATTTAAATACGAAATAATGAAAGAAAAATGGATTCTAAAGGTCTTTTTAATTTTCTGCTAATAAAAAATAGGGTTCAATTTTTTAAATGTAACTAAATTAACAAAAAAAAATGACATAATATATTTTCTTCAAAAGAAAAAGTCAAAAATAAAAATCTTGGTAATAATTATTTATTTATTACATGAGTACCTTTTAAACAAATTTACCCATGGTAGTTATTCCAAAATTGCCAGTCAAGTTATTTTTTTTTAATTTTTACGTAATTTCATGAAAATTTTTTTATTTTTTTTCTCTCTCTAAAACAAAAACAACTCAATTCAAATAGTTTTTTAATTTGAAAAAAAAATATATGTTTTCTTTAACTTTTTTTTTTCTTTTACAAGCCAAAAGAAAACATTCATTCAGAATATATTAATAAAATAAAGCTCATCAACATTTTACCTTTTTAAATAAAAATTTAAATTTATGCTCATTTGTAGTAATTTTTTATTTTTTGAATATGACTAGTTTTTTTCGAAAAATAAACAAAAGACCCTTAGGGTGTAAATCCATAATTTTGAGGTCAAAAATTCAGTATAGAAATGTTCCTCTCATCAAGAGCTTTCGAGTTACCCGTATCAAATTACACCAAGTTATGACCTTTGAAATGTGTTCGCCTATACTTTATTTTTTCTTTGGGGTGCTTGTTATTTTAATAAAATATCTCAAAAAGTAAATATAAATTTGAAATTCTGAGACTACCATTTTGTAGCTCTTTAAATTCTCTATCTAGTGATGTGTAAAAACAAATAGTGTATTAGGGATGTACAGGGAGTTGCGTAGTAGTAGTAGTAGTACTTTTTCTGTGCAGATCTAACATCTAGTAGAACAATCCTAGACTTTATTAGCTGCAGAAGCTGATTAGACTTCTTAGCCGGGTAGGCCATAACAGAATTTTTTTATACTCGCTACGTTTGCATCTTTCGACGCCCTTATTTTAAGTCACAGCGACTCGCGAGTCCCAATACGATGATTTTCAAAGTTGTTCTAGTATCAGGCCATCTAGAGAATGACTAGTCGATGACTCTAGTCGGATCGTTTCCAGGCAGCACAACACTAATGACACTCATCCATTTCCATCATTACTTTTTCTAAACGTTACAATTTTTTTTGACTCGACCAGGATTTGAACTCGTGCCACTAGCTGCCAAAGCTGTTGTTTTACCCACTCGGCCACGATCTCTATGTGGGGAAATTGGGGGTGTGGAAATTTTTTAAGTATTTTTTAAAATTTTTCTTTAGGAAGTTCACATTGAATGCCCATTATATGGATACCAAACTAAAGCTCTTGATCAGAGAAATATTTCTATACTAAATATTGACCTAAAATTAAGGATTTACATCCTTATGTGCTTTTTTCAGGTACCCCCTTACCTTTTCTTTCATAACTTTTTAATACCTTTGGTTTGCGTATGAAGAGAATAATTCAAAAAAGTTTAAATTTTACCAAACCAATTTACCAAATGATTTAAATGAGTTTTCTAAAATAAAAAAAATGGCCTTTCGTTTAAAAGCAATAGAGCACTTAGTTCATAACTAAAGTCTTCATTAAAAAAAATTTGAATATAATATTTAAAATCTGTCGATTAAAAATTCTTTTGAAAAAGCTCTTAAACGTTTGAAAAAGAAAACAAAATAAAAGGCTGATTCATTCATTATGTCTTGAAATTTTTACTAGGCTTAATCGAAAAACCAATTTGAATAAAATTCAAAGCTGAGAAGAAAAATGCGCAACAAAAAAAAAAAAAAAAAAATTTTTTTCGTCAAAATTCAAGTAAATGCACCATTCTTTTTTGAAAAATGAAAAAAAATAATCCTTATTGATTTAAAATAGTAAAAGAAAATATATTTTTCTTTCCTTCAAGTATCTTGTCCTACAAAAAAACTTCATCAAGATTATTTTTGTTTCATAAATAAGAAAATATAGATCGTGACATTCATTATGTTTTAACTATATTGACAAATTTAAGATTTTATTTAGTTTGATATATCTATAAAGAATAGAAAAAAAATAATTTTAGTCACATATATATTAACAGCATGGCTAATCTTGAATTAAAACTAGTTTGATAAATACATGTCTCATTAATTTCAGGCTTCCGGGAATCTCTTGATGAGTTAGAAGGTTTTTCATTCATTTTTATACACTGGCAAAAACCAAAAAAGTCTTTGCCAAATCCTAAAAATAAGAAACCCTTAAGCTGAATAATTACTTAACAATTTTAAGGTTGGTTTAACAAATCATTTTTTGGCGTGTGTGTTCAATTTTGAAACTCGTTTAGTTGTTCTTTTTAAAATAATTACAATTTTAATTACAATTTCTTGTTCTATTTGGTACTTTTTTTTTGCCAAGACCAACTTTGTTTTTTTTTTGGCGTTATACTTAAGAATTTTTAAAATTTTTTGACTTGAAAAAAAAAATAATTAAATTGGTTCATGTAGTGCTAATGATGTTAAAATATAATTAGTTAAATGTTAATTATTCTCATTAGAAATTTTTATTTTTTTTCCAAATGTTAATGAAAATTTTTTCGTTAATTTACCTTGCTCCTTGTTTTCAACACCTCGATTCATTGGATTAGGCAAGGTAAAAAAAATGAATGCATCATTTTTTTGTAAATTGGGTAATATTTCTCAAAAGATGACTTGAGTTTTTTTGTTAGTCATTGAAGATTCATCAAATTAACTCAATTTTTCCTTTAAGCACGAATCTGAACTCTTTCTTTTTACTATAATCTATGCATTTTATTCGTTCTATACACTTAACTGTAGACCTAACCCTGAAGCAAAAATAAAAAAATTGATCACAAGGCAAACATAACTATCATGAGAACAATTAGTACCAATAAATGATGTCGAATGAGACCCATTAACTATTATTCAAATAAAATTAAAACATAAAATTTATTTTGTTTAACAGAAAATTCTCTCTTTAGCTAATTGAAAGTCTTTTTAAATATTACAACAAAGGTTTAGCTGATTCAGTTAAATTCTACTTTCGTATCATTTAGTCTTCATTAATGCTTAGCAATTTGGAATGCAGTATAAACCCCGATAGATGTACCGGTACAAATGTGAATATTTCACTTTAGAACCATGGGCCAAATTTGTATGTATTTGTATGTATGGACACTTTTTGACATAAAACTATGCCGGTACATTTCTGTACTAAGCTGAAATAAGTTAACGGAAATTAAACAGAAATAAAAATTTTTTTATTTAATAAACAGGAAAAAAAACATTACTGCACTTCCACCGAATTAATGGCGTACCCGTACTGAATCGTACCCGTACCCGTACTGAATCGTACCCGTACCCGTACCGAACCGTATTTTCGAAAAATAGAAAAAAAAATTATACTTTTGAAATTATTTTTTAATTAAATGATATAGTATGGGTACGGTACGGGTACGGCAAGAATTTAATTCGGTGGAAGTGCAGTATCAAAAAATTCAAAATTAATAGGTAAAAAACAAAAATTAACACAAAAAACACGTTTCAAATGAACACATGTTCAAGCTTAACATGCTGTTTCAATTTTTTACTGTATCCTGGGATAAGTTGAAAAAATCTCGTTGAAAGAAATATTTTTCTCCTATCTTTATGCTTTTTTTAAGTAAAAAATATGCTTATTTCATTATTTAAAGGTTAAAAAAATATAACTAATGTCCAGAAAAATGTCATTCACAATGTGTGGTCATACACGTGTTCCTCTTGTTCATGGCATAAACTAATGATTTCGGAAAGCTACCATTGATTTATAGGCATCAAATGAAAGCTAAAAAGCTCTAGTTTAAGCTTGTAAAACTACCTTTCATTTGATACTTATAAATCAATCGAAGCTTTTCCAAATCATTAGTTCATGAAAGTTCACAAGAGAAACACGTGAATGACCACAACTGTAACACTCTAGGCTGATTAGAAATTATCTGATGGTCCAAAACCGAAAATTTTTGCATTTGTCCCAGGGACATCCATCGAAGATTTAGGGTATTTAAATTTGTAGAATTACTTAAATATTTTACTAACAGTAAATTTTGTAACGTAATTTTAGACTTTTTTTATAAATTTTGTCAAGGCTTTAAAAAAAGGTTTTCTTTTTCCAGCACGACGTTTAGACCAATTATTATAGCGTTTCTGAATAATTGCAATAGCTATAACTGATAAACTTTAGCGTGTACTTGGTGCATAACGGCATTTTCTTTCAGGAAACGGTAAAATAAATGGGTTTTAGTGTAATACTAACGAACGGCTTGAAATGAAAAAACAGTGTTGTTCAGCAGTTGCCAAAGCTAACAGAGAATTGGGGCAAAATAAGAATTCGATAACTTGATATTCTGAAAATATTATTCAATGGCCTATCTTAACCACATTTGGAGTCCGACATCGAAAGCTGACAATTGGAAAACGTTTAAAGAAGAGAAACTAAACCTTTGAGCCTAGTCAGTGAGCTACCGTATGAAGTAAGACTAAGCAAATTCAATACGACGAGCCTAGAGAATCGGATTAGCAAAAATTTAAGGAAAACGTTGTGAAAATTTATGAATTTTAAACTCGATTCAAAATTGAAAAAAATTAACCTTAATATTGTAACTTATTTAGCTTAATATCAACAGGCAGAAGTTATGAATTGAGATAAAATGGTCGCTGTTTAACAAGTAAAAGATTGTCTTTCTAGATTTAACTTTTTTAACAAATAGATGTTGTAAGCGCAAAGAACCTGAATAGTTCCAAATCAAGCTTGGTGTTTGGATGTCGAAACAAAAAGAAGCGACTGCTACAAATCTTAAGAGTAGGGCTTGGATATCCTCCAAGCTGCAGTTTAAACTACTACTACTACTTAAGCTTAATCTCTAAAAATATCAAACCAATCCTGAAGAAAAAAAAGCTAAAATCAGTAAAAACTATTTGAAAAAAATTTCAGAATACTTTTATAAAAAAATTAAACACAGAAGCAATTTTTTACTCCCTTCTAAATACAAAAAAAAAGGCTAAAGCCTTTTTATTAGATCTGAATAAACAATTTATTACATATGTTGAAGATATAAATCTTAGGCTTGCTGAGAAGAAAACAAATGATGACTAATTCATTTTAAGCTTAAAAAGTACTTAATTGATTAAGAAAATTTCTTTATAAATTACATATTGAAATGTTTTTTTTAAATTTCGTACTTTTTTTTGAAAAAGAAAAGAACATTCTGAATTTATTTTAAACTCCTGGATGTTGAAATTAATATTACAATAATCATTTTTTTTGTTTAGTTCATAGACACGCGATTTTTAATTCTTAAAAAATTATACAAATTTGTAAATTTACTTTAAAAGGAATTAATTCTAGACGAATATCGGGTAAAAGGGAATTGTTGTTATAAATTATTGATTATTAAAATTTTAATACATTCCAATTAAAATTTTAAACGATTTATTTTTCGCCTTTTTTTTTATTAATTGAATACTTAATTTATTTTTTATGTTTCCTTCAGATATTAAATTGTTCACTGATTTTTTTTTGTTGCTGCCTAAAAATATATTGAATAATCACCCAATACACACACTCATACACCCGCGTTTGCACACTCACAAAGTACAAATCAGAAAAGAAAAAAAACGGAAAAGAAAAAATTTAAAACACTTCTAATAAACGTTATCCAAAATTTTTTTTTTGTAAGAGAACAAATTTTCAGTTATGTAATAGGTTAGCGTAATTATAAGGCATATTTTTTGTTATTAATAAGTAATCTTGATTAATCAAGAAAGAAGTTTTCAATTAAGGATCGGGTTAAGAGAAACAAAATAAAAAATTCTCCTTCATTTTTGTTCAAAGAAATTTAATCCCATTTCTAAAATTAGATTGATTATTTTTGGGTAAGAGAACATTTTTGGCATAAATGAGAGAGTAAAAAAAATTTACTTTTTAAGATGGTAATTTTGTATATTTAATTAAAAATTATACTTTTGATAATAAACGAAGAGATTAGCATGAGCTCTTTAGAATTTACCACGATACACAAGAAGATTGATAATCGGAACTGGAAATATGTAAGGTGCTTTGGGAATTTTAAAACTGTAAACGGTAAAAGAAGTATTACAAAGTTGTTAATAGATACAAGCATATTGAAATTAACAAAGGGATTAATTACAGTCTAAACACAAGATTCAGAGGCAGAAGTTATGAATTGAGAAGAAATAGTGGTTTATTCCCTTTTTTTCACGCGACTTTTTTTTACTTGTACTTTTTTAACGTCCAAAAATTCACTTTTAGTATTAGTGGATTATTTTAACGTTGGAAAAAATTCACATGGATTTTTTTTACGCCGGAAATTTTTTACGTGGAAAATTTTAACTCGGTATATAAATGAATTATCTATTGATAAATTTAAAATACCGTATTACCTCGTTAAATTTTTTTGAATTTTACATTTGATGCAGCACCGAAGACTAAGAAAAAATTATAATAGTAGTAGTAGCTTAAACTGCAGCTTGGAGGATATCCACACATAGCTCTAAAAAGCTGTAGCAGTCAAATTAAAAAATCAATATTAAATTAAAACACCAGAAGCTACACATTAAACGGGGGAAAATTCAATTTTACAGAAAACAGGTTTATTGCTGTTTATTTTTTTCGGATAAGCAGAAATTCCGCAGTACCGGAGGACGGATTAACGAGGTTTGACTGTAATAACTTAATTTTTACAAGTGCTTATCAAGTGAAAAAAGTACAAGTAAAAAAAAGTATGTGTTAAAAATTTACACAATATTCGAAAGTGAATTTTATACATGCGTGAAAAAAAGTGATGTGAATTTTTGGCAAGTTAAAAAAAGAGACAACACCGAAATAGTCATTGTTTAACACGAGAACAAGTAAAAAATTGTCTTCCTAGATTTAAGTTTTTTAAAAATAGAGTTGTAAATGGGTGGAACAAACTTCCGAAAGATGTTGTATCCTCCAAGCTGCAGTTTCAACAACTCCTACTACTACTACTACACGTAAAAGAGAGTTCACACTATTTCAAATTGTGATTTTTGACATTATATATTGTATCTACGACCCTGAAAACCCCAAAAAAACAATATTTTCATTTGGTTAAAAAATCAAAAATTTTACCCCTACCCCTCATTGCTTTGTAGTCAAATTTCATTGAAATTTATTTAAACATTCTACAGTCAACCCTCGTTAATGCAAACAAACAAGTTTTATAAAATTCCATTCGGACTATCAAAAATTCGGATTACATGGATAAAATTTTATTCAGAAAAATTTATTCGGATAAAAGAGGTTTCCGGTTACTTCGGATTACTCTAGATGAGGATAAGCTCTAATTGATTTGAATATTTGATCTTAAAGCTTAAAAGCTACACGCTGGATCAATGATCGATGGGGAAAAATTTTTTTCTAAATCAATACTTGGGTAAAACGGAGAAAAAGGGTACATCCTATGGAATGTCATATACCCATATTTTTAATGGATCCGATCTAACAAAAGGCAATCCTCTTCAAATCCCATGATTTACTTGTTAAACTTTTTCCTTATCTGTAAACTGGAGGACAAAAATCGTAAAAGGTTTTTAATTATTTTAAATTATTCATTCTGAGAGTGAAACTTTTTTGTGATTTTCCTCGAAAAACTGATAGAAAATAAGTAAAATAAACAAGAAATTCGAGTTACCCGTATCAAGTTACGCCTATACTTTACTTTTTCATGTGTGCGAATTTGAAAGTTGCTTGTTATTTGCATAAAATATCTCAAAAAGTGATATTGAAATTCTAAGATTACCATTTGGTAGCTCTTTAAATTCTCTACTAGTGAAATTTAAAAATAATGGTGTGCTAGGGATGTGCAGGGTAAGTATTTTTTAAAAATTTCTTTAGGAAACTCACATCCAATGCCCATGATATGGATACCAAAATAAAGCTCATGGTAAGAGGAACATTTCTATACTACCAGTTTGAATTTTGACTTCAAAAGTGTGTGCTTTTAACAGGTATCCCAAACTAGATTTTTCGGAGTTTTTCCGATTATAATCAGTAAAATGCCCAAATCAGCTGTAACAAATGCTGAAAGTAGACACATTTTTGAAAATAGATTTTCATCTAAGCAGACTACAATACTATATTAATAGTAAATCTAATAGTTTTTTTGCTCCTTACATTAAAATTTTTTTACAAAAGTTACTTAAAATGAAAATTTTTATAACAAGTAACAAAATTGAAAAATTATGTTTATTTTCCTAAATGGTCGAAAAAATCTATTTTTCTTTGAACCCCGTGGGTCTTTGATTTTTAAACAAAATAATAATTTTTGTGATCTCTTACAATATCAATTAAAAGAAAAAATAAACTTGGCAATTTTAAATAATAATAATTGTTGGCCTTCTCCATAACGCGTTATTCCGTTCATACCCGATTTTCAAATAGCCTCTTTACTCAAATACTAAGAATAGCAAAATCGAGTTATTAATTTTATTTTTTGTTATGTCTTTCTATTTATTCTAATTTTTCAGACCGAAAGTCCGACATATTTTAAAGACCCAAGCTTATCAATTAAACTGTCTTCTTTGACAAAAAAAGGTCAATTATTAATTTAAATATGCAAAAATCTTCAACTACAATAAAAAAACCTAAAGATTTTCACACAAATTTAATTCAAAAATTATGATTAGAAAAAAAAATCTGCTTTTGTCAGCAACAATTGAAAATTCTAGGTTAAGCAAAAAAAATCTTATTAAAATCGAACGAACCAAATATCAAGTTTTCGTGAGAGTGAAAGCTTTTGAATTGTAGAAAAAAAATGATCATCTAAAACTAAACAAAATTTTAAAATATTTTTTTTTTTTGATTTTAAGCTTCGGGATATCTGATTGTATCAAGAGGAATAATTAGCTTGGAACTAGTTTGGTAACTAGTTTTTCAAAATAAAAACAACAACAACAACAAAAATACCCAAATGATGAAACAAAACATTGATTTTTAAACTTAAATAAATTGGTTAAATTAACTCTTTAAAGCGATACTTTATTATTTTTTTTAAATTTATGTTTTGTTAATAAAAAGTCTATTTTTTTTAAAAAACGTATTTGATTTTGTTGTAGTTGTTGTTGTTGTTGGTTTTTAGACTAAAATATTTTTCTCGGCAAGATAAGCATGTCTTTCTGCATTTGAACAAAAACAACAAAATACCCCATTAAATACCTTATGTATTTCTAATCTATTAAATTTAAACTTAAATTCGTCCTACTTATAAATAAATAGACTGATTTTTTTTGTTGAAAAACTATCAGCTGATAAAGACTCTTTCCCTCTTTCTCACGCTTAATATGTTAAAACATGTACATATTAATGTGTCAGTGCATTTTAAAAAATATCAAAACGCTTTTTGAAACTTAAAAAAAAAATTTAAAACATGTTGTTTTTGCTGTTTGAGATTTCGGCGTCTGATAAAATAACATTTTTTACTAAGATTGTCTACTTAACAAACAAAAAAACTTACTGATTGTTTATTTAAATGAAAAAAGATTATAATCTAGTGTATGATTTAATCAAATTCTATTTTGATTTTTTTCTAGAAAAAAATCTATCTTGTTATTAAATTTTTTTGAATTAAAAGATAAATTATTTTGTCTTGAAGCAATATCTCTTTTATCTTTTTTATGCAAATTTTTGTTTGATTATTAAATGTATTTGAGCTTTATCCAAATCATCGAAAAAAAAACTCCTGAATTCATCGCATATTTTACTTTAAGTTAGTTCATCAAAAAATCAGATTTCTATATAACATTATAATTGGCTAAAATGTAAAGGCATAAAATCTTAGAATAAGATTATACAGTCACTATTCAATCCTTAAATAATTCACAAATTAAATGGAAGAACATTCGCAGAAAGGGTTTTAATGGTTAAAGCTTATTCTTGGATCTTCATTCTTGAAGTTTAATGTGCATTTCGATTCGGCGTATGTTCATGAACGCTCATGAAGGTCTGAGCTTTCATTATTAAAACCCTTTCTTCAAACGTTCATCCATTTTATTCGTGACTGTACTAAGAAATATGGAAAATGTGGCTTTTTGTCTAAATTTAACTCGAGTATTGTTAAAGACATTATGTTAAAACATCTCATTGTGAACGACTTAATCTTTAGAGCTGAAATAACAAGTGGTGTACCCCAAGGGTCGGTCTTAGGACCTATTCTTTTTATCATCTTCATTAATAACATGTTAGAGTTGATTGAGTCCAACTGTGAAGCTTATGCTGATAATGCGAAGATTATTTCAGTCGTTAAAAATTTCCAACTTTTGATAAATCTTCAAGGAGAGTTAGACAAAGTATCTAACTGGTGAACAAATTGATCTACTCAACTTAATACTGATCAATTTAAAGTTGTGCACTTTGGTTATTCAAACACAATGTTTGACTATGAAATTAAGTCAGCGAGTTCGTGTGGACAACCCTTGGCAAAGTCAACTTATGAGAAGGACCTTGGTATTTATATCAAAAACGACTTAAAGTGGGACGTACAAGTCAAAAATTGCACTGCTAAGGCAAATAGAGTTTTAGGAATGATCAAGAAAGCTTTTAATTTTCCTAATCAAGAAAATATCAGATTACTATACACATCATTGGTCAGACCTCATCTGGAATACGCTATCAGCTCGTGGTGCTCGTATTTTGAAAAGGATATCGCGGAGCTTGAAAAAGTACAGAGAAGAGCGACGAATCTTGTCCGGAGCTCAAACATCTCGAATACCGGCAACGACTTATAAGGCTAGACCTTAGTGGCCTAAAGACGCCAAGATTCAGAGGTGATTTGATTCAAATGTACAAATTAGTAAATAAAAAAGGAGAAAGTGAATTTTGTAAATGGCATAAATTTTAGATTTGGTGCTGGCTCAAGTTGAACTTACAATCTAGGAAGGCACATAAAAACGATTCATAGAGAAAAAATAAAAATTGGTTTCCCAGATTTAACTTTTTTGTTAAAAGAGTTGTGAATGATTAGAATAAATTGCCGGAAGAAGGAATTGAAGCAAGAAGCCTGAACAGTTTTAAGTTGAAGCTTGATGACTGACTGGCGAACAAATGTGTAACGACTGCTACAGTGATGGCAAAGGTTTTGTAACGGACCGTCAAATAATGTCATTCGATGTCAAATGATGTCATTTTCAAAATGACGTCATATGACGTAATTTAGTCAGAATGTCCACGCTATCTGAATTTGTTATTTCTGATATTGTAACCGTGTTCTACGACCTGGAAAACCCAAGAAAATCAATTTATTCATGAGGGAAAAAATCAAAAATTTTCCCCATACCCTTTAACTTATTGGAGCCAAATTTCAATGTGCTTTTTTAAAAAATTTTAGTAAACATGATTGGAAAAGGCTATAACTGATGTAGGATATGTTCTTAAAGCTAAAAAGCTACAATTGATGCTGGGACCATCGCCGATGGGGAAAAAAATCCCTAAAGCAATATTAAGAATTAACTAAGATTTAAAAAAATTAACCTATTGAGTTGTTAAGTTCTGATATCAGAGATACTTTGTGACTGTTATTATAACTATATGTCCCCATTGTTTTAAAATATAGTCAAATCTTTTGTTGGCAATTATAAGTTTTTAGCGATTCAGCAATTTAGCATTTCAACAGTTCATTTCTAGCCATACAGCCCATACGTTGAAACCGTAACATTACCTAACATTTTATGTTAGAAAATGTTACGGTGTTAAAAATTTAATATTTGCTTCCATTTTGGCCGTAGAGCCGTTTTTTCAAATTGTAATGTTTTTGGGTAATTCTACGATAAAGAAAACTTAATGCTGGCCAATAAAGAATAATATCACCAGAAACAACTTTTGAAACTGTAGTTAGCAAGCATATTTTTGGAACGATTTAAATTTTTTTTTCGAATTGCTCAATATGAAGTTTCAAGCGATTCAACTTTTAGTGGTAGGATATCTTTTAAATCATTCGAAAAATCATGAAGGGAAAAGATATTTTCTATATAAGGATATCATTCGAAAGCTAAAAAGCTCCAATTGACGCTTGGAAAAATATGAATTAAAAAAAATTTTGGAAAGCTGATTCGAAAAACGCCCTATTGAAAAATAAGGCGTTTTTTAGAAAATCGTAATTGCACCCTACAAGAAGCGTATAACCAACTTTTCATGTTCATACGCTTTAACAGGAGACGATTCTCTTTAAAACGAACCGTCCAGTTTATTAATTTTCTAATTTTTTTTTATTTTTCTTTAGAGTCAAAGAGGGAAATATTTTCGTTTAGTTTATTTATTGCTAATTATTTAGTTTTCGATTAGAAAATTTATTTCCCGAAAATTATGGCTTAGTTATGGCTTTATTATGACTACACGAATGGAATAAAAAAATAAATGAAAAAAGTAAACCATAAATTTTACAGAAATTAGCTTAATGTAAAAGCTTGTACAACTAAAAAAATGGATTTTGGAATTTTTTTTTGAATTGCTAAATGTGAAGTTTCAAGCAATTCGAAAAAAAAATTTAAATCGTTCCAAAAATATGCTTGCTAACTACAGTTTCAAAAGTTGTTTCTGGTGATATTATTCTTTATTGGCCAGCATTAAGTTTTCTTTATCGTAGAATTACCCAAAAACATTACAATTTGAAAAAACGGCTCTACGGCCAAAATGGAAGCAAATATTAAATTTTTAACACCGTAACATTTTCTAACATAAAATGTTAGGTAATGTTACGGTTTCAACGTATGGGCTGTATGGCTAGAAATGAACTGTTGAAATGCTAAATTGCTGAATCGCTAAAAACTTATAATTGCCTCTTTTGTTTTTATTCAACATTTCTATAGCGAACATGCTGATTGAGGACTCTAATTTTCGTTAAACATGGGGATTGTGTTTTAGACCAAAAACCTGTTTACCAAAAAATAGTTTCCAACTAAATCAACTTATCTACCTTTCAAATTTTTGAATTTTTCTCATCATTCCTATGGTAAACTTTGCTAATAGTGTGTACAAAGCATCAGTAAAAAAAAAACTTTTGATTATAATGGACCCAAAAGTAAGATATCATGGCACTAACATGCATGTGACATTCATGCTAATTTTCAATAATTCGACTTTATTTAGTCAAATAATGAAACAACGAGTTACTGTGAAACGGCATCAATGAATTTAATTAAATTAACAGGGTTTGTTTCTAAATGCAAATGAAGACTTCTATCTTCAAAACATTTCCTGAACTATGAGAGCAAACAAAATTAAGATATTATTTTCCTAAAGAGACACTCTTTGTATTTTAGAAAATTTAATTATCTAGATCATATTCTGATTTTGAATTAATTGAATTTTCAATGCTTATTTTTGTTCAAAGATTCAGGATACCGGTTAAAATGAAATCCGGAATGTTTATTTTACAGTTCAAAACTGTTTCGGTTAAAGAAAACTGTTAATAAACGAAATTATTGATATATTTAGTTATTATAAAACCATGCGACTTTTTAAAGATACAAAAGGACCAGTTGTACTTTATGAACAACGTCTAGTGAACGGTTACTCAAAATTAAAGCATTAAATTCGCATGATAATAGACCTACATCTTATTCAGCGCTATAAATTTGCTCGATTATTGGAAAAATTTATTTCTATAAAAGTTGAAAAATTTGATAATTAACGTAAAAGCTCGATAAATATGACATGTCACAAAAACCGAATTTCCCATCCCTTTAACATGGAGTGTTCGGTTTTTATGACATGTCATATTTCGGGCGAAATTAGGTGAATTTAGGTAGTAAATAGGTGACACTCCATTAACCGTTATGCCCTTTAAATTCACCTCATTAAAGATATAACGGTTTAAATAATGCCATGCTTACAATAGTTTTCATGGAATTCAGTACGATATTTCAAGCCGAATTTAGAGGAGCAATTAGGTTTTTCTTTAGTTTTTGTTTTAATATAAAAAATATTTATCAATTCAAATACAACATTTGATCCAAAATCACCCCTTTTTGAACAAAAAAATTTTTGGGCCCTCGATCTATACTGTACAAACAGGAATATTAGGTCAAAAATATTATCAATGTATTCATTAGATCCTAAATTAGATTTTTATTGTTAAATTTTAAAAAGTCCTATTTTACTGCTTTCAAAAGGACCCACCCGTTTTGCACATTAAATAATTGTCCCGTCTTATAAAACATGTTTTCCGGGGTTTTCTTTGATGAGATTGAATCCTTTTTTTCACTTTAAAGTGTAAATTAGCTTTGCTTGAGAAACATAAAAGTATTCAAGTTTGAACAAAATTTCATGCTCTCAGAATATGTATACATATTAAGCCGTATTACGGCTAAAATACCAAGAGACACCAAAGTTTACTCCTTAATGTAAAAAACTTGATTACATTATAAATCATTAAAAATGCTAATGTTGTAACATCCAACAGTCTTAGTGTTAAATTATTGCTTGAATCCCATAAGACAATATTTTTACATTACGAGAAAATTCTTAGTTTATGCAAAAATAAAATGAATCATTAAATTTGAAAATGTTAATGACATAAATTTGCAAAACCTAAAAATAAATTTTTAAACTTAAAATTCTTTTTTGGAATTCTTTTTATAGAAATTAGACAAAAATAAGGATTAAATACGATTTTTTATTTTTGAAAAAAAATAAAATTGAATCAAAAAAATAACAAAAAAAAAAATGGATCAAGAAAATTCACAACTTATCGAGGCATTTGATAGCCTTTTATCGGCTAGTTCGTTCAAGCAAAAATCAGATATTCTATCACAAGCAAAACATTTTATATTTAACAAAATGACCGATACTGAAATAAGAGAATTTTTTGTTAATACACCATCGAATTTTGAGAACTTATTTAAACTTGATATATGGACAAAAAATTTAGACCAAAGTGGTGGAATTGTCGATTACCCTGAAGCTTATGAGATTATCGAAAAAATATTTCATACATTTAAATCGTTAAACGATTTGATTAGAAATTTTTCGGTTCAAATAAATTTTATTTTGAATCAATCAATTGATGAAAAAGTTAAACACGTTTGTGTCAGCTGTTTAATTTATTTTACCAAGCAATTAGGTCAGTGAGTCAAGAAACAAAAATAAAAAATTTTCTAATTTTTCTTTTTGTAGATTATTCAAATGCTCAGTCAGAGTTTTTAACCCGTGAGGAATTACAGTCAATGCTAAAAAAATTAATGGTCTCATTAGTCGAACAAATTCCCAACACAACTCCGAGTTATTCAATTCTATTAACAGACTTGATTTGTTTCTTAACAGTCAGATTGGATAAAATTGAAGCTAAACATCAAGAAGACCAACAAAAAGTCCATGTTTTTTCATGTTCAATTTTTGATGATAATCTCGAATTGTTAAAAACACTAGAAAAAGTTGCGAATACAAATTCGGTTCAAAATTTTCGAATAATGGAACTGTTTACACGTTTAGCAAGCATCTCAAATAATCATTTAATGAACTTAGCTGAAGATAAATATAACCTAAGTCAACAAATAAACAACCATTTAAACGACACTTCGGACATACTAAGTCAAATGAATTGTATTGAGCTTATAGGAGATTTAGTAATCCCTGCCCATGGTTATTTTTACATGCAAAAATTGGGTCATTTAAATAATTTATTAAATTATTTAGACAAATCATCCTTTGATCCTAATGCTTCTCTTTTAGTGCCTTGTATAGTCAAACTATTCGGTCATATTACGAAAGAAAGACCACAAGATGTACAAGAACATTTTTCTAAATTTTTTGAATACTTGTTCAAGACGAGTCGAGATGAGAATATTGTTAAAAATTCTGAAAATGTTACCTTCGCAATTGAAACACTTTGCTACATTTTTGAGAGTAACGTAGTCAAACGGTTCATTTTGGATAATTATCAAAAGGATCTTCAAAGTTTGTTGGAAAGATTGGTCTGGTTGATTAAGAACTGTATAAACGATCGTATCAAAACTAATGCCCTAAGATGTCTATGTGAACTATTCTCACCTGACTGTTCTCTATTAGACAGCGATGACACTGATACAAAATGGAAAAATTCACCTTGGGTGTCGTCAGAATGGATAAATTTATCAAGAACAATTTACGAACATGTGACATCGATTATGTCACATGAAAGTTTATTCAACTTGTGCTTGAACTTTGCAAAAGAGCCGTTTTCTGAAAATCGAAAATCAGCTCATTTGTATTTCAAAGCGTTGAGTCAAAGCGAATGGGGTCTAAGACTTTTATTTACACCAAACAAGTACAATTGTGAAGAAACCTTCCTAAATGGATATTTGTTAAACCGTTCAATTGAATTGGACAAAGCTAGTTTAGAGTCTAAACTTGAAATGATAAAGCTAATGGTCGCAAATTTTGAATGTAATCCAATTTTGGTAAACATTATTGGCGATGTTTCTTATGAAAGACTTAAACATTACGTTAATGAGGGCGCTTTCTGGGTTAGAGGTGAATCACAAGTTGCTTTCGAAAGTGTTTAAATTAAATTAGAATTTTAATGGAATTTTTGGCGTTTTTTTTGTTTTACTTTGTAACAAATTAATTTAAATAAAGTTTTCCAAGAGGCAATTTTAAACAGTGTTTAACTTACACTCTAATGCTTATCCACAGGTAATCAGACACGCTGATCATTCTCAGTTACCATATATTATTTTAGAGACGATACTTCTGCTAGAAAATTATTAATATCTCAGGTCTTGGAAATTTTGCAAAACTGATATTATATTAGTAATCAGCGTATATGAAAATCCTAGAATTGTCCAATTTTGAAAAGTAATTGAAAAGAAGGAATTATGACCATTGAAGGGTCGATTTAAAGAAGGGTTAGTTAGGGAAAATGTCTCTTTTAATGGTATTTTATTTTAATAAAGATCTTTTCCATATATCACCTGAAAGCTAAATTCTGAACATGCTATAATTATTATTATTGCAAAAAAAGTATGATGATTATAAAAATCAAGAAGAAAAGATAGGCAAATTGTGTACTTTAGAGTTTGTATGTAACAACTGGAGAAATATTTCTAAATTCCAAAAAATATTGGAAGTTTTAGATCTCAGTGTCCTCTAAAAAAGATGATTGGCTCTTGACGAGGGTCCTATTTATGCCTTTTGTTCGATCCCATCCAAGAACATATACTTTGGGCTCATGTCATGTTTTAAGCTTTTTGGTCGGTTTTTACAAAATTTATGCATTTTTATCGAAATCTACGGGTCAGAAGACCTAGAAATTGATGTAACCATGAAGAATTATTGACCTGTTTGGCTTTTTGGAATGTAAGTGCAATATGAAAGTTACCAAAAAAATTAATTTATTCAGAGGAAACATTTCAGACTCTCAAGATATCCAGAGTTTTCTGACACGTAGAATTCGAAAAAATGCTCAAATTTTACAGAAACTTAGAAAAAAACACAAAACATATCATAGCATCGAAAGTGTATGATCTTTAGTACGATCGCACGATAGGTATATATAGGACGCTCACCCAGAGCCTACCAACTTTTAATGCTTAATTATTTAATATTTTTTTAATTTGACCAGGACTTAATACTTCTGTTGTTATCTTTGATACACTTTATTTCTTCGATATTTTAATCCGGAAATGTTAATGACAGGAGTATTTTCTAGGCGAAAAATTTCCTTGCTCATTTTCTTATAAAAATAAAAACGTATCCACAAATTTTTATTGCGATTTCCAGAAATTCAAATTAAAAACCTCCACACTATCTAAGAATTTTTGGCGTCATATTCGTAATCTACATACATGAAAACCTGGGAATGCAAAATCATTTGGAGGGTGACCAAGATAATTTTTTGTGACCTTATAAATCAATAGTGCGACCACTCAAAAACCATAATTTACTTTATAAAAGATAACTCTCTTTTTATCCATAAACCTCATTTAAACTACCGTCTTTCCTTGCTGAAAGAGGCGTGCCTTAATAATTGAAGTTACAAATGAAATACATGAAGAGGCATTAACCTCTTCCATTTTAAAATAATATCATTTTTTGCACAGTAATTATCAGAGCCAACCAAAATATGCGAAATAAGTGGATTTAGCGGATTTTTTAGCCGTTCTTTAGCTGTGTTTCGCATATTTTAGTTTGCCCTGGTTTTTATTTATACATATATAGGGTATAGGGTTTTTTAACATGAAAAAAAATTGTTTTCTTATCAGCTATGGTCAAAATTTTAAGAAACAAAATTTTTGAAGTCAAATCTCTTTTAACATGAACAGATCATGAAAAGACCATTAAATATGCATTCCAGGTTTTTTTTTCCGTATTATCCCGACTCACATTTCTAGACAATAATACGAATAAAAGAAAATTACTAAATCTAAACTTATTTAATCGAACATAACTAATGTTCGTTCTGTAAATAGATTTTGATATTTTTGGATAGAGTTTTTTCAAAATTTTCTTTTAACCCTTAAACGCTTTTAACGGGACGAGAGAAGGAAACTAACTCTTTTTGGTTTAGACTATTAAAGAACTAAAATAAATGTGTAATACGTTGAAACATGTTTTTAGTTTTTATTTAACGATTCAAATTCGTCCTTTTTTATTTTTGTTCTTGACATGTTTTAGTTTGAAATTATAAATGCTCGAGAATTCTGGTTTGATATTTTTAACAATTCGGATTTAATATTTAATTTAAAAGGAGACTTTTTTTGCCAAATTTCGAATATCCAATTTACGATTTCCAAAATATTAATATCATAGCGATATTCTGCACCAAAAATTACGTAAGTTTGCCGGAAATAAGCCTTGGCAACCATAAAAATCTAGGAGTAAATCAACCGTTAAGTTTACCGTCTAATAAGAGTTGTGACTGTTTATAAGTTCAGCGCTTTTTACTGGAAAACGTTTAACAAATAGGCTTTTAAGTTAATAGTTATTGACGGGAATTTATAAAGTCAGTGTTCAAATATTTGAGGCGGGTTTATCATTTGATGACTGAGCGATTAAAAATTTTCTCATGATAAAGCGGTTACAAGTTTCTCATTATGAAGAAAACAAGAAAAAAAAAGAATAATGGACTTTTTTGTTTAAAAAAAGGAGCGAAACAAAAAAATTTATATTTTTAGAATAAATAATTAATTTTTTCATATGAGGCGACGCCTCACCTGAAATTTTCATGTACGGCGGTCCGCCGTAGTTCGCCTCACGTAGATACGCCACTGCTTGAAGCTCATCAAAAGCTCTACTAACTGACAAATTTTCAATTAGTGTTCCTGACAAAAGTTACCACGTTTTCCGCTAAATTTAACTAAAAAAGTTGTATTCAGCCATTTAGTCCGGAATATCTCTTTGTTTGAAGAATCATAAATTCTGTAAAATGAATAATTTTCTATAGGTTTTCGAATACGTAGAAAATGTTTATTTCATAAAATTTAATTAAAATAAATATTTTCCTTTATTAAATGATACTTTCGAGAATTAAATTAAATCGTGCACAAGATCCCGTTTTATCAAATGCGATACAGACCTTTAAGGGAATGTATCTCTTAAAAGAATTTTATATTTAAATTTCTAAATACTAAAGCGTTTTTCTCGTCCCAAAAAATACCAGAAAAATAGCTATCTAAATTTTAAGTTTATTAATGAAAAGAGAATGAATTTAAAATCCAAATCAAATATTTTTTTTAATGTTTACCTATGGTACAGTCCTGGTCATTCCCAGGTTCCTCTTGGGAACGTTCACATTTAAATTGTTCCCCAACGTTCACCAATGTTCCCAAGTTTTCCCAAATTTTCCCAAAGTTTCCCAAATTTTTCCAAAGTTTCCCAAATTTTCCCAAAGTTTCCCAAATTTTTAAAAGTTACCTTAAAAAATTTTAAATTTTAAATTTTTTCAAAATAATTTGAAGCAACAAAAAATTAAATTTAGGTGTTTTGTTAAGAATTAATGGAGATATAAATAAATTATCGTTTCTACTTGCATAATACTGCGTTAATGTGCAACCGAATACGGTCACAAAAGAGTTATTGTTAAAAAAGCCTAGTTTTCAGAAAATCCCAGATTGAGGGTTCTTTGAACTGTTCTAGCACTACACTTTAGATTCAACTTTTTTGCAATCTCGTGAGATGATGTTTCTCTTTTTTTCAAAACTTATTCATTAATTGCAATTATTTCTACGTCGATTAATGTTATTTTTTTTTGGGTTTTCTTGTTTGGGAAGCTTTTGATCCAACCTTTCCTAAATAAAAAGTGTCAAGATTTTTTTTTCACTGAACAAGTCTTAAAGTCTTTCTTAAGAAAGACAATTTCAAATCATGTTTATTTAAAACAAGGTTTGGATCGGTCATTGACCACTGTCACGACCTAAAGATCAACCGAAACTCAGAATTGAGATAAAAGCGATTATTTATAATACAAGATGCAGGTAAGAAAAATTTTGCCTGTGATATCTCTTAACAATTTTCTGGGTTGTTTTTGCCGAAACTTTACTATTTAGTAAATTTGCAAAATGAGATATTTTTTCGTTAGTCCGTTTAACCTCCTTAGGAAATGTAGAATTAATTTCGAGAAATTACATTTTTTCATAAATATTTAGCATCGTTAAAAATTTTTTATAATTCAAACATGATATAATTTTTCAACTTCGATATCATCCTTATGCAAACGGAAAAAATCGTTTGACGCATAAAAAAAAACTTATATAGAATAAAGAAATTACTTTTGAAGAATAAAATTTACAATTGAATAAATTTTACAATATATCAATTGGGAATTTAATCAGAAAATTAAAATATGACCTCTTCTAGGTATACACTCGTTTTCTTAACCAACACATTAGGCTATTTCACTTTAGAAGCATTCGCCAATCTTTAAATATTGGAAAGCTTTTGGGTTCAATGGATGAGTAAAAGCTACCTTTACAACTTTCCCGAAGAAAAAAAAATAAGCCAACATTAAAAACTAGTAATTTTTTTGAAAAAGTTTTTTTTTTTTATTTTTACTTTTTTAAATTTTTTACGAAAAACTAATTTCCCTTTTTTCTTATTTCATTCGAAAAAAGTTAAAAAAATTAAAATTTTTTAAAGAAACTTTTATAAAATTTGGGAAACTTTGGGAAAACTTGGGAAACTTTGGGAAAACTTGGGAACATTGGTGAACGTTGGGGAACAATTTAAATGTGAACGTTCATGAACGTTCATGAAAGGAACCTGGGAATGACCAGGACTGTAGATAGGTCTTTTGAAGAGGTTTAATTTAATATATAAGTTAATAGCATTTGGTTATTGTAAAAGATAGTACTAAGATGTTTAAAAAATATATCATATATGATCCAACGGGCGGTTAAGGGTTAAGAAATAACGTCTCGTTACTACTGGTTTCTTATAATTACTTGCTTTAAAAAAAACGTCATTGGAGTTGAATTTTATCTACAAAAGGATCATAATGAAATTAGAAAAAGATAAAATTGATTTTTACAAAGAAGAGATTTTAATTTTACAAACATTGTAAGGTATTTAGAAATTCATTAATCGTCTAAGTACTCATGTTAAAGCTTGATTAGTTGCTAAACCTTATTTTTGATCATAATGACCTTGATGAAGTTGAAAAATGTTGTGGCATACTAAAATATCTATAATTATGATATGTTCATTTTGAAAATTTAGAATTCGTGTTTTAGTCCAGTTTATTAAATAGTCGATTGCGAATACTATTGCTTAAGAATTTACAAAAACATTTTTTGATCAGGGATTGTTGAAATTGCACCCATAGTCAAATGAAGCTATGTTACCTGAAAATCAATTAAAACGATCGATTTCCTTTTTTTTTAAATTAAAAATAAGGAAATTAAAAATTATCTACTCTTGTTGACGTCTGTATTATAAAATAATCCTAAGGTGGGTAAAAAAGACATGCCGCATAAGTGCAAAATTTTTTTTTCATATCATATCGTTTGACAATTCCGTTTATTACCAAACTGAAATTTATAATGATTTTTTTTCTAAGCAAACGGAATTTATTTTGAGAGGGTTAGCTAAAATCAAAATTGTGACTTTATATACTAACGTTTGGTTACAATTTTTGCTTAAGGTGCCTTTGTGATCACTAAAAAAGGTTCGATAATCAATATTAGAGGAATAGCAACCGATCTATAGTCAACTTATATCAGTACATACTTTTGTCAATATTACACTTAAATCCATAGCGTATAAAAAATAAACGACCTTATATTAGTGATGGGAGTTTTCTTGTTTTTTTGGTTTCCAAAAATTAGTTTGCTAAAATTTAGCAAACCAAAATAAGTTTGCCTTATTTAAGCAAACCAAAAATTGGTTTACCAAAATTTTAGCAAGCTAAGTTAGCATTTATTAGGGAAAAACTCAAACAGATTACGCTTCAATTTTTTCTTAAAAATCAAAAAATCTAAAAAAAAAAAACCTACCGTAAACTCGGACAAACAACTGCGGGGTTAAAAAGCGAACACTCGGTTTTATTCAATTTTCTGATTGGTCAAATTTTTTTTCAACCAATCAGAAAATTGAATAAAACCGAGTGTTCACTTTTTACCCCCCGCAAGATGCCTCGCGAGTTTACGGTACGTGAAGAAAGCTCTTAGATCTTAGAAATCTTAGTTCTTAGAAATTTTCTAAGAACGAAAAAATGTTTGGTTCTTAGATCTTAGATTTCTAAGAACATCTAAGAACAAATAAGAATAACCAAGTTTTCTAAGAAAATTCAGACTTTATCGAATTAGAAAAAATGATAAAAACATCTTTATTTTTACCAAAATTCGATAGAGATAAGAACCAATAATATCTAACTTAATACAGTCAAAATTCGATTATATATAATTCGCTTATATATAAATTCGATTATATGTAAATCAAAAAAAGAGCAGTGATGTTAAAAAATGTCTGATTTTTCCCATCTCGCCCATGTAATTTTCAGGTCATCATTTTTTAAGACAAATTTTAAGTCGGGTCTAATAATATTAACATTATTCGATTATGTGTAAAATTCGATTATATACAAGGCGAAAAATATTGCAATTACATATAATCGAATTTTGACTGTAATTGAATGAAAAACATTCATGATTGCAACAGTTATTCCAAAAAAAATTGCGCCAAAATTGAGATATTCTTGTATTCGTTTATGTTAATTTTTAAACTAATACTTTGACAAATACACAATGATTTATTACGAACCAACCGAGAACTAGTGGGTACCTTCTATTAAAATCCGACAGAATCCTAATACCTTTAAGACCCACCAGCATGAACACATAATGTTAATCTGATATCACAGTGATTCAGCCCAGCAAAAATTTTTGCCAAAATTCATAAGTGACCAATATCAATTTTAATACTCTATAATTAAAGTATATTAATTGCTCTTTTAGAAAATATGTTGGTTTTTGGTTTGATATTTGATGAACCCAAAAATATTTAATCTCAAAGTTGATCAAAAATTTGGTTATAAAATTATGCTAAATTTAAAATGTTAATATCTAAGAAAAGAATTTATGAAAACATTTAGATTTTTTTTGAAAATTTAAAAAAAAAGTTCTTTTTTATTATGCAATATATCGCATGCATCAAAATATTTTTGTTTTTTTGAAATTATCGTTTAAAGTTGTACGTTTTTTTTCAAACTTTGAGTTGCAAAATAAAAAAATGACCACGTTTGACTGTCCTCTAATTTTCATTTTCTTATAGTACGAAGGTCTATCTTTAAAATAAAAAAAAACTGGCTGCTCTTACTTGCTCTTGTTAGAAAAAAATCGATCCAAAAAAGAATTTTTTTTTAAAAAGCGTTTAAAAATAATTACTCTTTTGAGTCTTTTCTGATAATAAATACTCTTTAGAATTAAAATGTTCACTAGGAAAATTTTTTTTTTTAAACTTTAGAAATTTTAGGAAAAATTTTAAACCTCCAAATGATTATTCAGCTCACTCGTCTCGAACTATTCAATGAAATAAAAGATCATCTTAAACTTTTACCGGCACTATTCATCGAAAAATGTATTGAATTTTTAAAAAATCGTTTTCCTGAAGAACTCGAAATCAACGATAAAAATGAAACTATTCGTGTGAAAGTTAGGCTTTTTCAACAGAAAGTGAACGAGAGGTTAAAAAGAAACGTTCGCACAGTGATTCAGAATTTTGCGATTCTTGCCGAAATTATTTAAAGGCATTATTTTTTGATGAAAATTCGTTCCATTAAATCGATATTAATACGTGAACTCATATAAGCTGAACGGACAAAAACACAAAATTGAACTTTTGTATTTGACGTTAAATATAGCACTTTTATATGTCAAATTGAAGCTTTGATCGAGGGCTATATTTTTACGAACGACCAGTCCCATAACCTCGGTACCAACATAAAAATATAGCCCTCGATCAAAGCTACAATTTGACATATAAAAGTGCTATATTTAACGTCAAATACAAAAGTTCAATTTTGTGTTTTTGTCCGTACAGCTTATATGAGTTCACGTATTAATATCGATTTTTACAGAGAACCATACATCCTACCTGGCTGATTTTTTTTCAAATTAAAGCTTAGAAGATTTTCTATCAAATTCTGATGGGTAGGTCTAAAGTTTATTTTTAGTTTTTGAGAAAACCATAGGTCCGTGAAAAAATCCGAAAGTCCGTAGAGGTTTTTTGAGGATTTCTCCCGAATCATTGCTTTATGAATTTCAAAAAGTGGTCTATATAAAAGTTCATGAAATTCCCTATCGAATGGTGTATAAAAAAACGGAGTTGTAATATCCCTTCAAGAAAAAAGCATAGGTCCGTGTTTTTCAAAAAAATAGGTGGTCCGTGTTTTAGCAACAGCCGTTTTTGATCTTAAAAAATTAGACGAGAAAATTTTTGAACTACAACTAAGGTCAATTTTTTTCAAGGAATTCATTTTTGTGGTTAATTTTCTCATAGAACTTACCGTTTTCTCAAAATTCCGTTTTTTTAGCTAAAATGAGCAAATACTCAGCTAGGGATTGAACTATGGTAAAAATTATGTAAAAATTCGAATTCAACACAAAAATTTTGCCTAGGAACGAATTTTCATCAAAAAATAATGCCTTTAAATAATTTCGGCAAGAATCGCAAAATTCTGAATCACTGTGGATATTAGTAAATGATCTTAACAAAATTAACTTTCATTCAGTCATTAGAAAATAAATAATTTTCGCGCAATTTTTTTTGGAATAACTGTTGCAATCATGAATGTTTTTCATTCAATTATTAAGTTAGATATTATTGGTTCTTATCTCTATAAATAAATATAGATGTATAAATAAAGATGTTTTTATCATTTTTTCTAATTCGATTAAGTCTGAATTTTCTTAGAAAACTTGGTTATTCTTATTTGATTTTAGATGTTCTTAGAAATCTAAGATCTAAGAACCAAACATTTTTTCGTTCTTAGAAAACTTCTAAGAACTAAGAGCTTTCTTCACGTAGGTAAAAAAAAAGATGATTATTTCTTTGACAAAAAAAACTAAAAAAACAAAACCACAAGACTCTGCTTAAGGAATAGGAAAATCATGCTGTTTGCTCTTCAACTATACTAAAACATCTTCATTATGTTTGTGTCCTAAACAATTTTTGATCTATTTTCGTATTTCTAAAAATTCTCATTTTGATTGTCTCTGTTATGACTTTTCTCATACCTCGATAATTAGCTGAAACAAAATTTATTTATAAAAGTACATTCTAAAACAATCCTGAAATCTGTGTTTGTTTTAAAAAACAAAAATTGTTAGAAAGAAAAAGATAAATCAGATAAGCAAGAACTTCTAAAATTACGGTTGATACAGACAAATGTTTCTGTCAATTCTTTTTTTACTTTATGTAGAATCTGGTTTGCTAAAATAAGCCGACCAGACCAACCAGGTCTGGTTTTAACAATACTAAATGCAAGAAAAAATTGGATGAGACAACTAGAATTTGAGTGTAATGAACTAAGCTTTAAGTTTAAAAAGTTAGTTAATTATGTAAAATTGCTGTATAGACATTGAAAGTGTTTTTTGACTTCAAATTCTTAATCTACACACATGAAAACCAAAATTTGCAGTATGAAAAATTTTATTTAAAGGATACTTAAAAACCGTCTTTTTACGAGAACATGTCCTTTGTGAAGGGAAATCAAATTTTTCATACTGCAAATTCATGGATTCTAGGTTTCCATGTTAGTAGATTACGAATTTGATGTCAAAAAACACTTTCAAAAGATGTGGACGTTTTGGATTGCCGAAATCATACTGTTAGCGGGTGCTCATGTGTTCATGAGCCGGACCACTTCCTTGGTTAAAAGTCCTTTCATACTAGTAATATAATATTACTTGCCAGTTGCATAGTTTCCTAAACTTAACTTAATTGTTTAATGTTTTATCAATTGTTCTTAATATTTATTCTTATGAGAAGTACTAAATTAAGTTATAACAAGTTTTGATAGAATAAAGTATATTCCTCATCTTCAATAATTGCTTATTTCATTATGCCGCTCAAACGTAAAGTTACCGTAACTCCCCGCAAACACATACAATCGTTGATTTTGTCTTGTATCTTTTGTTGTTTATTTTAAAATGAAGAATTAAATTTCATGAACGTTCATGAGGTCATATGAAAACAAGGACATGCATTTATATGCAAATGCATATCGTTAGTAGACGTAAAAATGCAACATATGCGACTTTAGCTAAATATACAATTATATGTTGTTGCATATAAAAAAAACCCTGGTTATTAGCTATAGCGTTGTCATTTTACCGTGAGCCCGTTTTTTGGTTTATTTGTTTACTTTCACTCTCAAAAAAATAACACCGAGATGTTTGTTTGTTTGTTTTTTTTTCGAAAAAAATTAATTGAAATAAAACTTAAATTGAATAAGTTTGTGTCAAATTATTCAAAATGAATTAATAAATAGAATTCAATATAAATAGTACCGTATTCCCTCGTTCAATATTGCTGCACCACAAGTTAAGACACGTCTGCGGACTTAAACGCGTGATTACGCTATTAGAGCATGTGCTCCAAGTTAACAATGTTATAGCATGGGCGAGATGTACTTTGGTGCATGGTCCAAAGACGTGTCTTAACTTGTGGTGCAGCAATATCGAACGAGGGAATACAGTATATCAATGACATTATTGTTCGGATTTTCTATTAGATTGTCATAAACTCTGTCTTTTTGAACATCAATCAATCAGCCGATACATTTGTTTCTATTATTTCGAAATATTATTATATAGCTTGTGATGAAGCCCCTTAGCACCTTTTCATTTTCATTTTATATTCCGATCTTATCGCTAATAAGGTGCTTTGGCAAATTAATTGGTTCTTAAATTTCTTTGAAAATTGATTGATTATCAAAAAATCGCAAAATCACGCACTAGAAATTAAGAAAATTAAGGTAAGGTTACGCTTTGGTACGGTACAATTCAGGTACGTCATCAATACGTTGGAATTTCAGTATTAATTTAAGGGGTCACTCTAAAGTGGTTTCAAGAGAGCTTATCAAAAACTGCCCGATACGATTCAACTACATTACAAACAGAGTGGTCAATGATTGGAACAGTTTACCGAAGAACACAACTTCATTAAATTCATTCAAAGCGAAACTTGATGTTTGGTTTAGAACAAATGAACGAGGAAAAGGTGCTAATGCAAATATTGCTGGGAACGAGAGTTACGATAGAACTTATTGATTACAATTGTCTGAGTTCCCCGACTCGTTTCTGTTCTAATAAATGGAGTATTAAAGACCAAATCAATTTCCATTTCTATTTCGGTTAACATCATAATGCCGACTGTTGAGAACATTCAGAATCATATTCAAAATTCATCTTTAGTTACAAAAAGTAAATCAAACAGTGTCAGATATTTATTTTGCTTTAATGCAAAACAAACTAATGAGTAGGAATGAAAGTCTCTTTTTGAAAAAGTCTATGATTTTTACCCACGTGAAAAAATCTCTTAAATGGCAACTTTTTTTTTCATTTAGATTTTTATTATGTCTTTTTTTTCTTTAAAATGCCAGAAGAAACAAGAAGTAACAATACATAATATAAAATAAAGGTCTTGTTGATAAAGCTGTTTCCTATGGATAACTGAAGACGGAACTTTATTAAGTATCCTATATTTTGGGATATTTATGATTTTCTAATTAAAAGAAAAATAGAAAAAAAAAGAAATTTTTCAAATTATATTTATTATTAATTTTTGTAATCCCGATAAAATATACGCTAATATTGTAGTGGTAAAATGTTGATCCAAAATGTGGACTATTTCATGGCATAGTACACTCACTGCTCTCTTTTAAGATATTTACTATGATGTAATTCAATTTTTTTAGGGTTTGTTTTTTTAAATGTTACATTTTTAAAAATTGCGTTTTTTTAATCCTTAAAAAAATAAACATTATCATAAAGAGAAAGTTTTATTAAAACTTTTATATTATAAGTAATTACTTGATTTTTGAGACATGTAACTATCTTAGGGTATTTGGGAGTAGTGACTGGTGCCAAGATTTAGTAGAGACATTTTTTCATCACATTATTAGACAACTAAAGTGTCTCCTATTTGGCTTTTAAATAGCTTGTCTCCTATTTTCGATTTTGAAAAAATCGGAAACGTTCCAGAACATTCCCCTCCTTTTTAATATCCTCATATTTCACCGAAGTTCACCTTAGTTCATTAGAAAATTATTTTCTGTTTTTTCGGGGTCGAAAACTAAAAACTTGGATATCAAGAAAATTTCAAATAACACAAACTTTAAAAAACGAAAATGGATTTTTTGTTTTTATTGTTAAATTATGTTATTGATAGACTTCCTTTTAATTTTAAATTTTAATTTCGGATTTCGATATTTTAAAAGGAAATTGAGATTAAGATTAAGAACTATGGGGAACAACGGTGAACTTCGGTTTACTATGCGGAACTTTTCATGAAAATTCACAATAGTAACACGTTAATGACCACAACAGTACATACTTACGTGTATGAAATAGAAAGAGGAAAAACATGTTTCTTACAACCCTGGTCATCCAAAGCTTCCAAAAATGAATGTTCATGAACATTCGTGAACATTCATGAACGTTCAAGGGATCCTGAATGTTCAAAGTCTTCAAATGTTTTCAAATATTTTCTTTTTTTTTCAGATTTGAAAATATGAAAATTTTAGAAAAAAAAATGAAAATATTTGAAAAAAATTGAAAACATTTGAAAAAAATTGAAAACATTTGAAAACAATTGAAGACTTTTGAAGACTTTTGAACATTCAGCGTCCTTTGAACGTTCATGAATGTTCATTTTTGGAAGCTTTGAATGACCAGGGTTGTATATAATTTTTTCAATTGAAAATTCCCTGATATAGATTAAGAGTTTTAAACAAAGTAATTATTCGTTTAAATGATTTATCTTATATTAAATCTTATATTTATGCAATTTTCATCGCAATTTTTTGGAAAAAATGATGCAATTTTGCAACAATTTTTTGAGAAAAAAAACGCAAT
Organism: Brachionus rubens; assembly: GCA_022207745.1. Lineage (NCBI taxonomy): Eukaryota > Metazoa > Rotifera > Eurotatoria > Ploima > Brachionidae > Brachionus > Brachionus rubens. The sequence goes on along the minus strand of JAJVHD010000011.1, from coordinate 1,765,246 downwards.
TTTTTGTTATCTCTGATTATGACCCAATTGTCTTTAATATTTTAAAGGCAGCATTGTACTTGTGGTAAAATATTGATTTTAAACTGTTAAAAAAGTAAAAATCTAGAAGTAAAAAATATTTTTTAAATTGTAAATAAGGGATACAAATCTAAAACGACTAAAAACTTAAAATATAAAACATAACCGATGTTGGTCAATTTCTCACAGTCAGATTTTTTTGAGTCTCTTTAAAGATTCAAAGTTTAAAATTTTTTTTTCTGTAATATGATTAAAAAAGGTAGCTCTTCGAAAATTACTGTTTCTGAAAAATACGTATCCCGTTTACTAATTAACCTTAAGAACAACAACACTTTTCTACATTTATTAGGTTATCAGTACTTTTTGGTCAAAATACTTTTACATCAATTTACAGTGAATGAATCCAAGTGTTAATCCTTCTTTGTTTTTTAATTTTTAAAATAATCTCGTCTTTTTAATATAACATGTTAATTTTAGAACAATCTAAGATTTGATCTAAAAATTATGTTGGACAATAAAGTTGATATCATGAAACAAGAGGAGGCGAATGAGGTTCAAGATTTATAAAACTTGTTCAAATTTATTTTAATTAATCTGTTTTTTTTAAAGATAACTTATTTTGAGACTAATAGAAATACGCCTTTATCATGTCAAAGTCTAATTAGTTTCAAATCAGGTAAACTTTCAGCCAATTCAAAACAAAACAAAAAATCGGAAAATATTCAATATACGAATGATGAACCATTCGATTTAAAGCCATTTGAAGAATTAAAAAAAAGCGTAATTTTAGTGAAGTATTTTTAAAGAATAAATTTTTTAGAATTATTTTAGGGAGCCTTTACAAAGCAACAATATCAGCTGATCGCTGGATTGACTGGATTAACATTTTTTTGTCTGATAGCAATCGGACTAGGAGCTGGCCTTTTAGGTGCTTTAAACGATGAAAGTAGCACAAATGGAACTAAAATTTTAAATTTGTTTCATGTTCTTCTTACAACATCGACCACGACAACAACAAAAACCACCACAACCACGACAAAAACCACCACAACCACAACATCTTCTACAACAACCAACACCGAATCCACTACCACTGGAACAACAACGACCACCAATACTGAATCTACAAGCACTACCACCACTGAACCAATAATAAGTAAAACATTTTAAAAAAAAAAATCAAGGTCTAAATTCGATTATTTGCAAGAGAAATATTTTTGAGGAATACTTTTGTCTAAAATCGAATAATGTTAAAAAGTTACATATGACTTGATATTTGTCTTTTCAAAACGATGACCAAAAAACAAAAAGGTCGTGGTCCCATTTTTAAAGTCACTTAATTTTATCTTTTTCATTAAATCGAATTTCAAAAGATCGCAATTTTACTATAGTAAACTGCTGTTTACTAATTATTTTTTCAGACCAAATTTAAAAAAAGACATTTTCGTGTCAAATATTACATCACTTTACATCATTTTAAGTAATATTAAGTCAGTTAATGTAATTTTATATCAATTAACAACCTTTAAAATCGTACTACCCTGGTCGTTCACATGTTCCAAAAATGAACGTTCAAATTTTTTCATTTGAATTCAATGAATATTTTTGAACGCTTATGAATTCGGGTCTTGTAAAGTTTGTGAACAATTGTTAAAAAGACCCCAATTGTTAAAAAGATCCCAGACTTAAAAAGACCTGTGATGAAAAGTACGGCCATGCCTTCCCAGACAGTTGACGAAGCCAACCCCCTTAAATAAGTAAACGTCTCGTTACTCGCATATGTAGAGCCCTGCTTCGTGTGTCTTTTATAGGATACCCTTAGTAGTGATGATTTTAGTCGAATTAGCATCTTAAATTTCCTTCATTATTTTATTTTTTTTGTTGAAATATTTTCAAAAAATTGATACTGTTTAAGTTGTCTTAAAGGCATAGTTGCCAGCCAGGTAGATTTTAATTGCGGTAGCTGGAAAAAATAAACAGCGTTAATTTACCTGTGTGACATTTTAATTTTGTGACACCCAACTTAAACATTTTTTCTAGGTGGAATGATTGGAAGCACTTGCTTTTTGAACTCAGACTGTTGGGGCTATCAAGTAAATGGTACTTTAGTATCGACTATCTTTAACACAACCCACTGTTTCAATTCAATTTGCTCGTAAATAAAAAAAATTTTGGAAATTGATTTGGTTTGTAAATTCTCAAAAAATAAAAGACAAATAAATAATTATTGGTTTTTGTATAGAAAAATACTAATAGATTGTTTTCTTTTTCTATAATTAAAACCGATAATTTTTTTGAATCATATTAAGAATTAATTTTTGTTCAAAATCCAAATCAATTTCACTTTGTTTTCATTATTTGTAAAATTTATTTTTTTATAGATGTAAATTTCCCTATACAGTTGTCGTAACAAGTGAACCGTATCGTTGCGCAAAAACACAGGGTGAAAACTGCGCTGATCCCGTTGAATGTGATACATTTTCGTGTCAAAAAAGTAACAATAAATGTGTTGGAACTGGATAATGTAATATCCTAATGTATATTACTAATATTCAAAAACCCATTAGCTAACTTTATCAAATTAAACACTTTAATCTTGTCATGCTTATTTAAGTATCTTGTGTTCTTGCCTTTCTTTATTTTAAACTACTTTTTATTTTATATTCTAACAAAAATTAAAAAATTACAATAAAAAAAAATAAAAACACAAACTACCACGTTTTGTTAATTTACTTAGTAAGACACTACTAAACCATACCAAGACACTTGGACCGCGAACATCACAGATAATGATAAAAATCTACTTTAATTAGAGGTAGCCCTTTAATTGCAGCGCGACGTAATATTACACATCCTTACGTACTATTACGTCATTTTACGTAATGTAACGTAATGTGACAGCCATGTCTTAGCACTTCACGTTACGTAACGGACGCACTGATACGTAATCATACGTATTACAGTGTCAGTCCGAACTTTTTAACTTTGGAGTCAGAGTCGGAGTTTAAGCCCGAGTCGTAGATTACGCAACCGTGAATCTATCACAGGCCCATAACTTAGACTCCGTCTCGGGCTCAGACTCCGACTCTAAGGTTAAAAAGTTCAGACTGACACTGTACAACGTCACATGACGCGAGGATACTTGATGTTACGGTAATTCGATACGCATTGTTACGTAACATTACGTCATTCTACAACTGGTTACAAAATCGTGACTTTTACTTCCAAATTACAAAAATGTTGACCCTTATTACTCATCAATTTTGTAACCATTCGTAAAAAATTGAATCTTCAACTAATTCTTAGTCACAAAGAGTATTTTTAGGTATCGGGACGTAACCTGAGACAATATTAGGTAACAGACGTTATATCAAGTCATTAAGGGTAACGGGGCGTAACATCGAGAAACAATAAGTAACAAAATGACAATTTCAGAAAAAAATTTTAAAAGAGAACTGAAGTAAAATTTATTTGTCTTTTATGAATGCTCACCACAATATTCGCCTGATTTAAACCGAATCGAAATTTTGTGGTAGCATATGAAAGTTTTTACAGATGGAAATTGTGTAGCACTAGAGAAGAGAATAAATGAATTAATGTGTCTATTAAAGCTCATTATCAATGATCTTCAATTTTCAAGATCAGTGAAATTCAAGATCAATTAATCAATTAACTTTTTTTAATATTGAAATTCAATATCAGCTAATAAAATTGAATATCAGACTTTTTAAAACAATTAAGTTAGTTTTGCTAATTAAGATTGACTAATCTTAAGTATCCTCGCGTCATGTGACGTATCAGTACGTCATATTACGTCTTGTTAAATTGTGATACAAACACCTGAATTTCTTGTAACTCAACGTCATGTGACGTTTTAATACGTATGATTACGTATCAGTGCGTCCGTTACGTAACGCGACGTGCTAAGACATGGCTGTCACATTACGTAAAATGACGTAAGAGCACGTAAGAATGCGTAATATAACGTCGAGCTGCAATTAAAGGGCCACCTCTATATAATTTAATGATAACACTGCACTTATACTGAACTCTCAACTTTTTGAAGCGAACTGCACCGTAAAGACCGATATCGAGTTGTAAAACAGAAGTAACTAAGAAGCGCGACTCAGAGTCTTGAAGACTCGAGTAAGTAATTTTTTCAAGACTGAATTTCGATAAATAGGCTATACCTAAAACACGGAACTTAACTAAGGAATTACGGAACACGGAACGAAACGTGCTAAAATATGGAATCAATTTTCCCAGGTGTTTTTTCAAAAATTGATTTTCCGCAAATCAAAGCTTTATATCAAAAAAATTGTATTTGTCTGGAGATTCTAAAAAACTGCCACACATCAGATGTTTTGTTTTTTTTTTCTCTTTGAAAAAGCATATATAAATTGAAACACCTGGGTGCTTTAGGTGAAATAGTAAGAAACACTCCTAATTTTATTCTTTAACAATATTCTACATAAAAAATCATCAAAAACCGGTAACCTAAACAGACATCTAACTTTGTATTTAAGTATTGAAAAATTCAACCAAAAAAAGCAAAAAGTTTCAATCCCCCTTAAATGTCTTTTTTTTACAGTAATTTTATCGAATTTTTTACTTTTTTGGGAAAAAACGTTTGAATGTGCGAGTAATAAAAAAAGAAAAGGAATTTAATTGTCAAGAAAATTAAGAAGCAATTTGTGTTGGGCAAGTGTTGGGCAATTGTTAGACTAGTGTTGGGCTAGTGTTTAACTAGTGTTAGAATAGTGATAACTTAGTGTTGACCAAGTGTTGGGCAAGTGTACGTTATTACTTTTTTCAAAGAGAAAAAAACAAGACATACGATGTGTGGCAGTTTTTTATATACAGTCGCCGCTCGTTTATATCACCCTCTTTGTTTTGCTAAAATAGTGTGATGTAAATGGATTGGGATATTTATTTATTTAATTGATTGAGGACCGCTTGCCGGTCAATTTAGATCTTTGTTCACTTAAAAATAATGAACCAAGGATCGTGATTTACAAAATCAGTATAAAAAGCATAGACCAAAAAAAAACCAAAAAAAATAATAAAATAAAATAGAAATATACAAAAATAGATAAAAAGTCAGTGAGTTCTGTTTAACTGGTTTAGATATCAAATCTAAGTTGGTTGAATAGTTGCACTCGTATATATGTTTTGTTTTTGAAAATATCCTTAATATTTTTTGCTTTTTCATCCCATGACCTTGCGGCTTCGTGTCTTACGTCCATTACATATTTTGTGGCTCTGATTTTTTGCATAATGGTGTCTTGTTCGAATATTATCGGTTCATCGCAAATAGTCATAATCCTGATTATTTCTTGTGTAATGTCGTCTTGTAATTCAAGTTCAATCGTATCGTCTAGTATTGCTCTTGTAAATTTGTTTTGAAGTAGTCTTACATAGAAATCTAGTTTTAGGTGATTCAAATGATCATTGACTGTTTCGATATTTAACGCCAATAGGAGACTAGTTGTCCTACAACGAGTTGGTATGTTGAACATTCTTTTTAAGATGTTCCCGTCTACACGTTTTAGAAAGTTTAAGGTTGTTTTGGTCATTTCAAGGTTTTCGATACCATAGAAAAGTAGCGGTCTAATATAAATCTTAAAGAGCTTACCCTTCAAGAATGGACACATTGAATCGTTATTTAATCCGATGTTGTTTAATTTTATGAGTGACACAATTGCTTTTTGTTTTAGCATTGCCAGGTGTTTATCTCCGCTGTTTTTTTAGTCGAGTAATACACCAAGGTATTTTAGTTCGTCTACCTTGTTGATTACAGAACCATTTAGAGTGAGGTCACCTTGCCAGACGTCGCTACGCTTTTCTACTATGTCTCTTACTATATTGTAATTGTATACCATAAAATAGGTTTTATCTGAGTTATATTTCATATCGTTTTCTGAACCGTACTGTTCTATAATTTTGAGAAGTGATTGGATTCCGATTTTGGTGTTGCTGATAATCATAATGTCGTCAGCGTATAGAAAACATTCTATTTTAAGTTTACCTATTCTAAGCCGAAAATTGCTTTCTTGTAGTCTCTTTATGAGGGGATCTATATATACTGAGAATAACTGGGGGGATGCTGCGCCACCTTGTCTCACACCGACAGTTGTTTTGAAAATGTCAGAAAAGATACCGTCGTTCATAACAATCATCATCGACTCACTATAATAATTATGAAACGCCATTATAGTGTAGATTGATATACCTGATTTAACAAGCTCAATCCATAGTTTTTTCGTATTATCTTATCAAATGCCTTTGAAGCATCAATCGCGCATACGTATAATCTCTTCTTTAAGGCTTTCGTGACCTTAATCATATGTTTAAGACAAAAAACCGCATGCGAGCATGATGAGTTCTGTTTGAAGCCAAATTGTTTATCATTTTCACTTAGCTCGACCATGAGTAATTCGAGAAGTATCGATTCATATAGGTTGGATAAAGGTTCTGATACGGCTATTGGTCTTATATTGTTGATGTCCGAGTTACTCTTTTTGTCACATTTGACAATAGGTTTTAGAATAGATAAGTTGAATAGTGTTGGCATCACTTGATGATTTATTTATTTATTTAATTGAATTAACCTCCATTTTGGAGAAGTAAAAGCTAGCTAGTCTTGCAAGCAGAGGGTCGGAAGTTCAATCCCCGCAAGGGGAGAAAATTTTCTAACTGTTTCTGTATTACGGGGCGATGTGTTTGATGGGAATGGTTGCTTAGTTGGTATTGTCGGTTGATCAATGCTTCACGAAAGTGTCAGTTCGAATCCCGCTCGGGTCAAATTTGTTTCAAAGAAGCAAAAAAACTAGCAAAAGCTTTTAAATGCCATTGGTGTAAAATCGAGTAAAACACCGAAGCCTTAGCTCTTAAATAATTTCAATTCATAGGTACAATACTTTGTATGTGCCACTAACTGTGCTAACATTATTTAATTAAATAAAGAACTTGTAAATCTCAAAAGTAAAAATTTATAAAAAGAATACAAAATACAAGATACAAAAATAAAAAGAGAATATAATAAAAAAAATAGAATTATTTACAAATTAAAGAATTTGAAGAGGAGCTTGGACCAAAGTGAAAGGTCTCATCAATTCTTTAATAGTTCATTTAAAATATTTCTAAAGTGCTTAGACCTCAAGTTACACAAACAAAGTCTTATTGAGTCACAGATGCCGTCATCCGATGTAGATATTTCTTTGAGTTGAATCTTGAGTTTGGAAGGATTATTGATGATAGTTGACAAGTTTAGGTTAAAAAATTTGGAGATAAGGGCAAGATCGGTTGAGAATGAGTTCTTTGATGGTGCTTCCTTGCACATCGAATGAAAGATAAGAGATGAAAGATGGTTATATCTAATTGAGTTGATGAACGATAGCTTTGAGAAGAGATAGAGTTCTTCAAAGTTAAATATCTTCAAAACTTTGAGGACCTTAGACATGTGATTGATTTTAGATTGTCTCATAAATTATCTTAATCGTATTTACTACGTTCGGGTCTTCACTATACTTTAACATTTCATTTGTCAACATTGAGAGTCCTGAAATTTTGTTGTTTGGAAGATTTCTTATTTTGTCGTACAGAATTTTTGTATCAATTTTAACACTGAACTCTTTTGTCTTGTTGGCATTGATAAGAGTCTGGTATTCTTGTTCGTAGTCGAGGTCTGTATTTATTCCATTTGGCCTTGTGAATGTCTCTTCAAACTTAGACTTGAACATTTGTATATCGATATCAACTACTGATTTATTGCTTGATTTTTTCAGTTCTCTCCAGAATTCGATACGGTTCATTTTGAAGAGTTTGTTCAGTTTTTTGAGTCGACCCTCTCTTTTTAGTTTTAGGTTCATCCTTTTTTGGCATCTAAATTGATTAAAGAGAGTGTTATATTCCCTTTTCAAACGACTGTCAAAATCGGAATTCCTGAGTTCTATGTATTTTATTATCAGTTTTTGATGGATTTCCTGGATTATTGGACCAGACTTTCTTTTAATGTGACGTCTTTTAAAGGTGTCTTCACTTGTTTCGCGGTTAGTTTCAGCGGTCGCATTTATTAACGAGCTTGTAAATTCGTTTACTAAGGTGTCCAATTTTTGTTTTATTTTATTGTTATCTAGTTCAGACTGCAGATCAGTTATCTTCTCTTTTAAAATTTCAAGTTTCTCTTTGACTTTGGTTTGGTACAGCATTCTTTGTCGATGATTTTGCCAGTTTATTTTAATTTTCGGTATGGTCTTGCTTACGTTTTTTTTGTGTGGATCTTTCGAGTTGTTGTTTTCATAGTTATAGTTGAATCGAATGGCATTGTGGTCACTTTTGTTCAGCTCACTCATGATTATCATAGTGTCATCGATTTTATTACTGAATTTGCATCCCAGCACATGGTCAATCCAGCTTGTTACATGTTTCGTGGTAACTAGCTTCGAGTAGGTAAAGTGGTAGGCTTGATCGTGGATAATGTCATATGGAATTAAGTTGTGTTTTTTCATAAACATTCGTAGGGTTATTGAGTTGTTATTGAATTTGGTGAAGTCTGTGTTAAAATCACCAGCAATGATGATTTCCTGACCTTCCTTACGCTCTTGTGTTAAGGCTTCCTCTAGTGTTGTTATTTCTGTTTCATACTCAACTTTTTGCGTGACGTTATGTTCATAGAAAGGTAGATAAACGTTGAAAATAGTTAACCCATTCAGTCTTTTTAGTCATATGCGGTCGCTTAAAAATATGTGGCTCTTAATCTTTATAGTATCTTTAGTAATGAAGGCTATTCCTCCCTGAGGTCTTCCTGAGCTATTGAAACGTTTGGCCGGTCTTGTGTAGATGTTGTAGCCATGCGTGTAAATTGACATATCAATTGTATCCTTTGATTGAGCCCAGGTTTCTTGAATTATTGTTATATCGTGTTCGCTTAGAAGAGAGTTTAAGTACGAGCTATTATTTTTAATCCCTCCGATGTTGAGTGTTGTTATTTTTAACTTGCTCGAGTTGATTCGCAGGGATTGATTCATTGATTGCTAGTTGGTATTATGGGGTTCTATATTAGGGAAATTGCTTGTCGTGAGCTTCCGCTCAGCCCTCATCATATTTACGATTAAGTCCAACGTTTTTTTGTTCTCATCATGTCTTTCTTGATTTTTTGTCTCTAGGCAGTTTAGACTGGCATTAATGTGGTTTATATCGTTTGAAATTTTTGCTAATGCTTCAGTGTAATTCTGTGTGGCGTTCCGATACTGTCGTTTCCAAGTTGCCTTGTGCTCTTTCTATTTTGTCTATTCTATCTTCAATACACGCTACGTTTTTTGATAGAATTTGTCTGATTCTTTCCTCAAGTGTTCGATCATCAATGACTGATGTTCGATTTGTTATAAAGATAATAACCTGTGAGTGTTCATGAATGTTCGTGAACGTTCAAAAAATATTGACGTCACCCGCCAGTATTGTATTTCGGTAAAATCCAAGTTGCAAAAAAACGACTAGTGATAAAGGAACTTGACTTTAAGCTTTCATATTTAAAATTGATAAGACTAGCAAAAAACGACTAGTGATAAAGGAACTTGATTTTATTTATAAAAGTGAACTTTAAGTGACTTTAAGCTTTCATATTTAAAATTGATAAGACTAAATTCCACAATCACGTAAATATTTGATTGATTTCAAAATGTTGTTTTTGATAAAAATAAAAAATTAAAAAATTATCATTAAAACTTTTATTTAAAAAAAAAAGATGAGCAAAAAAAAATCAATTTTTTAAATTTAAATATGTTGAAAAAAAAAAGTAAATATATCAGAAGGAATTCCTTTCATCTCTTACGAAAAAAAAAAAAATTATCTGCAAATCATTACACAAAAAAAAAGAGAGAAAGAAACAAAAAAAAAAGAAGTTGTTTTTGTTTTTATTTAAAGAAGCTTACAAAAAATATTTTCCAAAAAAAAAAAGGCAAATAATAATTCCTCACACACCAGGCAAACGAACAAAAAAAAAAAGAAAAAAAAATGAATAAAAAAATAATAATTTTATCTTTTTGAAAGTTGTTGAAGGAAACAAAAAATTTTCAAAATACTTTTTTTTTTTTTCAAAAATATATTTCAGGAGATTATTTGAATTTTTTAAAACTATTTTTTAAGCTTGCTTCATTATTTTCTTTATTTGGCATGGTTAATAGACTAGAATTAGACATTTGACCTGATACTAATTTTGGTGATAAATTACAGTATGTTTTAATTGTAAACGAATTATTTAATGAAGATGAGGATGACGATGATGAAGATGAATGATGAATTTGATTTTGTTGTTGTAAGTGTCTTAATTCACTTTTATGAGCATTCGCATATTTTTCGCTTAATTTACGGAAAAGACACGATTTTTTTTTCCTCTCAGGTTGAACCGGTTGACACGGAGCTATAAAAGTTTGTGAATTATTGACATGTAACGGATGTACAACATGAGAATAGTTATGAATCAAATGAGGATTTTGATAGGTTTGATAAAGATTTCCATTATAGCTTGGATAGCTGTTGTACTCACTTGCATACGTTCCAATACTTCTTCTACTCGTAGTAGATATGAGTGATGAAGTCGAGCTATTAGTTGTGTTTGACCCAGATGATAAGACATAAGCAGATAAAGGCGGATTCATGTAAGTTTGATTTTCTTGTTGATAATTCTGTTGGAATACTTGATTTTGATTGTAAAAGTTGTTCAGTTGTCTTGGATTACTGAGTTGTCTAGCAAGTGGATAACCTGTGTTGTTAAGATAATATTGTTGATAGAGATTTTGATTGGTATGATACGGACCAGTAAGTCTTGAAGGTGATCGTTTACGACCACCAGTTTTAATATTGGCCTGATTAAGTTGAACTGTGTTCAAATAAAGAGTGTTATTTACACTTGACATCATTAATCGAACAATTTCCGAATGCATTTTACCACACACAACTTCTTCGTTTACGTGTGTAATAATATCATTTATTTTTAAGCCACTTGAAACAGCTGGTCCTTGTTGATCGATTTGAACAACTAAATGTTGTATGGTATAGATATCTGAATCACCGTAGAATACCTTAATTGCTCGAATTACAAAACCAAAGCCTCTTGAACTTCGTTTTATTTCTATTTTAGAATTTTTAGAACCCATTTGAATCATTTCGGTTAAAGGTTGATAATCGTTGAATGATTGAGTTTGACTTCGAGATGGATAAGAGTATTGATTGTAAGATTGATATGATAATAATTGATTTTGTACGCTGTTGTTATTATTAATTGATTTTTGAATATTTGGTTTTGAGGTTTGGTTTGTTGGTAAGCTTGTGTGTTTGGTATTTGCTAGACGATTTGAGATGGAATCATTTGACAAAGGCTCTTTAAATAAAATTTTTAAAATATAACAAAACTTTTAAGGAAGATTAAGGACGTAGCTAGATAAAGAGATCGGTAAATATTTTTGACCAAAAATCAACACATGAAAATTCAGCTCAGAATTCTGTAGTCCGTATTTTAAATTTTCACATTGCTTTACTATACTATTTCGGTGAGAGTTTTATTTTTCATTTAATTCAAGATTATTCCGATCATGAAATATTGCAAAAAGTCTGTACAGCCGAGTGATTTGCGAGCTAGTCTTGCAAGCAGAGGGTTGAGGGTTCGATCCACACCAAAGGAGAAAATATTCTGACTTTTTCTGTAGTACGGTGCAATGTATTTGATGAGGATAGCCGCTCAGTTGGTATCGTCGGTAGATCAATGTGTTAGATTACGAATGCTAAGAAAGTTGCAGTACGAATCCCGCACGGATCAAATTTGTTTCAAAGGAGCAAAGAAACTACCAAAGCTTTCAAACGCTGTTGTTTATGAATTATAAAACACAAAAAATAGATGCGGATTTCCATTTTAAACCTTATTGACCTTAAATGACGGTTCTTAAATCCTTTCTATAGGTTCTAAGTCAGTCGTTTTGAGGATTTAAGAAGTGCAGTTTCTAAGCAATCCTGCAAGTTTCTAAGCAGTTTAAAAGCAAATATTAACCAAAATTGTCTTTTTCTGAAAGCAATGATTTCTTTCTTTGAAATCTCTTCGTTTAGGGACAATTTAGAATAGAAAAAGCCGTAGTTCGCTGGATTTAAATAAAGTCCTTTAAAAATTTCTTAAGGAATTTCATATAAATTCGATTCTTTGATTTAATTTCACTATTTTCTTGAGCTCACCTAACTTTTCAAATAGGGGACTCAAGTTCTGCTTAGCCTCCTCAATCCGCCACTGTGTCTATCAAAAATATAACATTCAAAATAAAACCTGATACATCTGGGTGTTATCTAGGCGGCTACAAGACTTTTATTAGGTTTTAAAGAGAAATTCGGAAAATTCGAGAGGTTGATCTCTTTGGCTGGGCTTATTTCAGCACACCCTCTTTATAGCAAAATTTTTTGAACCGAACTTTTTCTGTGATTTTTCAAGAAAATCAAAAAATTCTTACTTTTGAAGTCATCTTTGGTTTTAATATTTGATTTTGACGATTGATTCGATTTAGAAACTTGATTTATTTGAACATTATTAGAAGGCTCTTTTTTAACCACATTTGAACTTGATTTTGAACTATTGGGAACAATCGACGAAAACCATCGATTCAATTTACATTGATTTATTTTATTCGCTGTATTAGATGATTGACTTGTTTTATTTACTTGAGTTCCTTGTTGTGAATTATATTCACCCGGTTTATTTTTATCACTGGAAGTTACACTTGACTTTTGCGTTTCTTTAACATCTTTAATTTCTTTTATATCTTTCGTTTCTTTACTCGATTTTGATATCAATTGACTTAGATTTGATGTTTTTGTTTGATTACTTTGTAAAAATTGTTTTATCTTATTATTAGTTGTTGTTGGTGTTGTTGGAGTAACAACTGGTGTTGACGATGTTGATTTTAAAGTCTCTACAGAAACTTGTTCTGGAAGTTTAAAACTCTTTTGAGTATCTGTTTTAACTTGTTCTGTCAAAGTCGAATTAGTCGATGAAAACGAAGATAACGTTTCTTTATTTACACTTTTTTTTGTTATTTCCGTTTTGGGTTCACTCGTACTTTGAACCGATTGATAATCAAGAGAACTACTCTTTAGAGTCTCTAAAGGCAAAGATGCATACTTTGTCAGTCTTACTTTATCATCTTGTTTTGATGTAGAATTTATCAATGAAGTTGGATTGTTTATTGAATTAATACTAATATTCGAGCCTGACTCTAAATTATGACGGATACTGTTATTCTGAGACTCGTTCATAAAAAGTACTGGAGAATTATTGTTCGAAATAGAGCTAAGTCTAAACTTGGACGAACATGACGAAAAACTGGCAAATAGTTCATTGTCTGTATCATCATCACTGTTCAATCCTTCGTTATTTTCATTATTATCTGAAATCATAAGTTTTTTATTTAACAATTCGGTCACAATTTTGTCCTCATTCGAAGTTTGACGATTGAGATTTAAAGATGAATTTACTTTGTACATTGGTTGTTCGATGTTAAGTGACATAAATGATGAGTTCGGATTTATGCTGTTATTACCAGAGTCAGCTTCATGATTGTATCGTTCAGTCCGAGTATCAAAATAACTCGTATCATCTGGACCGTCAAGTTGAGGTATAAACTCAGCTTTGATTCGCAACAAATTATTCCAGTCTAAAAAATTAAAAAATGGATGTTGTTTTATTTCGATAGCACCGTTTGCCCCTAAACGTTTGGTCGGATCATGAGTCAACAGACCTAGGATTAAATTTTTCGAATCATCCGGGATTTGGATTATTTCATCATCGTCATCAGGCCAACAAATTTCACCGTTTATTACATTCGAGAACAAGTCTTCTGGAGTGTTTCCATTAAACGGAGCAATGCTTGTAAAAAACTCGTACAAGATTATGCCCATTGACCACCAATCCACTGTCTTGCCATAACTCTGTCTCAAAATAACCTTTCAGTTGAAAAAAATAAGAGATTGAAGTTTAAGAAGGAGGGGGTCAAGATGGATAAATTACCTCTGGGGCTAAATATTGAGGAGTTCCACATATTTGTTTGTCATTGAACTCTTTGCAGTATAAATCCTTCATAAAGTTATCATCCTCATAAAAGTTAGTGGTCAAATTCATGAGACCAATTTTTGAAAGACCAAAATCAGTAAGTTTAATGTGTCCCAGTGAAGTTATGAGTAAATTATCCGGTTTAAGGTCTCTGTGAATAATTCCATAATTGTGTAAATATTCAACAGCGAGAGTGGTTTCGGCAAAGTAAGTCCTAGCCATGTCCATTGGCAAAGGACCCATGTTTTTAATCAAAGTAGCCACATCACCACCTTCAACATACTCCATGACCATACACAAATGTTTTTTAGTTTCAAATGTACAAATAAGTGCAACTACAAATGGATTGTCTGTAAATGTCATTATATCTCGTTCGGTGAATACTTGTTGTATTTGATTTCGAAGAATAATATTTTGTTTTTTAATTTTTTTCATTGCGAATCTGTTGCCAAGGATTTTGTGTCTCACAAGGTGCACAGCTCTTGATAATAAAAAAATTTAATTCTTTGACCAAGTCAAATTTTAGTTCTCTTTATTTTTTAGAAAGAATGATTTAAATTTTATCCACACCCCCCGTTTCCATCATTGATTATAAAAAATTAAGATATTTTTTTTAAATATTATAAATACCCATAGGCTCCATTACTAATTAGTTTAATTTCTTCAAAATCATCGATACATGGCGTTACAATCGGCGGTTGAGATTCACTTTTAATACTCGATGTTGTTGTTAACGAAAAATCACTCGGTAAAAAGTCACAACTAGAAATTCCACTTGTACTTGTTGTACTAGCTAGTGAACTTGTTGGATCGTGTGACATTACGTGTTCATCCTCGTGGTTGAATTCTCTTAAAGGGTCTCGATCGATACCCAATTTTGAAATAATGTACTTTGGAATATCGGTTTTGATCTCTTGTTGTTTGGCTTGTTGTTCGGCACAGTCTAAAAAATGACTAAATTCGAGTGGATCGAATTCAATGCATTCCAAGAGTCTTGCTACATGAGATATAATGAACAAAAACTTTTTTATAAATTTATGTAAATATTCAACAGATAACTCAACTTGACAACATTTGTCTCTTGCTTCTAAAAGTAATTTTTCTAATGAAGACGTCATCTCGTCCAAGTAAGAGCACGTTAATTGGTTTAACTTCGATTTTTCCAAGCATAATTTAGCAATTTCAATCACTTGATTTTGTATAAATCTCGCAGCTGGGTCCAAACTACTCGGTTGAGGTACAAAATATTTAGAATTTTTATTATTCAAAGAATTCTCATTTGAATTAAGAGAACTCGTAGACGAACTCAAATCAATTTTGTTTACATCAATAAAAATTTGAAGATTTTCTTCAAGTTGTTTACAAGCTTTTGGAAATTTTTCTTTAAACTTTTCGGTTGGAGCTATGTCCGAGTCATTAAAGCCTTTACACGGACTACAACTAAACTTTTTGTTAATTTAAAATTGTTTTTAAATTTTTTGTTTAGAACAGTTATGTTACCTTAGACTGCGAGCTCGTTGACGATGAAACGAGAGCGGTGAAGAAAATCCGACTTCTGAAGAATCGTCCAATTGTGTACTTTCATTTGAGCTACTTAATCGACGCCTTCGACCACCTTTAAAAAATATTGTAAACTTTTTTTTTTAATTTAGTTTCAAGGTTCATACCGAATGATAACCGTTGTGAGTATTGATTCTCTTCACTTTTGGACAATTTCAGATTGTCACAAGATTGTTTGTTGTTTAATTGAATATTCGATTGATCCGAAAATGATTTTTTATTTTGTAGAATTTTTTTATCATTTGTCAATTGATCGTTTAGATTAATTGACGATGAAGAGTGTAAAGGCACTGCTGTCGATGTTTGTTGTTGAAACGTTGGTGGTAAAGATGAAATCATTCGAGGTGTATTCATAACATTATTAAAACCGGTTGAATGCATTGAAGCTAAAGACCAACGACGCGAGTCTTTTTTACTATTGCTCGAAAGTTCTCCAAGCGGTTGTTTTATTTGACCATTTCTTTGATTCAAAGAAGAAGCTGGTGTTAAATTTAACTTTGGTGAAGACACTGGTTGATGTTTGGAAAAGTTTAGGTTCATATTTGAGGGTGGAGTTGATAAAACCAATTGGGTATGTCGATTTACAATGGTAATCGGTGATGGTGATAACGATGAACATATTGAAGAGGATAGTGAAAAATTATTGTCGTACGGTTCAGTTTGTTGATTAAAGTTATTGTTTACACAACAACTACTTCTATACTCTTTTAATTTTGTGCGTATATTGTATTGATTTAGATTTAGTATACTGTTTTGATTGCCAAAAATATTTGTTATCGGTGATTGACTCGGAAAAATGGAAGGACTTTGTGGTCCTGCTGAAGCACTTGTGTAAAAATTAACTTTGTTTGTTGATGAATTATTCGAGTAAAAATTGTTTTGATTAAATAATGTTGAGTTTGGATTGTAGATAAGAGACCGTCGGTTCGTACTTTAGATCAAAATTCTAGTCAAAGATTTATTAAATTATTTTCAAAAAAGAGTTACCTGTTTTTACGGGATAAACACGTCTGTCTCTAAAAAAAATTTAAAAATTTAATTTTATAAATTCTAGGACATTCTATGACCACAGTTTTTTGCAAAAATGTAACTTTCAGTCCCTTTCTAAAACTTTCCTAGGGGTTTATACCCGTTTTAACAAAGCACTATTCCGTTCTGAAGTCTAAGAACAAAATATAACTTTTAAAGAAAATGAAAACGAACCTCTAGAAAAGTTTTAGATAGGAACAGAAACGGAATATTACATTTTTGTTTTAAATTTAAACCGACTTTGGAAATGTAGAGCTGGAAACTTAACCTCAGAGTTCGTCACATGAAATTTAACGATTGGATCATGAGCCTTGAACTTTACCCCTCATAGATTATTAAAATGAGTCTATCTGAGTTCTAAAGATTGTTTCATTATTTTTTAACAGATGATTTCTAAAAAAACTTTTCTCAACTAACTTTCAAAACCTAGAAGGAATTGATCACTTTCCGATCGCATCGCAGGTTCTTCAAAATGTCCATTGAGAAATCAAGATTCTCAACTCTACAATGCCGAACTGAAACTCTGATTAGCAGCATGTTTAAATACAGTACCGGAAATTAACTTGTCACATGATATAATATGATATCATCTGATATCATTAAGAGAATTACAAACATTATGAATTGCCGACAAATACTGACGAAAACTGATATCATATGATATCATGTGACAAGTTAAGTTCCGGGACTGTACACCATTTTTAATAAGTCTATACGATAATTGTATAGATTATGAAACTAAACAACTTGCTCAATTAGGTTTAGTTCAGCTGATATTTAGACTCTAATCTTAATTTGTACTCGTTAATTATAATGTAAGTAATTAACATTAAATTATCATAGCTCTCAACCAACCCTTGAGTAACTTTTATTCAAGGGAGTCTAAAATGTAATGTTTTCAAAAGTATTCAAGTACTTAACGATTCATTAAACTTAACTTTTAACACGCTTAAATAGAAGCAACATCGGCTGAAATCAGCAAAAAAAGGAGCTTAATCAAACGTAAAATTCCGTAAATTCAGACATGTGTACCCAGTTATTTTCGGGTATTGGGTCGGTTTGAGTAACTCGAAAAAATTGGGTTTTAGGGTTCGGGTAGGGTATAGGTTACCCATAAATTTTGGGTTTTTGGGTATAGGTTGGATTGGGTCACCCATAAAAATAGAGTAGGTATACCTCAAAATTCAAATTATAAACCCTATTTTTATTGGTGACCCAATCCAACATATACCCAAAAACCCAAAATTTTTGGGTAACCTATACCCTACCCGAACCCTAAAACCCAATTTTTTCGAGTTACTCAAACCGACCCAATACCCGAAAATAACTGGGTACACATGTCTGCGTAAATTTCCGTTTCTGAAAAAAATTCCAGTTAATCGAGAAAAAAAAATGTACAAACCTTGTGATAATTCCATGGGTTCACAGAATTTTTTTTATTAAGAACGGAATCGCTTAGTGTACGATTAAGTATTGAATTAAATTTACTCTTTTTTATTTTAGTTGATGATTTTTTTTGTGAACTCGTAGTAGTAGCAGTAGCAGTGGTGGTGTTAGTAGTCAACAAATTCGAGCTACTATTTTGACTTTTGGAGAAAAATTTTGATGTCGATTTTTCCGAATTTGATTTGTTGAGCATTCTTTTGTTGTTCAAAAATTTTTTATTTTTGTTTTAATTTTGAGATTGATTAACAAATCATTTTAACTTTGTGTGTTTATGTGTGTGTGTGTTACTGCTGTTGAATGATTGCACTGATAAACAAAATCAATTCATTTGATTAAGATCTTAGAGAGAAACAATAACAAAAAAAAAATTAAGTGGAACAAAAAAAAATGCTTTTTTGTTTAAATTCCCTAATAGATTAATAAAAATAAAGGTTTTGATGAAAAAAAGCGTAAATTTTTTCAAATGGAATAAAACAATCCAACTGATTTAAGTTTGTCATATCCTTTAAAGCAATAACAACAAAACAAATGAGATCTTGTTACTTGAATTGGATTTGAAATTTAAAAAAAAATTGTTCAAAAAACTGTTTAAGTTGTTAATTTTCTAATGCATCTAGAGAGTTAATCTTTTTTTATTTTATGTCTTCTGTTTTTACTTCACTTTTGGTTGATTACTTTTTTTTTCATCATCATCATCATCATGGTGTCATGAAACAATCAAGATAAACTCAAAGCTCGTTCTCTCAATACTAATTTTTAGTTGTTGAGTTGTTTACTCATCTAATTGTTTTTTTTTTCGTACAAAAAAAAAATTAAAATTTCATAAATCCAATTGAAGTTTCAAAAAAAAACCTAAATTACTAATCAAATAAATAAATTTATTTGAAGAATAAAGTAAACTAAACTTGAACAAACAATTTTATGTTAATGGATCTCATTGACTCGTGATTCTGATCGATTTTACTTCACGTGAACAACAAAAAAAGTACAAAGCTTCTAAGGCTTAACAACTCTTGAACAAAAATAAAAAAAAAATTTTCAAAAGTTTCTTTATAAAAATTAAATCGAGAATTTTTAACTTAAATAAAAATTTACCTTGTCAATTGTATAACAACCTGAGTTCTACTGCACTGCTCTTGAAAAAATGCGTACCCCGTACCGTTCCAGCGTTCTAACCCTAAAATTTTAAAAATTTTGAACTTTTTTTGAAACTTTAATGGTATGGTACGGTGGTACAGTAGGGTTGGTATGCTAGAACGGTAGGGTACGGGGTACGCCTTTTTTCCAGGAGCAGTGCAGTAAATGAATCAAACTCTAAGAGACTTGCTAACTCGTCCAACTTTTCTCACAAATTTTTTTTTTTCCGGCCATCAAGTCAGAGTCAAGAAAGTTATCGTTAAAATTTTTTATCAAGAGACTCAAGTTTACAGTTAGTTATTAATTTAATTCGGATTAATATTGAATTTACACCTCTATATGGAATTTGAAATGAAATATTTTTAAGTCTTGAAGATTGATGCTGATCTCTTCAAAAAAGGACCCTTACAGGCCATATCACCTTTAAGTATTACGATATTTATTAAATCGCCGCTACGCTCTCAACTTGCTAAGGTTTTAACAATGTTACGTTACGGTAACAGAAACGCGACTGTCGCACCAACGCTTAAATTAAAGAATTGTATAAAATTCTTATAAATTCATATTTGAATGAAAAGACAAGGGCTTGGGAAATTTATTTCGTATTTTATTTGGAAATTGACGTAACGAACAACCTGAAGATGATTTTAAAAACACTTAAACAGCCTAAAAAAAAGCAACATAAAAATATTGAATTTTAGAAAACATGTTCAACAACGAATCTTAATTGCTATAATCATCAATTTTATTAAACAGTTAATTAATAAAATTGAACATACGGTTTTATTTATCACTTGAAATTTTTTTAAGGCCCTTAATTTTGTTTTATTAACTCATTTAAACCTGATGGATTTAGAAAATAATTTTGTTAAAATTAAAATTCACCACAAAAAAAAAAGAAATTTATTCTAAGAGTCAGTAAAATTATTCGAGAAAGAAGCCAGCATGACTAGAATCCCCAATAAAATAATTATTTTGTTTTGGACCCTTATTCTAAAACTTTTACTTTTATTAGATTTTAGAAATTCATTTTTAATAAAACAAACTCAAACTTGTTGGACTTATTCCACGATATTCAGTACAAGCTTTGTCTTGCGCAATTCAAATACAAAAGAAAAAACCTTTAAAAAAATAACGCCATATCCTGAAATTTAAAATTAAAAAATACGAAGAAAAAAAAAAGGGTCTAATATGATTAATTATTTAATTTTTTAGGGGTTATTAATTATCTTTCATAATTTTTTTTCGACTTCTATTTTTTTTGTTTTTGCGATATCTCCAGATTTGTAAGTTTAATGTAAATTATTTACCAAATGTTTGAATATTTTCGTAGTACGAACAGAAAATGGATAAGATAATAAAGTTTTTCTTATTTTTTAGATTAATCAAATTTTTTTTATTGAAAAAAGGGTTGTTAAAGTTCGATCCAAATTGCCTCAATCTAAAAACCGGATTTTAATAAAAAAACATCAATATTTTTTCGTTTACAGTTGTAATTGATTTGAAAATGTTCAGTAGCACTTGGACCACGTGCCAAATAGAGGAATAGCGAAAATAGCGGAATCCCTTTACTCAGAATTTTTGGTCATTAGAGCTATGGTGAAAAATTTGTTCACATAATTTTTTATTCAAGTAAAGACTTTATTTTTTTTCTTTGAATTATATGAACAATTTTCAAGTGTAAAATTATGAAAAAAAGTACCGTAATCCTTCATTTTTTGTACCATGGAGAAAAAATCTTCAGAATCTTTGTAACTTGTCAACACTTAGTTTCAACAAGACCACAATATGTTGTTACTTAGCAGATTTTTGATTTTTTAAAATAGAAAATTCAATTGCTTCAAACACATTGAAAATTTTTTGTCCATAGTACTGGTTTGGAGGAGGATAGCTCAGTTGGTACTGTCGTGGACGTCCATGCAGAAGGGCGAACGTTCAAATCCAAGTCGTGTCAAAAAAATTCAATTCGAGTTCCCAAATTATCCTCAGTTTTATGAGCATAACACAGCATTCCCCAGCTCCTGGTCGTCAAACATCAGCTTTATAAACTTTACTTTAACTTTACTTTGTTTTTTACTTCTCCAAATAGGAGGTCAATTATAATTAAATAAAATAAATAAATAGTACAAAAAATGAGGGATTACGGTATAATAAATGACACTTATTTTAAGTCTACCATTGAGTAAAAGTGTGGCGGTCGTCACACCATTTTAAAAAATACTTTGGCATTTTAAATATATAATACACTCTTCAGTAAGAGAATTAGGGATTAGGTGTCTTCGAAGATTAATAGGAACGTGTGTTCATGAATGTAAATTTATGAAAGTACAGGGGGTCCAAACCCCCTACACAGAATTTCGCCACACTATCCAAAAGTTCTGGCTACGCCACTGAAGTCTACGTTACCGCTATTTTGGCATCATCACGTTTTTTCAAATAAGGTTTCATTTCTTATCTTTTTTTTTTACATACCCAGTTAAGTCGTGGTAATACCAACACAGAGTTTCATTACACAATCCACTCAAAACCCCTTAGCAAGACTAACTGTGTAAGATATCTTTTTACAAAAATATCTAAAATGGGACACTCAAATAAAAGATGCGATGGGTAAATCAAATCGTAATATATTAATGAGATTTAATAGGTACAACGCAGAGCAACAAAGATGATTCCATAACTGCGTGACTTGGGTTAACTGATTTAATCTAACAAAGACAATGAACGTATGACTTGAACGTACTCCCGGAAGACGTTGTGAGCGCAAATAACATGAATAGTTTCATTAGAGTTATGCTTAGATATGTTCCAAGATGCAGTATAAACTACTATTACTCCTATTCTAACAAAAGATGATTCAAAAGAAAGTTTCTATCTTTTGAAAAGAACAAGCACAGCTTAAAACCAAAATTAATTAAAAAACTTAAAAATTCATTGAAAGATTGATGAAAATTAAAATAAAATGAGAAACACTGTTTATCTTAGTTGAAGTCATGTGTAAATTTCCTTTTTTTTTTAATTTTGCTTCATGATTTTTTTCTCTTTGGATTTGATCTCTGAACGATGTTGCACAAACAATAACCAAAATTGTTTGTTTAAATATTGCTTATTTTGTTCATTCTACTCTCGATTTCTCCATAGAATTTTTTTGTTTTATTTCCTAATTAAATTAAGATTCGTAAAAATAAAAACACAAAAAAACTTTTGAGAATTGAATCATAAAATTTTTTGATTTTATTATGAGAAATGAACCATTTTTTTTTATCTAATATTAAAAAGAACTTTGACTTACTCTAGATTTTGAAATTTAATTTAAATAAATTTAATAAATGCATGTGTTTTATCAATTTTGAATATTTAATCAAATGCTAAACAGCGATTAATTTGGATATCCTATTTACATTATTGAAATGATTTTTCTTCAGGCTGTTTCTAGGAAAATTCCAAAATTTTTCTGGTTATCCGTTAAACACAGATCCGGATTTCGAGTACCTAAAAGATGAATTTTGTTTACGGATTTTCGGAACTGACTTAAGGTGGTCAATAAAAAATTTGTTATCATGACGTAACTTTGATTAGCTTAAAATCGCTTGAGCAGCTTCATAAGAAGTTTGTGAAGAAGAAATTGAATCCATCTGATACCTAAAATTCGGACCTAAGAAGCTTTTATGTATAAAATTTGTATGAAAATTCAGTTGGATTTTTTTATATCCGAATCCGTATTTTAGTAGGCATGTAAAATCCGTAATATGAGTCCGTATTTTAGCCACCCGAAATCCGGAATTTAAGGATAACCAATCGACCTTTTTTAACAGATAAAAGTACCCTAATTTAACCTTGCTAAAATTTTACGTTAAGACATTAGCCTGTCTTCATAAATCTCATGAAGCATTCGGACAGAATTTGGTCACCCACAAGTTGCTGAATCAACGAAACAATCTCAAACAAACACTTGTGCGAACCATTATTACTATCTAAAGCACAAATTATCGCTTTTAAAAATCACATTAAAGAATTCAAAGAATCTATAGTATATTCTCTTGAAGAGCCAAACCTTTGTCAAACCATTTATTTTAGAAATTCGACTCGGACGTACCTTCAGTCAGAAGTTTTTCTTAATCTTGTAAGAAAGCGAGTGACTTTATGAATAAAATTGAGATA
This sequence comes from Brachionus rubens, assembly GCA_022207745.1. Taxonomy (NCBI): domain Eukaryota; kingdom Metazoa; phylum Rotifera; class Eurotatoria; order Ploima; family Brachionidae; genus Brachionus; species Brachionus rubens. Next base: position 1,741,812 of record JAJVHD010000011.1, on the reverse strand, counting down.
AAACTTCTGACAGTAGTTAAATTATTCCTTTATTTGTAAATACTTTCGACTCTAGGATTAAAATAAATAACACTTTAAGTCTCATTAGAAAAAAAAATAAAAATAAAGTATCAATTTTAGGTCTTCACAAGGTTTAACAAATTTAAGCAGACATAATTTAAACGCATTAAAAACCAATTTAAATTCACAAACTGATTGTTCTATATTTAAGAGATTCTCTCTAAAAAAAAAAGTTTTTTAATTATATTTTTTAAACGTTTTTATTTGTGTTATTATTAGATAATTATAAAAATAGTCGTAATTACATGAAATATTACATTGTTAATTTCAGGAAAAATAAATAAAATGAAAACAAAAATTGAATTTTCTTTTTTTTTTGTTTTCTCGCTGAGTGACTGATGCAATTAAATTATTTTCTCAGCAATAAACTTTTCTTAAATATTCTATTTGAACCAGGTCTTATTAAAAGAATTAATTTTTCAATTTAGTTTCATAAAGGATACTCAAAAAGTCACCATTTTCTTTATACCAAAAGAAAGTTCTAAATGGGACCCCTAAAATGGGATGGTTTTTTTCAATTTGGATGCTTACACAAAGAATACAAAATCGCCGAAAATTGAAATTGAGAATGGCAAATGATCCATAGGTTTGGCTTTTTAAGCTTTAAGATCTCGCCTTCAAACTATTTATTTCTTTTTGCAAACATGAAATCTTAATAGTTTCGTTATTACACATTGATAAATATTGTTTAATCAACAGTCTCGAGCAATTCACTAGGATATATCTACAGTACATGCTTGAATTTATCCTATCATATATTTGTCACTATTCAGATTTATCCTTAGAATTTTGGAAATTCTGTATTTCTCCCGTTTATCTTTAAGAACGAATAAGGGTGATAAGATCGAGTCTAGACTGTCTAAACTACATTCAAAAATGTACAGTCATACTCGGTTGCTTTCTTATTTACCTAAGCATTGTTAAAGGTTAAAGTGACCATATATAAATTGACACCCGCAATGTTTTTTTGTTGAATATTTAAAAAATTAAGCATATTTAAAAAGTGCTTTATGTCCAATGGGCGTAATGGAAACCACTCGAGGGACTTTTTTCACAATTTTGCTTACTCTTTCTAAACACTACAGAACATACTGGATTATCCATGATTAGAAACATTTTGCCATAAATCACTTGTAATTTAATTTTATGCGACATCTTTAGCTCTGCCGTTTTAAAAATCCTTAGTTAAAATATCTTGATATTACTGAAACATACCGTAATTAAATCGCAATTAAATGTGATAATGTCGAATATTTTACTTTTATTCTTATTGTACAATGATAGTCAACATTTCAGAGATTCTACAGTAAAAGATCCTACAATATTTGTGAATAAAACCAAAAGCTCTTTCAACAAAATAAAATTACGGTTCAAATAATACCTAAGGGGTTAAAACATGATTTGACATTCTACATAAATGATTCTGGTTAATGGTTTAATATGTCATTAAGTTTTTCTTTACATCAAAAGTCACATCATTTTAGAATGACAAAGGGTTTTTGGTAATTTGCGGGATTTTACGGTAATTAAATACATTTAGGTTTTAAAGAAAACAATAGGCAAAATATTTAAGTGGGTTTATTTCATTCAAACAACTAGCTATTTTCATGAATTACCTTAAATTGGTTTAAAAATAAAAACTAATAAAATTGACCGAGTTTAATTTTATTCTTTTATTTGAGGTAAATCAAACTAGCAAAAGAGAAAGAAAAATACTCCATTCGAGAGAGAGAGAGTGTATCCTGCAGATAGTTGAAATCACTTTAAAATTAAATGACCTAATTGTTTATTTATCGTTTAAATGGGTAATCAATTCAAAATTAAAAAAATCGAAATTAAAACTTTTCTTTTGTGTGTGTGTGTATATGTGTGAGTCTGTGTGTTTATTTTGTTTTAATTTTTTATGTAAAAAAGATTAATAAAATTCAAATTAAGTAAAAAAAAAGGAATTTTTGTTTTAATTTCTCTATAAAATTTTTTTTATTCGAAAGAGATCAATTACAATTGTATTCATTTAAATATGGGAATATCATACACAGATATTCAATTGTGATCGACACACATTAATATATGACAATTATACACATTTTAACACATAAAAAAATGGAAGAAGTATCGTCATTGCATCGCTAAATGTTGCCTTAAAAGAGTAAGGCCAACAATTAATTTTCAATATTAGGTTTCCGGGTCTTGCAGAATATGTGATCAAGTGATTACCAAATTTCACACAAGATGTGATCATTCACGTGATTAAAAAGTCTGATCACAGGAATAGGTTGTTTGAACCGAAAACAGTAATTCAGTCACAGTTAATGATAAAGGTTGTGATTCGAAAGATAATGAACTTGATTATATTGTAGTCTCTCCTCGGGCTAATCTCATTGAGCCTATTAGTTCTAAACAAAGGAGCATTCAAATCAGTTAAAAATCTGTCCATTAGGCCTTTTCTATACCGGAACCATCTCAAGAAGTTAAAACTGAGGAAAAATAAACGAGGTGCCAAACTACAGATTGCAAATAAAAATTGATTGGCTAAACAAATTTTATAATGATCAAATCTTGTCTGATCAGAGATTTGGTGATTAGTGTTGATCACATATTTCACAAGACGAGTTGATAAAGGCAAGATGCAAATCTAATATGTGTAAATCATTTTTTTTATTTGTGATGATCATACTCGATCATGTGTGTATATTATGTATCCCTATAAAAAAATAATATGTGTTAATTTTGTATCAGAACATGATATATATCTTGACAATAACACCCGAGTATTAGCTAAACATTTGAAAGACATGAATGTTAGATTTAAAATAAATAAAGACAAAAGTTATAAAAAAAACAAAATTGGAAAATGTTCTTTCATTTCATTCATATTCCATTCACTTGTTGATTTTGTGTAATATCTTCTTTTAATTGATTGTCTTGTGATTTTTTTGTTTTTGATTTTAACATTTTTTTTTAATTTGAAAAAATTTATTTGATTGTTAAATTACCCGATTGAGATGGCACTAGTGTTTCATTTGATGATTCACTGCTTATTAAATTGTCTACATCAAAAAGTAATTGTTTAAATTTTTCAAACATCTTTAAAACAAAAAAAGTGTTTAAGTTTGAGAATTTTTGAATGAATGAAATTTTTGAATTACTTCAAGGAGCCATTGACTATCTGCTAAACAATAGTTCAATAAATCAGTATTCGAATTATTTTCATCAGTTTGATTTGAATTTAAACTATTTGAACTATTGAGTTGTAGCTTTATTGATTCTATCTATAACAAAAAACAAAAATTCAAAAATAATTTATCACCATTGACACTACTCTAAAATTCGAGCCCTTATCTACTTTGATAATCAAAATAAATGACCAGCAATATTAGAAAAATCTTGAAAAAAAAACTGCAACTAAGATTAATACTTGAAAGGACTTATTCTTGTCTAGTTTTGCTTTGAAAAAATTCTCCTCTAAACCCGCAGCATTAAAATAAAAAAACTAAAAATGGGCGTTAACATGTCTATTTTTCAAAATTTATAACCCAAAATATTCCCTTAAGAGTCGTATTTTAAACTTTTGCCCTTTTGGAGACTATTAGTAAAACGCCAAATTTTTTTTTTCCGAAAAAAGTTCTTCTTTTAAAATCTTGTAAAATCACCCAAAAGTACGCTTTCAGAAAAAACTTTTTTTAGTTATTCTACATTTAAATGTCGAAGAAATTTTTGAAAAAAATCATCTAAATCGATCAGATCACTTCCTTTCGTGTAGAAAATCGCCTAAATTTTCTGATTTTTAAGATAAAAGTCGACTGTTAAGATTCCCCTCATCGCCACGAAAGCATTGAATGATTTGTTGATTTTTGTATTCAATTGTTTTCAGGAGAACCCGATATTGTCCCTAAACACGGACTCAAATAACGGATTTCAAATAAATTCAAACTGAAAATCATATTTTCATTGCAAATATTTCAAATAAAAGCTTTTTATGTCCGAATTTGATTATGTTTTTTTGATCCGTTTTCACTTTGCAGGAAAAATTTGAAAAATTCCGAATCCGTGTTTTAGGGATATCTCGTACTGTACCGTACCATACCAAACCGTATCGTACCATCGTACCAAACCGTACCGTACCATCGTACCGTTTTTTGAAATTTTGAAATTTTATTTTCCGGTACGGTACGGTTGGATGGTACGATGATACGGTACGGTTTGTTACGATGGTACGGTACGCGTTTTTTTCAGGAGCCGTGCAGTTTTTAAAAATATTAAAATCGTCAAAATTTTGAAGCTCCAACTTAAAATCTGAGAAATCAGGATGTGTCTTACAAAATAAAAACAGTCTGCTGTCCCTAAAATCCGGACACGGACGGACTGGGAATTTTGACTCCTAAACTACGGACCCGGACCAAAAAAAAATAAAAAATAAAATACAGACGCGCACTAGTCTAAAATCTTCTAAAGTACGGACACGTATCCTTGGACAATGTTTTTAAATTTTAAATTACATTCATAATGTTCTTTTGGGCTTTAAATTGCTTAATTTAGTTATACATTTTACTTAGCTATAAATTGAAAAATATGAACGGCCAGAAAGGTTTGTATTGTTTTTGATGAGCTTTAAGACGGTGGGTCGATCTTGAAAACCAAGGAAAAGAATCAAAAAATTACCTTTATAGGCATTTTTTGGGATAATAATACAATTTTTTTGTAATTTATGATCTCTGCTATCGTTTTCATTGTCAATTCTTATATTATATCTTTTCAATCATTAGCTATTAGCTTTAAAGGATATCAAACTTTTGATGGATGGTTAATATGTAGATCCGAGTACTCAGAGAAGATGATCTTTGACAAGCTAATCCTGGATATTCTTCTGTAATTTTGGTTGTAGAATCTGCCTATCAAGTTCGTTTTTCAAAAAAAACTTGAAAACTCGATTTTGGGGATCTAAGAGTCCGATGAAATTTATTTCTTGTTAAACTTGAGCGCGTGTTTTAGTGTGGACAGCTCCTAAAAAATTTTCTTTCTGGATTTTCGTAGGTGTAGATTACACATTACCAAAACCTTATGAATGCCTATAATTATCCAAAACCCTTGCTGGAACTAAACCAGACCTTTTTGGAAAACAATAAAAAAAAACTTACTTTTTGTGAGCATATTTCGAGATAGGCCATTTTAAAATGTTTAAGCGAATGTAACGAATTGACAAAATTACATATTTTAGTACATACTAAAAATTGTTTATCATTAACACCACTACCAGCCAATGGTACCAATGTATCTGAATCGTATAAATTACCACTAAATTGTACCAAATAATTAACATTTATGAAACTATCATCAAAATTTGGCGTTATATTTGTAAAATCATAAAAATAATTAAGGGCTTCACATTTTTTTAATTTTTGAATTTTAACATTATCAAAGGCTACTTTTTGTATGAGCAATTTTGGTTTATGCTCCAACAAATATTTAAAATCTTCTTTTAAATCAACTAAATTTTTACCATCACCAAAACATGTTTTCAATTTTGAATTAAAATTAATTATAAAATTATTCATACAATTGAACAAGAGATTATACTTTTCGTTTAAAATAGTCTCGATGAATTCAATCGATGGCTTAAAATACTCATCTTGAATTTCTTTTATTTTGAGAAGAAATTCTCCGTTTAAATATTGACTTGACATAACTTGAACAAAAACGTCAAATGCCGATTTTAAATCGTCGTACGTAACAACAACAACATTTGAATTCGTTTGTTCATTAGGAGTATTTTGTACAGCGATTTGAGAATTTTGAGCAACTTGTGTTTGATTATTTGGCATTAGTTCGGCAGCTACTTTAGGGTTATTTTTTGGTTCGTACTCTGGTATAACCCCAACAACTATGTTATTATTCTCTGTTTTACCTTTTTCTTCGACTTTGACTAACAAAAACTCAGATTTATTAGCAGTGTATTGTGCTAAGACATCAGCTGATTGATGACATCGTTCGCCCGTTGATAACAAAACAGGCTCGTATTTTTGTAAATATTGTTCGTCTAAGACACACCAAATGTCATAATTATCAAAATCACCGCTAAACGTCGGTCTATGTATAAGAAATTCTCCTTGCGTAAAAGTAATATTTTCACCAATTTCATTTTCTTTGACTAAAGTAGGTTGAGCTTGATTATAATTATTTACATTAGAAATTATTTCTTGTGGCACTTCAATTTTATTTTGTTTATTTTTCATATCATCATCATCATCATCGATTATAGTTATTTCATCGTGTAAAGATTTAGCTTTATTCATCTCTAAATCATTTTGAGCAAGTTCTTTTTGTAATATTTTATGATTTTCTTGATTCATTTGATTACTTTTGTAAGTATGATCGTTTAATGTTGAATTTTGGGTTGTTTTCGAATCGTTTATATCATTAATCTTAACTTGTTTAGGGCTCTCAGCTTTTTCAACAGACTTTGGTTTAGATTGACTAGTACTCGGATAAGCTGGTATACTTTTAAATAAAGCCGGATTTATGCGAACACCTTGATTATCATAATGATCTTTATAACTATTTCTATATTCATAATTGTTTAATGGAAGTAAATTTTCTCTACGACTAGAATTGTAATAATTTTCTTTATCATTATTCGATGTTGTAACTGGAACAGTGTTATTAAAAACACTTGTATTTCCGTTTGTAACAACAACGGGCGGATTTGGTATACTGGAAGCAATTGTCGTGGTTGTCGCTGGGTTCGAAGTATTTACATTCTGTGTAGTTAATTTTGGATTATTGAGATAAAAATTATAATAAATATTATCTTTTGGTTTTTTATTAGCGTGTTCGTTAGTATTTATTTCAAGAGTTGGCTGTTTTTCACCGGCTAAGAATCTTAAGAAAGCATCTTGATAGCTCATTCGCTTATTTGAATCAAATTTATATTCAAAATGCTTTCGTTTAGGAGGTGGTGCAGTCACACGTTGAATCGATTCTTCGGCTAATAAGTGATGATTTTGAGATACTGGTTGTTGAATTTGAGTCTTATTTTGAACTGTTGGTTGTTGATGGTTGTGATTATTGCTCTGAGTCGTCGGTTGATTGGTGACTGTTTGCTGTTGTTGATTTTGAAATAAAGAAGGGTCCTGAAGGATCGCATTAATATCAACGTCTTTATCAACTATCAAATATTGGATGGTATTTGTATTATTATTAGTCGAATTTGTATAATTCGATGATGATGATACCGAATTATTCGATGTGTTGAGAATATAAATTTGTTTGCTATCTCCAAATTGTTCTTGTAATTGAAGAATTAATTCGTCAGAGACGACAGTTGAATTCGAGTTAATGATTAAGGCATCAGTTGTGGTCGTTTGTGCTTGGGGTTGTATTTGTATAGTATTTGCTGACGGTGTAATCATTACATTTTTGTTAAATTGATTCATTGCTAAAGAGACTCATCAAGTTTAGTTTGGTCAGAGTGAATGGTTATTAATCTATAGATAAATTGGGTTTCAAGTAAGCGTGTACTAGAAATAACGAAAATAAAATTTTTGAAAAAAAAAAAAGGTGAACAAAAATAAACTCAATCATAATTAACACAAAAAAAAATTTTTAAAAAAAATTTTATGTTTCTGATCGAAAATTTTGTGCACTAAGTTTTACAAAAAAGTTGAAAGAATTTCTTTTTTGGTTTTTTGCAAATTGCAAATTTTTTGTTGTTTTACATGTTGTTGTTTATTTGACATGAATGTTCATGCACCCCTCTTGTTTTCTCTCATCATCTAGTACTCTTGTTTGAAAATTGTAGAATTTCAAAAAAATAAAAATAAAAAAAATATTAAATTCAATTTTTATTTGAGAACGACTAAATTTTCGATTGAAATTTAAAACCAATTATTTAAAGACGTTTTTGAATCAAAGCAATTCAAATGGATATCACCCAAATTCCATACAATGCTGAAAATGTCGAAAAAGTATTATTTTTTCTTTAAATTTAGATTAAGTTGACCTAATTTTTAACCAATTTGGTACATACTTTTGATAAAGATTCAATTTAAAATGAAACAGAGTTTAATGTATCTAGATATCAAGATCCATAATGCTTTTACAGTTCTAATTTTTGATACAAGAAAGGCTTAATTGGTTAAAAAAGGGTTTCTGGTTGATATCTTTAATAAATAATTCAATAGAAATATATTCCCTCATCGCCAGTGTTCTCGCCTTTCTCTTTATTTCAAAAGAAAAAATCTGATCGAAATTACCGAAATGGCGTTAATTGATGAAGACTGTTTTAGGGCATTTCTTGGATTTTCTGTTCGATAGGGTTTCTATTAAAAATATTTTTTGGTCACTTTCGTTAAACGAATTTGAAAACCAATTAACGACATTAATATTCAGAAATTATGTAATTAGGTCTCCAGACTTTACTTTGTTTTTGCAAAATGAAGGAGGTGTTTTTTATTGCATAAAATTCAAAACTTCCGTGACATCTGAATTTGGCAATTTTTATATTGTAGCTGTAATCTACGACCGTTAAAACTTCAGGTCATTTGCCATGAGGAAATATCAAAAATTATACCTTTTCCCTTTCCTTTTAAATTTGAAAAATAAATGTTATAAGGATCAAAAAATTCTGGCAAAAAATTTTAAGATTCATCATCACCATACACGACAAAAAATTCAAAATTAAATTCAAAAAAAATACTGCACGGCTCCTAAAAAAGCGTACCACTGTACCGTACCGTACCATACCATCCAACCGTAACGTACCACTTAACTGTATCACTGTACCGTTTTTTGAAATTTTAACTAAAAATGAAGGACCTGAATTTTTTTTTAAAATTTTATCCTTCGGTACGGCTTGTTGGACTGGTACGGAAAGATGGTACGTTACGGTACGCCTTTTTCAGGAGCCCTGAAGTAAAAAAAAAAGAATTTCCTTGATTTAAAGAGAATCATAAAAATTTAGGTGTCGATGGTACGTGAGACCAGGTGGGTTTTGACTGAAAAAATTTAATTCAGGAAATGGACCGTCAACTAGAGTTTTCTCCGATCAATTTTAGACGAAAATACAAAATTCAGTAGTCGCAGAAGTTTTGAATTAAACGCACTTCATTTGCCTTGGAATTTTGATCTAATGCAGTTTGTTGTCAATAGCCTGATAGAGATAAAGCCTTGTTAAGAAAAGCTAAAAGTCAATTTTTTTTTATTTTCAAAGGTCGTAAATGAATTTTATGCATCAAGTCAAGTTACAAATGAATTTAAACCCCAACTCGATCAATGGTTAAAACAAGCACAAAATTCCCAAGAAGCGTGGGTATTCGGTTGGGAATTAATCGATATGAACAAATCAATTAATTGTCAATTTTATGGCGCAAGTTGTTTGTACAATAAAGTATCAAAACATTTTAACGATGTACCAGCTGACCAATACGATAATCTAAAAAATAAATTATTAGAAAAACTACTTTTATACGCTACAACTCTATTGGATAATAAACATCAACAAATACGTTTGATTCAACGTAAACTAAACTCAGCTCTTGCTAAATTAGCTCTTTATTTAATACAAGATCAATGGCAAAATTGTATACAAGACATTATAGTCACAATACCAAAATGTGTAAATGAACCCGAAAAACATGAAGAACAACGTAATCAATTGATTCTCATTGTCATTGATTTGCTTACTCTATTTCCTGAAGAATACTCAACGTTAAACAATCTCAACAAACTTAAACGGACTCAAATAAACGCTCAATTGAAAAAAAATTTCTTTATAATTCGAGATTATTTGCTCGAATTGTTTAATAGTTTTAATAGTCTACCTCCAAATATACTACTCTCAACCTCTTCACTTTATTTTAATATGATTGAAAATTCGATCAAATGTTTGACCAGTTGGATTGAATTTGGTATTCAAATGAACGAAATTCAACAATTTATTGATTATTTATTCGTATACATCTATAATGATAGTTTATTTGATCAATCGGCCGAGTGCTTAACAAGTTTGTTTAGCTCAGAAGACAATCTTAAGTGAGTTTTTTTATTATTACTCTAGTTATTAATCCGATTAATGTATTCTTCATTAACAACTAATGTAGAGTAAAAAAATATAGTTTGAACCATTGCTTGATGCCCGATTACATCAAGATAGGTTTTTTCAAATTAATGCTTCTGAGTATGCTCGTTTTTAAAGAGTATTCGCAAAACCATTTAGGAGTAGTAGGGGTAAATTTAATTGCTACAAGTTGGAATTGATTTTTTCCAGACCATAAAACTAAAGATATATTTGCTTGAATGTACCGTTAGACTCTAAGCGGTTTCAAAACTTTTCGTGCGCTGTGCACAAATAAATGATAAAATTTTTAGCTCTGGATTTAATAAACTCTAGGGGCTTCTTGGCTTGAATATATAGACTCATAAGATCCCTTCTCATTTATCGGATCTTAACATAAATCATCTATTTTTTTCCGTAATTGCTTATTTAATTTTGACATATTTCTAGCCGTGTACCAATAGACTTGAAGAATTCGTTAGATATAAAAAGTTCATTTGCTCAATCACTCAAATGATATATTTTGTCTGATGCTATCTTTCTCTGATGGGTCGACAAATTATACACTCGTCGATACACTATAAAGATTGTGATACACTCATAATAGCTTTCAATTATACTCTTATTCTTTTTTTGTTGATTAACGTGAATTTTTTTTGATTAGATGAACTTCACAATCCATTCATTTGGTTAGGATCTATTTTTCCTGATTCCATTGGCCTTCAATCTTATTTTTAGTTCAATGAGGATAATTGAGTGACTGTAATACTGCACTTCCACCGAATTAGTGGCTTGCCGTACCCGTACCGTACTAAAAAATCGCAAAATCATGCATTAAAAATTTAGAGTATTTTTAGTACGGGTACAGTACGTTTCGAGTACGGGTACGCCATTAATTCGGTGGGAGTTCAGTATGTTTAAAAATGTTTAGCACTTTAAAATTTGTATACGATGACCATCTGTCTGATATTATGGATATTCAATAAAATCATCATCATCTTTAATAGAGATTTTGATTTACGGCCTTGGACTTGGAATATTATAAACCTCTCATTTCACCTCTTTCAATCATCCCAAACATCCAAATCTGACGAATCTGAGATATTTGATTTTAGCAACCAAAATAAATTTCAACAAACTTGTCACCAAGTTTTATTTTCATGCTATTCAAGTTGATGCTACATAAATGTCAATGTCTTAAACATTGAATAATAAGAGTTTTTGAAAATGTTGTGATATTTATGACAATTGGAATTACAACAATTCCATGTTATTAAAAAATTTACATTTTATTTGTCATTTTCATTAAAGAACCACATAGATAACGAAGCTATGAAAAATCTACCATACCTTGAAGTTTTAGAATCCATTCATTTATACAGTACATTTCTGAAATAAGTTGACATGTTTCGGAGCATTGCTTAAGACGCTCAGGTGCATTGCTTAGGCAAAGTTTCTGGGCTGCCTAGGACGCTCCGGCGCATTGCTTAAGCACGCAAAAGAAATATTTTCAATGCGCAAGCGCATGCTCTTGCGCACGATAATTTATTTTAATACAATTTTTTCCTGCGCTTATGCGCAATAAATATTTTGCTTCGAAACTTTGCTTAAGCGCATTGCTCCTGCGCGTCTTAGGCATGGCTTCGGAGCATGCTGCGCATTGCTTAGGCAGAGTGTCAACTTATTTCAGAAATGTACTGTACTAGTCAAACCAATTTTTACACAAAATGTCTCATCGAAAGTTCACGAACCGTCAAAGAAATTTTATTCCATTTTTTTTTTATAATTTCAAGGTATACAAACTCAATATTTAAGTATATGCCAAAAATTCTTGAACTTCAAAATCTTTTGACCAAATATATTGAAGAAAAAGATAATGTAAGCATTTATTACTCAAACTCCATTCAAAATTAAAACATTAAAAAAATTAAATTCTTAAGGATGGTTGTGTCGTATTGACAAAATTAATATTAGCTTTTGGAGAGAATCAATTGAATATTATTTTTGAGGGTTTCCTATCACCAAACGACCAAATCAAACAAATTTTATTTCAATTTATGAATTTAATAATGGTAATTTTAGAACATTAATACCGTAAATCCTCGTTCAATGTTACATGTAACTAAACCTGAAACTCGGTTTTTATTCTTTTTTCTGATTGGCTAATTTTTTTTTAACCAATCAGAAAAAAGAATAAAAACCGAGTTTCAGGTTTAGTTACATGTAACATTGAACGAGGATTTACGGTATATTTCCTTAAAATACTTAATCACTTTGAAATAGAATTTAACATCAATGCCTGGTAACTTTCCAGTCGACGAAGAAAGTTCAGATCTCACTTTTGTCTTCTGGTATTCACTTCAAGTAATTTCTTTAAGACCCAAAATATTCTTACTCTCGATGCTAATGATTTCAATAAGGACACTCTTTTGGGAATTGAACAAGGCTCGAATGAACTTCAAGGGTTATTCAGACCTTTTTTTGTAAATTTACTCGAAGTTTTTATAATTAAACTTCAACTTCCACTTAATTACGACGAATGGACAGATGAAGAAAAAGAACGTTTAAGATGCTATAGAATCGATATTGGCGATACTATGGTCTACATGATTTCATTAATCGGTGAAATAATGCTTGAGTTTATAGTCAAACGACTAGTACAATGTTTAGAAACTGATCCAGATAATTGGAAAATACAAGAAGCATTAATTTACATGTTACAATCAGTTGTTAGTGAATTAAATGAATCATGTAGCCCTGACTTTAGTTATACAAACGATGTTTATTTAATAAGTTTAGTTGATCTTTTACCAAAAATTAAGTACACAAACAAGCACATTTTATCAACGACACTTTTGGCTGTTGGAAGTTTGGGAAGTTGGTTGGAAAGAAATCTACAAGTCTTACCAAACGCTATTTCACTTTGTTTACTTGGTCTTAAAACAGAAGCAGTTACTCAGTCAGCTAGTTTTGCTCTTAAAGACATCATTAATGACTGTGATTTGTCTTCTTATGCCGATCAAATTATTGCAACTTGTCAAGTAAGATTCCTCAATCTCTGACTACAATAATCTTTGACTAAAATAAATTTTAATTCTCTTGTCAGGAAGCTTTGAAATCAGGATCAGTGGCTCAAAACTATGAGAACCGTTTGATGTCAATCATAGGCATGTGCTTATCAGATTTATTAAGCGTTGAATACCAAAGGTCAATAACATGGTTGCAAAACATAGTCGAACCTTATGTTATAAAATTATCCGAATTAGCTCAATTAAAACAAACCGATAAGACGACTCAGTCGATGACTAGTCATATATTGAATCTTCTCTCTCAACTAATGTCATCATTAATACAACGTCAACAAAATCATAATAGCACAGATATAATGACAGCTAATGATTCAACAGTTTCATCAGTAAATACATCGTTTCAAATCGGTATGGGTCCAGGTAATGTTGGTGTAAATTCGGTAAATGATGAAAGAGCAATTGTAAATTCGTTATTAATTAAATTAATTCCAATTTATAAACAAATTATAAGTCGTAATCTTCCAAGTGATCTTGTTGTTATTGACAAACTTTTTGAGAGTATTTCGGTTACATTGTCATCGAACATAGCTAGTAGTAATCCTCAACCGGAAAATGAAATAACCGAAGCTATTCTAAATGAACTAATTCAAATGTTTTATATGTTAAATGAGAATTCATGGAGAAAATATGCGTATGAAGTTTGCAGACAAATTTTGATTATATGGTGGAAGAATGACAAGTATAAACCAAATTTAGAGAATTTGTTTCTTTATTGCTATCAAAATGCAATGAAGTTAATGTCTAAAGGTTTTACTTAAGAATATTCAAAAATTATGTTTTTCTAATTTTTTTTTGTGTTTTTAAAAGATATGACCTGGTTTCATGAACACACGGATGTTGTTGAGCAATATTCTACTTGCTTAGCAAAAGTAATCAATCATTTCGACCAAGTCTTGGTTCTTGATTTTTATATTTTTTTAATTTTAGCTTTTAAAATCAAAATATTATGATCTTTTTGAAAAACTCAATCAAGAATCTTTGGTCTATTTGCTCAAATTTGGTAAGTCGGACTTTTAAAAATAGCCGAGTGCAATAATTCAAAGACACTCTCCATTTTTTCTATTACTTGTAACGTTCATTAAATTAAAAACTTCCATGCTATCTTTTTGCATCCAAATCTAAATGTGCTTTATAAAGATATCCTGGTACACATGATTGGAAAAAAATATAATTGATTTTTAGATATGGCCTGAAAGCAAAAAAGCTTCCATTGACTCCTGAAAAAAATCTGAAAAATGAAATTTCAATCACATTTCTTCCTAGCGGAGCCGATATATCCTTTTTTGCGTCGGCTTAAATAAGAGCCGATCCTGTACAAATCTCAGGAATTAATTTTTTTATTTTATTTTTCATTGTTGTATACATGAGGACGAAAAAAGTCAAAAACAAAAAAGAAGTGGAATCTTCCACTATATCACTTAAAATTCTTGTGTTGGTGTGGTGTAGTGGATAGCGTGTTCGACTCTCATTCAAAACATCTAGGGTTCGATCGCGTGTGAATCTATATAGCGAGTGCAGTCATTTCTTAACACGCTATGCTCGACTCGGGTCGAGTATAAAGGTGTGTAGTTGCACCTACAGTGTCTGGCAATGCGTTTTGAGTATACCCTTACACCTCGATTAAGTCGCTACATTTGTAGAGGTTTTAGATGAGAATAAATGAACTAACTAACTTACTCCGGATAGGTTCTCCTTCTAGTAAGTAAGTCGACTTAAGCCTTTAAAAAAAAATTCTGAATCTTCGTATAGAAAAACTCAAGTAAACATGTACAGTGCGACCTCGATTTTGTGAAGTGTCTGAGTAAATTCAAAAAATTTCACAAATTCAAACCAGAAATACATTAAAAGTATTAGGAGCGTCCCTCTTTTTTATTTCACAAAATAACGGTTTCACAAAATAGAGGGTAACAAAATCGACGTTACACTGTATAATTATTTATTAAATTTTTCCCTTAAATATTTAAAAAAAAAAGACTTTTTTGCACCGTCCAAAACCGATTTTCAAAAATATTCACGAGGATTCAGAATTTTAATTCAAAAAGTGGAAAATTCTACTTCTTTTTCGTTTTTGATTTTTATGAATTTTTTCGTCCTCTAGAAAAAAAAATGTAGGACAACTAAAAAGAATAACATTCAAATTTTTCTTCAGCATCGATTTTATGATCGCTATGAGTGTTTTAGTTTAAAATATTTTTTTGATTTAAATTGTACGGATGACTTGTGTCCAACCATTCCTTCATCTAATGAATTTCAAATTTAATTATGCGTTCAAAATTATGGCCGATTTCATATCTTGATTTCCGCCTTTTTAGTCTATATAACTCTCAGTCGTTTTGGTCAAAATCTTTCGAAATTTTTTCACTTCGGTTGGTAAGAAACGCCTTTTGGTCTTTTGGTACTAGACTTCATGGTCTTTGCTCTAAACTGATGAATTTTAAATCTTTTACATAAATCTTTTTTTCCTCTTTAATTATAATTTTTGATTATTTTAAGCACAACTTGGTCTTCAACTTCCTGAACAATACACTCTGAGAGCAGTAGCAACATTTTTGGTAGCCTTTTTTTTAAAATCTTAAATTTTAAAAGTATTGACTTAATTTTAATAATTAAAGGAAGAATTTATAAAATTTAGCAAAATTAGAACAAATCTAATGGAATTTATGGAACATAATTCGCTTAGTCTTATTCACATTGTCATAATTGTAAATTTTCTTTTTTAAAAATTTCAACTTAAATTTACTTGTTCAATTGATATTTGAAAGGGAATAAGCGGAGCTCTACCTCGTCATTTAGTTGACATTTTGTCTGGAATATTGTACGCTTTTGTAAAAGAATATCCTCAGCTAACGAATAGCATTTTGCATCAAATTTTGATTAAAAATGAATTTCAACCCTATTCAATTGGTCAACAACAACAAGCAAACGCTGAAAATCAAGCAAACATTCCAAATCTCCAATTGACCAAAGAACAAAAACAGGGTTTCGTCAAGTCAGTACTTAGGTATGAATCAAGAAAAGTCAAAATATATTTTTTTATTTCTAAATTTTTTTGTTATGTTTAAGTGAATCAAGTAATAAAAGAAAGTTTAAAGAAATAATAAATGAATTTAGTTTGACATGCCGTGGTTTAATTAATACTCAATATGGCAAAGAAACAAGCACAAAGTACTAGAATACACAATGTGAAATAAGAAAACTCTAAAGAAGAGTATAAAAATCTAAGAATGTTAATAATATTTATAAAATTTAAAACTTGTATCGAATAAATCAAAAAAATGTATTGAATTTTAACAGAAAAAAATCAAAAAATATAATTTTCTTCAAAATTACTAAAGTAAACTAGTATATTTTTGTAACCTCTCCATATTTTTTTTTATAAAAACTAAATTAATTATATTTTTTTCATTGAATAAAATTGAAAAATTAACTTACCTTAGATTGGACCTTTTTTATTTTTATAGACCATACTAATCTAGTTACCCTTTTACTAGATTATATAGATCCGGATCCACGTGCTGATAACCGATTTCAGCTCTTTGCTTTATTAGAATCTTGGGTAGCGACGAAATTAAAAAATGCTTAAGAAACCTGAAAGCTACTTTATTGACCATAGAGGCACAGTTTTTTATCTGGAAATATTATAACAAATCACAAAATGACTTGTCGGTCTTGCCATAAGAATTAAATTTAATTAGCAAATTGTTACAAGTTGTAGCATTTTGCCGAATGAATTTATCTAGAAAAAAAGTTGAAATTCAGCTGAATTGAAAAAAACTTCACTGCCCCTAAAAAGTGTTTAAAAAATCTACGTCGTTTAAGACCAAACTCAATCGTTCCAGAGTTTGTTAAAAGCCTTGTCTAAACTCTAATACTGCACGGCTCCTGAAAAAAGGAGTACCCAGTACCGTACCATCTTACCGTACCGGAAAATAAAATTTAAGCGATACCGTACGGTATGGTGCGATGGTACGATACGCTTCGGTACGGTACGGGGTACGTCTTTTTTTCAGGAGCCGTGAAGTATAATACCGCTATGGGTGCACTTAGAGCTTTCTGGGATATGTGACGAATCATAAGCTTCCTTCTTATTTCTTCAGTAAACTAAAGATTTACCAGCAACTTCAAAATTTTCCACTTAAACTTATCTTGTTTTCAATAGACTTGTGGTTATCTTAACAAATCTCATTTATAAATAATTGAAATTTACGTAAAAACAAAAAATAACTATCACATGTAAGGTAAAAAAAAAATTTATTTTCAGGTAAATTAAGTATGTTTAGATTGTCTATTTTTAGATAATTTGCGTGAGAACAAGTTCATTACTTTTAATTTTAGCATTTTTTCCGTAATTTCCGGATTGATAAATATTTTGGGTATCAAATTTCAGTGTCATTATCGCGTTTTTTTGGTCCGAACTGCAGTGTTACTTAATCGCGTCCATAATGGAATCTTTTGACTCGATTTGAAGCTATTTTTTTATTAAACGATATTATCATTTTAAATAAAAAAAAATCAAGGTAAAATGTTTTTTTTTAAATTTGATTTTTTTTCAAGTTTGATTAAATATTAATTTAAAATAATAAAGTTATTGACGAAAAAATAAAATAATGATGTGATAATTTAATTATTTTTTCAACACATTGAGTCTTTGAATATTCCTTTGCTTTTTTTTTCGTTTAAAAAAGTTTATTGCAAATAACAAATACTTTAGAAACCCTCTAAGAGCAAAAAGTAACAGAAAAAAAAAGAGTTAATTTTACAAAATTTAAACATTTGTTTTTTAACAAAAATTCTTTAAAAATAACAGAGAGGGTTTTTTTGATTTGATTTTTAAAACTCATTTGATTTTGGTTTCGTAGTCCCAGCCATGTTAATCAATCCGAGTTATTTTGTAAATTTAAATGACTAAAATTTCCATTATTATTATTTTGTGTTGCAGTGTTCGTAGTTGGATTTGGTGTTCCATTAGTAGTTGAATTTGTTCGATTTAATGACTGTATAGAATTGTGACTTGAATAAGATGAATTTCTATGTTGGCTAAAATGATGATGATGATGATGACTTAACGATGAAACACCATCGATTATTGCTGCGGCAGCCGATGATACAGCTATTGGATTATTCGATAAAAACGAATCGCCTCCATCTATGTCCAAAGTATTTTGATCATTATCAGTTTGATTTATGTTAAGTCGGTTAAAATGATTTTCAGTATGAACAAGCTCTAAATCTTGAATTGATTCAGCTGCTGCTTCAGCCAAATTTGTAATCGATTTACTTTTTACACACTGAAAATCAACATGACGACTTTTAGCCTCTTCTTTTTCCCATGACATGTGTATAAACGGTCGTTGTACATAATTGTAAATTACTTCGGGTTTACTACCGGTTCTAAGTCGAACTTTTTCTTTATGAGTAGGGTATCCTTCGATACCTAATCGGAGTTTTTTTAGTCCACGATCTTTTAACACTTGTTTGGCAACATCACGATTTTCAATATATTTAAAAAATCTGTACAAATTTGTGCTATAAATAACTTTTACAAAAAATAATTAATTAAACTTGTATTTTTTAAATACTGAAAATCTTACTTTGAGAGTATTGTTCACCCATTTGTGGTGGGTATTCTGGGTCCCATTCAATAATGTCATCTTCACATAATACTACAATATGACATTCACGTTCACCTTTGTTCGTCTCTTGAATTAATACTGGAAAAATAAACTTTTCTAGATAGAAATCAAATTGTTTTTTGGCGCCCTCATTGCTAAGCTCATGAAGAAAACCTCCTAAAAAATGTTGGAGTTTAATTTTTTGTCAAAATATTTCATCATAGAACTTATTTATTTACTTAAGTCTTGACATTTGACTGTTGTTGGGTCGAATGGTATCATTAGATAATCACAACATTCTCGAAGCTCAGGTACGGATATTGTTGGCGGACATTTAATTACACCATATTTGTAAAAATCCTTTTTTTTAGCAAAAAAATTAAAAATTAAATTTAGTTTTTAAAAAAATTTTTGCATCCAGATCACCTGGTATTTCATAATTGCAATTAGCTTCAAAAAAAATGACCTGGGGACATGGGGTAACATTTTAGAAGTTCTGAACAATAAACATTAAAAAAAACAACAAAAAATTTCCTTTTTTTTTCATTTTGAAAGATTGTGAAAAAATTTTTTTAAAAACTGAAAAGTTGACAATGATTTGTACAACTTCAGACTGGTTTATTAAGACATTGAATAAACAAATTTAGAGGGGGAAACTGCAAGTACTGGTGGTCGAAAGGTAATTTTAGATATTAAAATAAATGGACAGTTTAGTCTCTACTTTCGTTGAGATGATGGAGGAAGATCAGGGGACAAGCTGATAGATTTTTTTACTGACCAAATAAAAGAACAAAAACGAGGTTAACTCTTGAGTTGGAAAATTAAAGACTTTTTTAGTTCAAAAGTTCAGTTTGTTATTAACATGTGGTGTGGTGTAGTGGATAGCGTGTTCGACTCTTATTCAAAACATCTAGGGTTCGATCGCGTGTGAATCTATATAGAGAGTGCAATCATCTCTTAACACGCTATGCTCGACTCGGGTCGAGTATAAACGTGTGTAGTTGCACCTACAGTGTCTGGCAATGCGTTTCGAGTATACCTTTACACCTCGATTAAGTCGCTACATTTGTAGAAGACTTAAGTGAGAATAAAAATAAAGACTTAAGTACAAATTTCTAAAATGGCCTAGTGTTAAGAATTTTTTTTTCAAGTACCCCTTGCTGGGAGACTTTTTTTCCTGCATTCTTTTACAGCATCCGGATTTCGTGTGCCTAAAAGACAGATTAAATTTTCGAATTCTTAAACCTTTTCCCTTTTCAGAGAGGTCGTGGCCGAGTGGGTAAAACAACAGCTTTGGCAGCTAGTGGCACGAGTTCAAATCCTGGTCGAGTCAAAAAAAATTGTAACGTTTAGAAAAAGTAATGATGGAAATGGATGAGTGTCATTAGTGTTGTGCTGCCTGGAAACGATCCGACTAGAGTCATCGACTAGTCATTCTCTAGATGGCCTGATACTAGAACAACTTTGAAAATCATCGTATTGGGACTCGCGAGTCGCTGTGACTTAAAATAAGGGCGTCGAAAGATGCAAACGTAGCGAGTATAAAAAAATTCTGTTATGGCCTACCCGGCTAAGAAGTCTAATCAGCTTCTGCAGCTAATAAAGTCTAGGATTGTTCTACTAGATGTTAGATCTGCACAGAAAAGTACTACTACTACTACTACTACTACTACTACTACCTATAAACCAGATTCTGACTGGATTTTTTTTAATTTCATTATGTACACTTGTGGGAATGGTGGAATTCTAACGTGTCTACTGAAACACGCAAACCCTATGCTTAATGAAACATTAATGAACCATTAGTAGATATCTTGGGTAAGAAGTTTTTAGTAGGAATTTTTTTTTAAAGTCAGTCTCTCTCGTCTTATCAGTTTTATTAAATTGTTTCTAATTTTGGTGGCGTTTAAAGACTTTAAAATATAATTAAATAAATTACCAAAATAATTCGGAAAACAGACGATGTTAAACATGTACCACGTCCGATATCGTATTCACCACGACCATTTGGTTTAAGCTCAAAATTTTTATTTGAAAACATACGACCCAAAAGAGTATTTTGATGATTTGTAAATATTTTAGTATCAACAACAAATGGTGTTTCATCAACGACCAATGTAACTCGATCTTTATTAACAAGTTGTTTAATAGACGACGACGAATTATTCAAGTTCATATTTAAACTGTTACTATTAATATTATTATTTGTTATCATACCACCCAAGCTGTTATTCGAATTGTTCGTATTTGAAATAATCGAATTCGAGTTGGCCATTTTATTTTTTTATTTGTATTATTTATGATATTCACAAAATTAACTAATAAAAATCATTCAATAATCTTTTCTAAACACAAAAAAAAATGATTCCTAATTTTTAATCTATAGTTTGAAGAACAGGTAATCGATTACAATTCTATTGAAAATAATAATTTATTTTTTCTAAATCATTAATTTAGCAGCAAGTTTAATCATTCGAAATCATTCATGTTCTATAAAATCGTACATCCTCTCTCTATTTCTCTTTCCTTGAAAATAAATTACGGAAATTATACAAAATTTTTATGATTAATTTTTATGAAATTTTTAACATTCAGAGCTTCATATGTCCACAATCTCGAAGATATAAAGCTGATTAGAGGAGTAAATTATGCTAAGAGTTTGTCTATCAATCTAAGAAGAACAAATGATAAAAAATCGATGAGATAAATAAATCAAAGAGGACTGTATCTTTATAATTTTTTGGAAAATTAAGTAGTTGAATTATCGTCGAGTGCGGTAAATCAAAATTTTTAAATCAATTTTTGATAAAGAAGTTTTTAGAATGGCTCAAAGAAACGACGGCAAAATAAAGTTTTTAGCAGTTTAGAATAACCAAATCAAATATTCAGCCTTAACATTCTACAACATAAAAAGTTAAAAGATGTTCAGCTTTAAAAAAAATGAAAAGTTTTGTGTCTACGCGCCTCACTTCAATAAGGTCATTCAATTGTAAAAATACCAATTTTTACCGAAATTATAGTCATTCGATCAAACTGAAGAGTATAAAAATAGAAAAATATGAGATGATGAAACTAATAAAAGACTCTAAACAACCTTTACTTTAGTTAGACTAAAATTTTACAATTCAGAAATCCGAAAAAAAGTCAAAAATTAATTTTCTCAGGTCATAAGATAGGTAAAATTTTTAAAGTACTACTGTGTTAAATATGTGTTCTTTCCTAGATAACAAAATTAAGGTACATGCAAAAGTTATCTACTTCAGTGGCGTAGCTAGACAATTTCAGACGAGGGGATCTCAACCAATTATTCTTTAACATTCTTAAAGAGAAAATCGCCAGATTGGTAATGGTTTTTGCTAAAAATATAAAATATTCATACCCCAAAATACCGAAACCCTAAACTATTATCGTAACCAGCCGATGACACTCCGATTAAATATCTTTCAAAATGTGTGTGAAGAAATCAAAATGTGCTTTTTGAAAAAATTTTAACGGGATAAGTTGTCTTAAAAGTAGAGTTTAATCCCGGTAGCTGGACAAAATAACCAGCTGAATGATTTTCTGGTTTGTAAATTTAAGAAAATAATGAATTGTTAGTTTATTCGAGCCTGTATATTTTGTCTGGTTAACTTCTAGTCCGACGTAATCTAAACCGATTTTAACCAGAGAAGAATGTGCAACAAAAAAGTTCATATTTAGCCTTTAGTGCTATTAAAGTTAAAAATCATAAGGAGATTTTTATAATGGATTGCGAACTTACAATAAGTAGATTCTACGAATTTTTTAAAGCTTAAAATCTTCTAACTTATAGAATGTTAAGCCTAATTATTTGAAGTGGTTATTTTCAGATACCAGTCGTTAAATTGCTGAATATTTGAAATGCTAAAAACTTTATTTTGCCAGAAACTACTGCTATGGCTCTGGACTGAACGCGATCAAGCGTTGGTCTACTGAAGTACTACTACTACTACCAAGAACAATGAATATAAACTTCTTGATCGCTTAACATGTTTTGCTTCTTATCCTAAGACCATACGCGTCATTTTGGATTAAGAAACCATTATGTCATCAATCAATAATGGTTTTTACAGTGTAGCAATTAGTCTATTACAACTGCTGTAAAAGTGACCTTCTACATGGTCTTCTACACTGTTCACTTCATTTTTCAATTTTTTGTTTAACTTTTAAGCAACAGCTTTTAGGGTTAAATTGAAAAAGAAAGGTACTTGCAAATTTACTTTAAATTTTTTTATGTCCCGTTACATCCCTTTTTGACAAATTTACATTCGTTCATTTTTAATCGTTTTTTCGAATGACCTAAAATCACTTTAATCAGTTCTAAAAAAAGCAATAAAAATAATCTTTAAGATCGAAATTCAAATTATTTAAAAAATAAACTCTTAATAAGAGGCCAAATGCGAAAACATATGTTCAGGAGCTTTCAAAATTTAAAATAACGGTCAAAATGACTGTTAAGGTCCTTATAGTCGTTTTTGTTTTAATTAACTATTCATCTACTATCGTTAATAACAATTAAAATTGGATTCAAAAAAATGATATACGTTTATAAAATCTTCCGTTTTTTTACTAGTGTCTTAAATTACATGTCACTTCCATAATTACGTAAAAAAAGGATATGTTTATAGACTAGACGAACTTTCAATCAACAAAAAAAACAACAAAAAAAGTGTCCTTCGATTAATTGAAAATTAAAATAATTTTTTTATAATAAAATTATTAGGAAAAAAATAAAAAATTCCTCAAGTTTGTTTTTCTTTTTTTTTTTTGATACCTAAAAGCTATGTATTCATATATTTTAATAATTTTCATAATTTATATTTAATTTATTAAAATGCGTAGAAATACAGAGAGAAAAATAGAAGAAAATTTTTCTTTTTTTTTTTAATTTTTCATAAACTCAAGTCGAATGTGTGCGTGTGTGTGTTTTCTCTTTTTTTTTCTCTCTCTCTCTCTTTATGTTTCGAAATTTTTTTAAACTCAGATGATGTTGGTGGATATACGAAATTAAAAAATAACAAAAAAAATAAATAAAATAAAGAGGAATATTTTTATTTTTATTTTTGAAAGACTAAATTTCTGTGTATGGTTTATAGCTAATGAATAATAAACCAAACACACACACACACAAAAAAACATTAGACTAATTAATAAATAAAATTGATTTTTTATCTATTTATTGTTTTTAATTGAAAAATTTTCAACTGTTTTTTTTTTAAGCTACTGCTTTTACATGTTTCTGACTAAAATAATTTCCTTAAATTAGTTTAAAATTAATAAATACTCAATTTTCTATTAGGAGCTAATAGAAAACATACATCTCCTTGGGGTGTCTAGTGGATCAGACACAATTTATCTAAAATTCCGTTCGAAAAGACGTTTTTTTTAATTTTTAAATGAAAAAATCAAATCAAACAACACTTATTTCGAGATTGATTTAGAACCAGACATGTGTACCAATTTATTTTCGGGTATAGGGTCGGGTTTGAAAATTGGGTTTTAGGGTTCGGGTAGGTTACCCATAAATTTTGGGTTTTTGGGTATAGGTTGGATTGGGTTACCCATAAAAATAGGGTAGGTATAACTCAAAATTCAAATTATAAACCCAATTTTTAACCCAAATACCCTATACTCAAACCGACCCAATACCCGAAAATAAATGGGTACACATGTCTGTTTAGAACATTAAAAAATAATTCACTAGGTCAAAGCAAAACTTTAAAAACATGAAGCTGGAACTAGTTTATTTTAGAGCGTTTTTACTGATTCAGCGTCGAACCGCTTTCTGGGACCCTCTTTACTCTTCAACGATAAGAATTTCGAAAGATCAACCTATTTTTACTTAATGCAAACTAAATCGTTTTAGAGATAAAAATCAAAAAAAAGCTGATCGTTAAAATTTCTCTAAGAAATTGTGGTCATTTTTTACGGTAACTAAGAAAGAAAATTCCTTTTCGTTCAATTTTGGCATTTTCAAGGGATCTTAACTATTCAGACAGGCATCCGCAAAAAGTTTTTTTTTAACTGAGTTTAAATTTTTAAAACGTCATTGGAGCTTAAACTCATAAAAAGTACCGGTCAAAACTACATCAGTATCTTAATATGTGATCTTCATATATTCATAATCTGAATATATGAAAACCTAGGAAAGACAAATTTTTAGGGGTACACCACCCTTAAAGATAAACTTAATATTTTTGAGCTTCACCCTTATGTGCCTAAATACTTATCAACTAGCTTACATAATTGCATAAAATTACACATTATCTTAAAGCTCATAATTTCATAATTTTTTTAGTTTTTTTGTACAGTGGTGATTTGATAGGAGGATTTTACTAAAATTTCCGTAAATTACCGTAAAATATTGAATTTTTACGCAAAATTACGTAAAATACCGTAAAATCACAAAAGTAAAAAATTCGGATTTTACCATATTTAAAGGTAATTCAGGTAAATTTGCGACAATTTTTGGAAATTTTGGTAAAAATAAAAAATGCCACTGATTTTTTCGGTCAAATTTTTTTGGAGTCTAAGTACGAGGTCTCAAAAGATCGAGTTTTGGAAACTTAGTGTTTCAAACAATTGATCTACGTCTCTTTTTTGGTTTTAAAGGCAAATATTATCAGCATCAACAAAATTGCTCAAATACTGGACATCTTTCGGAATTTAGCAAAAAAAATAAGTGGCATTTTTTATTTTTACCAAAATTTCCAAAAATTGTCCAAAATTTACCTGAATTACCTTTAAATATGGTAAAACCCGAATTTTTTACTTTTGTGATTTTACGGTGTTTTACGTAATTTTTGGTAAAAATTCAATATTTTACGGTAATTTACGGAAATTTTAGTAAAATCCTCCTATCAAATCACCACTGTATCTAGTACCCATTTTTCTAAACAGATTTGAAAACTATAATTTTTGAACGAAAAAAATCACTAAGATGATGGATTTTCATATTTTTGACCATAAATTTGTAATCCTCATGTAGCAAAACCCAAGGTTTTCATATATGCAGATTATGAATTTGAGGTCGAAAATCACATATTAAGATACTGATGTAGTTTTGACCGGCGCGAACCGTACGTTTGTACGAAAATACTAATTTTAAATTGCCATGCATAACTTGCTAAATCTAAGCGCATGAAAAATCCAAAATTTTTTAATTTTCCTTATTTAAGCAGAGCATGAATTCTTTTAACAATATCTGCTTCGTTTTCAGAGTTTTTGAAAATGCCAAAAAGGTCGGATTTTGAAAAAAAATTTCTTTGTCACTAACACTTAAAAAATGATTCTCCAATATTCCGGTCACTTTCACCTTAGGTTCATTTTTATACATTTCGTTATGGTTTTAAATTCAGTGTCTGAAATCATAAGTGTTAATTAAAATTAGTTCAAAAAAAAATAATTATTTCGATGAGTTTGGGTCAAATAGTAAATATCCAATTTCGTTCCATTCTGCTAATCTTAAAAATCTTAAGTAGACCTAAAAAATAAATCTGAACTACTTTTTTTTATATTTTATAAAATTTGCAACCGAACATGAATTATTTTGTTTTTTTTTTATAAACCTGATTTATTCCTCAAAAGCCTAGACAATTAAACCCCATAGAATTTGAAAATGTATCAAAAACAAAATCATGTGAATTTTTAATTCAGTAAGTCATTTATGTTTTTTATTAAATCATTGCGGATTGAATTTTATTTTAATTACAACTAAAGGAAAACCAAGACATGTTTAATTGAAAAAAAGAAAATTCAAATTCAAAAATAACAAAAAAAAACATAATTCTTTTGAAAATTAGTCATTTTTTTTTAATTTTGATAAAATTAGGATTCACATAACAATTTAATGTAATTTTCATAATATTTCGAACAACATTCCAGAACCTTTTCAAACAAAAAAATTGATTTGACAAAAAACAATTTTTCAATCGCATCATGAATTGCTTTGATTAAAGTCTACAAAACCCTAGAATTATTCTAAATTAAGTCCATTTTGAAAAATATTAGAGAAAAATACCTCAACAAAAGATTATTTTTAAAAAAATTTTGATAAACAAATAGCTTAGACCAATTAGAGAGCTTAAAATATAAATTGCGTTAGGGAATTTTTTCTCTATCTTCAAACTATTTTGTTCCAGTTTTATGCCATTAAAAATAAAATCTAAATAATTTGCTGATGAGAAAAGAATTTGCACTTGGGGTGGGGTTTTATTTAAATGAATTACGTTTAGTGATAACATTAACCCTCAATCATTTAAATGTCATATTATTACATTTTTATTTAGAATTAACATTTTAATATTTACCACACAACGGCAATAACTTGTTATCGTCTTGTATCAGCTGCTCTAAGTTAAGCGTTAAAATAAAAAAATATTTTAAAAAGTATAATTTACAAGATTTTTTCAATGAAAACTGGTGAAAGTACTCAAATATTGAAGAATTTGGCTTAAAATTTACGATCTTGAGCAGTGGCGTAACTAGACATTTTCAAGATGGGGGTCTCAACCAAGGGATTCTCAATAAAAGATGAAAATTCCAAATTCTTCTTTAAGATTCTTAAAGAGAAAAACGCCAGATTGGGAATTTTTACATTACGTGTACAAATGGATACTTATACTCATTAAAGTTTTAAGTTACAATGTAATCTCTTGATATCAATCATTCTTTAGGACAAGATATTGGCTCATTAGACTCAAGACTATAAATCAACACTGGTTGGTGATTGTTGATATTTTTTATTAATTCGCCGTCTATCCTTTTAGAGAACAACAAAATCTAATCAGTTTTTTTTATTAACACTTAAAAATTCAGGAACTGGATGATGAGAATTCATTTTTAATCAATTGAAAAACAGCTTCATCTTGTTTAAATTGAATTTAAAAAATAAAATTAATTTTGTGACTAAAATAATGAAAAAAAAAGATTAATTTATTTGATAATTATCTAATCGATAAATCTTTTTATTTAAAACCACGTTTGCAAAAATCTAGAAATATTAAAGAAACTTAAAATATAATCGTTGATCAAAAGGGTAATTTTAATAAATACGAAAAAACTAAAATGTAGTCATCTGAATAATTTAATAAAGACATTATTAACATGCTATGTTAACACGTTCAATTTCCTTTTACAGTATTAAGTCATATTTTTTGAACAGTACTTTTCTGAACTAAGTTAACAGCAGACTTAAGTAATGTCCTGTTTTTTTTGTAACACATTGTCATAAAATTACCCCAATCTTCATGAGAGAATATTGGTTTGCCAACTAGTCTCGCAAGCAGAGGGTCGAATCCAGTTCGAATCCCGCACGAGTCAAATTTGTTTCAAATTAGCAAAGAAACAAACAAAGCCTTTAAATTTCATTGGTGTAAAATCGAGTAAAACACCGAAGCCCAAGCTCTTAAATAATTCAATTCATTGGTACAATACTATGTATGTGCTACTAACTTTACTTACATTATTTAAAAACTCATCTATAGCTCAAATCTGAACAAAAGATGTCTCAATTTATTACGAAAATATTCCTCAATGAATTAGAGCAGAATTTATTCAGAATTCACCATTTACTTAGCAAAATGTACTCAGAATCAAGTCAGCAATACGTGTGCTCAATGAAATGCTGACATGAAAAAACGCAAGGGCTTTTAAAGATCGAGCAATGCAAAATTACCGCACTGTGGTTGTGGATCTTCATGCAGGAAAACCCTAGAATAAATACATAAGGTTTGAATAAAAAAATTCTTTCAATTTTCCAAAAAATTACCATGACCATTTTCAGCACCCAAAATTTTTTGAGCTTAAATTCGTAATCCTCATACAGGAAAACGCTAGTAAACATAAAACTCTTCATAAAGATCACGTTTTTTAAAATATTCGATTTTGGGTGCTGAAAATGGTCCAATAAAAGTAATTTTTTTAAATATTGAAAAAAATTTTTTATCTAAACCTTATGTATGTTTTCAAGCGTTTTCCTGCATGAGGATTACCCTTACCTAGGACCCCCCTGGCCAAAACAAAAATTTTTGCAGAAAAGTTTATATTTCATTTTGAGACATTTTTTTTTGAAAGGTAATGGACCTAGGCGTCTCCAAGGCATCTCTATATCTGTAAACTATTCGATCATATAACTAAAAATATCATTTGTTTAAATAAAAAATATTTGGTTAAAAATATGAAGTAATATACGTTTTTTTTTAAAATAAGAAAATAGGGTTATGTAATTTTTATAAATAGAAGATGAAAAAAAAAACAACAAGAACAATATAATTATTTTTGGGTGCATTAATTCTATTTATCATAGAAAAAAAAGAGAAAAAAAAGTTAATCTTAACAAGATTTTTTATGACACAAAACAATTCAACTTTTATAGATTATATTACGAATTATTATTTTTCTTTTTATAAACAAAACTAGAGCTTAGAAGAGTTTAAAACCTCATTAACTTAAAAAAAGAGAAGCTTTCTATATCTTAGATAAAACATATTGTTAGATTGCCTTGGATTTGATGGAGGATAGAGTTATTATTATATTATATTCGGTTGGATATGGTACAATAATTTATTTTGCTTTATATCTTGTCATAGAAATGGAATTTTATATAACTGAAATACTTTATAGTCAGCTGAAGTTTAAAATCAATTTTCTATAGTTTTGTTTTGTCTTCTTGTTTACATATGAAATGTAGAGAATTTTAAAGGTTCTTGCACCCCAGCGGCTAAAACAATTTCTAAATCGACCAAGGACAAATTTAGATTTGTAAATTGAGGACTATAAATGTTCTTCCCATTTCAAGTAATCCTGTAACATCACATCTAGATCACATTTCAAACTAGAATTTCCGATGATGTGAACTTGATCGTTAATTTCGAATGAATAGTTATTGTTCTGATGGAACATACTGTTGTAAATATTCATAACTTATCTTCCAGTCAATTGTCCATCGACACGCTCTTTGGAATTTCTTATTACACTCATTAATTTGTTGTTATCTAAGAAAAACTTTAATGGTAAATTTCTCTTGATATTTTAAATTACTTGATTTTTTTCTTATAAATGACTCTCTAACAAAATGTACTCGGAGAGATATTTGGAACAGTAAAAACTCGTAACTTGAAATTAAAGTTTGTCTTAAAAAAACGACATTTAGACTACTGGAAGTGCAAACATGTGTACCCATTTTTAGGGTTACTCAAACCAAACAAATACCCGAAAATAAATGGGTACACATTTCTGTGGAAGTGTCTACACAAAAATTTCGTTTTTTGATTTTCTGCATTCATTAGAATTTCATAATACTTTCTCATTCATTTCCCCTTTTTTTTGACATTTTAACATTATTATTGTCAAAATTGATTTCGTCATGCATTATTACGATTTTTTTATATTACAGTTCCATTCTTAAATGGTAATTAAATAGAAATTAAAAAAAAGGATGAATAATAAATGTCTGCTGATTCATTTTAATTTATGCGCATTAACCAAAGTTTCACCTATCAACTTAGGTCTATTTTATTTTTCAATTTGATCATAAAAAAAATCTTGTATTATATAAATTTTTTTGTTGTTGTATTACCCTTGGGTTTAAAAGGAAATTAAATAATATCATGTATTTTTAAATATAAAAGAATACCCTATTCCCTCGTTAGATTATGCAGCATCATAACACGAAATTCAAAAGTTTAGGAAGCTCTTTTTAGCAATTGGCATTTGTTAAAATATTATAAGCAGACTTTGGTTTCAAGACTAGAGTGTGACGAATGTCTTAAGCATGTTTTAGCTTTTTTCTTATCGTTCCTCCTAAAAATTTGGATTTTGGATCATAATGCTGCATAATCGAACGAGGGAATACTGTACCTTAAGAATACTTTACCTTTACGATTCCAAGTTTTTTAAATTGATATACTTTACTTTCACATAATGAAAGAAATATTATGAATTTTTCATTTCTTTACTACCCTGGTCGTTCACATGTTCCAAAAATGAACGTTCAAATGTTTTCATTTGAATTCAATGAATATTTTTGAACGAATTCAAGTGAAAACATTGAAAGTAGATATTAGTAGATGAAAAGAAATTCGACTACGATAACCCAGGCATTTTAGGTGTATTATCTGGGGAAGGGGTTTTAAAAAAAATAAACTAGCTAAAACGTCAAACTTTAAAAACAACTAGTTTATTACAAAAATGGTTGCTAGTTGTAAAGTTGAATAATAAGTGACAGAGAGATTAGATGAATTCCAATTAATAATCAGTGTCTACCCGGTTGCATACTCTTGGTCAATCTAAAAAAAATAAGTATAAAATCAATTTGGATCGCCATCAAGATATTTTGAACTGTGAGGAAAATTTTAATTACTCAGTTCAAAGCAGGAACTTTCTATACAATAAATTTATTCTCAAAATTCAAAAAAAAAAAAAACAATGAAAACTGATTTATTTTTTTAATTTTTACCATGCAAAAAAATCGCTTTGACATCTACAAGAACAAAATTCTATTTTAAGATGATGATTAGGAAAAGTATTGTGCCGCATCCGCTTTGTTTATAGTGACAATAGGGATTAACAATATCGATGCAACAATTCAAATAAATTTTGCTTCTTTTTATTGATTTAGATTTCTAGGATAATTTTAAAATGGTGCTAGAATTTCTGGCGATATATAAGTATGCTTCACGAGAATTTTATTAACAGTGACTAAGAATTTCACCGGAGTGGTCTTCTTTGTATGATATTAAGGTTCCGGAAATATAAAACGTCCAGACTTTTTAAAAAAGTGAGTTTTAACCAAAAATTTAAAGCTATTTGAAGGATGCAAATTTAGAAAATTTTTCTCCTTTTTTTACTCTTTTTGATATAACTCCTACACTGTTCACCTCACGCCTATGATTTAAACGATAAGAGAAGGAATTTATACGATAGGAGTAAAATTGTCTCTTTTTTCAAAAATTTGCACCCTTCAAAATACTCAGGGTTTCTTGAAAATACGTTAAGCTCGTAGTAATTTTACGCTCTTTCAGAATACATATGTATAAATAGTATGAGGTTGTTCGGTCAATAAAAAAGTTACAGGTTAAAAAGTAAAGTATGTTTTTTGAGAGGTCTTGAAAAGAGTCAAGACATCAAGACCATAGTAGGGTCTGTAAAAATTATTTTTATCCCCTAAAACATTGTCTTTCTTAGGTTTTCATATGTGTAGATTTCGAATTTTAGGTTAAAGATCACTTTTTTAGATAGTGTGAACAATTCCGGAACCTTAATTAACTTCGTATCAAATTTGAATTTTTGGAGTTCTTTATACCTTAGTATGCCATTTCTCAAGCGATAATAAGATTTTTAATTTGAAAATGTTATCGACGGTTAATTAAGTAGATGATATGCAACAGAACTTCTTTAACAGATCTTTTGAGCATTTAGCTAAACGTTGTTTACTATTCGTCATGAATCGATGTTAGGGCCCTTTCAGAAATTGCTTAGAACTGAACCTTACATTTCGCAAGAACAACTGCATAAACTAATGACAGCATATTCAAAATACTTTGTGCGTTAAAGAATGTTGTCTCACAAGTTTAACTCCAATATGATTTAAACATTTTATTTTTATCATCTGAAATTTGAGAGATTCCTTTAAACGATAAAAAGTGTAAAGCTTCCAAGTCATTAATTTTATTTACTTCTACTTCTTAAAGTTCTTAGGGTTTAACGCTGGAAAACTAAAAAATTGCTAAATTTTAGTTTTTGTTTTTAAGAGCATGCACTTCTTAGCAGGGTAAAACGGTAGAAAATTTCAAAATCAAATAGATTTATTCACTTTTGATCAAAGAATACATTTCTAATGGAACAAAGAGTTCCGTTTTTTGATGCATTTGATGTGCTTAAAAATCTTGAAGAAAATAATCATTATTTGATTTATTTTTTAAATTACCTAGAAATGTAAAATTTATTTATCAATAACTAAAAACCAAAAAAGGAAATTTACAATTGAAATCTATTGTTAACTAGAATTGGAAAATTTTCAGTGCTAAATATATTGTAATGACCTAGTACACATTTTAAATTGACCTAAAATAAAACAAACTCATATAAAAGTCGATATTAATATGGCAAAAATAATCGTTCCAATAAAATATTTTCGAAATTAATTTCCAAGTTAATCTCGTTCTGAAAATGTCTAAACATTTTATTATCAAAAAACCTATTGATGAACTTATATCGATATCTGAGCGTATTGATGTTGACATTCTAGACGAAAAATTTGCCAAATTTCTTGATGAGTCATTTCCAACGTTTCGATCTAAATTTCACTATCCCAAAATTACAAGCTTGAAAAAAGGTAATATTTTTTAACCAATCAAATCCAATTGAAATTAAAAAGTTTATTTCAAAAAAGTTGATCTTGAAAGATTTGACAACCATGACCAAGAATGTATTTATCTATGCGGACATTCATTAGGTCTTCAACCTATTGAAACAAAAAATGAAATTAACAAAGTCTTGGATACTTGGGCTAATTTGTATAAATCTTTTAAGATTAATTTTAAATAATAATCAAAAATTTTAATTTTAGGGGTGTTAATGGACACTTTGACGGAAACGAACCTTGGACTTTACTTGAAGAGAATATAAAACCTTTAATGGCAGACATTGTCGGTATAGCATCGAAAATTTGAATTTTTTTTCAAAACCCCAAATATATTTTATCGTCATTAAGGAGCCAAAAAACAAGAAATAGGAATAATGAATTCTCTTACGGTCAATTTAAACTTACTTTTGGTAATCAAACCTAACGAAACTTGTAAATTTTTATTTCTAATTTTATGCATTTTAAGATATCCTTTTATGAGCCCAAAGGAAAACGAACAAAAATTTTGCTTGAAGACAAAGCTTTTCCATCTGATCATGTAAATACTCAAAATTTATAAAAAAACAGACTTAAAATTAATATCTTCTTTTAAGTATGCTATAGAATCTCATGTAAAACTTCATAATCTTTGTCCAACTAATGAAATGATCTGTTTGAAACCAAGAGAAGTAATTTTTTATCAAGTCACTAAATTTTTTGATTTAAAAATTTTGAATTAGAATGAAAATGTCTTACGAACCGAGGATATACTGTCAACAATTGAGCAAAATGGCGACGAGATAGCTTTGGTCTTATTCAGTGGAATTCAATACTTCACAGGACAGCTCTTTAAAATAAAAGAAATAACCGAAGCAGCTCATAAAAAAGGATGTCTAGTTGGCTTTGATTTGGCGCATGCTGTCGGAAATGTTGAACTTAAGTTACATGAATGGGGTGTTGATTTTGCTGTTTGGTGTAGCTATAAATACTTAAACTCAGGACCAGGTGGAATAGGAGGAATGTTTTTACACGAAAAAAATTTTAATAAAAATGTAAAAAAGCTTGATGGTTGGTGGGGAAATAATCTAAAGACCAGATTCATAATGGCAAATAGTAAATTATAATAATAAGAAGTGTTAAAAATGTGTTTAATAATTTATTTTTTGTAGAGATTGATTACAGCATTGGAGCTTCAAAATATGCCATGAGTACTGTACCAAGCATTTTATTAAGTTGTTTATATTCCAGTCTAAAGATATTTCAAGAGGCAAATTTTGGTTACCTTCAAAAAAAATCGAATTTCTTGACTTCGTATTTAGAATACCTTTTAGAGAAGAAAATAAATGGTAAGATATGAATAGGGAGACTTTAAATATTTTTCTAATTTTTTTATGAAAGACAAAGGACATGTATTTGAACAAATTACACCGAAAGAGCCTGATGAACGTGGTGCTCATATTTCGATAAAATTTAACAAAAATTCGTGTCAAGTTTATGAAACACTTGAAAAAAATGGAATAATTGTAAGTTTGACAAGCCTTTTGTCGAATTGAAATAATTTAATGATTTTGTTTAAAGTGCGATTTTCGTCATCCAAATGTTCTTAGATTTTCAGCAATTCCTCTTTACAATACGTTTGATGAAGTTTACAGATTTGTCGATATTTTGAAAAAAAGTTTAGACAAAGTATACGCTGATTGATTTTTATTTTTTTTTTTAAAGAAAACTTTATGAATAATTTAAAACTATGCTTTAATAAACGCTTTGCGCAAAAACTAAAATTTATTTTTAAACTCTGATTGTTTGACCCATTGTAACTTGCTCATTTGGTTTAAGAAAATATCTGGTATTGACTCTACCGGCCTCTACACAGACCATTACTTTAAACTCATCGTCACCAAAATCGGCCATCGCTTTTGACTTTTCGACCCAAGGATTCCAAACAACTAAAAAAAATTTATTAAATAAAATTTAAGTAACAATTTATGTTTTCTAAAGTACCAGTATCAGGGAAATTTTCTTTGATCAAAGTGACCAAGCCATTTCCTGTATCGATTGTGTGTTCATCTTGTGTCGAAACATACACCCTAAAAATTGAAACCATTACCAAAGAATTAATTTAAAAAAAAGATAACCAACCTATCAGTTTCGTTGTCTATTGAAATCGAATCTCGAGTTTCGTTATCAGTTTCACTATTTTTAACCTTTAAAGTACAAAGTATTTTTTTCCGTTTAAATTGAATTTTTAAATCTTATAATTTACTTTATCAACGTAATTGACCCCTTTCAAATTTTGAATTCTAACATTGTTGATATCATTTACTTTGAAATAGGTGTGCAAAAGACTTGTAAAGTCAAATTCATCAGATCCTTGAAAAGATTTTAGCCATCAAAGTTTAACTCTTTTTAAAAATTTTAGAACAAACCTAAATTTTTGACTGTTAAAAATGTCCTGAGACTGTCTTTTTTTAATACTACTTCATAGAGTAATTCAAATTTGTGGTTCCATTGTTTTCTGGTCTCTTCATCATCCATTAGAGAAAGAACAACTGAAACTGAATCGTTCTCCTTTTTTAAGAAATTCAAAATTTATAAAATTAAAATTCGAGATTTTCTGGAAAAATAAGTTTACTTTTCGAACTGATTGTTTTTCAGTCCATTTTTTAATTCTTGCAAAACCATGTTGAGGTCCAAGTTCCCATGGACCAAAATTAGCTTTAAAAAAAAAACTTTATTTAAACCGTTTTTATTTAAATTTGTTGCTTGGTTTTTACGAAAAACTATCGGGATTCCTCCTCTGATTGCTTTCTTGTTATCAAAAACTGATTTGGAACTGTTTGGAAAGAAAATATTATTTTATTAGTCACTAATTTAGCTGGTCAAAAAAGTACCTAAGAAAAAGAATTTCTTTATTGTTTGAGATCCATGAAGTCAGAGTTGCTCCTTTGAAAAATTTATAAAATATAAATCGAATAGAATTATTCTATAAAAGGCTTACCATGCAAATAAATTTCAGCTCTATTTGATTGATCCAATTCTAATACAATTTTTTCAGCCATTTTAGCTCTCAAACCGTTCTCCAATATCTTGCGAAAAAAATTTAAAATTATTTTTCTTTGAATATTTCAATAAGTAATTAACATGATATAAATATAAAATGTATTGCTGTGTCATACTTTTAGTCAGCTTTAAGTAAATTTGTTTAACTAAAGTTTAGCTCGATCATAGTGACTTTGATAAAACAAAGTAGTCTAATTAAATTAGATTAATCCTTTTATATTAGTAATATTGAAATAAACACAATAAGCCCGTTAATTCGACAATCAATGCGACAATTGAGAGTCATGAAGTCGTGTCTTAAGTTCTAGAACCCAAAAAAAAAACCATGGACTCAAATTTAGTCTAGAGTTTATCGAAGCTTGTTTTCAAAAAATCCATATAGTAAAGTCTTTTAAAGCATCAGTGGTCTAGATTTGAGACTTAAGTCATTTTTTAGTCTCAAAAATTAAAACCACGAACCAATTTCGTAAAGAAAATGGAATCTTTCAGATTCAAAATAATATCCATGTTCATGTGTTTTAAAGAAAAATAGACTTTAATGTGAGCTACCAACAAAGTGTTTAGACATTTCTCTGCATAATCAAATCACTGACTCGAGTTTTAAAATCAAAGCGTTAACTAGCTATGATCATCTTAAAGATAATTTATTCATAATGAGCTGTTCAAATATTTTATGTAAATACATCAAATGTCTTTCTGAACGAATCTTAATCGAATTTTCATTTTTTAATCGAATCATAGAGCAAAGAAAAACACATAACCTCTTCTTACAAATCTTGAACTTAATTTAAACCTTGCTTTGGCAAAGATATCGAAAGTAGCTTCTTTAGCTTCCTTGTTTAAAAAAAAATACTATTTATTTTGGATATCAAATCCTTTGCTGACTTCATACAACTGGTCTTGACAATATTAAGATAAACTTAGGTATACCTTTTGCTTTTGGTAAAAAACATAATCCATTCTTGATTTTTTTGAAGAACAAAAAACGCTTTCTACAAAAAATTATAACAAAACAACTTATTAAAAAAAACTTGAAATTAAATTCTTTGACTGAATATTTTATAGCCTAAAATTTAAGCCTTATTAAATTACATTTTAAAAAACTAATTTTTTAAACTTAGCGTATAAACAAAGCGATAACTTTTTTTCATTTTAAGTTTAACCTGCCAAATTTTGTTTAATGTCAAAATGGTCAATAATAGTCATCTAAAAGTTCTTAAAATTTATTTAATAGAATAAAAAACGCATCCAAAATAACAAGCACTCTCTCTCTCTCTTTGTTGTTCTTATCTTTATTTTATTTAAATCTAAAAATTTCTTTACAAAAGTAAAGAATTTAAATTTATTGTTTATATGTTGAAATTTTTTGAATTGGTCCCTTGAGATGTTTCTCTTTTTTTGATTGTTTTTTTTTTCGTTTTTTTTGTTGTTGTTTTATCTTGTTTATGAAATATTTAATTTTAGTAAAATAACATTTCAAAAAATGAATGAATCAACTTCAAGTTCACACCCTTTGGAAACTCTTACACAATTTGCCAAGGATTGGAATTTAGATTTGTATTCTGAAGAGTTTTCTTTAGAATTGGATAAACAAAACAAATGGCCGATAAATCGAGACAAATTTTTCTATCCAAAAATGAAAGACCTATCAAATGGTTTGGTTTGGTTTTTTAAACTAACCTAAAAATATTCTTTCATAATTCTTGTTAAAGTTGATAAGTCTTTGATCGAAAATCCTGACGATGAATGTATTTATATGTGCGGCAATTCACTCGGTTTACAACCAAAAACAGCAAGAGAATATGTCAATAAAGAATTTGATAAATGGGCTACGATGTAGGCGAAATTTTCCTGATTCTAAATTTAATCTTTAATTTAAAAATTTGTTCAGAGGTGTTAATGGACACTTCGAAGGCGATTTACCATGGGCATCGTGCAATGAACCGTTAAGACCAGCAATGGCACGTTTAGTAGGTAAACTTGAAACATCAAAGAACAAAATAATCTTGAAAAAAATTAAACCAATTTAAAGGAGCAAAAGTTGAAGAAGTTGATTTAATGAACTTTCTCTCAGTTAACTTACACTTAATGATGGTCTCGTTTTATCGCCCAACTGAAAAACGATTTAAAATAATTTTGGAAGAAAAAGCTTTCCCATCTGATCATGTAAAAATTACTCTCACTTTTTTAATATTGAAAAATGGTTTTAGACATTTTTTTTTAAGTACATCGTTGAGTCTCAAATAAAATTACACAATTTTAATCCTGAAGAATGTGTGGTCTTAATCAAACCAAGAATAGTAATTCAAATAAATTCGTCTTAAATCGTGAAATAAACGATTTTTTTAATAAGGGAGAATGTACTTTAAGAACTGAAGATATTTTAAAAGTGATCGAGAATGAAGGAGATAATGTAGCAATGGTTTTGTTAAGTGGTGTACATTATTTCACTGGTCAATTTTTTAAAATCAAAGAAATAACCGAAGCAGCACATGCTAAAGTTTGTAACTTTTCAACTTCATAAATTTTGCTATTTTAATGTAAATGTTTCAAGGGTAGTTACATTGGTTGGGATTTGGCTCATGCTGTAGGAAATGTACCACTTCAACTTCATGATTGGAATGTTGACTTTGCAGCTTGGTGTACTTATAAGTATCTTAACTCTGGTGCTGGTTCAATAGGAGGAATATTTTTACATGAAAAACATTTTGAAATAACCAAGTTGAAAAAACTCGATGGTTGGTGGAGTCATAGATTTGACACTCGTTTTGAAATGTCCAACAGTAAAATTCATAAAACATGATTGAACTTGACTTGAAAATATTTTTTTCATTCGAAGAGCTTGAATATGCTGTAGGCGCTTCAGCTTATGCATTGAGTAACCCTTCAATATTGTTATGCAGTTGTCTGAAAGCAAGTTTAGATGTAATTTATAAAAAATCCAAGGTTAATTTATCAAAAAATTAAATTTATTCTAATAAGATTTTTGATCAAGTTGGAATCGAAAATTTGAGAAAAAGATCAAAGTTTTTAACTGCTTACATGGAAGCCTTATTGAATAACAAGTTTGACAAAAATAACAATTGTAAGACATTGATGAGGTCTTTATTTTTTGAAAAATTGATTTAAACAATTTTTTAGGTTCTTCTAGTATTGAATACATCACGCCAACTAATCCAGAAGAAAGAGGTGCTCAAATATCAATTAGATTCTCTAATAATGTTAAATTGGTTCATACTGAATTAGAAAAACGCGGTATCGTGGTAAGTTCTTAATTTTAATTACATTAATTCGACTTATGGTAATGATTTGATTTTTTTTAGTGTGACTTTAGGGAACCAGATGTCCTCAGATTTGCACCAGCTCCACTCTACAATACATTCAATGAAGTTTTTAGATTGATTAATTTGATAGGAAAATGCTTTAAATTGATTCAATAAAAGCATTCAATTTTTGAAAAACTAGTCAATAAATAATTAGAAAAAATACCGGATGTTTTTAACCTAACTATTCCTTTAGTACTTCTTGCTAAAAAAAATTGAGTAATTGATTGAAATTAAAAACAAGAACATTGCGACTTTGTCTCAACTCTTTTTACCATCGAGACTTTAATCATTAACAAAATCACTTATTCGAGCTTTAGAAAGATGCGAACTCGACAATATTAGACTTAGAAAATCCCTCATTCTAACCGCCTCAGCCTCTTCTTTAAATTTAGGTATTGCTGGATACAAACAGAGAGGATTTACGATAGGTTTGATTTAAAATTTTTTCTCTCGTTCTTGGAAGGCTTTAATATAGAGAGATGTTAAAAGCAAGCGGAGCCCAGATACAAAAATTACAGTAGAATTAGGCGCTATGAAGTTCATAAAGCAATACTAATTTTGCAGAATCGTTATAAAAATAGTACTAGAGGTAGAGTTTTTACAACGATTCTGCAAAATTAGTATTGCTTTATTGCTATGAACTTCACAGCGCCGTAGAATTAATGTAAATGTAACGTCACTTGGATTAAACCGTAACCAGACTTTTGACAAGCATTTAAATCTAATTAAATCATGCCTCTTTTGGTTCGATTCAAACAAAGGTTTAAATTACTCTTTTTTAGTTTGATTTTGATTATTATGGTCGTTCTTGACTTTTTTTCAAGTTAAAGTTTGGTTGCGATGTAATACGTTAAATTTTAATTAATTCTCAAATCAAACCATAAAACTAAGTGCTCCCTTAATTGTCTCTCTGCTAACTATTTTTTTTATATTTCTGTGAAATTGTGTAAAATATATTTGTATATATCTGTTAAGCAATCACAGAAACGGAAACTTACCTTAAAATTTAGAATTCAGTCAAACCTCGTTGATCCGAAGTTCGATATTCCGAAAACCTCTTTATCCGAATAAGTTTTCTGAATAAAATCCGCAAAATCATTGCATTAGTCCGTATGGAATTTTCTAAAGTTATTATGTTCGGATTAGCGAGGGTCGACTGTAGGTTTGGTAATTTATCATGTTTAAAGATCATTTCAATATAAGATTATTTGATGTTCAAATTAAAGTATTTCCGAGTGTGCTTTTCAAAAATTTACTAGTAGTTTAACTTCTGATTGATGCTTTTAAAGACCGCAGAACATCATATAATGTGTTTTTGGGTCCGTTAGGTGAACATATGTTCACCTAATTAATTGAAGTAAAAATATGTGAACAAAGATAAGAAAAGGTCCTTCTTGCGTCTATGCTTCGTTTTTTTTAAAATTCTCCATTCTCTGATTTAGTTTTTTGCTTAAAATATTTTGACAACAACGTTCTGAATAGACAGGACTTTTTCTTTTACTCTTGACTTTTTGTACATTATCTGAACACAGCACATGAGACTGGTTAGGTGAACAATTCCAAGTTCCAAGTTTATTTGTTTAAAATAATTAGGTAAACAAATTGTTCTCATATTGGGGGAGACCCGTGTTTTTGTTTTATCATGAATGTTTTTCTATCCTGAGGTTCTTCTCGAATTAAATTAATTAATTCATTCAGTCAATAAGTTAATTTAGTTATTGAAATTTTTTTATTCAGTAATGAGACATTTTGAGTTTACATTCAAATAATGAGCCATTTATTAGAAATTTAAATTATTTTGCAACAAAATTTTTAATTTTGCATGTGTCAGTAAAACTAAAATTTGAACAAAAATTCAAAAATTCTAAATTCAAATGCATTTAATAATTTAGAAAGGCGCATTGAATCAGCAAAAATGATCCAAATAAAACTTATTTTTTGTCTCTTTTATTTTTTTCATTTCAAGTTCTCTTATTAACGTATTTGATTAATAAATTTCAATTTTTATTCAAGATACTTAAAGTTTTATTTAAAAAAAAATGTTTTTAACTCGTTCTGAATATGACCATGGTGTTAACACATTTTCGCCAGAAGGAAGACTTTTTCAAGTCGAATACGCCATTGAAGCAATTAAAGTAAATTTTAGCACTTCTTGAAGACAGACACTTAAAATAATCAAATTGTATTCAGTTAGGTTCAACAGCTATTGGAATCAAGACTCCAGAGGGTGTTGTTTTAGCCGTAGAAAAACGTGTTACATCAACCTTGATCATTCCTTCAACTATTGAAAAAATTGTTGAAGTTGACTCTCACATTGGTGTGTATCCTTCTAAACAACTTTGTTTATAATTGATTTTAATGATTTCTTTAAATTTTTAGCTTGTGCTATGAGTGGTTTAATCGCTGATTCAAAGACTTTAATTGACAAGGCCAGAGTAGAGGCTCAGGTAAATATGTTTAAAATGTGCTCATAATCATCGGTAAAAAAAATTTTATTTTGTTAAGAATCATTGGTTTAACTACGATGAAAAAATGACCGTAGAAGCAGTAACTCAAGCTGTATCAGATTTAGCTCTTGCTTTCAGTGATCAAGATGATGAAGTCTATGCTATGGTATGTAATATTAAAACTTTAGCAAAATATTCATTTTGTTGATTATAATGTTTTCCAGAGTCGTCCATTTGGTGTTGCTCTATTGTTCGCTGGTGTTGATGAAACAGGACCTCATCTGTAAATTTAAAAAAAAAATCTTGCGTCTTTTTGGTAATGATTCAAATTTTTACAAAAAGATATCATTTAGAACCAAGTGGTACTTACATCGAATATGAAGCTAAGGCAATTGGTTCCGGTTCTGAAGGTGCTCAACAAAATCTTCAAGATATTTATCATAAAGTAATTGGATAAATCCAAATGGTTTTTATTGATGACTCTTACCTATTTCTTGTTTAGAATATGACTTTAAAAGAAGCTTCCAAACACGCTTTGTCGATTTTGAAACAAGTCATGGAAGAAAAATTAAACGCTACTAATATTGAGGTAATATTTTAAAAAATGAAGGATTTGAAATAAACTTATATTAACAC
This sequence comes from Brachionus rubens, assembly GCA_022207745.1. Taxonomy (NCBI): domain Eukaryota; kingdom Metazoa; phylum Rotifera; class Eurotatoria; order Ploima; family Brachionidae; genus Brachionus; species Brachionus rubens. Next base: position 1,699,169 of record JAJVHD010000011.1, on the reverse strand, counting down.
TTACTTTTTTATCTAAGATGTGTACTATTTCAGCAAAGGACAAATTGTTCCATTTATTCACCAAAGAAGAAATCGAAGATGTAATCAAGGAGATGTAAAAAAAAAAGACCAAATTAATTTTAAATACCGATCGCCATTTATTGAATATTTAATATTCTTAAAAAAAATTTTCAATAATATTTTTTGTAACTCGCTTTCATTTATTCTCTTTTTTTTGTGTCAAAATTTATCTAAATCTTTAAAAGTAACTAGAATATCCCATTAACGGTAAACGAATAAAAAAACATAGCATATGTTTAGGCGATTCGAATTTTGTGAACGTAAGGCTTTTTGACGCGACCCTTATTTTTCTTCCATTCTAGTCTCTTCCACAGTGATTAATTACCCTTGTATTTCCTAAATCTCTAACTTACAAAAGCTATTGAAGACGTAGAAAGATTAAAACTGGGACTGATAATTCATTCGAGCTATTATTCGGGTAAATTCAGAATTCTTTTTTATCTATATTAAATCGAATAGGAACAAATAATAAAATTGTAACTGTACTTTAATCTCGTTTGGGAATACATAAAACTACAAATATTTATAAATTTTATTGGGATAAGTTTGAATGTTGTTTTGTTAATTTTTTAAGCTTTTTTTAATTTAATCTGAGGGTACTTTTTTGACTTTTTTGGAACACGATACTGGAGTTTTTTTGGTTGGAAGAATTATTCTCACTTAATGACATTCTGAGAATTGGACAACGCTAACCTTGTGTTGAAATTTTTAAAACTAACTGTTTATGATACCGTAAACTCTTGCCCACTTCTCTAAGAACAAAGACAAAATTGAGGTTTGTTCTTTATGGAACTAATACCATCGAAACCATGTTATAACATTTTTTTTTCATTTTTTTAGAATAAACCTGACTTAAGACTAATGGAAAGGATGGATTATGAAAAAATTTAATTAATTAATTTTTATTCAATTTCGAAATTAGTTCCACAATTTTTTGAATTTATTCCAGAAAAAATACAAAAAATTAAGCGAACATTCGAGCTTACTCTTAGTCTTAAGTCAGGAGTTCTTAAAAAAATTGTTATAACATGGTTTCGATGGTATTAGTTCCATATAGAACAAACCTCAATTTTACCTTTGTTCTTAGAGAAGTGGGCAAGAGTTTACGGTATGTATATGTACTAAAAATTATATGAGGGTGTCCAATTTTTTTTTGAATTTCTTCTCATGACTTATTTTGAGAATTTTCTTTTTTGAGAAGTCATCTGATAAACTAAATGTCGAATCTAATTTAATTAGCTCACACTTAGAAGAAAAGTAAATGATAAAATTTGAACTTAGCTGAGATTGTCTATTTTTTTAAATCCCAACAGGTGAATTTTTTTTTGAAAAAAAACTCTCAATAGAAATTCCGCAGAGTACTGGTAGAGCTGATGCTCCTTCAGCAAAAAAAACCAAAAAATAAATTAAAAGAAACGATTTTTTTTAAATCAGTCGAATTTCGAAAAGGTTATTTTTTGGTACCAAGAACGTTTAAGAAGAAGGTTTTCGGTCAAATTAATTGATTAACATAAGATAGTAAATATTTCAGTTAATTCTTTTGTGTCAATTAACAATTAACCCTCGAATAATTGATATCTTTTTATTTTACCTGTAAATTATCTACGAAAACCGAAAAGTCACACATTTAGAGAGCGTGGGAATTTTTTTCTTTTTTATGTCTCGAAATTTTCTACTTTTACTTCCTATCTTTTTAACACAATGTAAAAGTATTATAGCAAAGAATCGCTGAAATTTTAAATATATAGATTGAAACAAAACAAAATAAAAAAAATTAACGACGAACGAAATTTTATTTTTAATTTATGAGAAACAAATAGGCTTCTGTTTTTGAAATAATACCCTTTTAAGACTCCTAGTGCAGCTGTTTTGGGCTAAGGTGATAAAAGATCCGATGGTTTCATAAAGTATGTTTGCATAAAGAGAAAGAAATCGAAAAAAAATATTTCGGAAAAAAAATAGTGAAAAACTCAAGTCGCAACAAGAAGTAATATAAACGTAAAATAAATAAATATTATGTAGTGTTTTGATAATGTCGTAAAATGACATCAAATTTCGCAAAACGTCCTTTTAAAGTAACGTAATATATCGCATTTTACGTAATATTAAGTGGCGCTGCAACCTTGAGTTCATCAGTATACAGCGGCGTTGTCAGGACTTTTAAAGTGGGAGGATGGGCTCTGATCAAAAATGATACCGGTAATCATGTTGAGAAGAATAAAAAATGTTATTATCTGGCAAGCGTATCGACTCCAGTTAATTCGGTCTGATAAATTTTAGAAAATTTATTGGGATAAATTATAATGATAAAATTAATATCAAAAGGGAACCAAGAAATTTTTTGATGTTTACTATAAACAAAAGAAGACAGATTCCTTCTCTTATTCTAGGAAAATTTAAAATTGCGAAATGAAAAAGACAAGGAACTTAAAAGTAGAAAAAAAACATTTAAAGAGCTAAGGAAGAAGAAAAGAATGAAAAAGAAAAAGATGGTTTCAGAACGTACTGTAGAGCCGCTGTTCTTATCTTTTTTTAATGTGATTAAAAACCATTATCTATGTCAACTCGCTCAATGGAATGTCTATTTTACTTTTTAAACCTTTTAAGATATTAAAGAAGGCTTTACACTCAGAATGAACTAGGGTTGTTCGACCGGTTTTCTTCAAAAAATTGTTTTATTTAATTTATGGTTTCATATGATGGCCTAATCCTTATAACCTAAGTACCAGAATGTTTAAATTCTCTATCGTTTGGTATGTAGGTTATGCATTTGTAATTCTAATTGAGCCTTATTTTTGAATTTGACCGGTTTTTTAACCGAAATTTTTTAGGGAAAATCGCTGTCTAATCAATGAAAATAATTTTAAAACTCAACTTTGAGGGTATCAAAATTTAGGAAAATTTATATCCTCCAACTTGTATGTTATTGGTAACGATTAGACTTTTCCATGAAACCATAAATTTAAATTAACCGGATTTACGATAAAAACCGGTCGACCAACCCTAGAATGAACCAAAAAAAAGGCTTCAACATCTTGACAATTAGGTAAAGACAAGATGACAAAGGCTTTTTTTACAAACTTTTACCAAGTGGTCAAAAAAAATCCCGACACTAGGTCAGATTTTAAGAACCCTAATGATTGTAATCAGACACTATGGTAAGTGAATATTAACAAGAGGCATTCTACAGTATGTCTAGAAAGTTTAGGAATTCATATTTTTTATTTTGGGACTGGTTTCCCAGTTAACATAAAATTAATGAAAAGTTAATGTCACTTCGAAAAATAACATTACTGTAACATTAATGGCTGGGTTTCAAATCCAGTGATGTTCCATCAATGTCAAAAAAAGTTTTGACATTAATGTTTCATTAATGTCTAAAAAATCTGCGGCAGGGCTGTGACATTGAATTTCAAAATTGGAGTCTAGAAACAATTAAAACGGATTAAGAAATTCCGAGTGCGAAAGTGAATGTTGTTCTTTAATTATGGGTTAAGGTAAATTAGATTTATTTGCCCAAACTAAATGAAGAATTTTTTAGGCATTTTTGTTAAGCAAGGGGTAGTATGTCATCAAAGAGAGTGTTTAATTAAAAGAGTGCAATCAGTTAAGTGAAAGTATGTTAAGGTGAATTAAGGAAAGCGGTAGATGAAAAGCATTTAATATAATGAGGAAGATATTTGTTAAGGAATTATAATTTTCAAATTTATTTTTAAAGTTAATAAAATTTTTATAACTTTTAAAAAAAATTTGAAAAATATTTATACTTGTTTTTGAAAAGGTTTAAAAGTTCATTGTCGTTTCTTTTTTTAAAAAAATTCTATTGGTCAATTAATTTATAAGACTAAAAATGTAACTCTCCTGTTATAATCTTATTTAACATTAATTATATTTAACTGTTAACTCATGAAAACTCCTTCAAATGAAATTGTAATGTCTGTGAAATAAAAAAAATAGGTTTGACATTGAGTTGAACTTTCAAAAAAAATAAACATATATTTTCAGTTAAGTTTCAGTGATTGGATAACTGTTACATGTATAAATCATAAAAAATTATGCATGTTGCAGATATTTTAATTTAACTGGGTTGTTTTTGAGAGATCTTGCGGTTGAAAATAAAAAAAATTCATCATTTCATTTGTTCATCATAAAGTTTCACATCGGAAAAATACAAAAATAAGGAAAGATAAAAAAATATGAAAATAAAAAATCCGACAAAAAAAGAACAAACAATTTTTAGTAAAAAAAACAGTCTATAAAGTTTAGAAATTGTACTTTTCTAACATTTAAAATGACCGCATTAAGCTTTGATACATGCCGCGATACGTTTTTGGATAGATTTAATCAAATTTTTTACAATTTCAGTCTTTACGTTCAACCATTCGCTGAACAGAACCGTCTATAAGTGCTCAATTGTCGATATCCTAGTTTTTGCCAATTTATGGTCAATATATGACCACAAGTTTTCGATAGGATTGAGATATGGGGATCTAGGACACCAGGGAAGTACAGTTATTTGTTTCTCTTCCAACCAGTATTGAATGGAGTATGCGGTATGAGCGCTTGTCCCGTCTTGTTGGAAAATCAAATCTTGTCCTTCTTCGAAAAATAGCTCGGCTGATAGCAATAATTCGTTTTCCAGGGTATTCTTCAAACAAACTAGATTGGACAAACTGGATTATTCGGCCAGTAAAAATAGCGCAGCACTCAGTTTTATTGTAACTAATGCAACCCCAAATTCCTACTGAACCTCCACCATTCTGTAGCCTTGGTAAACAAAACTTCGTTTTATACTTCTCATTAGCGAATCTTTTGACAAATACTCTTTATTTTCGGTTTAGAACCACGACATTTGACTCATCGCTGAAAACACCTTTAGACCAATCTTGAACCGTCAAATCATGTCGTTTTCATACAATTTGAGCCTTTTTAGTCTGTCTTGAAATCTCAATAGGGGCTTTCTTAAAGCAATATACGATTGAATTTTTTTTTCCAATAGAATTTTTCTAATGGTGTCTTTGTTAACTCTAAGACCATCGAATGTAGAACTAAAGTCATTAGCTAATTGCCTATAGCTGATTGAAGGGTTGACTTTGACCAGCGTTAGGGTGAGTGTGAGAGAGTCTGGAAAAGCGTTAGGGTGAGTGTGAGAGTGATTGGGACAGCGTTAGGATGAGTGTGAGAGTGATTGGGACAGCGTTAGGGTGAGTGTGAGAGTGATTGGGACAGCGTTAGGGTGAGTGTGAGAGTGACTGAGACAGCGTTAGAGTGAGTGTGAGAGAGTCTGGGACAGCGTTAGGGTGAGTGTGAGAGAGTCTGGAACAGCGTTAGGGTGAGTGTGAGAGTGATTGGGACAGCGTTAGGATGAGTGTGAGAGTGATTGGGACAGCGTTAGGGTGAGTGTGAGAGTGATTGGGACAGCGTTAGGGTGAGTGTGAGAGTGATTGGGACAGCGTTAGGGTGAGTGTGAGAGTGATTGGGACAGCGTTAGGATTAGTGTGAGAGTGATTGGGACAGCGTTAGGGTGAGTGTGATAGTGATTGGGACAGCGTTAGGGTGAGTGTGAGAGTGACTGAGTCTGGGTTAGGGTGATAAATTTAAAATATAAAATAGTTTGTTTATTTCAATAACTCTAAAGGTGACTCCCAGACTCAGACTCTCTCACACTCACCCTAATGCTGTCCCAATCACTCTCACACTCACCCTAACGCTGTCCCAATCACTCTCACACTCACCCTAACGCTGTCCCAATCACTCTCACACTCACCCTAACGCTGTCCCAATCACTCTCACACTCACCCTAACGCTGTCCCAATCACTCTCACACTCACCCTAACGCTATCCCAGACTCTCTCACACTCACTCTAACGCTGTCCTAGACTCTCTCACACTCACCCTAACGGTGTCAAGGCTCTCTCCTTCACAACCTAACGCTTTTTATTTTTTATTTTAGCATGTTTAGCACTTTCCAATTTTCAGTTCTCACATGCCAACGCTTTTTGTAAAAAAGTAAATATTAATAAGATACGGCAAGCAGAGCTTTATATATGCGAGTAACGAGACGTTAACTAATGTATTTTTTGGGCTTCGCCGGTTTTGATTGGAAATTGTCAAATTGACAAATTCTTTTAGGAATGATTTAATGCAAAAATTTTACATTTATTACACTACTTTTTCGACGAAGACATGGCTCTCTGTATTACTGAAGCTTAAAAAGTCATGGAAGGCATGGCCCGGACTTGTTCAAAGCTTAAACAGTCATGGAAGGCATGGCCCGGACTTGTTCAAGTTTGAACATTCAGGGAAGCTAATCTTGTTTTGGCCTATTTAAACTTCTTCAATTTGTCAAAACATTAGCGTAAACTCGAAGAAACAACTGGGTGGTTACGAAATTTTTTCGTCCCTGGTAATTATGTTCCTTGACTAATTAAGAATAGATCATCTACGAAATAAACATAAATATAAACCTATAAAACATATGCTTAATGAAATCCTATTAACAAAGAAAATGAGAAGAAGTAAATTAATTAATTAGAAGTAAATTTTTTCACACATGAATTAATTGATGTGAGATAACATTTAAAAAAACATTTAAAAAAATACATGTAGACTTTTTTGGGTTTTTATGTTAAGTTTAATTTGTTATTTTTATTTTATAAATGTTAATTAAAGAAAAAAACATTGATTTTTTTCTCGCATGTGTATAGTCTATTGACGAACTTCGTCAAGAATTTTTTTAAAATAGTCCAGTAATCGATTTTATATACGCATTCACGTTTGCTTAATTAGCTCGTCACCTCGTTCCTCGCAAATAAAAACACTGTACTGAAAAAGAACTTAAAAAAGAATCATTTTTCATTTAGAGATTAATTTATTTTCAATTTCTTGCGGGTGTCAAAAATGATCACATTTTTTTTTAATTTTTACAACGAGGACTAAAAAGATAAATTGAAATTGTCAAATTTTATTTAATTTTATTAAATGAGAAAGCTTTAGTTTTTGTCAAGTCTATTTAAAAAACTAAATTCATGTTCCACATTTTTTTACATTTATACTTTCAATGTCCATCATTCCAGGTGGCAACGAGTACTTTTCAACAGCTGTTTCTGATTGCTTCAAAGCTTTTAAATTTTCATTTTCTTCAACTTGTTTCGGATAAAAAACCAAATTTGAGTAATCAGTAATTTCTGGAAATTCTAGATTATAAGCTTTTTCAATATAATCTTCGAATGAGATGTTGTATATAATTGGTACTCTATTGACAATTTTTTCTAAACCAATTCCTGTTAATTCAATGATTATAAAGATTAAATTGAATTACGTCCTAAAGAAAGAATGATATTTACCAACAACTTTAGACTGAGCAGACCAATCCCCTGCTGGACTAATCAAAAGACGCACATATCCTCTAAATGTGCTCGACTCAGTTTCGTTTCCTGCTTCAGTGATACCAGATGGAGAATATTTTTTTCCTTTCCATCTCAAAAGAAGATGTGCTACCTCATGTAAAAGAAGCATTGACAAAAAAACGACTATTGTTTGGATTTCTTTTTTTACTTCAGGATTTTTTTCTTTTTTCATTTGCTCAAGAGTATCCAAATATCTTAAACGCTCATTGAAGATTTCGTTTAAGAAAATCGTTTTGTTCGGAACATTTATAAAACGTTCAGTCCACGCTAAATAATCGTTTGACTCTGGTTCTGGTTCCTTCTCTTGTTTTTTTCTTCTTTTAATTTTATCCTCTTTTGTTTGAGCAGCATATACAATCTCAACTTCTTTCATTTTTTCGCGTGAAACTACTGGGTCAGCTTTAAATAGACTTTTGAAAGTACTACGTGCCAAATCGTTTTCCAAATATTTTTGAGCAATTTGAATCGCTAATTTTACACGATCATCTTGTGAGGCATTGTCGGAAAAAACGAGCACCGGAAATTGAATGACTCTCTATAAAAAAGGACAGTTTTAATTACGCTTAAAAATTTAAATCGCTGCTTTTAAAATTCACCTAGCTTCAGTTGCAGTACCAGCTATTCATTTATAAAATTTTGACTTTGATTCAATTAATGACATCAACGAGTATGTTGCTCGATATTTCCAAGAGATATTTGTAAAAAAACAAGATGTTAGAATAGTAAACGTATCAGAAAATGCCTAAAAAGCTTAATTTTTGCTAACTCAGAATTTGATAAAATTCTGATTACGTTAGATACTTATATTCTTTTTAAGCCATGTTTTTAAAAATATCTTTCGCAAATATTAAGGTATTCCCGATTCGGTTTTTTTTTCATCCACCATTAAAAATTGTCTTTTTCAGGTTTTCATATATGCAGATTAAGAATTTTATGTAGGAATACCAATATTAAGATACTCATGTGAATTGCGAAAATCGTAATTCTTAAGGCAACCTGAAGTTTTGTACGATTGTTTTGTAAGATTCGCGTATTATACGGGATATAATATTTTTCCTAAAATTTCACCTTACAAACATATTGACATTTGATTTGTACAACTATTCCATCATTTATCAGCTTTGCACCTCTTTAAAAATATGAATAGAACAGTAATAAATATCTCAGTATCAAAAACTTTGACAAATACCTCCAGTTAAACAAATATTAAAAGCACGATTTTCTAGGGATGTGGACAACATTTTAAACACGTTATTATTTTAAGAGTTTATTAGAAATATTTTATTATTTCTTTCAACCATTTACTTGTTAGACTCTGACTTCTCAACTCGAAAGTTACATTTTTATTCCCATATTGTTGATATGGGAATAAGAGTGTAAGGTGTAGCTGTTATTGAGATTAACTCAGTAACTCCTCACTCTCAAGTCTATTCTTTTGAGATCACTAGTACTTAACATTAGCTCAAAAGGACAACAAAAGCTTAAGTGTTGGTTTTAAAACATGAATAATTCGCAGACAAGGATAAAATAGTCATATTTACTTTTAAATTTTTGAGCGCCTTCTTGCATCGATTGCAATCACATTCCAAACAAAAGTTTTCAACATAAAAATTTTGTCTTTCAAAATCATTCAAATAACAATCACAAAAATCAATTGAAATTTTATTGTCAACAAAAGTATATTCTCTTGTGGGTTTCTCCAAGTAAATTCCAACTCCAATTGTTTCTCCATTGAAATCTTTAATTTCGATCTTACTAGCCCACGCCTTAAAAAACAACGATTTTATCTCTTCTTGTGTAAATTTTCCCATAAAATCGTCGCCCATTAATTCTCTAATATCCTGTGTATATTCGTCACATTTTTCAATGAGGTTTTTTCTTTCTGGATCAACAAAGCCTAAAAAAGTTAAAATAATTAATCTCAAATCTAATTCAATTTTAATTTGATTACTTTCAGTCAACGAGGAAAATGTTTCACAACTTTCGTCACTGATCTAAAATGAAAATATTAATTTTAATTATATAAAATAGATAAAAAGCAAAAATATACTGTTTGCTAATCAATTATCCTCAGTGTTATGAGCAAAACACAGCATACCCCTGCTCCTGGTCGTCAAACATCAGTTTTATAAAACTTTACTTTAACTTTACTTTGTATTTTACTTCTCCAAATAGGAGGTTAATTCTAATTAAATAAATAAATAATCAATGAATTTTATACTGAGAAGAAAAATGTGCGATTTAGAAAAAAAGGAAAAATATACTGGCGAAAAATGTACTGTTCTCCAAATTTTTGTATTATACATTTATATTAGACACTTAAGATTATATTATTTATATTACCCATAAAAACAAAAGTAGACAATATCGACTAGCCAACAGGAGACATCATTGAGCCGCCAACAGTGGACATCAACGAGGAGCCGACGATCGTTTATACCGAGCTAACTATGGTTCAGCTTCAAAAACTGTCAGACTACAAGGTCATCTCATCAATGCTCTAACACTTGACCAGACCTTGTCTAACAATTTTTTGACACTTTTACAGCACTACTCTAACACATCTTCCGGGGCTATTTGTTTTCTGAATTACGCTCCTCTTTTTTCTTAAGCTATTCCCACTCCTGCAGTTGAAAATTCGATAAAATTACTGTTAGTTTATTTGAATTCGAAATGAAAATCAAGTTAAATAATGACTTACTCGTGTCCAGGAACGACCAAAAAGTGATTTTATTTATTAAAAGTTGCTAAAAAAGTTGCTCAAATGATGCTCAAAAGTTGTGAAAGATAATTATTTTTTTTTATTTCTTTTGCACAAATGGTCGTTTAGAAATTATCATTGGCTTTTGAGATTTTGTCATAAAAATTTACAAAAAGCCTTAAGTTTAAAAAAGGAAATCTTCTTGTTTAATTAGTAAACTATTTCAAAAAATAAGAAATTATATACAGTCAAACCACAATTATTCGGACAGATATCATTTAGGAAATGCCATACAGATTATTTAGTTCGGATTACACAGAGTAGAATGCACGTGACATCTTCGGATAAACATGGCTTTTGAGATAAACGAGGTTTGACCGTGGCATGCGTGTTTTTTTTTAATTTAAAGCCAAGTGAAAATACAAGAGTCAAGAACTAAAAATCTCACTTACTAATTTTACTTTTATAAGCACTCGTAAGAAGAGTCTGAGTAACTGGTCTTTGAACGTTTCTTTCAATTTTTCCATCGACAAAAATTTAATAAATTTTTCACATTCAATGTTATGTAATTGATCGTTTTTTTCACAATTTCGACTGCATGTTTTCATAAATTTGCAACTTGTACAATCATTCAAATAACCTTTGCTTTAATTGTTTAAAAGATTAAAATAAACGTTAAATATTTTTTAATTTAGTTGTTGACTTACTTTCTGAAACAATAATCGCAGAAATGTTTTTTTTTGCTGAAATCTAGAACACTCAAAAAAGGATCTATTATTTTAGACGGCATTTCTAAATTAAAAAAGAAATAATTTTCAAAAAAAATATTTTTTTATCTTGGTTGTCAACTAAGAAATTGAATTAAAGAAAGAATAAGATAAAACTCAAATTGCTTGGAAAACAAATGAGCCAAAATTAAAATCAATTTAAATAATTTATTTATAATGGGCAATCCAAAGTTCTCTTACCCGCCCTTGCTTTAAAGTTTGCTTGTTTTTTCGAAAAAGAAGTCTTTTATTTACAATAATTCATAATTTTTTATTTTTCTATACACATGGGTCTTGTAAAGCAAACAAAAGAAAATAATTTTATCAACCTCGATCACAAACCTATTCTAAATTTAAAAATTTTACTTTATTCAAATGTGCAAATCTAAATCTTTTGATTTTGTTCTTTTAAGTTTACAACTCATAATAAAATAGGGAATATTTTGTTTCCAAGCGTTTCAATTTTCGAGAATTTAATTATCAAATTAACTAATATACGGACCAGTATAAAATAAAATAGATTATACTTCATTTATGTCGGAAATGATTCTGGTATTGTGATACAGTCCTGGTCATTCCCAGGTTCCTTTCATGAACGTTCATGAACGTTCACATCTAAATTGTTCCCCAACGTTCCCAACGTTTCCCAAAGTTTCCCAAATTTTCCCAAATTTTCCCAAAGTTTCTCAAACTTTTGTAAATAAATTTAATTTTTAAACTTTTTTTCAAAAATTTTGAATCAAAAAAAAAGGGAATCTAGTTTTTCGTAAAAAATTTAAAAGCATTTACATAAGGTATACTTATATTGAAGTGAAAAATGATATAAAGTTTTAATTTTAAAAATTTATTCTAATTTTTAACGATGCTAAATATTTATGAAAAAATGAAAATCCTGGAAATTTATTTTAAATTTCCTAAGGAAGTTAAACTCACTTACGAAAAAATTTCTCACTAAGCAAATGCACAAAGTATCAAAGTTTCAACAAAAACAATCCAGAAAATTGTAAAGAGATATCTTATCACAGGTATAATTTTTTTTACATGCATCTTGTATTAAATAAGCGTTTTTCGAAACGAAGTCTAGTGCTTAGTTTATTTTATCTCAATTCTGAGTTTAGGTCACTAGGTCGTGTCAGTGGTCATTGACGCATCCAAACCTTTTGATACATTTTATTTAGGAAAAGTTGGATCAAAAGTTTCCCAGACAAGAAAACTCAAAAAAAGAATATTAACCGACTAAGAAATAATTGCAATTAATGAATATGTTTTAAAAAAAAGAGAAACGTCATCTGACGAGATTGCAAAAAAGTTGAATCTTAAATGTAGTGCTAGAACAGCTCGAAGAAACCTCAATCAATTAGGATGGAAATATCTGAAAACTAGGTTTGTTTTAAGAATAACTCTTTTGTGACTGTATTCGGTTGCACAATAACTCAGTTTTATGCAAGCGGGAACGGTTATAGTTATTTGTATCTCTATTTATTCTTAACATTAGATACTGTCAAATGGTAAGCAAAAAGAATCAAGTTGAACGATTTTTCTTTGCTTGTTTTTGTAAATTTACTAGTGAAACTTTTGATGACGTTATTTTTATCGATGAAACAACGATAGAAGCTGTTAGTGTATCTCGTAAAAGATGGCAAAATAAGATAGCTGGTGAAACAGGAAAAGTTGAAAAACGTTCGCATCCTGTGAAGGCTAGTGACTTGATTAAAAAATCTACCATAAAAACGAGATTTTTTCTTTATTAGGTTCATCTATTTGGCGGCATATCAAGAAAAGGAAAAACTTTATAAGTGGCATTTCAAGGAATTTTAGATAGTAAAAAGTTTCAGGATCTTTTAGATATATCAGTTATTCCATTTATTAAGGATAACTATCCAATAGCAAATAGAATTTATATGGATAAAAAACATGAAACGACAAAAAACTAGATTCCCTTTTTTTTTGTTTCAAAATTTTTGAAAAAAGTTTAAAAATTAAATTTTTTTACAAAAGTTTGGGAAAATTTGGGAAACTTTGGGAAACTTTGGGAACGTTGGGGAACAATTTAGATGTGAACGTTCATGAACGTTCCCAAGAGGAACCTGGGAATGACCAGGACTGTATATGTTAATGATTAAGATGGTTGATATTGTGATATTGGTTAAATTTAACCATGTTGACTAAAAATTTTATTTTGAATACTTATTATTTTAAATGGAAAAATTAAACTAAATTGTACAAATTTTATTTTATTAAAATCAAATGTACTAATTCTAAAACTTTAAATTAACAGGCGATTTTTTTTGTTTTGTTTTGATTAAATTATGTTGCTTAATTCAAAGTCCAAGTGATTTGAGAATATTTGATACAGGTCCAGACAAACCTAATTGAGATGAATACGACTCTAATGCATTTGATACTAAATTTAAATCGATATCTAAATCATCATTTTTTGTATTACGTGATAAATTTTTAGCCTCTTTAAGTTCACTATCCATTGAATCCATATACTTTTTTAAATTTTCTTCATCTTCGTCCAAATCTTCATCTTCCAAAGCATCGTCTCCAATTTCATAAAACGAATCTGTTTCATCATCAGTTTCTTTTCTATCTTCTTTCAATTTTAAGATCTCTTTTAAACTCTCTTGAACAGACTCAGCGTTAAAGTCAATAAGCTTATCTTTTTCGATCGATTTATAATCGACCCCGGTCAATAAATCTTCTTTTTTGTTCTTCGATGGTTTTTGCATAAAATTTTTGAATGCATTTGAAATAATACGAAAATCGTACGTGGAGCCAACATCACCACGAGCGTACATTTCTAAATAATCGTCTAAAGCAGGTGCTTCTACACATAACCAATCGTCACTATCATCCGTTTCTTTTTCTTGTATAGTCGATATTTCTTCTTTTAGCTTAACAACATAATCTTCATTGAGTATATTATCCAAATAAAAGCTATCAATTAATTTGTCAATGTTACGTTTTTCATTAACATGAGCTTTCAAGAATCCACCTTCGTTTTCATAACTCTCTTTTGCTTTTTCAAATAATTGATTATAATTTTTTGAATTCTCCAAAAAATCTTTAAAATATCCAAAATTTTTTAAACGTCTGACATAATTGTCAAATGTTTTGTCAACAATTGAATCATTCAAAATTTGTCTCGATATTATTTCAAATGCACACGTTAATTTGTGACCCAGGATACTTCGTTCTTTGTTGAGATTGTTCAATAGTTGTTCATTTGGATTTTTAATTTCAATTAAACTAGGCCATTGTTGTCTCTTTTCGGGCTTGTAATCGACATATTTAAGTTTACCGTATAAATGCTTTGTAAATTGGACTCGATAGTTGACAAGATCAACGGGTTTAAACGTGCTCAACGTACTGCATAACTTCAAATCTTTGGGGTCTTTTTCACAAAATCGATTAATAGCTGAACTTATAAGAGAAGGATTACTTTTTAAAAGCCACGCTAATTTTGCCGGAATCAAACAAGTAGCTCGATGAAATAAATTTTTAGCAATTACTTGCGGTTCGAATATATTTATTTGTTTGTTTATACAATCTTGAATGAGATCACCAGCTCGAGTAACAGACGGAAAATCAAAAACAACTTTAGCACCATGAATACTGTTTTTGATAGAACCAAAAGCGGGAAGATAAGTTATTTGTGATGGATTAGTAGCTGGTGGTATGATGTGCAATTGACCGTTGTATATATAAACACGGTTGTCCATACAATTATCAGCAGCACTTGACGCCCAGTCTGGTAAGTAGTTGGCCGATTGAATGAGAAGAAACTCACCGTCCGAATCGGTGATTTTAGCAGCTAAACGTCGACCAAATTTAGCTGTTAACTTGTACAATAAATAAACAATGAACCATTCATCTTTAATATTATCACCAAAGTCTACACAACCGTAACATGTGTAATCAATGAGATTGAGTCCTAAAGAAGGATAATCACCTTGTGTGTATGTGGCTACTGGTCGATTTAAATAAAACTTTTCATTATTCCAAATGTAATTCGAAGTTAAACTTTCAACGTAATCGATCATCTCTTGATAAAGTATATCGATTTTAATAGTTTGAGAATTTTCACAAATTTTTTGAGTTGAAATAAATATTTTAAATTCAACTTGTGTATCGTCTAAATTTTCCAAAAACTCTTGTTTCAAATTGGTATCATTTGTATTTTTTTGTTGTGTTGTTGTTGTGTTTTGTGTTTTTGTTGAAATATTATCTTCCATCATCTATGAGTGAACAAAAAAAAATATTTTTTTTTTATCATAAACATAAACAAATAGTAATAACAATGGAGTCTCTTTTTTTTAAATTTTTTATTTCAAAAAAAAAAAAATTTTTCAAAATCAATCGTGTCTATTTTTGATTTGAGTGTGTGTTAAAATATTTTTTTTTTTTTAACTTTTTTCGGTATGATAATTTGAAATTATTTATTCAATTATGAGCTTCTCGGCCGGGTATAATTGGCTGATTAGAACCTTAAAGTAAAAAATTATGCAATAAGCAAAAAAAAGTTATCTTACATTATGAATTTGAAATTTCAAAAGAATATGAATGAACAAAATTGCTTTAAATCTTACGTAACATCTTTCATAGTTCACTTTTTTAAAAATTATTACACAACTCGTATTCGTGATTTTATTTATTTATTTTTTTTGATTTCAAATTCATTAGCATAAAAAATTGTTAACCCAATTTTAAATGGGATTATGTATGTTATCTTACTTGTCTTTTTATCATTTCTAAATTTTGGTTGGCTTTTTGAATTAGTTCGGCTTGTTTGGCTGGGTCAGTTTGTTGTTTATTCGCTTCGAATTCGTATTTAATTCGTTTTTTAGCATATTCACTTTAAAATAAAACATTTAGAGGAGCTATCATAATTAGTTTAAAATAGACCCCTTGAGCTATAGGTTGCAATGTAAAACCTATTATAGATGAGTTTAAATTCATAAAATACCTTTTGATTACAATGAGTAGATTTGAAAGATAATCTAAAGAATTTTTAACAAATGAAAAAAGATGAAAACAATTGAACAAGGGAATGTGACAAAATTGCTTTGATTAGAGTTGTCGATAAAATTTGGAGATAAAACAAAACAAAAAGTAAAACTTTTTGAACTGTTTAAAATTTTAAAGATAAAATTTTGACGATTTCATTTATTTTTTGGTGTTTAAATTTGTCGGAGCAGAGCAGTGGTTCTTACGAAAATGGAACTTTCCGTCCGGTATGGTAATCAATTCAGGATTCAGTCCTCGTTCTAAGACGCGGTCAAATGATGATTCTGGAAACAGAACGAAACCGTTGAAAGTCTTGTGAATCGTAAAAGGGTTGTTTTTAAAAACCTTTCGGGGCATGATCGGAATTGTGAACGACCGCAGTAGTCTGCTAATGTCTGAAAATATGGGTTTGAGGGTCACATTCAAAGTTTTGAAAGCTAGAAAAAAATCGAACATACTGAATTATTAAACTTTTTTGATAATTTTTTTTTTATTTAAAATTTTTAGTGATCAAATCTTAAAATTACTGTAAAAAATATGTGTCCTTAACCTGAACTTTAACCTTCTGTTGGGCGGAAAATGGAGTCCCGTCAGTATTCTAAATATTTCAAGTGTGTTTTTGCTGTTAAGTGAATGGTGACCGAACGTGCTAGAGCTTAAACTATAATTGGGCAAGAAAGAATATCTAATATTATTCTATTAGAAAATCGGTGTCCGGAAATCGGCAGACTTTTTGTTGGGTGGAAAAGTAGTGGTCCGTTAGTTTTTTTGAAAACAATTCAAACATAGAAAAGTAAATATTCAGGTCTTGGGTTCGGGTAGGGCATGAGTTATCCATTAATTTTGGATTTCAGGTACGGGTCTTGGTTGGGTAACCCATCATAAAATTTGGGTATTTTTAGGTTTTTTAGTTGTTTTTCACTGAAAAACTGAAAAACTTTCAGACAAAAATTGGATTTTGGGTATATATACCAAAATTTGGCAAGTTTTTTTTTAAAAGGTTCTAAAAATAGGAAATTTTTTTTACATACATTAAACTGTATTTTTTGACTCTTTTTAAAAAAAAAACAGCCATTTTATGGGTTACACAACCCAGACCCAAATCCAAAATCTATGGATAACTCATACCCTACCGGGACCCAAGACCTGAAAATTTTGGGTAACCAATACCCACAATGGGTAAATATGCCTGAGTAAACCTCTATTTTGAAATCCATTAGCCCATAGAAAATAATAAACTTTATGGTTAAATTGCGGAAAATCTTGAACGAAAAACGAAAACTTAAAATTAAGAAGGAATTTATTTAAAACTAATGCTTACTTAAAAGGGCACCTATACAAAACCTATTTGATGTCTGTCCTTACCTAAGGGATCGAAAACATACAACTAAATAAGAAAAACCTTAACTCCATCAGGATTGAAGGCAAATTGATTGGATCTATCTACAAGATCCCAAAAAGATGCCGTATGACCAACCTAAAACTATTTGGACGGAACCATTGAGAGACTCAAAATGACTCAAGTTTAGTTTCTTGAGAGGATACTCGAGAACCGGAACACAAAGAAGCTATTCAAAGAACTTCTCCAAGATGATAAAGAGAGCGACTACATAAATGATCTCTTGAACCTACTGAACGAAGTAGAGTACGAAGTAGACACGACTCTGATAGAGAAATGTAAATACTATAAATACATTATGAACTTGGACTTTGAAACGAAAAAGAAAAACAATATGGTACTGGAACAAGTCCGACTCATTTTTTTTGTAAAAATTCTATTATCATAAGCAAAGATTTTATTCTGCGTTTTTGTAATGCTCAGTCTATTTTACATTTTTTTTATTTTTATCTTTTTTGCAGACAGTGTCACCTTATTTGACAGGACGCTGAGCTAGTGACAATCCAGGTAAATTGGAATCTGCGTTTTAAAATTTTCTACGTTTATTTTTGATGATTTTTTTCTATAATCGAGAGGTGGTCCGTGTTTGAAAAACCGAAAATTTCATATCGAAAAAATACACTTACCGATAGTTGTAAGAAGAAAATTTGTTTGATTCTTTAATCATATGTTTGTACAAACTAAGAACTTTTGGTGCTTTTGCAGACATTTTAAAATCGAACTAATGATTTTTAAAAAAAATCTATAAAATTTAAATTTTAAAATTAAACTTTGTTTTAGTCTTTACCAATTGACCGTTTTTAATTACGGTTTCAGAGTCAAAATTTATACATTGAATTAATTTAGAATGAAAAAATTTATTTTAAAATTTACGGTTTTTATACGTTGTTTTTTTTTAAAAGTATTTAAACTTGTTTTTCAATACAAATTTATAACAAAAAAATTTTAAAATCGTTTTTTCTATACCTCTCAAAAAATTAGAGATTTTAATTTTTGGACTAGTTTTTTTTCAATTTTTAGTACTTCCTATTTCTCATCGATTTTAAAAAAAAATAACAATTAGAAAAAGATTTATTATCGATTACTTTGTTATATCACAAAAAAAATAAGATTTTTAACAATATTTTTCAAAATTGGTTTGTTTAAATAAAAAAAAACGACTGAATAACATTTAGCTTAATCATGAGTTCGAACTGTTTGTGCTTTAGTAGCCAAGTTACGTTCGAAATTAATCAAACGTTGTCCAACTAAATACTTGTCATTTCGTATTCTTTCATAAATACGCTTGAATTGACGCATTTGAAAGATAAAAAATATCAAAACCATTCCAAAGATGAGTGTTACTGGATAAATTCTTTTTTCAACTTTATTCAAAAAATCCGCATTACTTGCTTGAAAATAAAAATTGTTAAAAATTAAATTCCTTTCACGAAAAAAAACAATTCTTACTGAGTAGTGGTAAAATGCTTCTTGAGACAACATACGGAATAGCAATTGCTGAACCAAGACATGATGTTACCGGGTAAACAAGTTTCACAAACATGAATTTTAGATTTATATTTCTTACCCCGTCTTGACAAATCTTAAATTTAAATAATTTGAATAAAATAGTTTAAATGAAAATGATTTCTAAATGGTTACCCTGTCTACAACTTGTCTGAGCCACCATTGAGGTCCAGTTAATATAATAGCTGTTGATATTTTAGTGTGTAAAACACCTAGTGCCCATATTTGCCACAACGAATAAACCGGTGTTTGATTTAAATTGCAACTTAAAGGATTTATTACAATTTGTTGAAATAAAAGTCCAAATAAAAGTGGTAAAAAGCCAAAAATCATTGAAAGTGCAACAAATGCTTTTGAAAACTTTACAATAAAATAATAGTAAAAAAATCTTTATTCTTGAATTTCTAAGTAAAAGCTTACTATTTTGATTCTTTCTTTGAATTTAACATACAATTGGTAGAGTCCAATTTGAACCCAATTATACACTATAGTTGTCAATCTTATTGATAACCATATTGAATACAAACCAGCTACAATTGTGTACAAATCATTTATTTTTGTGTTCCCAGCTAATTTAAACAGTATTTGACGTCCAATTGAAACTTAAAAGTTTTATGATTTAAAAAAGATTAAAATATAAAAATTGATGCTTAAGGCGGTTCGTTGATAATTGATAATGGATCACATTTAAAAAAATTTTTTTCAATTTTGAAAATTAACCCATCAAAAATCCAAAACGTCCGCTTGTTCAATTTACATGATATAAAAAACGGATAAAATTTATGAATTTTAAGTTAGTCTAGAAAATGCATGATACGACAGAAGGCACTCTTGACACGAAAAACTTTTAAAATTCTATATTACAGTCCCAGAAATAAACTTGATATCATTTGATTTAAACAGACGGGATCTGATAGTAGATGATATCATAAAGATCATTCTGATGCCAACTAATCTCAGCTTATATCAAATGATATCATGTGACAAGTCAATTTC
The DNA here is from genome assembly GCA_022207745.1 of Brachionus rubens. NCBI lineage: Eukaryota > Metazoa > Rotifera > Eurotatoria > Ploima > Brachionidae > Brachionus > Brachionus rubens. The sequence continues at coordinate 1,679,318 of JAJVHD010000011.1, read as the reverse complement.
CGGGACTGTAGAGTTAAAATTCAGAGTTAGAGTTTATAAAAGCACAAGTGTAAAGGACATTTTTAAGAAAATTCGAGTGAACAATAAACATATAATTTATGATAATTGGGGTAATACTAACACATAACCCTTAAATGCTAAAAAAGGGCGATTTGAAGTTGCGAATCAATTTAATAAAACCAAAAAACTCAATTTTATTTTTAAAATCTTTAGAAAAAGTACCTATAGTTTTCTTCTTATGCAGAGATATACCTACAAGGTCAACATTACATGTAAAACCTTAATGTAAGATCTGCAAATTTCTGCAAAAAAATTGCGCATTTAAATTAAATCTATTTACATTGTCTTCATTCTGTACTCTGCAAATATATTTTGCAGATTTTACACTAAGGTTTTACGTGTAATGTTGACCTTGTAGGTATATCTCTGCATAAGAAGAAAACTATAGGTACTTTTTCTAAAGATTTTAAAAATAAAATTGAGTTTCTTGGTTTTATTAAATTGATTCGCAACTTCAAATCGCCAAAAAAGAGTATCACATCGAATGGGCGGTTAAGGGTTATGAAAAGTAGCTCCTGAGATTTTAATGCTGAATTTACCTTTAGTTTAAGCACCTGCATAAAATTATGGGTATTAAAAGTTTTCTAGAACTAGTTGGAATTTGATCAAAAAAATGCATTTTTTTCGCGTTTCTAACTCGCAATTTCTTTTGGTAAGATTTTCAAATTTCGAAGGTACCGTTGAATCATGATAACCGAGATGTATGAAAATTATTAGAGAATCGCATAATTGCTCTTGAGATAATTTAGAAACAACAACCGATTCTTAAGCATCAAGATAGAAAAAAACAAAATTTACCTGGTACAACCAAAAGACCAATACTAAAAGCTAAAAGACTTAAACACATAAAAAAGATTAACGCACCAATCTTTAAAAATAAAAACATTTTTTTATTCAGCCATTAAATATTTTCTTTAAAAATACTCACTCTTAATTTGAAATATGTCGGTTTGGTATAGGGTTCATTTGAAAATGAAGCACTATTTTGTAACAAAGCTTGATGTGCTACTCCAACATTAAATTGAAAAGGATTTTGAGCAATTTGAGCTTGAACAATATTGTTATTATTAGCTTGATTATTTTCATTATTTTGACCATTTTGATTATTTTCAGTATTATTTTGTTGATCACCTAACAAGTATGATTTAATATCCAACAACCAAGCTACACTTCGAGCCCACAAGTTAATCATGTTCTTAGACCAAACTCTGATATGACTTTGTTCTAATAGTGCCGGTAGAGCAGCATGTAACCATAAAAGTTCAATCGAAAGCTCAGTCGATAGAGTCTCACTATTCGACGAGACATTATACGGTAAAATTGGTTTGTCTAAATTTTCCTGGAAATATGTAATCACTTTGATTGGAATAAGTAATAACAAAACAACTGAAAATCCAAATAATGTAACCGATGTTAAAAATCGTCTTATGTGTCTAAACACAGGCAATTGTATCATTTCTTGAACAGGATTAAAATCTGGATCATTTAAATTTCTGAGAAACCAAAGTAGTCCTGGTCTCAAAACTTCTCTCAACAAGAAAACAAAAGTAGCAAAATAAAAAACATAAATCATTCCAACGAGCCAATGTATAAACACACTTGTACCCGGTGAGCTTTCAAAACTATTTATACGATCGTTAATGGTCGCGTTAAATAATTTCAATGAGCAAATATCGATCCACATACCACATACTAAAGGAAATACACAAATTTCAAATACGACCAGAAGGGCTACTTTAATTACGATATAACATAAACCAATCACTTTTCTAGCACGATAAAAAGTCGTAAATGCCATTAATACATAAAGAAATATGAAAACTTTAGCCAATAGCGCGTAACCGACTAAAGTTGTTATTAAACCTTCGAAGTGGGATTTTTCAGCGTAATCGTTTAATTTGAAGCCATAAATCAAATAATGACCGAGGTGATAAGGGCAAAAAGCGAATACTAGAATAAACAGTGTGTTTAATGAAATCACCCAAAAGACGTGTTCTAGAAATAAAAGCGAGCCATCTAGACCTAATAATCGATCCCAGGTTAAATCTTCGGCAGCTCTATCCCATTCCATAGGGTTCCAATGGTTATCATCATTATTCTGAGGCTGTCTGGGTCTAACTGGTGGTGGCGGTGGAGGTAATTGTTGATTTCGCCCAGGTTGTATATCATTATTTACAGGTTCATTGTTAACATCATTAAGAGGTTCTTCATCGTTTATTTGTTCATTTTGTTCCTGTCTATTCTCGACTGGTTGATCTAAAACATCATTTTGATTGATATTTTGTGGTGGATGACCATTTTCGAGCCATTCAGGTCCTCCTCCCGATAGAATTTGCTCACGTAACCAAACTAAACTTATAAATGCACCCAACGAACACAAAACTACAAACGCACCTTGTAAAATATCGGCTATTATATTTTCGGTTGATAACATGTCCAAGGGTAAAGTAAGCAGTGAACTAACTGAACCAGCAAATAAACAACGATAAATACGACATGCTGTTAATGGAACAATAGCCATCCATGATATTGCGACAAGAGTTGAGTGTAGCCAGAATCGAATTGCTTTGAATAGATTTTTTAGTAGACCTGTTATTATGTCTTTGGCTGGTAGCCGTTTTGGCATGTTTGGGTCGTAGACTTTAAGAAAAAAGAATGGAATTCTATTGAGTTTTAAAATTTATAAAAATTTTAATTTACTTGGCGCAAATGTAAATTTGTGTTTGCAAAGCTCACAGTATTCTTTTTTGCTGTATTTTAACCATTGTACCAAGCTTTAAAAAATAAAAATTAGAAACTAAAACCCCAAAGGCCGAAGATAATTACCATTCCTGATGAATGTATTTTATACTTCCAGTGCAAACACATGGATAAAAAAGAGGTTTATCGGGTGCAGATTCACATCTACACACTCTACATATGTCGACATCTAGTTACAAAAAAAATTATTCATTTTTTTTCAAATTTCGTTCAGTCTAAAAAAAAGATGGTAACCGTTCTCTTGATTAAGTTCACTATTTGAGTCAAAATGGTTTGTAGATAAATTTGATGGTTGATGAGAAGTGTCTGAGGATACGACCGGATCGTTTTGATCTTGTTCTAAATCCATTTGGGGATCATCAATTTATGGTTAAAATGACACTTTTTTAATATAATTCGTTTTATTAACAAAAAACTAAAAGATGTATAAAGGTAAAATATTTGAAATCTTTTTTTTGTTTAATTTTTATTATGTTGAGTTCTGGTGTTCATTTCAAAAATAACAAAAAAAAATCAACAAAATGCATTGAAAAAAATTTATAGATTTCTATTAATATGACTAAAGCTAAAAAATTTATAATTTATAATTTTGGTTTTTCTTTTTGAATGAGCAAAATAATGTGTTTAAAATCTGAATTTTTATTTTCCTCAAAGTTATTTGAGAAATAAATGTAAGCTAACACTTGACAATTACTTGGACCATTTAAAAGCTTATTAAAATGTTAATGATACAGAACTTTTGCCTGACTTTCACCAAATGGGGATCGGTGGCCCAGGTACCGTATCCAGGGTACCTGATGTGTCCAAATCAAGTTTAATAATGTCACAAATCTATAAGAAATCGAAAATAAATTAAAGAATTCTAATGTGAAAAGTCTCTTAGCAAGAGAGAAAGTAGGATAGATGTGCTGTATATGTAACGAGGATATCGTTAACATTATTGATTTTCATGCGTATTCTCAAGGAAAATAGTTCTCAAACATTTTATAATGGTATCACCAAGAAAAATCGTATGCTGAATAAATTCTCCCGAGCGACCGATTTCCCAAAACGCCTGATGCGATCTCTTGAAGATTTTTTGTTTGTTCGATGAGCATCGGAACTTTATCCTGAAATTTTTGAAATTTGCTTCCAAGTAGCCCGTTCAAACGCTTGTGCTTGAGTTGATCTGAGATAGGGTGAAAAAATTCCTGAAAACTATTGTAATGCTTTTTAAATAGTTTTCTAGCTTTTTTAAAAAATCACTTTCACATGAGCATGGCTTTGGACGTTTTTTTTCTTATGGATCAGGGTCCCATCGTCAATTAGAGCTTAAAAGCTTGGCATTTATTCCGAAATTTTGGCATAAGGTCGCAAAAAGATGGGGTTAAAAAAAAATTATTTTATTGGGATTTTCGAGATCAAATGAACGCTTTCAACGAGTTTTCGAAGCAAATTAATCTGAAATTAGGGAGGGCAAAAAAAGGAGTTTTAAATTCTTTAGCAAAAATTAGCAGATATCCAAAACTCAACAGAAGAAAAACTTTTTACAAGCATGAGTTCTTAAATGTTTAATGATTAGGCTGCAAAAGGTGGAGCAGTAGGGATAAAATTTTTGATTTTTCACCTCCATGAAAAAAATGATTTTTTGGGGTTTTCGGAGTCGTAGATTACGGTTCCGATTTCAAAAATGACAAATTCAGATAGCATTGAAGTATTGAATTTCCTAAATATCTCATTAAAGACGTATATGGATCTAATACAAAAGAATGGGCTTTAGAATGTTGCAAGTATATGTTTAAAGAAGAAAATTTTTGTACAGTTAGATGGTCCAAGTACAAAGCTTTTAACCATCGTTGAATAGATTCGCATTTTCGGCAATCATCGTCCTCTATTTTTGCCAAATAGAATTAAATTACTAAAAGATAAAATTACTTCCCAAAAAATAATTAGCGTAAAAGCTCGAGTTTTATGACATGTCGCATAAAGCGAACTCAGGAATTTCATAGGAGGTAACAAGCAAGTTTGAACACAAGGGAACGGTAATCATTTTCAAATAAAATTGCTTATAATTTAATGTCTTTTTATGTTTGTTTAATCTGTGTTGTCTAATGGTCTCAAAAAAATGCAATGCCTTCTAAACACACTTGTCAGTAAGGTACAGTCTCGGTCTGAACTTTTTAACCTTAAAGTCGGAGTATGAGCCTGAGACGGGGTCTAAGTTATGTGTATTTATTTGAAGAGAAGAGGCTCTGTCTTAGATTAAGAGTCGCGTAATTTACAACTCAGGCTCGGACTCGGACTATGACTCCAAAGTTAAAAAGTTCGGGCTGACACTGTAATCGGAATTGGAAATTTTTGTTGAAAAAAGATGATTCCGCAAATTTTTTGATAATTAAATCGGACTTTTTTGAAACGGGACAGGTCTAAGTTCGTTCAGTCTAAGTTAAAATATTTTTTATTTTAAAGACAAAAAAGGCGTAACGTCTTTAAAATGTCAAAAAGTTGTAAAAAACCCCGTTTAAACTCTGGCAAAGACTCAGATACACCACAAAGCTTCAGCCTAAACCGAGCTACACAGAACTACAAGTCGTAGAATCATATCGATACCTAGATATTAAAATTAACAAAAGACTGGACTTGAGTCAGCAATGGGAGCATATCGTAAAGAAAACCAAGCACATCCCATTTTTGATAATTCAACTCAAATATCTAGGATTCAATAAAGACATTTTGGTGACAGTATAAAAGCCTAGTCGTCAGCCACCTTGATTAAAAAACCTCGGTGCTCTCAACGACAAGTTAAGGAATCAAAACAGAAATTGTCGATCTTCAAAAACGAGCCCTGAAAATCATCGGTATCAACAAAAACAAAAACTTTAATAAATACAACCTCGTTGATGCCAAAGAACGAATTGAAATGACGAGGCTTAAAAAATTACCAAAGCTCCTTGTTGACCCAAAAAGCGAAATTTCCATAAAAACTCGTCGCATGGGCATTTTTAACTCTGATTTTTGCTTCAAAAAATAAAAGTCCAATCAACGAAAAATACGTCGATGAAGTCTAAAACAGAGTGCATCAATTGTGGAGAATATTTTATAGCAAAAATCGGGATCATTACATATATGAGATCATGCCATGTTACAAAAATATAAACTTTTTTGTAAGCTAACATAAGCCACGGTACAACTTTGCATAACTTAAGCATTGAAAGGATTTTTTTATGAAAATTAATCAAACGAATGGTAGGTCTTTATGTTTGAATAAAATAAAATAAAAAGTTTAGAATAATGAAAATAAATATTTATTTTTCCCAAAAATGTTTGACATGTTCAAAGCTAGAAATTGATAAATCTTTGAAAAAGTCCAAAATACCCAACGCTGTTAAAACTTCAATAGTTATAAGACCAATAATAATCCATTCCAATCGAGTATGCTTATTATCACTTAGATGTTGTTTCAATATTTCCATTAAATCAATGCAATGATTCAAACGTTCATTAAACAATCGTGTTCGCTTCGATATACTTAGATGTGAATACAATTGACTGTATAATATTTCCAATTTTTCTCTATCCCAATAAAAATCTGGTGTGTCCAAAAAATTCGAGTGTAAATTAACAACATGTCTCATGGTGAACAATTCACCTAAATACTTAAGGATCTCTTCAGTTCTCAATTTTAGCTTTTTACCGCGACGCAAATGATCTGAAATGAATTCTATTTTTTCTGTAAAATTGTCTAAATTTTTTTCCCAAACACCAAGTTTAACCGAAAGAGCCATAGCATCAGAAAACGCGTACTTTTCCAACAAATGATCACTATTTTCTGAAAAATAAAGTTGATTGTTTGTTAAACGAGTTGATTTATTGTCCAATGTAGACTCGTTAAATTTTATCAAAGTAGATGCCAATAAGTCTGATTCATGCTTATCGACTTCGAGTTTGGACTCGTCGAGATTATCATACAAGTATTTGAGTCGTGAATAATTCATCACTTCGGACTCTTCTTCAACAACATCGTTTGGATATGGATTTTCTTCGTGTTTTTCAATAATTTCCAAAATTGAGTGTTGTTCTTCATTGGACAAATTCCAAAAAACAACGCTTCCATCTTCAAAAAAAAATATGTGTCTTGGTTCGATTTCGTTTATTTCTTGATACTTTGGTTTTATGCATAAAAAACTATCTGCTTCGTCTGTATTTGGTATGTCTAAAAAATCATAAGCTTTTGAATTTAAAATGGAGTTTTTCAAATTGTCTAGATCGTAATAATCAGCTGTTGCATATGCCTTAACTTTGAAAGTAGGTATTGATGAGAATAAATTTATTCGTTTTGTTTTTTTCTTGTTTGGTCGTTGTTTGCTTATGAAAGAAGTGCTTGTCGATGTGGATCTGAGAATGCTTGATGAAAAAAAATTGCATTTGGTTACGAAAGGAGCGGGTCTGAATACGATTTGAGCATTACTAATGCTATTTATTTTCAATAAAGGTTTTAGGATTATTTTTATCATTTTTTTGTGGTTTTTAAAATTTTTGAATAATTTTTTTAAGTTAAAATTTACTATTTATAGATGTAAATACTTATTTTTAAGCTGGTGTATTAAATTGCAAAATTATGAAAACATTTATTTGAAATATTTCATTTAAATATATTAAACTGTTACAGTATAGCTATTATCTTTGATTTTTGACTAAAAATAACGTCGTAGCTATGCCTTTGCCGGTCCGGATGTAAAATTGGAAGGGTGACTATGTTGCTGTGTAAAAGTTTTTCTATCTTAAAATATAGGGAAAATTCTACTGTTCAAAAGCCTAAAACATTAAAAAAATATTATCCCACACCTATACGCGTTTACAACTAATCATTATGCTCCGTCTCAGGAGAATGAATAATCCTCCTTTTTCTTTGGCCTTATATATTATTATTATTATTATTATTAATACTTTAAATGTGGAAAAATAGAAGACAGATGTTGATTCAACACAACTTTGTTTCTTCAAAGTCACGTGTTCGGGTAAAATTCACCAGTCCCGATAATCTGACTTCACTCTTCGATGGAAATTATAGACTACAAATTTACCTATCTCACAGTTTACTAAATACTTAGACACTTAAAAACACTTTTTAAACATGCATATTACACTCCAGAAAATGAACTCGTTACAGTCGACTCGCGATAATTCGTATACAAAAAGCCCTAGAAAATTGTTGTACGGATTAAAATCTACGGATAATCAAATACATGTAATAGCATCGGAAAGGGCTCCGAGCCCGGGTATTTCGGTTCGGATGTCAAATTATTCGGATTAAACTGTATCGCGAGTCGACTGTATCTGTCGGTTTCAAAATTTATGACCATTATTATTTAGGCCATGCCTTACTTGCCTTATATTGAAAATTTAACGTTCCGTTACTCGCATATCAAAAGCTCTGCTTCCCGTATCTTTATTTATGACTTGATTTTTCTATACTTGTAAAATATACTTTAATTTCTAGAAGCTATAAAGATTATATAATCACGTGAAAAAAAATCATGCTTTTTTTTTTGTAAAAGATTAATCTTTTTATTTATCTAATTAGATAAATAAAAAATTTAAAATAAAATTCAAAAGAAATATATTGAAAGGATTTACAACGTTTAAAATCGTTTTTAAAAAATATTCAAATGGATTATTGTATAGATATTATTCATTTTGGTATACCAATCACTTACAACGAACTCGTGACTATACCGAAAAAATTTTAATTTATAGTCATATTTAAAGTGTCGTCTTTTATTATGACATGAGTTGAGCTCTTGAAACAGTTAGTCAAAACTCTTCAAGTTCATTAAAATCCTGTTATTAACTTAGAAGAAACAACAAATGGGACTTTAATTGGATTAGCGATTAAGACGGCGAAATAAGAACATGCTTTCCCAACCTTCAGTCAAAAGAAAATTTTTTGTCAAATAACTTAAATAATTTGGTGTTTATGGAGAGGGGTCATGTGTGGTGATAACGTTTTAATCTTATTTTTTATGTTTTAATTAATAAAATCTTTCTGACAAAAAAATTTTTGCAATTCGAATTTTTTCCCCTAGTCGGGATCGAACTCCCGACTATAATAACACCCGATTTTGATAATTTAATGACAATTATCGTGGGTTGGTCATGCCCTACGTAGAAGCGAAGATGAACCAGCCAAAGAATTCGCCCTTTACGAACCGGAATCAGGGCAGGGTACCTTTAAACGAGGACGGAAAACCACCAGTTATTTTAAGTACATTTGTGATCTAATATTTCCATCAAAGAGCGAAGTGGTACAGTCAGAATTGGTAAATCTTGCAAGTTCACGTGATCTATGGAGAAAAAGAGTCGCCGTTTGTTGTTAAACAACATTCGAATAAAGTAGAAGAAGAAGAATATTTTATGCATAGTTCCATCCTTTCGATCAACGTATGAAAGTTCTTTAGATACTCTTCTTTAGGTATGGCTTTGAAAATTGCCGTTATTTGGCGAATTGATGTTTCGGAGCTACTGTGAATGGGCTGTTTGATATAATCGAAAAGCAAAAAATCTGAAGGAGCAAGGTCTGGCGAGTATGGTGGTTGTCCAATTAAAGTGAAACCTTGTTCTTTTAGATAAGTTATTACAGCTTCATAAGTGCGGTCGAGCGTTTTCATGATGAAATTTCAATTTTTTGGTATCCAATGTATTTATGCTCGTCTAAATTATTCTTACCAAAGGTTTTAAGCAATCATCTATATATATGTTTCACTTATTCACTTGGACCTTTATTTTTTCTTTTGGAAATTTATTTAACGAAAATTAGTGGCTATTATTGATGGTCAGCTTTTCAAAATACCAGGTAAACTCGACTATGTCTGGCTCGCATAAAAGATCCTCTGTGCAGCTTCTCAATTTTTATTTGGTTATCAAACATATTTGGAATGCTACGAGCATACACCTGGATCAATCGAGTCATGTGTTTCATTACTAAAAAACGAAGAGATTCTTCTAATCTATCCAGCGGGTTCCAAGCGAAATCAGATGGAACCAAGTCCCTGTTTTTGCAAAGTTGTAAGTCAACTCTTTTTTTAAAAGTCTTTTCTAAGTAATTTTGTGACCCTCAAGCCGATGTTTCCAGTGTTTACTAAAAACACAAGGGAAGTGATAGGTACAATCGGGAGAAATTTTTTAAATATTTATATTTATAGTTGTGTTTATTCCGATATTTGGCTGGTTCCCGGTAAGGTTAAAGTAAGCGAACTTGAGTGAACCTTAACACTAGAAAGCCCGACGGGTCTTTCTGAAATAAACCAACTAGTGATTTGTTTGATTATCAATTTGAAACTTAGGCATTATTAAAATTTGTTTTTAAGTTAATTAATTTGACCAAATTTTAAATAGAAAATTAACTAAAATTCTTTTAATAAACTTTTCTTCTCTTATTATTATTGAGAAATAATTAAAAGATTATAGCTGACATAGACGGCTATCTAAACTCTAGTTTACAAAGTTAAGTGTTCTTTAATAGAAGAATAACGCTTGGTTTGTGGTTCCGAGCTAAGTCTAAATGGTTGTCGAGTCCGCAGTCTCGGATGAGTGACACTGTTTATGATGAACGTCTCAATGTGACTAGAATACCCTAACCATACCAAGGCCAGTCCCAAGTCCGGGAAAAACGGGAGGGAGGCTAGAATACTGTCAAAATTAAGAATCAATCCTTTTTTCAAAGTTAAGTGTTCTCCCTCCAAGAGAAAAACTTTAATTTTTAGAATTTCTTTTGCTTTCATAATTTGAGATTTTTCTTCAGAAATTCAAAAGTTCCTATCCAATAAACCACTAGGATTATTTTTTTAACAAAGGCGTTTTTCCTAGAAAAAAAAAGTAGCATTAAAATAGTTGACCAAACTCGACCTAAATACTTAAAAAAAACATTAACCTAAATCTAAATTTATTCTCAAGAAAAAATTTTTAAAAAAATTGCAAATTTAAAAATGAACAAATTAAAATGCGATTTATGCAAACAATTAAAAGACGAAAATACAGTGTTAATTCTTCAATGTGGATTTTTTATTTGTTTAACTCATGTTTCAGATCAGGTCTTAACATGTCCTGTGTGTCAGACTCATTCATTACAAAAATGTTTTCAAATTCCAAAGAATAAATTAACCCTTGCAATGAATGATTTTGACTCTAAAATCGGCGTCTTGAATTCTAAAATTGAAATCTACGAAATGATCAAAAAAGATCCGGATTATTTCATTAATGAAAAATTCTCTTCATTAACGAACAAAATTGATATCAGACGAGAAGAAGTTAAACTTAGTGTTTTAAACCAAATCGACGATTATCACGATCGTCTTCTTTCAGAAACCACACGGTACAAACAAAATTATCTCAACAACATAAACCTCAACCTCGAGTTTAACGAAATCCCTAAAATTCAAGACGGGTTAACTTACAATGATAAATTGTCTCATTTAGAACAAAGCTTGACACGACTAGACGAAATCATATCAAAATTAACCTCGGTTACTCGTATTGTAGAGTCTCCTAACGAGTTTGATTTGGTATATGGAAAATCTCAAGTTGACTTAGAGTCGGTTTTTGGTGTTGTTAAGTTTAATCCAGATGAAAAAATGACAAGTCTAGATTCGTTTAAGTGTAACAAGATCATCAACGCTCATTCAGACACAATATGGTCGGTTAAAGAACTTCGACCATCGGTCATTATCACATGTTCAGATGATAAAACCATTAAAATATGGAACACAATTACAGGGGAGAATATTCTAAGTATAAACGAATCCGGTTTGATTCTAACATTTACAGTTTTAGATAGAGGCGAAATAGTTTCTGGATCAGTAAACGGGTGCATCAGTGTTTGGAATTCGAATACTGGTGATTTAGTTAAGACGTTTCAAAAACAACACTGTTCGATCAGAACGATAGAGAGACTTCGTACGGGTGAAATAATCGTTGGATTTTTTGAAGGAAGAATTAAAATATTCAATCGAAATGAGTATTTACCGATTAATGAGTTAAACGGTCACATGTGGTGTGTTAATTGTATCAAAGAGTCAAGTCCAAGACGAATTTTAAGCGGCTCGATTGATAGAACTATCAAGTTCTGGGACTTGGGAAGTTCAAATGAATGTCAAAAGACGTTCTATGGTCATTCAGAAAGTGTTGTATGCCTTGAAGTCTTGACCGAAAATGAGTTTATCAGTGGATCGTTTGACAGTATTATTAGAATGTGGAGTATTGATAGTGGAATTTGTACTAGAAGTTTTGACGGACATCAAGGTCCAATTCGAGGGTTGCAAGCTATTGGTAATAATGAATTTTTAAGTTGTTCAGAAGATGGGAATTTAATTCAATGGTCCACGAAATTAAGTCATTACAAAAAATGTCTTCGAGTCGACGAGTCAAAGATTATGAGTTTCAAATTTATGACAAGTGGTGAATTAGTCACTGCTCTGAGTTCAAATTATATCAAAGTTTGGAATAAAAATATTTAATAATCTATTTGTTTGGCCTTAAACCCTCTGTATTAAACAATGTGACTTGACGTCACTGAGTTAATTCCAAATATTATCATATTCCGCGAAAGCAACTTCTCAAAGGACCATAAGAAGCGATAATAGTATGTCTGCGTCATAGACGTGTCTAAGGCCTTCGATAAGGTGAATAGACTGAATCTCAGGACTTGAAAATGGCGGCGAGCTTTCGAACATTTTTAGAACGACGCTGGGAGCCCGGCAAGGAGGAGCTATTTCACCCAGACTTTCCCCAATATATATAAACGATCTTATCGAAAGAGCTGAATCGGCAAATATCGGGTAAGAGTTCTCTGTTGGACTAAAACTTGATATCATCTTGTTCGCTGATAGTGTACTTCTTCTAAGCACAACAAAAAAGGGCCTAGAAGACTTAATTGACATTCCTGAATTCTAAATATGATCCAAACATCTCGGGTACGATCCTCGGTCAAACTTTAGAGGAGAGAGTTATAGCATATTTAGGTTCCATGATTTCGGCGCTTAAAAAACAACCTAATTTTCATTTAATCATGGAAAGGGGTTTCTTGAAAACTGACCTCAATAATTCGAACAATTCTTCGGATTATACGATTATTTTATCTCATGATAATATAACATCCGTTTTGTTACGAAAATCAATAATCGATTGATCAAACTTTATTTTTAATTACTGAACTTTTTGAACAAAACTTCACAATGTTCCTCTTTTGTTGGTATCAAGCGTAGGTTTTGGTTCAGCTTAAAAATTTTACCTTGCTCGTGATATTTTCTACGCAAGTCATGACCTACCCAATTTAATTGTCTTTGTCTCATTAATTCAACCAGCCGCTTCTGTTTGACTCGACTGTAAATTTCTTCAAGCCTCATTCGGTGTAATGTTAGCCATTACATGCTATTTAATTAAACGATCATAAAGCTTATTGTTAAGTGCTTTTAATTTATTAACGATTTAATATCGATTGGTTTTGCCGATCTTCCAAAACTTTTATTAAATATTTTTCTAATTTATTCACTTTGGTTATATTTGTGATTTTCACCTATGGTCATTACAGAAGTAAGGAAATTTGGGTCTAGTGAGATATGGGCAATTTTTTTTTATGCAATTATTCATTTTCTTTGCCAATTATTCATAAAATCAGGATTAACAAACCCTTTATATTTAATCTCAGACGGATATACGGATATCCGATAATTGAAATTTTAGCCAGGAAGTTTTGCCGAATATTCGATTATTCAACTTTCTAATGAAAATGCCTTGCCGAATATACGTATATTTGTATATTCAAAATTTAACTAAAAATTTCGGACTTGATTTTCGAATCGACAGTTAATTTGAGTTATGATTCAGCTTCTCTCTTTTAATTTTTTTTCTATGAAGTATGGAGACATAAAAAGAACAGTTATCTAACCGATTGCATTAATCATTGATTCATCTTGACTCAGGTGGTCTCAGGTGCTTTGGGTAGTCGAACCGACGTCGACGGCCGTTATTGGGATTGGCCGTCGACCCCGGTTCTTTTTTTATAAGCTTGTGAGAGTCTCCCCCTCTAATCTCAATAGCCCCACGGTCACAGGACCCCTTTCAAAAAGCTTTTTTTGTTGAAAAGCACTAAAATACCTTTCAGATATTTTTAAAATCAAAAGCACCCCTCTGGTTTTAGAAATAACAATTTAACATCGTGCTTGAAAGCTTTCAAAAAGTATGAAAAATCGTATATCCGAATATCCGCCAGGCCAATTAATTAAAAAAAAAAGATAATCGAATATCCGAATAGACAAATATCCGGCAACTCTATTTTTTTGCCTATTATTATTCATAAAATTAGAATACCCTGATTCCACAAGAATACCCAAAAGCTGAAATAATCGAAATTGACTCGGCTGATGCTGGTGAAATGATGGTGAATCTTTGGTTCTTTTTTTCAAATAAATACCCATATCACGATTGAATTTGTCGCGTACTGGTGAACTAAACCTTTTTCACTGACTTTGAGAAAAAGTTTAGATTCTTCATTATCATAAATTTTTTTGCATTTTTTAAAAAAATGAAGCAATAACAGCCATTCACGTGTTCCCCTTGTGAACTTCCATGAACTAATGATTTGTAAAGGCTATCATTGATTTATGGGTATCAACTGAAGACTCAAAAGCTGTAGTTAAAAATTGTAAAACTAGCTTTCACTTGATACTCATAAAACAATTAAGGCTTTTCAGAATCATTAGTTCATGGAATTTTACAAGAGGAACACGTAAATGACTACAACAGTATAAATAATTTCAATCTTGCTTGATCGTCGTTGAATAAAATTAGGACTACATTAAAACCAATGTAAGAAAACAGTGTTCATCTAATTTAATTGAATAGTTTCGGTCAGAGTTTGGGAATTCAGTTTTTTTGAAATAGAGGCTCTAGTTAAGTTTTTAAAGAAAAGAGTGACTCGAGTCAAATAATTATTTCGATTTTTTTTACTTCATAATCGAACAAGTTCACAGTCGACGACAAAAAAAATTTAAAAAAAAAATATCTCTAACAATTTTTTCAATTTTCATCGTTAGAAATAATCTTTTTTATTTGTCCGCCTACTCGCCTTTTTTAGATTATTAATTTCTTGGATAGTTGAAATAAACAATTCTGATGATAATCCTTCATCTTATGGTTAGCAACCGACTAAACAGTAATTTTATTTCAATGAGAAAGAATTGAAAAATAACGGTATTAAGGATCTATGTATAAATGCATCGTTTTGATCGAGATTCAATCATTTCCATAAATCAAAGCAAGAATTTTGAGGTGGGTCCTTGAAAAAAAAAGGTATTAAACTACAAAACGCGGATTTTTTTTTGAAAACCTCCTCGTGTGCAGAATTTTCTTTCCTCCTACCTCCTGTCGAAAATAAACAAAAGTATTAGTCAAAGAAATCTGAGTTTGACCAAGATGGCGTTTGCATAATCAAAAATCGAAAGTACATGTTTAAAATAAAATGTAAATCAAAATATGCACATACAAAAATATTGCCCCTGGTTACAAATCTATCAAATATCAAGCGTTTCTTTATAAACAAAAAAAATAAAAATTCAAAATACTTTTTATTTCTTTGAATTTAAATTATAAAGGTCATTTTGTAGAACAAAAACGTTCTGTATACATTTTGTTCAAAATAAGAAATAAGCAATCAAACAAATTGTCTAATAAATTCTATTGTCAAATTTAAAACTCAAACTAAGTTTATTTTCAAATCTTATTAGAATTTCAATATTCAAAAAAAATGTTTTAATGAGTTCTCCAATAGAAAATTATTTAATCCTTTATCCAATATTAGATTTTATTATTTTTTTTTAACGTACAAATATAATTTTTCAATATGGCGAAAGTTTACCTACGAAAAAAAAATAAGATTTTCTTCTTCTTACCTTTAAAATATTATAATTATTATATTCTTTTAGTTCAACTCATACGAGCGGAATTAAAAATCAAATTTTTGACACAAACAAATTTTACACACACACACAAAAACAAAAAGAAATCACATCGAACAATTGTCATTAGATAAAGATCAATATTTTATCGAAATGATGAATCTAATAATTTGTTTGATAGTGAATTAATAAAATAAGAGGAGTTCACTTATTTTTTTTATTACTTCCCTATCTAAAATGACATTTTATCAAAAAATTTAGGTTAGGTTAAGTTAAGTTTGTTGAACAAATGAATTTCTTTGTTCATTAAATGATCAGAGAAAATAAGTTTTGAGTTATTAACGTATTTTGTAAATATTTGGTATTTGTTTTGCTTTTACTTAAGCATGATCAAAATCGTTTTCTAGCTAGTATTCCAACCTAACAAAATATATGGACTTATTGACACCCTTTCCTAAAAAAGAATCATTAGAGTATAAAATCAATCTAAAATTTTAAAATTGACCTTTTAGATTTTCTGATTGAGTTCGTTCCACTGGGGAAATTTGAACGGAGTTTCGAGGAGTCTAACAAAATTCTTAAAAAATGTTTATTTTTGATCAAAACCATTTGTTGTTTTTTTTTTAAATTCGAAAAAAATCACGTCGTATTTTTTAAATTTATTTTCTTTTAAAACCAATAAAAAGGAACATAAAATATTTCCTGATAAAGTAATTGAAATTTTTGTTGTTTTTGTACCTCTGGAGTATTTTTTTTTTATAAAATAAAAAGAAAACAAACTATTTTTGTTAGTTTTTGACAACTAAATAATAATAATAATAATTTTCTTAAGTTTCAGACTAAACGACTTATTCCATATTTTTCAAGTATGTAGACAAAAATACAAATTTTTTAAATATTCGAAAATTTTATTAGGTTCTATTTTTTTTGAAAGAGCTTTCTTAAGAAGTGATACTTGACTGTTAGGTGAAAATTCTAATTGATTGAATTTTGGTTGGATAGAAGCTCAAAATAGGATCATCTCATTCCGACACACCTTGAGTCTTTGTTTTTACCAACCTGATAAGAAAAAAAGAGTTTTAATTAAAAAAAACGTGATTATACTCATAGTCATTAGACTCATAAATTATTTGACCAAGAATTACCGTAGACTCTCGTTCACAATTACATATAACAACTACAGAATTTTCTACTAAAATTGCAATTTGCCTAAATAGGAATTACATGCAATTATGAACGAGAGATTACGATACATGTCACTAAAGTTTAAGAGTTTTCTCGCCTTCTTTTCCTAATGCTCGCTTACTAGTGGGCGTTAATTGAAAAATATTTAAGGTATTAGGTTAATTTTACGTGTTACCCAACCTTTAATCCAGTACATATCCTTCCCTAACTCAAAATCTGATTTTTTCGAAATCAGTGAATTAAAAGCACGACCAAAGCTGCTATGGAAGAGCTAGTCTTGTAAGAAGAAGGCCGAAGATCGGTCTCAAGGAGATGCGTTAATGACCATTCATAAAAGATTCAAACTGGAAGATAAGCTGACTTTGGTTAACCAGAAGCAATAGCTATTTTTCAAAATTTTTAAACAGAAAATATAGATCTATAAATTAGCAAGTAAGTACTTTATAGATAGATAAAGAGAGTATTTTTGTGTAGGAGAGATATAAAAAAAATTTTAATCATTTTTTAATTTTTCAAAAAACAAACTTTAATTTTAATTTATCACGTTCACGTGAAACAAATAAAATAAAAAATAGTAAATCAAAAACGAGTATCTCTCATGAGACATTCCAACAAAAAAAATTTTTTTACAAGATGGTATAAATAAAGCCATTTAGTGATATAAGCCTTAAATAAATACTTATAATAAAGTTAAAACTTAGAAGGCTTTTCCTAAAAACAAAAAAGTTTCTGCTATATTTTTGTGTTGAGTACATATTTTATTATTCATATTCAAATCAGTTATTCAATAATCATCTCTAGTCAAGTAAATATTCAAAAATAAATCAAAAGGTACTTTTCATTATTAAAATTATTAATAATAAGTTGATAATTTTTGTTGTTGTAATCTGTGTATATTCATATTGAGATTTTTTCAAGTTGAATTTTCAAAATATTATTAAAAAATTATTTTTAATGGTAATTTTAAAGAGTCCTTTCTTTTTATAAAAGGTTTCTCTTGTAATATTAAATAACATTTTTTTCAAATTTAAATGTCATTTCACTCAAAATACTTATCGTGTGTTTATTTAAATTTTGTTTTATAAAAAATCGGATATCAAATATTCAACATGTCTCCTCAAAGTTTTTTATTGTTATTTACTATTAGATTTGCATAATTTTTTTGTTGTTACTTTGCTTAAAGACCTAATATGAATTAGAGAACACTTTTTTTTAATAAATAGCTTGTTTTCTAAAAGTGGTGTCAAGTTTGGGAAAAAAAAGTGGAACTAATTTTCTAAAATTTGTCTTCTAATTCATTTAGAGTTTAATCAGGAACGTAAGCTCACATAAACTTGGAGAAATATTTCTGTAACTTAACCGGTATTATACAGTGGTGATTTGATAGGAGGATTTTACTAAAATTTACGTTAATTACCGTAAATTATTGAATTTTTACGTAAAATTACGTAAAATACCGTATAATCACAAAAGTAAAAAATTCGGATTTCACCATATTTAACGGTATTTCAGGTAAATGGTAAAAATAAAAAATGCCAGTCATATTTTCGGTAAAATTTTTTTAGGAGTCTAAGTACTAGATCTCAAAAGATCGAGTTTTGGAAACTTAATGCTTCAAATAATTGATCTACCTCTCTTTTTTGGTTTTAGAGGAAAATATTATAGGCATTAACAAAATGGCTCAAATACTAGACATCTTTCGAAATTTAGCAAAAAAAATGACTGGAATTTTTTATTTTTACCAAAGTTTTCAAAAATTATCGTAAATTTACCTGAAATCACGTTAAATATGGTGAAATCCGAATTTTTTACTTTTGTGATTATACGGTATTTTACGTAATTTTTGGTAAAAATTCAATAATTTACGGTAATTAACGTAAATTTTAGTAAAATCCTCCTATCAAATCACCACTGTACATAAACTTGGAGAAATATTTCTCAAACTTAACCGGTATTATATATAAATGATACAATATAGTAGTCTAACAATCCTAGACTTAATTAGCTGCAGAACCTTCTCCGTTTGTATAATACTCGCTACGTTTGCATCTTTCGACGCCCTTATCACAGTGACTTGTGAGTCCCAATACGATGATTTTCAAAGCTGTTCTAGTATCTGGTCATCTAGAGAATGGCTAGTCGTAGTGATGTTATTCGAATATTTGAATAATTAGGGTAGTTCTGAAGGAACCAGAAAACATTGCCAAATAAAAAAAATATTTATTTTGTAGCTCTAGGAAAATGCTCTTGAACGATACCAAGATTGACATTATAGATGAACTTTTACTTTTGAAAATTGATTTATTTGAAATGAAATTCAAATAAATTTGGTTTTGAAATTAAGGGTTCATCTTTGAGGGTTAATCTTGATATCGTTCAAGAGCCTTTACCTAGAGCTACAAAATGCGTATATTTTTATATGGCCATGTTTTCTGGTTTCTTCAGAATAGAAAACCACCCTAAATATTCGAATAACATCACTAGCTAGTCGATGATTCAAGTCGGATCGTTTCCTAGCAGCACAACACTAATGACACTCATCCATTTCCATTACTATTTTTTCTAAATGTTACAGTGAGATTAGCACATTGATATGACGGTTCAGCCTAACCCTAATCCCATATTGAATAGAGAATGGGCCTTTTTCTAACTCTTAACTTAACGCGTTACATAAAAAACTCATTTTCTTTTGGTACATCACTTAGCCAAAATTTAATATAAGCTAATAACAGGTGATGTTTTTCAAGAATTTCTGGTTCTATATTAAAAAAATTCAATTATATTAGAAAAAGAAATCTTAAAAGCGTCTAAACATTATTCAAGCTCTAGGGCGTTTTTTTGTTGTTTTTTTTGTATTTTATTTTAGAAAAACAAATTTCTAAAAGGTATTTTTTTCAAGGCACTACAAAATAAAGAGAGAGCGACTCAGTCTCTGTTATTTTCATGATACATGTTTTTTATACCTTGCATAAAACGGAAATTAATTTAAAAAAAAGAAAAGAAAAAGCATGAACTAGGTCAGCCTTGAAACAAGCTCTTAATAAACAGTAATAAATGTCCATCTCGAAAACGAAAATCGATATTTTTTTACGATCTTAATTTTTTTATTATTAAAGTTTATTTGCAAATGGATTTGAATTTTTTTGTTAGCAATAAAATCGATTTTGAAACGGAAAGTTCACAAGAGATTGCATCACAAATTAAATTAGAAAGACAGAAAAAAAATGTATCAAATTTCATCAACAACAAAAATATTTCTTTTTTTTTTAAATAGGGTTCAGTTTTCTAATTTACAAATCGGGTCGTTTACTTGATAATAATGACTATTTCGAATGAATCCACAATTATTTTCTAAACTATTTAATTTCAGTGGTCTATTTTTTTTTCTACTTTAATCGAAACACTTGAAATTACTTGATAATACTTTTTTCTCTCTCTCTCTTAAACTAGGTTGATTTTGTTAAACTCTGAATTTTCTTTTCTAGAAAAGCTAGATTATTTATTTAACAAGTTCGTTCGTACTGCTAGTTCCTCTCACAAAATGTGTCAATCGAATAAAACAATCCATTCATGTTTATCACAAGCGAGTACAAAAATGATTAATTTCTATGAAAAACAAAACGATGGGTGATTTTTTGTAGCTTAATAACAATTGACACAGATAAGAGCTTTAACTGTACCACTTACTAAAAAAAATATTAAAAATTCTATTATCTAGTAACTAAGATGATACATTTTGTTTCATTATCTATTTTTGTTGTTGTTCGAAATTAATAATGACATAGACCCCTTTACAGAGGTGATATTGAAATCATTGAATTTTGTCCATTTATGTTTGGATTAACTAATTCAAATAGATCATTTCGATTAATTAATAGCAAATATTTTCATTTGAAAAAAAAAAGAAAAATTTGTTTTACTCATTTGACTAATAGTAACAAGTAAATACGAAAAATAAAAACTCTTTAGTTTTTGGTTTCAAATATTTTTGAGTTGAGTATTTTGGTGTATTAACTTTTGTCCAAGTTTTTTGTTGTTGTCTGTCTCGACATTTTCACTTGAATAGAATGATCCGATAAACGGAAGTTTTTGAAAATTTTTTTTTAAAATAATTAAAATAGTATTAGAAAGTGATTAGAATGAAAATTAATCGCTTAAACTTTAAAATTTTCTTTTTTTTTATCAAAAAATTGTTAGATTCAATTGAAATCTTCGTAAATCTTTCTTTTTTTTCATTTCATTTATTCAAGTTACGGTATGTCTAGCCATTAAATAGTTCATAAAATTTACACACACACAAAAAAAACTATTAAGAAATTTATTTCATTTAAATGAATCATTTAACTGTTTAATTTAGTCTGTGATAAGTATTAAATTAATTTAAAATTTTTAGGCTCATTTACAGGTGGTGGGTCTGTGTTTTTTTGAATGATTTTTTTTCGTTTGAAAACACCAAAGTAACATTAAGGGGACACTCATGCGAGAATATTTTTAATGAAAATAATTAGCTTCTTATAAGTAAGAAACAAATAAAGAAATTTGTTAATTAAGAAACTTTAATTAATGGACACGTTCAGCCTCTTTGTTTTTGTTTTTAATTAAAAATATGTTTTAAAAATGGACAGCTATCGTCGTGTTCAATCTTAAGAGTTTCCGATGGATTATATGTTTTTTATGTTCAAAAGTCTATCCTTTTTGAAAAATGGTAACTGGTAAAATGGTAAATGGTCTAGCGATTGAAAGTATCGAAACGTTCTTCTTCAGAATGAAAAGGCACTTATTAGAAACCATATCGAACCCTTGGGAAACTTTGGAAAGTCACAAGAACAGTATATTACCGTATTTCCTTGCTCAGAGAGGCGTGCATTAATAACCTAAGTTACAAATAAAGTGCGTTCAGAGACATATACCTTTCCCATGTTAAAATAATATCATAAAAGATACACTTGATACGGTAAAAGGACAATTAGTACGGTTGTACGATTGTACTGATTTTACGATTCTTCATTTTAATAAAATTTACGGAAATTATTTCAGAAATCAAATCTTAATAATTTTGTACACTTAAGTACATACTTACTTAAGAGTTCAACATTAAAGAGATATTGAATTATCGAATCGTACAATCGTACAATAGTAAAACCGTACTAATTGTCCTGTTACCACTTGATACGTAACTTTGAATTTTAGATATTGACCAAATTCTCAAACAATGACACTCTGTTATTAAGCGATATAAAAGTCCAGGGTTATTATTCGAAAAACATTGAAAATATTTCTAGTTTGGTCCAATATTTTGTGAAATATTTTTAATACTAAAAATTTTTTTATTTTGAGATGGACATGGTTCGTAAACTTCCATTCAAAATGTTAGAATTTGAATATTTGATGTAAGATTCATAAGGTAAATTTTCAAAGAAACATTCAGGTGATTATTTGAAACCATGAACTTTTGTATGATAAGCGATTTCCATTTTTTTTCAATGTCAATCTCGTTGTGTATTTCAAAAAGAGAATTTCACTTTGAGAGTTAAACCCCAATAATCTTTCAAAATATTTCAAACTATCAAATAAGACCAAATGCTCACCAGAATCAGACTAGATCCGGCTTTCGCATTAATGGAGAGCTTGAAACAGTACTGTATTTATCGGGTTTAGAATAAAAGCTTCTTTAAGACCCCTAAAGAAATGTTCGAAAACAAAATAAGCGTCTTTTCACTGTCACTGTTAATTTATACTAAAAAAAAATCAAAATGGTGAAAATTAGAGTTGGTAATTTCAAAATATTCAACTAATGAATAAACTCTTAGAATGACGAAAAGCAACAATAAAAAAAATTCAATGGTTAAACACCTGAACTTGTTTTAAGGCGGCTTAATTAATCATTCGAATAAAAAAAAATACCTTTTTTTTATTTTTTAAAATAATATTTCCTAATTATTTAAGACATCAGTAAGGCGTTACCATACCAAAAAAAGTAAAAGTTATGAAAATTAGATGACTAACAACCAAAGAATTTTGGCAAATATAAAAAGTTAAACATTTTTGTAAAATCGAACTTTTTTTTTATAAAAAACGATAAGCCAGGCGAAATTTATGATTCTTATTAGAGAAAAAAAAGAATTTTTTTTTCGAGATAAAAATTTTTTTTATCAACATTTTTTTCAATGTAGGTAAATGAGGTATTTAAAATAAATGAACAACAACAACAATCTTGAAAATAAATTAAAAACAGTTTTTTAAAAAAATTTATGATCAGAATTAATTGTTTTTTTTTTCTCTCTCTCTCTTTCTCTTTGTATGTTGTTTAAAATAATTTTTTTTAAAAATTATCAAATTCTCAAGTTTTAAATTGTCAAATTTTTGTTTAGATTAATTTAGACCCAGTGAATTTTTTAGTAGTTATTATTTTGTTATTGGGGGTCACACAAAATGTCATATTTCAAAGATCCTGCTGATTATGTAAGTTAAAACCAATCTATTTTGTCTGATTATAAGTCTTAACCCCTTATTTTGTTAAGAATTATATTGAACAAACAAAAGACTTTGAAAACAGTCGCATAAAAGCTCTTCAACAAGAGCGTATAAACGTTCAAAAGAAAACATTCACAAAATGGTGCAATTCGTTTCTATCAAAGGTAACTTTGAGTTTACCCCTTTTTAATAAAGCTCATAAAAATTATTTTGACAGTTTGGAATGGAAATTGATAATTTATTCAAAGACTTGGAAGATGGAAAGCGTTTAATTAAACTTTTAGAAACAATATCAGGTGAAAAATTAGGAAAACCAAACCAGGGTAAATTGAAAGTACACAAAATTGAGAATGTTAACAAAGCCTTAAGTTTCATACAAACTAAAGTAGGTCACTTTAACAAAAAAATTTGGAATTTTCCTTTTTAATTAAAACTCTCTTTGAAGATTAAATTGGAAAGTATTGGTGCTGAAGACATAGTTTCGGGAAATCCGACTCTAATTTTAGGTCTTATCTGGACCATAATCCTTAGATTTCAAATTCAAGATATTGAAATCGATGTTGAAGACGATTCAAGAGATAAACGAAGTGCTAAAGAAGCTCTTTTATTGTGGTGTCAACGTAAAACAGCCGGTTACAAAGATATTAAAATAGTTGATTTTTCGAACAGTTGGCGAAATGGTTTAGCTTTTAATGCCCTTATTCATTCAGCACGTCCAGATTTATTTGATTACAATTCATTACGTCCAACTGATGGTTTACAAAATTTAAATCAAGCTTTTGATTTGGCTCAAAAACATTTAGGTATCGCACCTTTACTCGACCCTGAAGACATCGATGTTGATAAACCGGATGAAAAATCGATTCTAACATACGTCTCGTCGTATTATCACACGTTTGCTAAAATGAAAAACGAAGCTGTCGGGGGTAAACGTATCGGCAAAATAGTCGGATTTATGATGGAAATTAATCGAATGCAAGAGTCTTATGAATTGGATATAAGTACTCTTTTGGCTTGGATACAAAAAAATATCAAAGATTTGAGCAACTTTGAGTTCCCAAACTCTCTAGACGGAATCAAATCGTTAATGTTAACCTTTTTCAAAGGTTACATGATGTTAGAGAAACCTCCTAAATACAAACAAAAAAGCTTAATTGAAGCTAATTTTTACAATATTAACATGAAGTTAAATGCCCAAGGCCATCCTAAGTATAATCCACCGGAGGGTAAGACTATTTATGACTTGGAAACAGCTTGGACTAGACTCGAAAAAACTGAACATGAGAGAGACATAGCGTTGAAAAGAGAGTTAAATCGACAAGAAAAATTGGAACAAATGTACGCTAAATTTGATAAAAAAGCCAAGTTAAGGGAAGACTGGTTGAGTGAAATGGCTAAAATTTTAAGTAACTCGTCATCGTTTGTAAATTCGTCTCAATTGGATGCGACTTTTAAAAAATTAGAAGCCATTGGTGCTGATTTTAATGCAAGATCTGACAGGTTTAATCGGCTAGATCAACTAGCTAATGAGTTGATATTAGAAGATTATTTTTCGAAGGATACTGTTCGTAAACGCAATCAACAAATTCAAGCTGCGTTTAATAATTTAATTGATCAATTCGAAAAACGTAAAGCCTCAATGGCTACTTATCAAGAGTTGGAATTTTTATTCCAAGAAATGGACAGTCTCAAAAACGAAATGTTAGAATTAGAAGTAAAATTAATCAAGAAATAAATTTTTATAAAAAATTTTAAAAATTTCAATTTTTAAGAAATCGTTTCAATCAAAAGATTACGGTGAGTATCTATTAGCCGCTGATGATCTTTTGACTAAACATAGCCTACTCGAATCCCAAATAGCTGGTATAAGTCAACACTTGAAGAGTGTAAATCGTCGAGCTCAACAATTTACTCGTTCAAATCTAGCTAGTTCATCAAGTTCATCATTAGTCTCTCCTCCATCAAGAGTTTCATCTCCTTCAACAATTTCGCCTAATAGTAGTCTTAGTGAAAGCTCTAGTAAATCAACTCTTATCAACGAATCCCAACTTGTTAGAGAAAAACTTGATAACTTGAACAAAGCGTTCGAGTTGATAAATGTGTTGTGCGGTGAGAGACGACGTTATTTACAAGAACATCGTGAATATTTAAAATTTTTTGAAGAAACCGAAGAAGAAATTCTTTGGATTCAAGAAAAAATTCAAATAGTTAAATCAACAGACCCTGGACATGATCTTGGATCGACTCAGATTTTGATCAATAAACACGAACAGTTGGAAGATGAGATCAAATTTCGTACGCCAAGAATTGACAAAATTGTGTCACAAAGCGAAAAAGTTGTTAACAATGGTCTTATCAATCAAGCCGAACGTCAAAAATTCATTTCAAAGATATCAGATTTACAGTCGTTATTTTCCCAATTAAAAGAGGCTTCGGGTATACGAAGATCGTTACTTGAAGACTCATTCTCGTCTCAACAATATTTTGCCGATGCTAACGAAGCTGAATATTGGATGAAAGACAAAATGGCATTGGTTTCATTGAACAGTGACTGTGGTAAAGATGAGGCTAGCGCACAAGCTTTACTCAATAGACACGTTCGCATCCAAGAAGAAATAAAAGCCTATGAACCAGAGGTAAGACGTTTGGGAGAAATAACCGATGTTTTAGTCGGTAAACGACGTTTCAGTTCATTCCCAACCGAAATTAAACAGCAATTGATGAAAAATCAAAAACGAAACGCATTGGCATCGACCGGTGATTTGTCCACTGACACTGAAACCGGAGATTATGATTCAGACTCAGAGGAGTCGATTAAACCAGACTCTTTAATCGAAGAAGTTGTCGATGAAATAATCGAAAAAGAGGTGACTGAAGTCGTTACACTTCGAGTTAATGTTCCATGTGTCAAGGCCATGTATCCCTTCCAGAGTAAGAATTTTAACATCCAAAGAGCCGAAATTTTAGAACTAAAAGAAAAAACGAATGATGAATGGTGGCTATTGGAGAAACAAAACGGTCAAGAAGGGTACGCACCGGCAAATTATGTCAAAGAACTCGGATTTTTAGAATTCACGAAACAAAAAACGCAAGTTGTAAAACGTCCTCAGATTGTTCAAAAACCGAACCCGGTTTTGACAGCTGCGAAAGTAGCTACGGCTGTTTTGACAATGAACACTGAAAAAAAGAAAAAAGGCTCGATACTGAGACGTAAAACAACGAGTATTCAACCAAGACAACTTCAACATTTAAACACTGAAAATTTACAAAAACGTCAAGCTGATATCAGTTTTATGTTCAATCAACTCTTTAACTCGTCCATTGAACGCCGTAAACAGTTAGATAACACTATTACATTTTACAAATGGTTGAGAAAGTACGAAGAGTTTAACAAATGGGTGCAAGAAAAATTACAACAAATGAGTCTTAATAAACAAGACTCGTTGCTCGAGAACCCCCACTCGTCAAAACTATTATACCAAGCATTTACAACTGACTTTTTAGCCAATCAAAACGAGTACGCTCAAGTCGAAAAGTTATCTGAAGAACTAATCAACAAAAAGTTAACGTACGTGATTGAAACATCTAAAAAAGCCATGTCACATGGTGAAATTAAACAACGACACTCGAATTTAAGCACCGAATGGCAAAAGTTATTGGAACTTAAAAAGTTTTGGGATAACTCAATCAAAGCCTTTCAATGCATCGAGAGTTTTAACAGTCTTTATTCTGAGGTAAACGATTTGTTAAAAGAGAAATTAGTCGCTTTACAAAAAGATGAAGTATGTGACATTAGTGATGTTAAATCAGTCCGGGCTTTACAAAAAAAACAAGAAAAATTGGAACGTGACATCGGGCCAATTGAAAAAAACATAGCTGGTCTAAAAGAGACAGCCCTTGAGGTTTGTAAATATTTCCCCCAAGAGAAAACAAACGTCGAAAAGAAGTTAATGGCCATAAACGATCAGTGGTATAAATTAAAAGAGGATGTTAAAAATCGAAAAGCTAAACTCGATGAAAAACATGGACTACAACGGTTCGAGAACGAAATACAAGACTATTCGATTATTTGTTCGAGTCTAGTGACACAATTGAGGGATCTAACAGACCCGAGAGATTTAAAACAATGTGAAGAAATGATCAAAAAGTATTCCGAATTGGATCAAGAGTTTAAAAATGAAGTTTTATTTAAATTCGAAAATTTGAAAGAATTGGCTCAAAAGTTGTTGGCCAAACGAGGCGTTGCGGGGAGTGTTGAACGCATCAACTCAAGTCTAAGCGAAATAACAAATCTTAAACTTGAAGTTTCAAGTGGCTTAGACGATAAAAAAAAATATCTTGAAGACTTTCAAAAGTATTTAAAGTTCAAACAAGACGCGTCCGGTCTTGAATTATTGATGCAAGACCAAGAGGCTTATCTTCAATTTAACGATGTAGGCAGTTCATCAACGAATGTCGACGCATTGCAAAAACGTCATGATGAATTTATAGCTAAATTGAATGCTCAAGATGATAAAATGAAAAATTTGGCTGATCAATTGACCAAGCTTAAAACAAGTAAACATTTTGCTCTCGCTGAAATGGAAGATATATTCCATTCGTTGACCCTAAGACGTCAAAAACTCAAACAAAATGTGTTGGATCGTAAAACTAAACTTAACAAATCGAAAGAATTTTTTGAATTCAAGATCCAATGTGATGATTTAAGCTCGTGGATTGACGAAAGACGTGTTCTAATACACGCCAATTTAGAAGCTATTCAACTCACTCAAATCGAAAAGTATTTGAACAAACACGAAGCGATCGAGAAAGAGTTGATTTCAAACAGGACTCGTTTGGACAAATTAATAGTCGAAGGCGGTCATTTGTCAAAAAGTATTGTCAACGAAAAAGTCCAAGAGTTGATAAGTCGGGTTGAAAAAAATTGGGTTGAACTCGAACATGAGTCAAAACAGCGTGGTAAACAGCTCCAAGAGGCCAAGAACAAGGCCGAATTGAGTCTTAAACTAAGCGATGCTGACAACCGTATTAAAACATTAGAGGATGAATTGACCAAAAACTATGCCACCAATGACCTACGTGGAACTAAACACGCTTTAAAGAAACATGCTGAAATCAAAAAACAAATAGCAGTCGAAATCGATTTGTTAAACGACATGAAAAAGGAGGAGAGTTTAAAATTAGGTGATCGAAACGGTGAATCTAGCAAAGATGTCGAAAGTGCTTTGAAAATTTACATAAACACTTATAATATGCTCAACCCGTTGATTGAGACGAAACAAAAAAATTTAGAAGTTGAATACACTATTCAACAGTTGATGTTTGATTTAGACGAAGAAGTCCAATGGGTCAAACAAGGTCTTAAACAAGCTCAAATGATCACCCAAAATTTGCCTCAAACTTTATTCGAAGCGAATAATATAAACAAAAAATTGAACGAACTTGACCGAGTAAGGGTCAATAATCACAAATCGAGTTATGAGACTTTGGTTCAAAAATCCGATGAATTGTTGACTAACATGACCTTATCAAATGAAGTCAATTCACTTGAACCTTTGAGAGAGAAAAAGACTGCAATCGAAAATGAGTGGAAGGCTCTAGAAAATATAGTCGCTGAGAAAAAAATTCTAATGGCACAGTGTTTACAAGAACAAGAAGAACTCGAAGAGTTAAATCAAATCAACATTGGCTTAGCTGAAAAATTACCAATTATCAAAAATTCAATTACTGAGAACATGAATGAGATCACGATCAGTAAGAATATTACAAAATTGAATCAATTGGCTCATGATTTAAACGAATACCGAGTTTTGTTGACTCAGAAAAAACCCTCAAGTGCTTTGGTTGAGACTAAATTGAAAGAAACTGGTGAAAAGTTGAAAGAAATGCAATTAGAAAATGAAGAACGAAAAAAGGGATTGATACTTAAACTAGAAGCTCTTGAATTTGATCGTGAGAGTTATGAGTTTATGAAATGGGCTAATGAAAAACGTGTACAAGCTCAATCGGAAGAATACGGTCAAGATTTTGAACACTTAATTTTGATCAATGATAAATTTATTTTGTTAAACGATGAAGTTCAATTGGGTGAGCCTAAATACGAACGTCTAAGAAAACGAGCTGCCGATTTGATCAATCTTAAATCACCAGACTCGAAAATAATTCATAAACGAAACGATGAGCTTAAAAACATTCATGAATTGTTAATGAACGATTTAAGAAACCGTGATTTATTGTTACAATCAGCCGCTGAGATACATCGATTTAACAAAGATGTACAAGACTTGAATCGTCGTATAAGCGAAAAAGAGGCAAGTTTTGTAACTGATGTGGGTAAAGACTTGGATTCATGTGAATTCTTAGTCCGTAAACATGATACTTTCAATGAAGAATTGACCGCATTGAGACTCCACATGAACGATTTAAACAAAGAAAGTGAGAGTCTCCGAGCTAAACATCCAGGCGATACTGAAGACACAATCGCTTCTGAAATGAGTGAACTAATCGACCGGTTTAACGAGTTGTCGTTAAAGACAATAAAAAGGACTAAATATTTGAGCCAATCACGTGATTATTTTAAATTCATGGCTCGTGTTAAAGATTTAAATCGATGGATGGATGGTACAAGATCATCCATACTCTCCTACATTCAACCCAATGACTTGTATTCAGTCTCTCAGGCTAGAGAAGAACATAACAATTTGAAGTTAGAGATGTCCCAAAGGGATGATATGTTTCAAGCTTTAGAAGATTTATGTATTCAAATAACCGGAAAAAATGAACATCCGAATTCAAAAGAGATTATTTTAACAACGAATGATGTCATGAATGAACGAGAAAATTTGTTCCATTTATGGGCTTTAAAGAACAAAGTCCTTGACTCTCAGAGTGAATGTCACGAATTTTATCGTGAAGTAAATCAATTGATTTCTCTTATCAACTCACAAGAGAGTCTTCTAAACAAAGGTTACAACGAATTAGAACAACAGTTGAACGATCGAATTTTATTAAACGTCGAAGACTTGGAAAGTATATCAAAGACCCATGAGAATTTAGAAAAAAAGATTGAAAAACAATCGTTGGATAAAGCGATTGAACTGAAAAAAATTGGTTCAATACTACTCGAAAAAGAGGCGACACGTCTAAATGCCAAAGAGACTGAGATCTACGGGCTTAACGAGTTAAAACGACTTCAAGAGATTTTAAATTTCATCTTAAAAAAAGAAAATGATTTGAGAGAATTGTGTAAAAAACGAAGCCGTCAATTACAAGAGACTTTGAGTTTCTTTAAACTCCGTCGTGATATTGAGGAGTTTGAAATTTGGATCGATGATCGGGTTCGTCATGCCAAAAATTTGGGTCAAAAGTCTCAATTTTCTTCGTTGAGTGACAAAGTAAAACTATTCCAGAAACAAAAAGCCCTTAAAGGGGAAATCGAATCGAATTTTGCGAGATACAATGACTTGAATAAACGAGCAAAAGATCAACTCGTAACGAACAAGACCGTCAAAAACTCGATCATAAAACAAACTATTGAAGATTTAAACAAAAAATGGCAAGATCTAGCTTATGAACTTAAAGAGCGTGAAAAAGAATTCGAAGAAGCCAAAGACATTTTAGAGTTCAATGACGAGTTAGAGAAGTTAGAGGACTGGTTAAAGGACAAAGAATTAATGATTCAAAATGGAGATACAGGACGTGACTTTGAACATTGTGTTTCACTATTAAAAAAAGCCGAAGAAGCAACGTCTCCTGTACACGAACAAAATTTGTTACAAGTTATCCAAATGGGTGATAGATTGGTAAAACTTGGGCGTACCGATCGTGAGTTAGTCGTTGAAAAAAAAGATCGATTGACAAATCGATCGAACCTAATCAAATCCGGTGTACTCTCATACCGTCAAAAATTGGCCATGGCATTGGAAATTCACTCCCTCATACGAGACTATGATGATCTAGATCAACGAATAAAAGAAAAAATAAGCATTTTACAAGTAGATTCCGAACACAAGACAATAGAGTCTGTACAAGCTGCTCATACTAAATTGAACGATTTAAAAGGAGACTTGAACGCGATTTATAACAAGCTAGAACAAACTAAGAGCGAGTCTTTGAAAGTATCGAATAACCAAGTCTTATTAGAACGTCTTAAAAATGTTGAAAAGAATTGGATCGAATTGACTGATTTATTAGACAAAAAGACAGTTAAATTAGAATCAGGTTATTATTATCAAAAATTTATGGTCGAGTACCGGGATCTTAAATCTTGGATTTGGGACATGGGTAATCGAATACAACAACAAGTTGAACCAGTTAGTCTAAGCGAGACTGAGACAGCTATTAATTTACATTCAGAAAGACTTACTGAAATTGAGGGTAAGAATCATCGATTTATTAGTTTAAGAGACATGGGTAGAGAGTTGGTCGAGCGTAAGACCGAACCAAATGCTCAAAGAGAAATCTCAAATTTTATTAAAGACATTCATCAATTGCATCAAGAATTGGAACTCAAAGCT
Source organism: Brachionus rubens (assembly GCA_022207745.1). Lineage (NCBI taxonomy): Eukaryota > Metazoa > Rotifera > Eurotatoria > Ploima > Brachionidae > Brachionus > Brachionus rubens. The sequence continues at coordinate 1,647,394 of JAJVHD010000011.1, read as the reverse complement.
TATGAGAAACAAAAATGGTTACAACAATGTGCTGATTATCAAGAGATTAAAGAGTCTTGGAGGCAGATTGAAAATTGGTCAAAACAAGTTGAAACATCGCTTAGAAGCACAGATGTCGGTGATTCAGTCTTAGCTGTCAAATCGTTGTTAACTAAACATGAGAATATTGAAAATTCGATCAAATCTCAAATGGCTCCTCAAGGTGCTTTTGATAATTTGGAACAAAAAGCCACTGAGATGGTACGACAGAAGTACGCTCATGCTGAGTTGATTCAAAAAATAACTCTTGATTCCCAATCGAAGCGTAAAGAGTTGGAGAGTTTGTGTCTAAACAGACGTAAACAGTTAGACGATTCGTTAATGTACCAAAACTTATTGCTCAGTTATTACGATGTCTTGCAGTGGATTAAAGAGAAAACTGTGACTGCGATGGAAAAGTCTTACCTTGATTTAACAAATTTACAGACTAAGATACAACGACACCAGGCTTTTATGATCGATTTGAAAAAAAGTGGTCAAAAAAGAGTAGAGGATATTCACAAAGAAGCTGAGGTTTTGTTAAGTCGTCATCAAACTACTTTGTACTCGTTGAGTACTTCATCGTCTAAAATTATTGCTGATATTGATGAACATATCAAGGACTTGAACTCACAATGGAATGCGCTTAAAACTGCTGCTGAGAGTAAACGAAAGTGTTTAGACGATGCTCATAAATATGTTTTATTCACAAGATTTTGTGATGATTTGTTCACTTGGTTTGATGAGGTTGAATCACAATTATCGAGTGATGATAATGGACATGATATTTCATCGTGTAAGATGTTGTTGTTACGACATGAGACTTTAGCAAAACAAATTGAGTCACAAAAAGAAAAAGTCAATGAAGTCGATAATTATTTGTTCAATAATAAAGATAATTTTATGTTGAATAAAATCCAAGAAATAGCTTTTCAAGTTAAAACAAGATTTGCAGATTTGAAAGAACCGTGCGAGATTAGGCAAGAGAATTTACAAGAATCGTTGAGTTTGTTCACTGTTTTGCATGATTTGGATGACGCTGTTCAATGGATTCAAGATAAATTACCAGTAGCTGGCTTAGAAGAGGTCGGGTTCAATTTGGAAGAGACCCGTAAATTGGTAAAAAAACATCAAAGTTTAGAGCAAGAGACCTTAAGCCAACAAATCACAATTCAAACTGTCTTGAAATCAACTAAGTTATTGATAGACCGAAAGCATTATGCACACACGATGTTATCCGGTCGTCTTTCCGATTTAGAAAAAGGCTGGTTGGATTTTAAAGACATGGTCAATGAACGTAAATTGAAGCTTGAAGATGCGTATGAGGTTCAAAAATTTTATTCTGAAAGTGACGAAGCGGCTCAATTTATGAAAGAAAAGCACAAAGAGTTGACAAATCCGGACTATGGTCGAAACGAGTTGATTAGTTTAAGTTACTTGAAAAAGTTAAAATCACTCGAAAACGATTTAAAAACGAACCAAAAGACAAAAATAAGCGCCCTTATACAACAAGCTAGTGATTTACAACAGAAAAAATTTTCTGACAAAAAAACAATTTTACGCAAACAAACTGAACTTGAATCACTTTATAACAAAGTTATTGATGCTTGTATGGACCGAGAAGAGCATTTGAATGCCATGTTAAAAGTATTCGAGTACGAGCGTGAGTATGAAGCGTTGATAAATTGGTTACACGATCAAGAGATAATAGCAGCTAATCAAGATTTTGGTCAAGATTTAGAACATGCCGAAACATTGGCCAAAAAGTTACAACAATTCATAAATTATTTGACCAAAAATTGTGAAAAGATATCAAAATTCGATGACTTGGCTCAACAATTATGCGAAAATAAATACACACCGAACAGTTACATCGAATGGATTGACGACCGTTGTTCGTTTATAAACAAAATGTGGACTGATTTGAATTTGTTGACTGAAGTCCGACGTAAGACCCTAGAGGGTGCTATCGAAGTACATGCTTTTAATAAAGATTGTGATGATTTGATCACGTGGGCGGCTGAGAAAGAGAAATTTTTGAGTCAAGAAGACATTGGTTATGACCTAGCCAGTGTTTATACTCTAGCTAAACAACAAGAAGCTTTGGAAAACGAGTTGACATCGTTGAGTGAAGAGTTAGAACGTTTAAATTCAGAATCAAGTCGTTTAATCGAAAACTATCCAGCTACTAAAGAACATGTTGAAAGTAAACTCGAAGAGGCTGATACCAAGTACAATGATGTCTTACAGCAATTGATTTCGCGAAAAGATAAAATTCAGAATTCACAGACTATGTTCATTTATGTTAATGATTTTAATGAATTGAGTGAATGGTTGAGAGAAATGTTGGTCAAGTTGACATCAGTTGAGCTTACACAACAAAATGGTCTAGGCGAAGTGAACAGTGCTGAAATGTTGATCAAAAGACATAAAGAACACAAAATTGAAATTGATCTTCAACAAACAAAAGTACAAAAATTTATACAAAAATCCGATGAACTTTTAGCTAAAACTAAAAATAAGTCAACGCGTCAAGAAATTGCGAGTAAAATTCAAATAATTCAAAATAATAATAAAAATTTATTGGACACTTGGGTGTCAAGACAAGATCTTTACGAACAAAATTTGGAATATAATAAATTATTGAGAGAAATTAAAATATTAGACGCTTGGTTATCGTCTAAAGACTCATATGTACACACTGATATATTGGGTGATAGTGTATCAAGTGTTGAAGGTTTGTTAAAACAACATGAAGATTTTGAACGTATGTTATCAGCTATGGAGAATCGTTTTGGTAACTTGAGGAATGAGAATAAATTGGAAAAAAAAATGAAAGAAATTCGTGAACGTGAAGCGGCTAATCGTATCAAAGCCGATGCACAATTGGAAGAAGAAAAAAAGAAAGACGCTGAACGTAAACGTAAATTGGAACAACGTCGTCAAGATGAACGACGTCGTACACAAGAAATAATCGCTATTGTTTCAAGTGGTCAAACAAATCAAATAGCTGCTAATGTTTCACAATCAGTCGGTTCAACTGAGGTTACAACCAAAAATTTAGAGATCAAAACTCAATTTGAAAGTGAACAATTGGTCAAACAAGTAAACAGTCCAGTTGCACCAGTGTCAAATACTTTGCGTAAAAAGGACAGAAATCGAACTCGAAGTATAAGAGATAAATACAAATTGCCTCTTCGACTTCCATCACCAGCCATCAGTGATTATCTATTGAGGAAACAAGAGTTCCAAAAAGGTGGTCAAAGGGCTCCAATTAGAGGTAGAATTCTCTTTCATTTTTTAAAAATACCTTAGCACATTTTATAACTTTTAATTTTAGAGTATCAAACGTTTTACACAACAATCCACGCCAACTTGATGTGTTTTTTTATCGATAAAAAAGACTACAACGAGTTAAACGCAGCGACTCAACCAATCAATTTGTACAACTGTAAACTTGATCGCATAGAAGACACTACAAGTCAAAGATATGTAATCCATCTTGAGACAGTCGATGGAGCTGAGTACTTATTCGACGCTGCCGGAGAAGAGAATAATGTAGAAAATTTAGAGCTTTGGATGAACAAAATGTTGGAGAGCTCAGGTAAATTATATTTTTATTCTCAGCTTTATTTATTTTGCTTTGTTATTAATTGTTGCTTTGGTGTTGCACTAATTTAGCTTGTCAACCTTTACCAATATTTAACACATCTAACTTAACAAATACGGCACATTTAAATGTGAGTACTGGTGATTTGAGTTCATTGTCAACTCAAACACCCAATAAACCACGATCACGTGCACCTGTAGTTTTAACACTACCACCAATTAAAACCGAATCGGTTAATCTTGAAGACGAAGATTATTATTCACAAATAACATCACCACGATCGAATATTGAAACACAACGAAATGTTACCATCTATGAAAATGTAGCACCGTTTAATAATAGCTTAAACAATGGTATTTATTTTAATGTTAATCCTAATAGCTATTATGACTCGAATTTTTATTATTCTGATTTTGTTTTAGCTAATTCTAATCTTTTAACTAATTGCTTGTAATTTTGTTTTTTATGTAAATTTTGTGCCTCTTGCTAATAAACTTTTTGTAAAACTGCATGCTTCGTTTTTTAAAAAAAAAGATTTTTTTTTTAACTTTATAACTTTTAAGTCGAAGAAACATTTTACCAAGACTCGGTTGGTCAAATAACAGAAAGTCAAAAACTCGATGATGTTGAAGAAGTAACACCATTTAAGTACAAACAAGACCCAGTATCCCCTCGTTCAAGTGGTAACTTATCCGATAAAGTTGGTCATATAGAGCCATCTCGTCGACCGGTCTCAATAATCAAAAAATCAACTCAGATTATAAAACAAGAAGAGTCGAGACAATTAAAAAGTGTAATTCATGAAGAGGGTTCATCGGAATCAATTAGGCCTATTGACTCACTTGTAGCTGAAGTGTTGAAACACTCGGCTTTGAATAGTTCTCAATTAAGCGCTGACGAAATGCGGCATATGTCGTACAATCAAGCTATAGCGACTAAACAAATCGAACGAGAAGCCGGTGTTGTTCGAGATTTAGTCGAAAATTTTAGTCCACCTGTTCGAGAGAACACAAATTTGAACATATCAAACATAAGCGAACTAAGCGAAGAATACGATAGTGTGTCAACTAATTTGACCAAACAACCATCGAATGCAAGCGATTCGTATGGTATTCGTAATCTAGTTACCAATGAAGATAAACGCTCACAAACATTGCCAAGTATATATTAAAAATTTTAAGAATAATATTTCTTGTTGTTCTTCTGTCAAATACCAAGCGATTCTTCTTCTTAATTAACATTTATTATTTTGTTGTATTTAACTTTCTCTCTCTTTCTTCACAAAATGAGTCTACCATTTAAAAAAAAAACTTTTAAAAAACCAAAACATTTGAAAATTTTCAAGTAATTTTTTTTTTATTTTCTTATTAACGATTTATGTAGTTAGCTATTTGGTTTTTGTTTGTTTTTTTGAATGTAGTTGAACTAAAAAAAAAAAAATTTTTTTAAATTAACAGATCGCTTTATTTTGACAAACAGGTAAACTTAGATCGGTTTGAATGAATAATCGTTTGAGAATTGTTTTTTTTTTCTATTTTCAAGTTTTGGTTTTGTAACAAAAAAAATTTAGTTTTGAGCTTTAAAAATTTCTTGAGATTCTTGAGTTTGTAGGGAATCTTGTTTGAGAAAAAAAGTGTATTGGGGTTCCCTTTAGGGGAGATGGATCTTTATCGATTTGTTCCCTTGAATTTATTCCCGTTAAGAAAATGTTCCCATTTTTAATTAAATTTTAAAAATACTAGAATTTATTCCCGTTGAATTAAATTCAGAAAGAGACCATTGGTTGTTTCATAATTGTAGATTATTGATTGCATTACTGTGGATTAAATTGAGATGAAAGCTGATTATCAGAAATCGGCTATAAAGGTCAGAGCTTGTGCTTCGATAATTTATCTTAAGTCATGACTCCGACTTGATTTGAGAATAGTTTTCACGCCTAAAGCAATAAGCTATCGCTACAAATTTAGCGACTTTTCGGAGTTGTCTGAGTATACTCGAAAACATCATCGTCCTGCAGGTGCAACTGCGCAAGACATATCTAACCTTAGGCGTTTTGAATAAAAGTAATCAAGGAACTCTTCATAGATATTTTTTATGAGCCCTCTATGAGCCGTTTTTCATTGGTTGAAACCCCTAATAATTGGTCAAATAATTCATTTACTAATAAACGAGAAAAAAGTGCCTCATCATTATAGACACCAGGGGTCTTAAAATGTGACTGAAAAAAAATTGGCGTCTCAAATCAAGTAATTTTTAATTAAAATAAATTCCAGAGCCTTTGTTTTTTCAGTCACATTAAAAGACCCCTGGTATGATGATAGGTCTATAATGAGGCACTACGGTAAGCGAAACGATTAAATTAATTAATAAACATAAAGACACTCAAGGACCAAAAAAAAATACTTAATTTACTGTCAAAATAATTTGTTCATAAAAAAAACAACCTTTATAATAAAATTTAGAAAATTTTCTAGTTTTTGGGGATACGTTAGAACAAGTTTTGTTGTTTTTTTTTGATGTTTTTGCAACAGTTTTGTTGTTGTTTAATTTATGATATATGAAGTTTTCTAACAATATGATATTCAAAAAAAAATTTCGAGAGAGTGTATAGAGCTTAAATTTTTAGTCATTACTTTTTCTATTTTCAAAAAAAAAAATAAAATGCTTAACTGCTGTTTAACCCTTAAGTAGTTTTTTTTTTTTAGAAAACTTTTAGCTTTTTTTATTCTAGTGATTGTTTACACACAAAATTAAATTTTGTTTCTCTTTAAAAAAAAAAAGGTAAAATGAGTGGTCCGACTACTAGTTCTGAATTGACATCGAAAAATAGTTTTAACGATGACAAAGAAGGTGGCAAAACAAAACGTAATCTATTTGGTAGTTTATTCAAAAAGAAAAAAGGAAAATATGATGTTAAAACAACAGAGGTTAAATCAAAAGACAAAAAATAATCGATTTGTTATTGTTTGCAAATGGTAGATTTGCTTTTTTTTTATAAATTTTTAGTTGTTGATTTTTTTTTTTAAACTTAATTTTTAAAATTAGAAGCATTTTATCAGAAAAAAACGAAAAAAAAAAGAATTTTTGTAATTTATATTTTTAAAAGCTTTGTAAAATTAATTTATTTTTTTTATCAATAAAATTTTGCAAATTGAATTAAATGTTTAACAAGAGTCTTTCACGTTCTAATTAACTTTTACAAAAAATTTTTTTTCTAATTTAATTATTCTTGAACTTGAATCACTGAACATAAATTGTCTCCATTTTGCCTTGTCCCTTGATTTACAATTTAATTTACGAGCTTTTTTGTGAGCCTTTGACAAGCGTGGCTTTCGAATCGAAAATTTCCATTCAAAGTTGTTTGAAAGTAATCTTCGCCGAACCAATGGACCAATTGACGGTCATCTTTGGGAGTTGAAATTATTTGACCTTCCTGAGCTTGGCCGATCTTCATATGAAATTGTTTCAATAAATGGCTTTTTTACATTTTTTAATAGCTCAACTCTTTTCTTGGACAATGATTTTCCTTGTCGATGACGCAAGGCAGCCTTTACTCTGTCTTACTTGGTGATTGGACGTCGTTGAAGAGTTTTAGGGGGTAATTTAATAGAGCTTTTATGTAATGAGATTTTCAAATTTAGCTTTCGGAATGTAATCGATCTCAAAAATCATCAGAATCAAAAAATTAGAGTAAGTGGGATGGTTTGTGAATTAAGAACTAATATTATCGTTTCTTAACTTTTTCACAAAAAATTAAAAAAAATTTACAAATTAGCTGTTACAAATCTTCATAACGATTCTTAGACATTTTTCAATGCAGTGTAATTCAGCATAACTTTGCATTTTTTGCAAAATTGCACGCCATTGAAAAAGGTTTATTTTTAAATGCGCAATTTTATTTGCAGAATTTTTGCAGACCTTTCCAGTAGTTGCAACAAATTTTGCTGCATGTGGCTGCACCCATCTTTCCTTAAAATTTCAAAAGCACACTTTTTATAACGATTTCACAGAAGTCAAAAAATAGAAAAAAGAAAATTGACAAAAAATTTTAACTTGCATCAGATTTGTACCTATTTAAGACTTTAAAATCAATTTTTAAAAGTTAAATGATCTTTACATAAAATTATAGGTATTACTTTCGGGTCAAAGAATGTAAATTCATTCATCTTAAAGGTTTTTGATTTTAAGCGTCTTTTAAGCCATTAGATTCTATCCCGTAGGTCATTAATTTAAAAATTTAAAACAGATAATTTACCCATTAATTTTAAGGCATTGAGTGTGTCTGGGTTACCCAGAAATTGTGTATCGGTCTGGGTTGGGTAACCCATAAACTTTGGGTATATATGTGGTTGTAAATTTATATTTTTAGAAAATTAGTAATTTCATAGTTTTTTTGTACAAACTTGCAATTTACACAAAAAAAAACAACCTTTGCTAGTAAATTAGTTCTAAGCATACATTTACTAGCAAAGGTGCTTCGCATTCCGAGGTGGAATGTTCTCGTATGGTTACAAGATGTCAATTGATAAAAAGACAAAGGAAAATAGTAAATGACCAGCAAGAGAAGGCTGCTACAGAACGATTAATTCAATCTAATGCAATATTAGGATCAGTTGAAGTTGGTCAAAATGTTGTTTTTTTCACTAGTGAGTTAGATAGAGGTATCTGTGATCCTCCAAATTTACTGTGTAAGGTTGTAAAAATAGTCGATACTAATTATCAATTAGCTTGCGAGGCAGGTATTTTAGACCATTTTTACCTAAAGAACTCTTTCCAGAAGGGCTCAAATAATATTAATTTCAAAATAAACACATCGAAGATGGTCAGTGTGCGTCAAGCAATTAGTGAACTTTCAATAGGTAATGGTCAAGGGTTCATAAAGTGTGATTGTCATGATCAATGTGACACAAATAGGTGCAATTGTAAAAAAAAAATCTTTTATGTAAATCAAAATGTCATAGAAATAATTTTTAAAAAATTCAACTGTTATTTGTTCACTGGTAAACTTTACGAAAACTGAAATTCACAATTTATGGGTAACCCGTGCCCACCCAATATCTTAAAATTAATCGGTAACAACATATGTCTAATTTAAACTAATACCAAACCTTGCTTTATAATTAAAATTGGATTTTACCACACGGATATCACGATAATGCATAATTCTTATAATCCGAGCTTGTTTACATAAATAAACTTTCACCATTTTATACCGAAAATTAATCTGTTTCACTGAATTTAATAAAAACGTGGATGATTAAAAAATTTTATTTATGCAGCCTTTATATTAATCCTCAAACTTCTAGATACTCAATTTGAATTAAATGTCTTTTAACGGCACATGCCTAGACGTATTTTATGATTTAATTCTTTTTGAAATATAAATCTGTTCTTGAAATTAGAAATTTTTAAAGATTGACAGCATTATCATTGACGAAAACCTTATTTTAAGTTTATTATAAAATACATCAACAGATTAAGAACACCCCCTCTCCCTGCAGATTAAGCAATAAATAAAATTTCAAAATGATAAATTAAATCTAACTACTTCTTTCGCCAAAGAGGGTGAGTGAATTGATCAATATTATCATTTTTTTTTTAATCAATTATATTTAATAATTCAAGTGAAAAATTTTATTAAAAAATCTTCGAACAAGTTTTTTTTTTTGTTTAGAGTTTTTAATTTTGTTAAAATAAACTCGAGTCAATTTATTAAATGATTTTATGAAGACTCTGGGTGATGTAACAGAAGAGACAAGAAAATCTAAACAAAAAAATTATATATTGAATTTCATTTAATTTGTTGTTTCGTTTGGCTTTGACTAATTTTATTATCTTTTAATAAAAATATAAATAAAATTAGATTTAAAAATAATTTACAAATTACGGACCAAAAAAATGAAAAAAAAAATACAAAATCTAATCAATTTAGGTTAGATAATTGATAAAAATTTTAGAGCTATTTTCTGAGCAACTGATTTCATCATAATCATGAAAATTTATTTTCATAAGAAAAAAAAATCATCTTTTATTTATTTAAGACCAAGTTTTTAATTTCAATTTCAACTCAAGTTGGTTTGTATTTTTTTTTTAATAAAATTATCAGCTACTTTTTAATAATAACAAAAAATATAGTTTGATTGTTAATTTCGTTGTATAAATTTGAAAAAAAAACTTGTTTCCATTACATTGTTATTACTGAGACCAAGGTCTTGATTCAGTTGATTCAATTAAAAATAATCTCAGGAAGGATCGTGACTTTGATTCAACCGAGATTGATCCTTTTATAGCAAGATTAAATTTGAATTTTAATTCTGCGCAAGCCCTTTTTTTTTTCTAAGTTGATTATATGTCAATCAAAATTAATATAGATAAATTACGTAATTTATTAGATTTTTTTTTGGTTGACTGATAGATTATAGAAATTAATTTTTTTAAAGAATAGTTCTCCGTAACTGGTAAATAAGCATCATTAATGTAGTTGTCAGTATTGAGAAAAAAAAGTTTCCGGCAATTCAAAACGTCCACAATATCAATAGTTCTAGGAAAGTGATTTTTGATCTGAAAATCGTAATCTACAAATATGAAAACCAAATTTTTAAGAGGTGTGCAAGATTATTTTTTCAGACCCTAGGGGATCTAAAGTGTCTAGACCCCTCAAAAACCATACTTTACTTTTTTAAGGTTCAGGAAATTCAAACCTTAGTGCTTACTGAATTTTCCATATTTGACATCAGAATCGTAATCTACGACATCGATAACCCCAGAAGATTAATTTTTTCATTGAGGTAAAAAAACAAAAATTTACCCTTACTACTCCATCTTCTGATGATATGGTGCTTAACTTAAGCATTTAAGAACTCATGATTGGAAAAATATACTTTTGATCTTGAGACACCATCTGAAAGCTAAAAAGCTCCCATTGACACTGGTACCCAAATCGAAAAATTTGAAACTCTCGTGTATACGATTATATTTCGAAAACATGGTTGATTAAATTTAAAAATGATTCTTTCAGTTTTTCTAAAAAATGAACCTTATTTTTACCGTTTTCAGCACCTAAAATTCAATTTTAAAAAAGGACCATTTTATGGAAAGATATATACCGTAGTGCCTCATTAAAGACACCAGGGATCTTAAAATGTGACTAAAAAAACAAAGTGTCTAAAATTTATTTTAATTAAAAATTCCTTTATTTAAGACCTCAATTTTTTTCAGTCACATTTAAAGACCCCTGGTGTCTATAATGAGACACTACGATATGCTTTTAAGGATTTTCATAAACGAGAATTTCCTAGTATCCTAGAGAGCGATAAAGTTAAAAAAATCACTAAGATGAGAGAATTTGAAATGTTGGTTTTCATACATAAGGGTTAGGAATTTCTGTTCAAAAATTTAAAAAACTTAGGGATCTTTTGATTTTTTTGAACTTTATCGCTCTCTAGTAAATCAAAGGTAAAACGAAAATGAAAAAAGTAAAACCAAGAAAGTGTTTTATTTAGTTTTAGAATTGGTTAAAATCATTGGCGCGATGTTATCACTGTTGAAGTTATATCAAAAGAAGTAAAAAATTAGTAAAAATTGTTCTTTTTTCACAAATTTGCACCCTTGAAAAAAATCAGGGATCCTAAAAATACGTTTATCTCGAAGTAAATTTTTCGCCTTCTAGTATACCAAAAGTAATATTAAGTAGATGGGTAAATAAAAAAGTTATAGGTCAAAAAGTAAAGTATGGTTTTTGAGGGGTCTGAAAAAATTATAACACCTCTTAAAAATTTATGTGGTCGTTTAATCACAAATTATCCAAAAGGATGTATATGGCACCTCGATTGAATATTGATAAGATTAAGTTGTTTTTCACAATCTTAAACAATCTTAGTTCAATTTAAACAAAATTTTCTCTTAAAGATCTTATATAAGTCTTTTAGGGTCTTAAATTCCAATATTTTGTAATAAAATATTTAGGATCATATATTTAATTAAGATCATTCAAGATCATCTTCTGAACCCTATAAAGTTTTGATTCTATTTTTAATAAGATTTTGTTCATGTTTAAAGTAAAATTCAGTTATTTTTTTTTTGATAATTATCAAAGAAACATTTCAATAAAAAACCCTGATAGTGTTTTAGTATTAAAAATTGGTTTCAACATTAACGAGAATTAACTCTTAAAAGAAATTTAGATTTATAAAATTAAAATATGCAAAAGTTCGTTTGTTAAGAAAAGCATTAGTTTGTGTTGTTTTTAATAACAAATTTTAAATTTGCAGAAGCCTGTTAAACAATTTTTCGTAACGTTAGTTTTTAATTTGCCAAAAGCAGAGAAAAAACCTACAAAGAAAATTGTGTTACATTCAATTTTTTCAAATTGAGCTCTTGTTACCTCCGCCTTTGTCGAGAACATTAATCCGCAGATGCATTTGAAAGCTTTTCTTTACTTTAGGCTCATAGAAAATGAAGCTTTTTAAGATTTACGCAAAGCATGTTCTATTCAATTTAACGGTCTGCGTCTAAATTTTAAACGTATTTAGATTGCTGTAGCCCTTTTAGTTTATAGTCTTAGATACTCTCTCGATACCTCTTTAGTACCATTCCTGGCTTTTTGAGCTAAAAACTCAAAGCACCCAGCTTCAACTTGGTCTTGGTTAGTAAAATTCCGCCCTGTAAGGAAATGAACAATAGAGCGGAAAATATGATAATCAGAAGGGGAAAGATCTGGACTTTATGCTGGATAAGGGAGAAGTTCAATCACTTCAAGCTTTTCAATTTTTTCCATGGTTTTACGCGCGGTATGCGGTTTTGCATTATCTTGAAGAAATAAACCAAGCTTTCGGTTGAGCAAGGAAGGGTGTTTTGCTTGAAGTGAAGCATAAATTCGTTCTAATTGTTCACATAAAGGTCAGCATTTATCGTACGACCATCAGTTCAAAGTGTATTACCCCTTGATAATTCCACCAAACGAACAACATTCCTTCTTTTCGAATCGTCCTCTTTTGACTTTTAATGATTGGTAGGTCTAGTTGATATGGGTCAACCACTGATTTCTGTCATCAGTATTCCGTAAATAGATCCATTTCTCATCGCAAGTAATTACTCTTCTGAAAAATCGTTCATCAAAACGATTTTTGATTAGTTTTCTACAGATTTCGATAAAACGTTGAATATCAAAAGGTGTCAAATCTTGGCAGCGTCTACTGTGTGGACCAACACAAGGTGACAAAATATAGTCGATTTTGAAGTGCTAAGGTCACTTGATAATTCACGAGTACTAACCCGGGAGTTGCTCTCTACCACCGTACGCAGGGCGTCTTGATCGAAACTCAATGATCTTCTAGACCCCTTTTTCTTTAAAATGCTAGCATCACCACTGTTAAACTTATTGAACCAAGCCTGTGCCTTTCTTACTTTAAGGACATTTTCACCTTCTAATTGACATATTTCGTGGGTTGCTGCTATTGATGTGAGGCCTTTTTTCCAATAATGACGTCCAAAATTTCAAAATTTTCATCAAAAGTTTTCATAATTTTAAAAATACTTGAAATCAAAAATTTTAAATCTTAAACTTATCATCTTGTAGAGGGTTCAATTTTGTATGAATTAAAGTTATGAGATTTAATAATAGCTAGAATCAATAATAACTTACCATCCTAAAAAAACCCAAATAAAATATACACAGTGCCTTCAAACTGAACGGTCTAACGTTAGAAAAGTTATTTTACTTAAAGAAACCCCGTTTCGAAAATCTGTAAACTTAGAAGAACAAGGATTGAATTTCTTTAGAGGCCAAAAGTTTGCGAAAATAAAGAGCAATAGAAATTATACGCAAATATTTAAAAATGAGATACTTAAAGGTAATTTAAAAAATAATTTAAATCCACAAAAAAGAGTAAATTTAATATTTAAATTTATTTTTATAAGAATAATAATAAAAGAAAAAAATAATTTTTAATATTCAATTGAAGGACTTATGGCAAATAATATTAACAATACTCCAAAACAACAACAACAATCACTTTAGATTTTATTGTGTTGTGTTATAACCTCGATACTAAGGCTAGCTACAAAGCTTTTTTTCTTTTGTGTGTGTGTGTTTGCTTTGTTAATTTATTGTAACTTAAAACTATCAGGTCTATTCCACTATTGCAACATAAAATTGTAAATTTCACATGAATAAGCAATTTTTATTTCTCACTCGATTTCTATTCAAATTAAAACCTTATGTTTCAATTACTATTTTTTTAAAATATTTAACTTTTTTTGCATAAAAATCATGTTTAATTACTGTAAAAATTATTTTTAAAAAGTTTTAAAATAGATTATTCTGTCTAATTAGTCTATTAAGAACAACAACAACAACAAAAGGTTTTTCAAAATTGTAAAACCTCTTTTTAAACAAATAAATCTATCAAGTTGTACCTTTTGTCTAAAAAATTCCTTTACGTCAAACATAATTATATCCAAAGATAATTTCTTTTTTTTTTTTAAAATTGTTTATTTTGATGTCAAATAAAGATAAAAATGATTTAACTGTTTTTGTTTAATTTTTATATCTAGATTTCTGTATGTTTGAAAATTTTTTGTAACACAACAACAAAAAAAAAAAGCCTAAATTTGAAAATGACTGAACTTGCTCAACAAGATAAAGAGCATTTTAATTTAAAGCCATTGAATGATTCAGATGAACAAACGACGAATCAAACGAGTAAAAAGAATATTAAAGATGTAATAAAAGAACAATTAAAAGAGAATCTTTTATTTATTGCGACAATTGTGGCTGTTATTTTGGGTATTGTCTTGGGTTTTGTGATAAGACAATTTTTTACATTCAACGATAATCAAATTTCTTATTTTGGTTTTATTGGTCAACTTTTTTTGAGAATGCTTAAATTTTTGATTTTGCCTTTGATAGCGACTAGTTTGATCAGTGGCATTGCTGGTCTTGGTTCGAATTCAGCTGGTAAAATAGCTGCAAGAGCTTTGATTTATTATTTTTCGACAACAATTACCGCGGTTGTAATCGGAATTATTCTAGTTGTTATCATAAAACCAGGAGCTGGTAAAACAGCAGACGTTGATCAAAATTTTAAGCTTCCAATCGATACTAATCGGATTGTAACCACTCATGACACACTTCTCGATCTAGTAAGAAATCTTTTTCCAGACAATATCATTGAAATGGCGTTTAGAGAATACGAAACCCAATTTCAACCTGAATATAAATATCATTTGTTATATCAAAATGGAACAAATCGGACCCTTAAATTTTTGCCAGCTGGATTACACAATTCAAGTGAATTGACTATTATTAAAAACTTTGATTATTACAAAGCGGTTGGTGGTGGTCGTAGAAGTTTAAATGTCCTTGGTGTAATTTTATTTTGTTTTGTGTTCGGTGGAGTTTTAGCCTCAATGGGAAAAGAAGGAGAAATTCTAGTCAAAATATTTGAGGCCTTAAACAACTGTAGTGTACGAATGATTAAGCTTGTTATGATGTAATTACTTGATTTAAAGATTCTAAATTTTTTTTATAAATTATTTTTTTTAAGGATCTCCCCACTAGGTATATTTTCATTGATCATTGCTACAGTCATTGAGATGAAAAATCCATCGCAAGTATTTCAAAAAATTTCAATGTACATGGTAACGGTAATTTTAGGCCTAATAATCCATGGTATGATAATTTTTCTAAAATTTTAATTTATTTTTTTTTTTGATCACCATTTTATTTTCAAAGCTTTTGTAATTCTTCCTGGTTTGTATATATTAATAACCAGAAAAAATGTCATTAAATTTGCCAAAAATATGTTCGACGCTTTATTCATAGCCGTTGCCACAGCGTCAAGGTAAGATTCATTAAAGACCTTCATGATAAAAAATTGAACTTAATTTTTTTTCAAGTACGGCAGCTTTACCAACAACGTTCGACTGCATTGAAGAAAAAAACAAAATTAATCGTCTCATATCAAGGTTCGTTCTACCAGTAGGAGCAACAAGTATTTTGAAAAAAAAAAATTTTTAAATAAATTTTATTAAAAATTTAAAACAAAAAAGTAAACATGGATGGAACTGCATTGTACGAAGCAGTAGCCGTCATTTTTATAGCTCAGCTAAACGATCGTAAGCTTGAATTTATAGATCTTGTCATTACAAGGTAACTTTAAGTTTCTGAATACTTTGAAAATTTTTCAATTTTAACTTTTTTGTTAAACTTAAGTTTAACTGCAACATTAGCAGCTATTGGAGCGGCCTCTGTTCCATCTGCTGGTCTCGTGACTATGCTCATTGTACTTGGTGCATTAAATTTACCAACTCATCAAATTTCCCTTATTTACACTGTCGATTGGTTTCTGTAAGTCAACAATAAAAAGTTTTTTTTTAATAACAGATTTTTAAATTTGAATCAAATAAAAAGAGACCGTTTGCGTACAACTGTAAATGTTTGGGGAGACAGTATAGGAGCCGGAATAGTAGATCATTTGAGCAAAAAAGAAATTGATGCAATCGAAGAAGAGAATAGACGAAATGAAGGTTATCAAGAAGTAAATCAAAATGAAGATATTGTTTTTGATACTAAAGGAATTCAAGTTTAAAGAGCTATCAAACGAGTTTTTTTTTCGATATTTTTTTAAACTCAATTTTTGATCGTTTTTTTTTTAATAATCGTTAAATTTTAATCTCATTTATTTTGAGTTTTATCTAGTTTTAGACAAATTTTTTCTCTATTGTATTGGGATAGCCATTATATATTAATAAATTTCAAAAAAATTTAGAGTTTCCGTTTTTTATTCCAAAAAAAAACAAAGCCCAATTCACAAACTCAGAGTTGGCTGCCGATCCTTGAAAAGGCTTTCTCAATAAATGACTTATGGATTTTCGGACCGCCAAATTCAGCATTCGACTTTTTTCTAGGGAGAACTCGTTTCTATTTTGATGCTGACAAAATTTCAAGGCTTTCCAAAGCCTTCTTAAACTTCATATGTGGTTCGGCGAAAGGTTATATTTTCTGTCTGAATCCTTCCTCTTGAATATTTAAATAAAAACCTTCTCCTCATTAAAGATCATAAGTAAGAGTGTTCATTACAAAGATTTATTTGATTTACAACGACCTGAGATGAAAGGGTTAGGTATTTCATTTCCAATGGAGCCTTTTTTCATGTATTCTCTCTATGGAACATTTTCGGCCCTCAAGATAATTGCCGAAATGGCTCTTATTATGTCTCGTTTTATCGACCAATTATGATTTTAATATTCAATTTTCAACTCTATAAGTCTTTAACAAGCGCGGCAAGCGATTTACTCAATTGGTTTAGGAGCAATGACATGATTCTGTCCTTATGTAACCTTATTACCGTCAACTAAGATTAGAGGTCATAACAACAAGAAATTTTGTTAAAATGGAAAATATTTTATGTTAAGAGGGATGATTTAAGCCTAAATTCAAATTTACAGTCAAATCGGTTGATTTGTGAATTAATTAGACCAAAAAATTTGAACCGTTCTCTAAATTTTTCATATTTTTTTTTCTAAAGAATAGTTTGATTTTTAATGCAATTGGTGCAAAAAATGTTCTAATGAATAAAACAAGGGTTTACACAATTTTGGAAGAAGATTTCCAAGATTTTATGCCAAAAAAAGAATGACTGCTTAATTCGTATCGCTTCCCAAGTTATGGGCCTATGAATTAAGATTATACAAAAATTTTTTTACAATACTTAGGGTTCTGTGGCTTCTTTTTTAAATGAAATAAAGCTTAAAATGAAAAAAGTAAAACCAAATATTTGAACAGAATTAGGTCTTGTTTATTTATCAAAAACAAAAAATGGGGCCATAAGCGCCCCTTGGACTTCATAAAATTTGACTATAAAATGCCTATTTCTTGTTTTCTTTTTTTTTCCAATCCATGTTGGTCACACCGTCAAAGGTAGCTTATTAGCTTTCAGCAATGGCGTAGCCAGAAAATATGGTATAGATGACTCCTGCGAACCTACTTTTCGCCATGTATTCCCGAATACATGTTTGTATTCAGAATACATAATATGTATTTTTTGTTTTTTAAAATCAAAAGAATACATAAATATGTATTCGAGAATACAAAAGAATACATATTTTTTTTAAACGAATACAAAGATGTATTCTAGAATACAAACATGTATTCTTTTAAGAAGAATACATAGGAGAATACATAGGAGAATACATAGGAGAATACATAGAAGAATACATGTATTAACCATGTCTGGTTAGCCAAAACATCTGGTCGACAAATTCTGGTAAGCCAAATCTGGTTAACCAAAAACTGGTCGACCAAGTTTTGGTTAACCACGATTTGGCTAACCAAAAAATTGGTTAACCTATTTTTGTATAACCTGGTTTCGGTTGACCAGATTTGGTTAACCGGCTAACCAAGCTTAACCAGCATCACTAGAAAATATTAACGGGTTTATACCATGAAATTGAGGACTAAAAAAATGATTTGGATACAAGAAGTCTGATGAAACCTTGATCCTAGTGTATAGAAATCGCTAAAAAATTTTTGCAAAAATGTTTAATTTTTAGAATAGAAATTACGCCTCAAAAAAACTGAGGCGAGCTACGCCAATGGCTTTCAGGTAATACCTTTAGATAAAAAAAATCTTTTTCCAACCATGAGATCTTAAGTGTTCAAGAAAACACCTAAAAGCTGTTAAAAGCCGAGGGGTAGGCGTATAATTTTTAATTTTTTACACCCATGAAAAAATTAATTTTCTGGGGTTTTCGAGGTCATAGATTACGATCCTGATGTCAAAAAAGAAAAATTCAGAAAGCACAAGTTTTGAATTATTTCACATTGTTTTGATGTTCTCTAAAAAAGTTTTAAGAGCTTGTTGGACCTCGTAAATAATCAATTTAGCATAAAATTTAATTTTAATCATGGTAACTCTTATTGAAAAACCCAAAAAAAAATAAAAAATATTTTTCCGAAGCAACTAATTTCATATCAAATAAAACCGGTTAAAATTTATTTCTATTGTAAACTTGGTTTTGAACTTAACATTTAGAAAGATAAATTTCAAAATTTTCTTAAACAAAGAAATAATTACTTTTTTTTTAGTTTAGAAATATTCATTCTGAAACAAGTGACTCTCTAAATGAAATTATGATAACTTTTAAATTTTTGACCATCTTTGCCATAATTCTGTGTCAAGGTACCTTCAAAAAAGATCTTTTGAATGTTCAACTTATGTTTTTATTTGAAAGGACTTGGTGCCATCCCATCGGTACCAAATGTCAAAATAATGGGAATGAATGATAGAAAGTTTTCTGAATTTGTTAAACAAAGTCAGTTAATTACGGTTAGACCTCACAACAAAAAGCTTTCAAAAATATGGTCAACAGCTCAGGTATTAAATTTTCATCGAAAAAAAACAACATATTTTAATAATAAAATCTTTTAAGTTGATTATCAAATCTCAAAGTCCATGTAAAATAAATGAAAATGTAAATTTAAGTTCTCTAACGGAATCAAAAAATCAATTCTCAGTGTAAAACTTTATTTTTTTAACATTTTTTACCGAACAGTTTGTTTAAAATTTTAAATTTTGAAATAGTTTAAGCGCTATTGTTTCAAGATTAAAATCGTTTCAAGAATCAAGTGACTTCTCATGTCAATATTTTATCTATTTGCCATTGTTCAAAAACTACACAATTGAGGTCGAAATAAACGGAAATCTTGATGTTGAATATCAATTCACTTGTAATATTTCATTCGGTCAACTACAATCCTGGTCATTCAAAACTTCCAAAAATGAACCTTCATGAAGCTTCAAGGGGTTTCTGAAGACTCGAATTCCCCAAAAATTTTCTAAAATTTTCGTTATTTCAAATTTGAAAATATGAAAATTTTAGAAAAAATTTGGAATTAAATGAAGAAATATGAAGCTTTATGGACCCTTGAACCTTCAAAATTTTCATGAAGGTTCATTTTTGGAAGTTTTGAATGACCAGGGTTGTAAATTAGGTAAAAAATTAACAAAATTTTTTCAAGATATTGACACAAAATTGGTGACACTTTGTCTTTTGGGTGTCCTTTTATTCTACGCATCCGATGTCCTCAGCAGGTGATCACAATTTAATGGTTGAGTTTTCTTATAAAATATGCAACAAATTTTTGCTTAAAGAAATGAAGTTTTTCAATATTTTTCCGGAATGTCAATAGGAGTCTTAGGTTCAATACTTGTTTTGTTAATACTTATCGTAAGACTTATACCAAAGGTAATTTTCATTTTTTTTTCAAATATGTTCCAAAAGATAATTTATTTTAATATAAACAAGAAATCAACAGCAGCTATGGCATTTTTGAGCGGATCTTCGTTATTTATGTTTTTGATGCGATGGTTATATTTGAATTTTAAAAATTTAGCCGAATCGTTTCAATTTTATATAATAGCTTACATTGGTTTGAGTGCAATTCTTTCGGCAGCGTATTGTTATTATCGTGGACCAATGAGAAATGAACGTGGAATAAATATTTTAAATTTTATTCTCAAGTTTATATCAATAAGTTTGATTTATTTGGGCGCTTCGAATAATCATTTTTCAATTTCGTTAATAATTTCTTTTTTTATTGTAAATTTTGTGTATAAATTTAAAAATTTTGGAAATATCGGAAATTTAAAAATTTTTGATCGAATCAGGTAATCATATCATTTCGCATTACTTTGACATTATTATTATAAAATCTTAAACTTTTTTTAAAAAGATACAGATACTTTCCAGAGCAGCGAAAGTTATTAACTCAAGAGGATTACAACAGACAGGGTCAAGAATATACAATTAAAGCTTTGAATGAGCTAAGAGATTATTGTAACAGTCCTGAATGTAATGCTTGGAAAACAATTAGTAGAATGAGTCAACCAAGCAAGTAAGACCTCTTACGGGATAAAAATTTTCGAAAATTCTCTATTATGTAAAAGGAAAAGAGTTATCGACTTGTCAAGGCGAGAACTGGGCGAATTTAAAGTTTGAAATTAGAAATGCGTATAGGGTTGGCCGATTTAATTTAATATTAGGTTTTATAGAATGATATAATCTTTATAAACCAGAATGTAGAAAATAAAATTTTCTATTCTTATGTTATATAGAATACTAATTTGATTAGGTATCAGAGCTGAAAATATTAGCCAGAATGAAATTTTCTTACATACCGTAAACCCCCTCTATTTGTATACAGTAGTTTTTTTTAAATATTTCGATAGGTAAAGTATTGTTTCAAAATGTCATACCTTTAGTTTATAGACTAGGTTAAGGTGGTTAGAATCAGGTATTTTCAAAAAATTGATATAAAGAAATTTACCGTAATCCCCGGCAAGGCTTTCCATGAGAGAATTCAGGTTTAGACCCTCAGTTTCGGTTTTCAAAAAAATTCAGTTTTGAAAAAAAAGATATTAACTACTAGTTTTAACTTAATTTTGAGCACTAAAACATTTGTTTTCGTATCATTTAACGCTAATAAGGTGCGTTGGGGAATGGGGATTGTGCAGGGGAATTCCGTTAAGCATAAATTGAATGTTAAAGACCAAATTTTCTGGGTACAAATACAGTGTGTTCGCAGGAAAAATGGGGACATAAGCAAAAAATAAATTTTGAGAAAATTTTTTTTCAGATTAAAGTTCGCTAATAGCTTAATTGAGTCTAAAACACACAAAACAAAAAAAACAAGGTTTACAAATTAATTTTTCGGTTAATTACCCAATTCACATACTTTAAAGCTTTCTCTAACAGTTTTTATTTGAGACGGACTGATACCGTCAAATTGTTCCATAAACTGAACAAGTTTTTCAAAAAGTTCTTTTCGAGCGTGACAAATTTCAACTTCGTCATCCTCCTCTTCCTTATCTTTATCAGCCAATGAAGTCTCAATTTCTGCTGCTGCCTTACCTCATTGAGTATATGGGAATTATTTTTGATACAATAGACCGTTCATAGCCAAATTCAATTGCTATTTATTCATCTGATTTTGAAGAAGATATGGCGTCTCATTTGAAATATTTTTTCTTTTTTTTTGTGGTCATTTTTAAGAGAGCTCAACTTTTCAACTTAGAAACAATTCTTTTGTTCAATTACACAAACACAGATTGATATACTTAATGTAATTAGGATTAAGTATATTCAATAAATATTCAAAGAAGTTAAAATTTTAACGTGACATAAACCAAAAATGGAAACTATTCAATGGGACTAAACCAAAACAAATTTAAAATTAGTTTGAATGGAACGAAATCGGTTCTTCGATTTTTCGGGGACATAATAGTAGTGGGATATAAAAGCGTGCACACTGTAGAGGGGGTTTACGGTAAGGAGGGGGATATTATGCTGATTTGTCGATTGGGCCTTGTGTAGGAAATTTTTCTTACTCCTATCCTCTGATGCTATCAAACCATACATTAAAATAAACGATTTTTTGAAGAAACTGGTCTATTTAATTTCAGATATTATCCTAACGTAAAACAAATTGTCTGTATGTTCCTACCCTCCTCAACTTATCTAAAAAAGTTACTTAAAAAAATTTAAATCCTTTGAAAACATTGAAACATTTTGTAGAGTTGGCAATAGACTAATCAAACAACTAGACTAATACTTGACTGATACATACCAAATGCATATTAGTAAATTGTTAATCTTCTACAAAATTATACCCTAGGTGCCTTAATGAAAAAAAAAAATTAGTTGCAACTGAAAATCGTTTTTAAATATTTACTGAATCTTAGTTATTCCTTTGGAAATGACCCTATCAAGATACTCGATGTACCATTTTGAAGCAGGCTAGAAGATCTATAATTTAATTAGTTTATCTAGTCCAGTTGGTTTATTATTCGACTGCCAACAATAACTTTTTAAAGATTAAATTTTTTAAAATTTTCTTTTCATTTAAGATTTGCAAAGTTTATTAATGATGCAAGTCAACATTTGAGTGACGAAGAACTATTTGAATATGAAAACTACTCGATTAGTAATGATTTGATTGATGACGAAGATTAAATTTCAAAATTCGGTTTTTTTTTGTTATTTTACGAGATTTTTTTCGTAACTTGCACATATTTTTGCTTGTGGAAACGTTTATTAACAGAAAAATTTGAAAATAAATATTTTTTTATGATCTTTATTGATCTAATGTTTTTTCATATTTACATATACTGATTGTATCCTTTGAAATAACTACTTAACCCTCAAAGGTGGAAAAATGCATCGATGAATTGATCTACTTGAAGGATTCTAGTAGGAAAGTAAACTTCAACGATAGATGATCCTAAAACAAAATGGATTAATAAAGACAAGAGACATTTTTGGAAAATTTTTTTTATTAAAAACTTAAGGTTCTATTTTAAAGACCAATCAATTGGGGTCTTACCAACTGACATTAAAAAATTATTTGCTCTTAAAAAACATTTTGAATTAATAAATGGTTTGTTAGTTCTTCTAGCTGCATAAGGCGACGGATGTGATGATTCAATAACTAAATGTTTTTCAGTGTTTATAAGACACTTTTTTTCATGTGCAAAATTTCCCCATAAAAAGAACACACATTTATCTTTGTTGTCTGAAATTAGTTTAAGAACTGTATCGGTGAAAATGTCCCAACCTATTCTTGAATGTGAAAGTGCATTAAACGCCCTTTAAAATCAAGGTTAAGATATAAAATTTCTAAATTCTTAAACTAGAGAATAAAACTTACTCAACTGTAAGAAATGAGTTTAATATCGTTACACCTTGATCAGCCCAACATTCCAAATTTCCACTATCTTCAGTCCTTGTGAAATTAGGATAACAGTTTTTGCATTCTTCAAAAATGTTTACTAGAGATCGAGTTGGTTTAACGTTTCTAGGCACACTGAATCCTAAACCATCAGCCTTAAACTAAAAATGAGAAAATTCAATCATAATTGTGTTATAGACTATGTTTACTTGTCCTAGATTGTGATAAGGATCTTGGCCTAATATAACGACTTTTATCTAAGTATAAAATTAATTTGACGTAAAATATTTTTAAGACTAGTTTAAGATTACATCTTGAAATTTTGTTCGATTGAAAGCATTAAATACAAGTTCTTTTGGTGGAAGGACAATTGTCTCTCGATAGCGTTTTTGTAAAGTTTCATTCAATTTTTTGAAATAGTCTTGTTCGAATTCTTCTTTTAGTAATTTTTTCCAAGTTTCATCAGTTAAGAAGTCTTGAATGTTCCAGGCTGGTTCGTCTAAAAAATGAAAATCGATAAATTCAAAACAATAATAAATAAATTAAAGAAATGACGTTACTTTGCACTTGTTGTTGAATTTTTTTGAAATAATCATCAAATTCAGTTTGTCTTCTCTCCAAATAGCGTAATCCTTGTGACTCGTTGCCAAGTTTGGTTTCTTCGTTGTCGTTTAAAGTGCTAGATATGTTTGGTTGAGTAGAATATTTAAAATAAATATTCGATTTGATGGTCCTGATTTTAAAAAGTTTTTCAAATTTTTTTAAAAGATTTTTCATTTTTTTTTCATAAAAATTATTTTTTGTTGTAAATTATGAATAAATTTTCTGAAATCTTTTCATTACGATTTGTACATTTAAAAAAGGATTATGATTTTATTTAAACTAAACACAAAATTAAGAAATCATTTTTACTTAGAGTTCACTGCACCATAAACGTTACTATAAAAAATTATTATTTTTAAATTTCGTAATTTATTAATGATACAATATTAAATAAATCCGAATGAAAAAAAAGTAAAAAAATCGGTCGGTCATTTTTTTAAGATTCATTAGATGGAATCAATTTCTCACATTTGTAGACATCTAATTCATCTAACTTAACAGCTTCCATTGGTAGTTGAGTGGTCAAACTTGGTTGTTGTTCTTCATCGACTCCTTTAACTGCTCTATAGCCTGGTGACAATGAAAATTCTAATAGATTTGGATCGAAATATTGCTCTAGGTCACTTTAAGATGAATTGTATACGCTCGTTATATAGTCATTTGATATTAAAAACAGTTCTGAGCATTTAAGACCTTTATGTTTATTAATGAGAAGTCCTTTCAAACGAAAATTGTCATTAATATGAAGTTATAAGATACTTATGAATTTAAACTTACCATGATATTCTGAGTTTTTATTCCATTCACTGGATGGGGTTGCCAAAATGCTTATGATACCACCAAAAATAGAGAATTCCGAATACTCGCCTGCTTCATTAAACTTTTTGGGCGTTTTTTCAATGCCCTTCCATCTTAAAATGAGGTGGCCTATCTCATGAACCAAAAGTATTAACATGAAAACAGTAATTATTTCTATTTCATTTTTTCTTGGTGTTGTTTGATCATTTTTTAACATTTGTAACCTTTTTTCAAATATATTATTTATGTAAATGCTTTCATCATCATTTGATCCCCATGTCCAAGCGAGGAGTTCTTGTTTTTTCTTTCCTTCACTCGAGTAATTTTTAAATTGAATTTTTACTATTTTGATTTTTTCTTTTGATAATATTGGATCAGCTCCAAATTCTTCTCCAAAAGCAAATCTTAAATGCTTGTTTTGTAGAAACTTGTGAGCGATTTGAATTGCCCTTCTTATATTCTCATCATTGGTTGCATCTGTCGAAAATTCTAATATCGGAAAATTCATCGTGTATTTAAAATGATCTTAATAAAAGAAAAAAAATTTAAATTTTTAACCAATCATATTTAAGTTTAAAATTTTTAAAGCTAATTCTAGCAAAATTAAAAATTCTAGTGAAAATAATGCAAAGTCAAGCAACGAAAATATCTTGAAAGAAAATTCTGAAAAAAATGTGAAAAAAAAACGACTCTGGGTGTAATTTTCCAAAATGAGGATCTAGTTTCAATCTCGTTTATTTAAAATAGGAAAACACGATTTTGATTTTGATAATCGACTTTCAAAATTCGACCAAATTTTTGTGTTTTTCAGGGTCGAAAACCTATGAAATAAACTTTTTTGACAAAACTAATATCCTAATCAGTGATTTATTTATGGTGTATCATTAACAGTATTCTGTTAACGACAAAAATGGGTCAATTTTGATTCCAGAAAAAATAAACTTTTGTCATATACGTTAAATGCTTAAATGTCAAATATGACCCGATACCACGTTATTAGTAGTAGTAGTAGTATTGTAAACTGCAACTTGGAGGTTATCCAAGCATAACTCTAAAGAGCTGTAGCAGTCGCTTCTTTTTGTTTCGACATCCAAACATCAAGCTTCGCTTTGAAACTGTTCAAGTTCTTTGCGCTTACCACATCTTCCGGGAGTTTGTTCCAACCGTTCACAACTCTATTTGTAAAAAAGTTAAATCTAGGAAGACAATTTTTTACTTGTTCTCTTGTTAAACAATGACTGTTTCTCCTTAATTCATATCTACTTTCGGATCTTGTGTTTAGACTGTAATTGACGCCTCTTTTAAATTCTATATGCTCGTAATTGTTTGCCACTTTGTACATTTGAATTAGGTCACCCCTTAATCTTCTTGTTCTTAGATCAGTTAGCTGTAAACTAGACAAGCGCTGTTGATAATCCAAATTGCGTAGTTCTGGGACCAACTTTGTTGCTCTACGTTGCCCTTTCTCTAATTCATTCATGTCTTTTTCCAAATATGGGCACCATGAACTAACAGCGTACTCTAAGTGAGGTCTAACCAGGGAACAATAAAATAATTTGATAGTCTCGCTACTATGATACTTGAAAGCTTTCCTAATTATGCCCAGCATACGATTCGCTTTTGCCGTTGCATACTTTACTTGTGTATCCCATTTTAAGTCACTTTGAATATAAATACCTAAATCTCTTTCACATTTCGACTTGCTTAGCGGTTGGGATTCAATTGTATAATCAAACTCGGTATTGATACTACCAATATGGACAACTTTACATTTTTCCACATTTAGTTGAGTTGACCAATCTTTGGACCACTGACAAATCTTATCTATGTCCGATTGTAACATAAGAATTGAGTTAAAGTTCTTGATTGTTGATAAGATCTTTGTATCATCAGCATAAGCTTCACAGGAGTTTTGGACGAGCTCCAACATATCATTAATATAAATAACAAAGAGTAGAGTTCGGATGGTTTGAAAGAAAGTTTAGCTTGTACCAGTTTATTTTTTAACAACGGGGATTGGTATGCGATTTTGGGTGATTCTGTACATGGAGTTCTAACATTTTGAAGTTTTTTATCCATTGCTATATTCTCTTTTTCTTCTTTTTTAGGCGTTGTCTTTTCTAAATCTTCTTTGATTTTTTTAGAATCACTTTCTCCATCATCTTCTTTACAATTTGACTCCAACGATTTCTTTTTATTTTCGTTAACGTACTCAAGAAGTAGTTCATCTTCACTGTCCACATCAATTTTAAGTTCTGGGACCAACTTTGTTGCTCTACGTTGCCCTTTCTCTAATTCATTCATGTCTTTTTCCAAATATGGGCACCATGAACTAACAGCGTACTCTAAGTGAGGTCTAACCAGGGAACAATAAAATAATTTGATAGTCTCGCTACTATGATACTTGAAAGCTTTCCTAATTATGCCCAGCATACGATTCGCTTTTGCCGTTGCATACTTTACTTGTGTATCCCATTTTAAGTCACTTTGAATATAAATACCTAAATCTCTTTCACATTTCGACTTGCTTAGCGGTTGGGATTCAATTGTATAATCAAACTCGGTATTGATACTACCAATATGGACAACTTTACATTTTTCCACATTTAGTTGAGTTGACCAATCTTTGGACCACTGACAAATCTTATCTATGTCCGATTGTAACATAAGAATTGAGTTAAAGTTCTTGATTGTTGATAAGATCTTTGTATCATCAGCATAAGCTTCACAGGAGTTTTGGACGAGCTCCAACATATCATTAATATAAATAACAAAGAGTAGAGTTCGGATGGTTTGAAAGAAAGTTTAGCTTGTACCAGTTTATTTTTTAACAACGGGGATTGGTATGCGATTTTGGGTGATTCTGTACATGGAGTTCTAACATTTTGAAGTTTTTTATCCATTGCTATATTCTCTTTTTCTTCTTTTTTAGGCGTTGTCTTTTCTAAATCTTCTTTGATTTTTTTAGAATCACTTTCTCCATCATCTTCTTTACAATTTGACTCCAACGATTTCTTTTTATTTTCGTTAACGTACTCAAGAAGTAGTTCATCTTCACTGTCCACATCAATTTTAAGTTCTGGGACCAACTTTGTTGCTCTACGTTGCCCTTTCTCTAATTCATTCATGTCTTTTTCCAAATATGGGCACCATGAACTAACAGCGTACTCTAAGTGAGGTCTAACCAGGGAACAATAAAATAATTTGATAGTCTCGCTACTATGATACTTGAAAGCTTTCCTAATTATGCCCAGCATACGATTCGCTTTTGCCGTTGCATACTTTACTTGTGTATCCCATTTTAAGTCACTTTGAATATAAATACCTAAATCTCTTTCACATTTCGACTTGCTTAGCGGTTGGGATTCAATTGTATAATCAAACTCGGTATTGATACTACCAATATGGACAACTTTACATTTTTCCACATTTAGTTGAGTTGACCAATCTTTGGACCACTGACAAATCTTATCTATGTCCGATTGTAACATAAGAATTGAGTTAAAGTTCTTGATTGTTGATAAGATCTTTGTATCATCAGCATAAGCTTCACAGGAGTTTTGGACGAGCTCCAACATATCATTAATATAAATAACAAAGAGTAGAGGGCCGAGTACCGAGCCTTGAGGGACTCCACTGCTTACATTTACCCAACCAGACTTCACGTCTCCTAATACTACCCTTTGCGAACGGTCTGACAAAAACGCTTTTATCCAGTTTATCAGGCCATCACCAAAACCAAAAAATTTGAGTTTGTACAGAAGTTTTCTGTGAGCGACCTTATCAAAAGCCTTTGCAAAATCTGTATAAATGATGTCCACAGGAAAACCCTGAGCAATTGCCTCAGATATAAGATCTAACGTCTCCAATAAATTTGTTGAGCAGGACTTGTTCGGAAGAAACCCATGTTGAGATGTTGAAATAAACTTGTTCCTTAGTAAATGCTCCAACATTACCTCTTTGATTATACCTTCTAAAACCTTACATAGAACACAAGTCAATGAGACTGGACGGTAGTTCTTAGGGGAAAGTCTCGAACCACCTTTGTGTAATGGAGTTACATTTGCTTGCTTCCATACTTTAGGCAATTCCCCTGACGTTACCTGCTGAAATGGGTCATTTTTGACCAAAGCAAAATTTGTATGAATTTTTATAGAACATTTAACGTTCAATTATTCTTTGAATGTTTTAATCAACCCTAATCGTTGTTTACTTTATCGGCTTAGTATCAAACTTATTTTCTAATTAATAGTTAATTGATCAGTTTCTCACAACAATTATCAGAGTTGTTCCTCAAGTCGCGATTTTCCAAGTTTTTACCCCAAAAAGTCAAGTCACTTGACTTGAAAAATTTGGAAAAATTCAAGTCAAGTCGCGACTTGGACTTGAGACTTGAGGAACAACTCTGATAATTACTGATTAAATTTTAAAAAAAAAGGAAAAAATAACCAAACCTTGTTCTCAATTTTTATATTTTTAACTGAAATTGTTCAAAAGCTTACGATCTGAAGGAAAGTGGGCACAATTAGGGATATCATATAATATCATGTGACAAGTTAATTTCCGGGACTGTATCTGGAATGCTAAGGGCGGTGTTTGTGGGTGTTAAATTTTTTTTCATTTTCTGAAATTAAAGCTGAATCTAGTAAAAGAGCTGTTTTTAATTTTTTCTACCAAATTACAGGAAAAACGCATACTTCATTGGAAAAAATAACGATTTCACTGCTTTTCCATATCTCGTTACATTTCAGCAAAAATGTATTTTCACAAACATTTTTTCTTATTATGAAAAATTTTTGGTTTAATTTATGTTAAATTTTTAAAATTTTTTGGGCTCTTCCCATGTCCTAAATCCTGACCAGGATCTTCACAGATCAAAATAGTTCTAAATTGTCGGAAAAGATTAGTTTTCTTGTAAGAATCCTTTAAAAATACCTTCGATAGGATTGAGTTCAGAATATTTCATACAAGTAAATCTTGGAAAGCCAAAGAAAAAATGAATGATTAGGATTCCTGTATAGAACAGGCAGTTTTTACCTATCAGGATCCTGTTCAAGAATCAAAACCTGGGTTAAGAACTTTTTGCCTTGGGTTATCAGTGTTTTACATTGTCTATACGATATCATTTTTTTGAAAAGATTATAGACTCACAAAAGTAACGATACTTTTTAAAAAAAATTTATTGCTTGAAATTTACTTCTAATTACTCGAATATTCTAATATTATAATTTTATCGAAATCCTTTAATTTTTAAAAATAAACTAACAAAACTTTTTTTATAAAAAAAGTTCGGATTAAATTGATTAATCGAAAAAAAAAATATCAAAAAACAAAAAAAATTTATTTTAAACCAAATTCCAATCAATTGGTTCTTTGCCGATTGACTCAAGATAAGCATTAGCTTGTGAAAAACATTTTGATCCATAAAAACGAGTCACTG
Source organism: Brachionus rubens (assembly GCA_022207745.1). Classification (NCBI taxonomy): domain Eukaryota; kingdom Metazoa; phylum Rotifera; class Eurotatoria; order Ploima; family Brachionidae; genus Brachionus; species Brachionus rubens. The sequence continues at coordinate 1,617,196 of JAJVHD010000011.1, read as the reverse complement.
AAAATGGTGACGGATGAGCACATTTTAAAACTTTGTGTTTCTTTTTATCAATTAAACTTTCTTTTTTTTGAGCAAAATTACCCCATAACATAAACGCACAACCAGAATTCTTCTCTGAAATCAACTTGATTACTCTATCTGTAAATATGTCCCAACCAAATTTTGAATGAGAACCAGCCTTATGAGCCCTTAAAAACAATGATTCAATTATCAACTAAATTAACTTAATTAAATTTAATCAAATTATATTTTTTAACTTACTCGACTGTCAAAAAAGTATTTAACAAAAAAACTCCTCGTTCAGCCCATTTTTGAAGACAACCTCCAAACTTTTCGTCTCGTTTAAAATCAGGTATATCATTTTTAAGTTCAGTGAATATGTTCTTCAACGAAGGTGGAAGAGACTTTCCAACAGGCACACTGAATGATAAACCATGAGCCTTAAAGAATAAATTTAATTAATCGTTAAACATTTGTTATCAGGGTTGAAAATATACTTGTCCATCATTATGATAAGGGTCTTGTCCAATAACGACAACTTTAATCTTAATAAAATAAATTTTTAATTTTTTTCCAAATTTTTTAAGGTTTTTAAAAAGTTACATTTTCTAATTTTGTTGTATTAAGCGCATTGAAAACAAGCTCCCTCGGTGGACGATTAATATCTTTTTCGTAACCGGGTTTAATTTTTTGATTTATTTCAATAAAATAAGGTTTTTTAAATTCGTCTTTAAGCAATTGTTTCCATTCGTCATCATACAAATAATTTTCAATTCTAAATTTATCATCATTCTCTTGTACAGGTTCTTCTTCCTGTTTATTTTCGTTTTTTTCGATTACTTTTTCTACAGGTTTTGACTCTTCTTTTTTAGGACTAGGTAATTTAATTTCTTCTTTTTTAGGATTTGGCGACTTGGCTTCTAATGGTTTGAAAGAAAGTTTAGCTTGTACCAGTTTATTTTTTAACAACGGGGATTGGTATGCGATTTTGGGTGATTCTGTACATGGAGTTCTAACATTTTGAAGTTTTTTATCCATTGCTATATTCTCTTTTTCTTCTTTTTTAGGCGTTGTCTTTTCTAAATCTTCTTTGATTTTTTTAGAATCATTTTCTCCATCATCTTCTTTACAATTTGACTCCAACGATTTCTTTTTATTTTCGTTAACGTACTCAAGAAGTAGTTCATCTTCACTGTCCACATCAATTTTACGTTTTAGCTGATTGTTTTTCGAAGGTGTTTCAACTTCAGTCATTTTCATTTGTTGTTTTTTTTTTGAAAATTTACACCAAAAATTTAAGCTCGAAGGATTGAAAAATTTGTTGTAATTTTTATAAAGATTATTGGACTATGTTGCTTCAATTATGTCTTAGCATCAAATAATGAAAGAAAAGTCTTACAAAATATAAATTTATTTAATTTTAAGTTTAATTTATTTCAAAGACCAGTTGATAGGCTCTTTTCCATTATTTTTAAGGTAATCATTAGTTTCTGAGAAACACTTTGAGTTGAAAAATTTTTGAAATGACAAAGGTGATGGATGAGCACTTTTAATTATTTTGTGTCTATTTCCATCAATTAAACCTTCCTTTTTATGTGCAAAATTACCCCATAAGATAAAAACACAATTGTTGTTTTTTTCCGATACGAGGCTTATAATTTTGTCAGTGAACATGTCCCATCCAATTTTAGAATGCGATCCTGGTTTATGAGCTCTTAAACAAACAAATTTTAAAAACTAAATTCATAGAGGATTTTTAATTTTTACTCGACTGTTAGAAAAGCATTCAATAGAAGTACCCCTTCTTTAGTCCATTTCTCTAAACACCCTCCTAAATTCTCGTCTCTTTCAAATTCTTTAATATCATTTTTTAATTCCGTAAATATGTTTTGTAAAGTTCTTGGAAATTTGACATGTTTTGGCACACTAAATGATAAGCCATGTGCCTTAAAAATTGGAAAAATTCACTTTTTTTGTACCAAGAGAGGAAGAACATACTTGTCCATCATCATGATAAGGGTCTTGTCCAAGTATAACACATTTTATATCACTCAACTTAGTCGAATTTAAAGCATTAAAAACAAGTTCTTTAGGTGGTCGAACAATACCACTATCATATCCTTTTGACAGTACATTATTTATGTTAATAAAATAATCTTTTTCGAACTCGTTTTGAACTAGTTCTTTCCATTCTTTATCAGTTATGTAATCTTCAATTTTAAATTTTGTGTCACAAGGCTCTTTATGAACTTTTTTATTAACTTTTGGACTTGGATCTTTAGAAATTTTTCTTTTTCTCAACTCCATTTTTTTATTAATTATAATAATTTGTGAAAATGACAAGAATTAAAGGTAGAACATGGTATATCCATGATATTATGACATGTTTTATTATAGTTTCAAATTTATGTTTCAAAATTTACTAGATTTTTTTTACTATAAATTTTAGAAGAAATGTTTCTATGCTCTATTACATAAAAAATCATAATTTTTTGAGATAATACATTCTAAACGCGTTAGATGTAATTATTATATAAAAATTCTGAGTATTAATGATTGGTTGTTGTGTTATTGAACAAAGCCGCGTTGTTGTTTGTGTTTTGAAAAAAGTTTTTTTTATAGAAAAATTTAAGATAAAAGTCTAGTTTTGCTTTAGAAAAAAAGCATGCAACAACATGCGAGTCTTTATTCTGCTTTGTTGCAGTAATTTTAATGAATGCAAAAGATTTTTCAATTTATAAAGCTATTAAATAAAAGCGTACATTCTAAGAGTAAATCAACTTGTTTTAAAATAGGAAAAAAAATTGGAATTTGACTTAAACTAAATTTAATAATATTTTATCATTTCTTTAGATAAATTTGATACTCTCATTTCAAAAGAATGTCCGTTCTAAGTAAAGTAGTCTTTAACTCAAGCGTTAAATCTCAAGTATTTAAACTTATTGAAAAAAAAGTTCAATTTTGTAAAGTTAAAACATTGTTCTATTTTAGACTCTATTCAACGCTGTTAGACTTTCAAGTACCAGTGCCCTCGTAATTATTTAAATAAATCCTTAAAATAAAAAACAGTTTTAAAAGTTTTATTTTTAGAATTTGAAAGATGTCATGGCCAATATTATCCCACAAGAGCAAAAACGTGTTGCTGAATTTAGAAAACAACACGGTTCTTTTAAAATTGGTGATGTAACTGTTGACATGGCTTATGGTGGTATGAGAGGAATCAAAGGTCTTGTTACTGAAACATCAGTATTAGATCCAAATGAGGGTATTAGATTCCGTGGCTACTCAATCCCAGAGTGTCAAAAAAGTTTACCAAAAGCTAAAGGTGGTCATGAACCATTACCAGAAGCTTTATTCTGGCTTTTACTCACCAGCCATGTTCCAACACAAGAACAAGTAAAGATAAAAAAAAAGACTTTTTTTAGGTTTAAAAATTCAAATTATTAATAATAAAAGGTTAACTGGTTGTCAAGAGAATGGAACAATCGTGCTCATATCCCACAACACGTAGTTACCATGTTGAACAACTTTCCACATCACTTGCACCCAATGTCACAATTGAGTGCTGCTGTTAATGCTTTACAAAGCGAAAGTAAATTCGCTAAAGCCTATGCTGATGGTGTACACAAATCAAAATACTGGGAGGTAAATTGAATTCTGAGTCTTCATTGGACTTGCTTTTTAAACATTTCTGTCTTTGAATAGTACGTTTATGAAGATGCCATGGACTTGATTGCTAAATTACCAACAGTCGCTGCTATTATTTACAGAAATTTATACCGTGATGGCACAAGTGTAGGAGCCATTGATGTCAATAAAGATTGGTCATGGAACTTTACAAGCATGTTAGGATACGAAGATCCACAATTCACTGAATTAATGAGACTTTACTTGACAATTCACAGGTAAATTTAATCAAATACAAAAAATTCAACAAGATTTTTTTAACTCATTTTTTTGTTTAAGTGATCACGAAGGTGGTAATGTAAGCGCTCACACTTGTCACTTGGTAGGTAGTGCTTTGTCCGATCCATACTTGTCATTTGCCGCTGCAATGAACGGTTTAGCTGGTCCATTACACGGTTTAGCCAATCAAGAAGTATTAGTATGGATTCAAAAATCAAAAGCCGCATTAGGAGACAATCCAACAGATGATCAAGTCAAAGACTTTATTTGGAAAACTCTTAAATCAGGTCAAGTATTGCCAGGTTATGGTCACGCTGTCTTGAGAAAAACCGATCCAAGATACGAATGTCAACGTGAATTTGCTTTGAAACATTTACCAAACGATCCACTCTTTAAATTGGTTGCCCAAATTTACAAGATCGCTCCAAATGTTTTGTTAGAACACGGTAAAGCCAAAAACCCATGGCCAAATGTTGATGCTCACAGTGGTGTTCTCTTATGGGTAAGTCTTAACACAAGCTAACAAAAAAATTTTAAAAAATTAATTTTTGAAAAATATATAAGCACTATGGTATGAAAGAAATGAACTATTACACAGTTTTATTCGGTGTATCAAGAGGTTTGGGTGTATTGTCATCATTGATCTGGGACAGAGCTTTAGGTCTACCATTAGAACGTCCAAAATCAATGTCCACTGATGGTTTAATGAAATTAGTTGCTGCCTCAATTAAACAACAACCACTTCACGCTGCTTAAACTTTTAAACTATGAAAATAATATTATTAAAACCTTGCAACAAACAAAAAAAATAGAAATCAAATTTAGATTTTAAAAATTTTTTATTTTTTATTCTTCAAAAGGTGGAATTTAATTAATTTATATAAAAATAAAAATATTAAGACAAAAAAAAATTGAAATAAAAATTATTTAAAAGAATATTAAAAAGAAATTTGAAATTTTTTAATTTTATTTCTTTTTAATTTTTTTTTTCTCACTTTTTTTTTAAATAAATACATAAAAATTATCTTGAAAATTTAATTATAAAAGGTAAAATTATCTTGCAGCCTTATCACTCTTTGTTTTACAACTATTTGAAAGAACCCTATAATGTGATGACTCTTCTTTTAATTTCTTAAATTTCACTTTAATTTTCTAAATTTTTAATATCTCCTAATACAGAGTTGTTCACGTTTGTGTAAAAAAAACACCTATAAATATTTGACTTGAATCTTTAAAATCTGTTTATCAGTAAGTCAAACTGATCAGAGGGTTTCCGATAATAGGGATCATTTGAAATTACGCTAGAAGACATGTAAATCATTGACTGTTATGAAAAAATGTTAGCCTTGAACAAATTAATGAGATTGGGTATGATACCGACTTAAAGCCGGTAATCCCAATGGTAGGTAGGTCGTGATTTCTCTGAGAGTTAGAAATGTTTTTCCTATTTGATAGGACCATGTCTACTTATCGAGCCAAGCCTTCCGTGCTTGAAACTTAGTTTTGCTAGTGTCTCGTTACTCGCATATAAAGCTTTGCTTTTTTATCTGTAGTTAGAATATTCCTCGCATTTTGTTTTAAATGTGTTTCCCAAAGTCCCTACTCTAATTTAATTGCTTATTTTCGGCCGAAACTGAGCTAAACGTAATTATTTTATAGTTATAAAACAATGTTTTTGTAGCCCAGGATCTCCGCTAACGTTTTCAGGGTCGAATATTATATTATGTCTTTTCAAATATTTGATTTTAGCTTTAAAAGATAAACAACTTTTGATCAATGCTCAATTTTCCGACCCGAGCACTCAGAGAAGAGAAGGGTATTCTTAATTTAGGGTGTAGAAAATGCCAAACAATCGGTTTTTTGAAAAAAACTAAAATGAAAACTCGATTTTGGAGTCCGCAGCGTCCTTTGAAATTTTTTATTTTGTTAAACTTGAGACCAGAATGAGACTTTGAAACAAAGAAGATTTTTTATAGATTCTGGTTGAAAAAAATGGAGAATCTAAAAATGAGCTTAAAAACCCTCAATTAAAGATGGTCAAGAAAGCTTGGATTGCGCGAAGTCTCAAATTATTATCAAGAACTGAATTGAAAAGCTGCACCGATAACCAGGAAAAATAAAAAAAATCTTTTTAATCTAAAAATAAATTTCATTTATTTCAAGTTTTGCAGCAGCTCTAATACCCGAAAAGAGAGAAATTATTATTATTAGTAGTAGTAGTAATATAAACTGAAACTTGAAACCAGTTCAAGTGAGCTCATTGAGCTATAGCAGTCGATTTCAGGTACAGTATTAATTTATTTTTATTTTTATTTTCAAGTTTTAATGTTGCATCAGTCTAAGATTTTTGGCTATAACCCCATCATTTGAATTTGATTTTCATGTTTTAACGCCTTGTTCCGACTCATGTGCGTCGGACTTATAAATATTTTTTTTAAAATGGATGGAGTCTATGTCTCTGCATGCATAACTCACGTTTCTTTGGGTTTTGATGCACGCGTTCTTAAACACGGTAATGACAAACCCTCACCTATCAGTAGAGAGATTTTTGAGAATATAAAATGCATTTTGTATTTAAATAAAAAGGAAACATCGAATAGTAAATCTTAAAAATTTCTAAAAATTAATTTTATTATTCAATAATTTGTCATTTCCAAAAGAAAAAAGGGATAAAATATAATTTTTTAACCATTAAAGATTACACACTTCATAAAATATGATTTAAATAGGCAATAATAAATAAATACCGAAAAAAAATAAGATACCGTAATTTTCCTTTTAAATGTGAAATTACGCGGACAAATTGACTATTTTACAAAAAAATTTCTTTTAAAAAAAAATAACGCCATTTTAAAGCCTGATAACCAAATCAACTAAAACACTTGTTCATTTGAATAAAACTTTAACTTTGGATAAAATAGGTGAATTTGGCAACGATTTGGATGAATTTTTAGCATCTTGATTATCTTCTTTATTCAATTTATTGCCATTTAAATTATTTTTATACAAATTAAGTTTATTGTCTAATTTTAAATTGTCAATGTGCTCGTCCGGTAAAATTAAAGAACTTGTTTCAGTATTTTTATTTGACTTGAAAAACTTTAAACTCATGTCCTTTCGATTTTTTGAGTCCATATCCTCTTTAAAATATATGTCAAAGTCTTCATCGTCTTCGTTTTCTTGTACTAAATTAACGTCTGATTGATCAATTGACTTGGCACTTGATTTTGTTTGATTTACATTTGAGACTAGAGACGATGATGATGAAAAACTAGATATCGAATTACAGTTAAGTTTAGAAAAATGTTCATCGTCTTTTATTTGTTCCCGTGTGGGAATGGTGTACGATGGATCCAATGATTGTCTTTGATTATGAATTTCAGTGCTTATGAGCTCTAAGTTACGCAATGATTCTTGGTAATTTGATTTGGCTTCTTTTAAACAACTTTTTAAACATTCAATTTTTGTGAACAAAAATCTCAACTCTTTGTACAAATTCGATTTTACCTCGTAATATTTACGAGATTTTTCTATAAATTTTTTAAGTGATTTTTCTAAATCTTCGCATTTTATTCTTTTTTCTTCGTAGACTTTAAACGATTCGATCTGTTCGAGATCACTGCTTTGTTTCGACAATTCGGTTTCATTGACTTTAATTTTTGCGAGTTCAAGCATTTTTGTCAAAGTCTCTTTGTCATAGTCATGATGATTGCGTACTTCGTCTTTTCCCATAGAGAAATTTTCTAAATTCTCCTCAGCGTACATTTGCATATTCTTAGCGGCAACGTACAACTCCTGGGCTGTCTCGAACAAATTTTTAGCCACAAGATACTTTTCTTTAGCCTCTTTTAACTCGATCCTAGCCTCGTAATAAGGCCGTGCTTTTTCAACACAATTACCCAATTTTTTTTCTAAAGCATTAAGTTCATTCTCTGTATTCTCAGCCGTATTCAAATACTCCCTCCGAGATTCTTCCAATTCAAGTTCTAAATTATTAATCGATTCATTTGCGTAGTTAAGTTTTTCTAATTCGACTTGAACACGCGGTAAATGTTCGTCCGATTCGTGTGGATCTGAGTCATTCATTTTTTGAATTTCTAAATTTTGTTTTAAATCAGTCATTTCAATTAGTTCTTATCAGGGTAAGACTTCATTTTTTCTAAACAACAAAAAAAAATTAGTCAACAAAATGTTGAGATACTCTAAAACGAAAGAAATTGACTTAAACTATTTTTAAAATTTTCTACTCTTTTTCTAAATAGATGTCTTTTTTTTTATTTTTAATTTTTTTTTTCATAAAATAATAATAATTTTAAAAACAACAACAACAACAAAATTTAGGCTTTAATCTACTTGCAAATTTTATTTTCTATGAAGAGATGAATACAAAACCAAACGAAAAAGAAAAAATTATTGCAAATTATAATAATACAATCGAAATTATATTAAATTTATACACTTAATATAATAAATATAGGTTTTATATTTTCAAGACCTTTATAGAGGGCAATATTAAATTTTCGATTGATTCGGGTACAAGTTAAAATGAATAAGTATTTATTTATCAATCATCATCATATGCTTAAAATTTTATATTTTCAATGTGTTTACAATATTAAAAAGGCAACCTAAGCAAATTATGTCTTTAGTATTTTGTTTGGTGGCTTCTAGAAACTAAATCTATGATTTATTTAAAGAAATTTTGATTTAATCTAAAAGTTGTGTCTAACAAATTAGGCGAACTTGTGTTCACGGTATTATTGAGGCCAAATAAATAAAGTCCGAGTTGAATTTTTCAATATCTACAATTATTTATTTTGGTTTTTTATGTTTTCAATAGCTTATCTAAGCTTTAACCGAATAAAATGATCGGAGAGTTTGGTTCTGTCATTCAACGAAACCAGGCTACACAAACACTCAAAATTTTCGTGTAGAAGTCCCTGGCCATAACTTCTTTTTTATTTGATTATTTAACAATATCAAGCTAGCAAAATTAAAATGATACCTACGTGGAGATGGATATGCTGATGTACCCTTTAATTGTAAGGTTTTGAGTAGTTGGGGTTCATGTCCAATTTGTGATCAAACCGATCATGGTGGATTTGTGAACATTGAATTTTTTTTCTGATCACAAAATCGTTCTTTACTTAATTTGTGATCAAAATCCGATCACAAAAAAATAAAAATCATCACAAAAGTAAGGAGCCCCAAATCATAAATCTTACTACCTTTAAATTTCTGCCCCTTGATAACAAACGATTTTGATCCATTTTAAGTTGATAATTTAGTAAACCGACATGAAGCTCACCTATTCTTGTAGAGGAAAATTTGCTCCTCATAGTTAACAAGTTTGCGTTCTATTTGATGATAGAATTAATTTAACGAAAATGCAATGCCAACACCAATTTTGATAGCTTTGCTATCAAATTAAGTACCGTAAACCCCCGATAGATGTACCGGTATAAATTTGAATATTTCGCTTTAGGACTATGGTCCAAATTTGAATGTATGGACACTTTTTTACCTAAAATTATCCCGGTACATTTTCAGACATATCCCGGAATAAGTTGAAAAATCTCGCTGAAAATATGAAAGAAATATTTTTCTTTCTTTTTTTGCTTATTTTAGATTGAAAATATAATTATTTCATAATTTAAAGGTTAAGAAAATATAATTAATGTAACTGATTAAAATTTATCCCATGGTCCAAATCGAAAATATCTAAAATTTTCGCATTTGTCCCAGGGACATCTTTAGAAAGTTTTCGGACAGTTTTTTTTATGGAAACATTTAACTGAATAAAATTATTCTAAATTGCAGAATCGATTTTATTTTGTGAAATCCATCGGAAAAAAAAATCTTTTTAAACCCTTTTATAAAAGTGTTTATGATATATCTTCATTTTTTTTCTGGAAATGTACCGTGATAATTTTAGGTCAAAAATTAACGTATTTACCACATGGTACAAAAGCAAGTTTTCGCATTTGTCCCTGGAACATCTATCGGGAGTTTACGGTAGCATAGCAACCAGTTGGATTTACAAAAAGGAGCATCATTCAACTTCCATTTATTTATTTTCTGTGGTAATACTGTGAGTTATTGAGATGGGTTTTTAAAAAATGTGATTGAAAGGCGTGTTCCCGATTGAAACAAAAAAAATAAAAAAAATTGAATACCGTAAGGCTCCCCATGGGGGAAGTCAAGTTTAGACTCTTTGTTTCGGTTTTCGAAAAAGTTTAATTTTTAAAAAAATGATATAAGCAAATAGTTTTAACTTAACTGTGAGAAGTAAGACATTTTTTTACTTGTCAAATATTCCCATTTTAATGCTAATGACGGGCATTGGGGAGGGGGGATTACGGTAAGTCATTAAGGCAACTTTTAAAAATTCAAGTTTTACTACAACTGTTAAACTGTTTTTGATAGGAATACAGTGTTTTTATAATGATTATAAAAATCACCAAAAAGAAATGATCACAACCAATCAATTTTATTTAAATAGAGCTGATCACAAATTAAGTGAACAACGATTTATGTGACCAGAAAAAAAATTCAATGTTCACAAATCCACCATGATCGGCTTGATCACAAATTTGATGAACACTTGATCACAAATTGGAGTGGGTACCCGAAAAATCCAGTTTCTCGGTTCGAGTAGGGTATGAGTTACCCAGTAATTTTGGATTATAGTTATGGTTCTGGTTTTGGGTATATGCACCAACCCAGACCAATATCTAAAATCCAAAAATACTGGATAACCCATAACTACCCTACCCTTAAATTAATGGTTTGTCTGACTAAAGAGTTATATTCGTACTTTGATTTTTTTTCCGTTGAGAGACAGCAAAAAGTTTACTGCTTCAACCATTCACTGAAATCGATCTTTATAAAATTCGGAATTTGGAATTAACGACATGTCGTTAAAATCGAGCAAATACGTTACATGAAGAATTTGATTATTCATATATTATACACTCGTTGCTTGGATATATCACGACATGGATATATAAAAATGCGAATACAGTAATCTCTCGATTAAATCAGTCCTTCTGTTCCTTAAAAATAAGTGATTAAATCGAAATATGATTTAACTAAACTGAGTTTACGCTACTTTACAACAATAAGTTCCTGAATTTTTTAGGAATATTCAAAGCTTCCAAAGACGAACGTTCTTGAACGTTCAAAGTTTTGAAGTTTCGAGGATTCATGAAGCTTCATATTTCTTCATATTTCTTCATGTATTTTCATTTTTTTTCAAATTTTAAAATATGAAAATTTAATAATACAGTCATCCCTCGATAATCCGACTCTGCTGTTATCCGAATTTTTTGATTATCCGAACAAAAAAAGGTGTTTCACGGCTTCCTGCTATTACAGCTAATTGTAAAATAATTTTACAATCCAAATTTTTTATTCGGATTAATTTGGAATTCGAACAAAGTTTTGGTGGCTAAATTCCAAAAAACTAATGCCATTTGTTTTTTTGGTGAGATTGAGGCTGTCCATAGTATAAAGCGTTAGAATCTTTTAATAAGCCCTGATAATACTAGACTTTTTAAAAAAAAAAACTTAAACTTAAATTGACATTACAGTATACACATGATAAAAAAAATTATTCGTATTTTTTAATTAATCAATTAATTCGTGCGTGTAGAAATTCCACATCTTACTCTACATAAATAACGTCTCTGCTTGCTGTATCTTTTTAAAAAATAGTTCGTTTGCCTAAGCGACCGTAATAAATTTAAACATTACTTTAATTTAAGTTTATTTTTTGCCATAAACTTTTTTGTTAAACCGATTTTTTTTCAATTTTATAGAAATTCGGTTAATTTGATAATTCGAATAATTTAATTCGAACCACTTTTAATGAGGGCTATTTTTGTTCGGATTACCGAGGGATGACTGTAATTAATAATGAAAATCTTTGAAAACATTTTAAAATATGTTCAGGGTCCTTTGAACGTTCATGAACGTTGATTTTTGGAAGCTTTGAATGACCTGGGTTGTATTCGAATAGTAACATATTGATGGCTTGATATACTGGCGTTTACTGAAAATCGGTTAACTCTATTTCTTTTTGTGTTAACTTTTTTTTTTAGTTACAAGCATTGCCGAAATTTTTTGAAGTCATAAGGCTTTCATTTTTCCACGAATAATCAAATACTTCGAATTAAAGTTTATTCGGTCTAAGGTCGCAGGAGCTATTTTTCACGATGCTTGATTAAAATTTATCAGCGTAATCATTTCAGTACGCTTTCTAGAGTAGAAAATTGAAATTATTAAAAAAAAAAGCTTAATAATCTGTTTATACTGAATTTACAAAAAATGATTGAGTTAACTTGTTTTTAAATATAAACAATTTATAAACGCTATAAACGTTCCGATGTACTTCAAAAGTACAACTACTTAATCGAATTATACACTTTGCTTAAGACAAACCATTCTCTTTTAAAGGAACAAAAAAAAACTTAATTAAGCAAAATATTTTTATTTCAAAAGATAAGTTTAAAAAAAATAATTTTATCAAATGTAATTGATTTGTTATTTTTCAGAAGCCATCCAAAGGCTCGCTAACTGTTACCGTAAAACCTCGCTATTTGCCCCGGGGTAAAAACGAAATTTTTGTTTTTGGACCATGGGACAAAAGCGTTTTTAGTTCCAATTTTCTGACCATTTTTGCCTCATGGGGTAAAAACAGAATTTTCGGTTTTACCCCGGGGCTAAAATGTAAAAACTTTGTTTTTTATATTCAAAATCATTTAATCTCCTTCAGCAGAACACTCTGTATTATTGCTTTTAAAAAAATTTTAATTCGTCGTCAGTTACATTGCACGGAACTTGATTGAATTTTACCAAATAGATTCAATCATTTAATCGTCTTCACCAGAGTGACTCGTAAAAAAACTTTTTATCACATAGTTTTAGATCTCAGTATATCTCTTCAGGTTGAAGATACTTTTTCCACTCATGAGATCTCACATTTTTGAATAAAGCAATTGGAAAAAAGAACAATGCTCCTTTCTAGGCATGCGTTACTATCGGGAGCGCATGGAAAGACATAGACTTCTTACATGTAAAAATTTAGTAACTAAAGGTGCGATAAAATTGATTTGTTACTTTGGGTATGAGCTAATAATTTTTAACTGAGTTTTCATTAAAAACCCTCCGTTATTAAGGTAGGGGTTCTAATTGATAAAGGTTGAAAATATTTATTAAAATAAAAAATGTTTTGCAAAACTTCCCCTCATAGTAGAAAAATGTTTTTTATATCCAAAAATTTTTTAAACATCAAATCATATTGAAGTTTGTTAATATTCTTTTTTGCCCCATGAGATAAAAACGAAAGTCTCTTTTTTACCCCGGTCTAAAAATTAGAATTTCAAGTAAAAAATGGGGTTAAAAACGGTCTGAAAAATGGAACCATAAACGTATTTGTCCCTGGGGCAAAAACGGAGTCTTCGTTTTTACCCCATGGGGCAAATAGCGGGGTTTTACGGTACTATTTATGTATTTATAACTTATTGAAAATTAAAGTAAATTCTTGTGGTAAAAGGTTGATTGTGATATATCATCTGAAAGCTAAGAATTTCTAGTTAACAAAATTTTTTTACAGTGAATTTAAGTAAAATAAAGAAATTCACTGTTTAATTTTCTTATTTATGTCAACTTTCATTAGTGTTATAGTGCCCCAGATCATAAAGTCTAGTCAAAAGAAAAAGAAAAATTTAAACAAAAAAAATGCTTAACTATAGGTAATCAGATATGCTGATTTCAAATCTGAAGAATTTTTTTCATTCTCAGTTACCGTTTAATATTTTAGAGACAATATTTCTGTTAGAAAATTATTAAAATCTCAGGTCTAGGAAATTTCGCAAAACTGATATTATATTCGTAATCAGCGTATATAAAAACCTTAGAATTGTCCAATTTTGAAAAGAAAATGGCTTGATTTTTCGTCTTTTAAACACTTTTCCACACAACTTTGAAAGTTAATAAAAAAAAGGAAAAGCTAATAATTTAAAAATATTGCAATCGCAATGAAAACAATAAAATTTTATATTGAAAAATTAAAAATTAAAATTTTAAAATTAAAGTTAAACGAACGTACCAAATTTTGTATTAGTATTCCAACATGTTTGAACATGTTTTGGGGATATGGTCAAATATGCTGGTATACGTAACATGTTTAAAAAATTCAAAAAACCAATTTTTAAAATTTTAAAAGTTGGTTTTTTGAATTTTTAACGGTAAAAACCGCGAACCAAATCTTGTATAAGTATACCAACATGTTTGAACATGTCCCCAGTATGTTTTGGGGATATGGTCAAATATGTTGGTATACGTAACAGGTTTAAAAAAATTCAAAAAACCAATTTTTAAAATTTTAAAAGTTGGTTTTTTGAATTTTTAACGGTAAAAACAACGTACCAAATTTTGTATTAGTATTCCAACATGTTTGAACATGTTCCCAGTAAGTTTTCGGGATATGGTCAAATATGCTGGTATACGTAACATGTTTAAAAAATTCAAAAAACCAATTTTTAAAATTTTAAAAGTTGGTTTTTTGAATTTTTAACTGTAAAAACAACGAACCAAATCTTGTATAAGTATACCAACATGTTTGAACATGTCCCCAGTATGTTTTGGGGATATGGTCAAATATGCTGGTATACGTAACAGGTTTAAAAAAATTCAAAAAACCAATTTTTAAAATTTTAAAAGTTGGTTTTTTGAATTTTTAACTGTAAAAACAACGTACCAAATCTTGTATAAGTATACCAACATGTTTGAACATGTCCCCAGTAAGTTTTGGGGACATGGTCAAATATGCTGGTATACGTAACATGTTTAAAAAAATTCAAAAAACCAATTTTTAAAATTTTAAAAGTTGGTTTTTTGAATTTTTAACGGTAAAAACCGCGAACCAAATCTTGTATAAGTATTCCAACATGTTTGAACATGTCCCCATAGAGTTTTGGGGATATGGTCAAATATGCTGCTTTACGGAACAGGTTTAAAAAAATTCACAAAACCAATTTTTAAAATTCTAAAAGTTGGTTTTTTGAATTTTTAACGGTAAAAACAGCAAACCAAATCTTGTATAAGTATACCAACATGTTTGAACATGTCCCCAGTAAGTTTTGGGGATTTGGTCAAATATGCTGGTATACGTAACAGGTTTAAATAAATTCAAAAAACCAATTTTTAAAATTTTAAAAGTTGGTTTTTTGAATTTTTAACGGTAAAAACAACGTACCAAATTTTGTAATAATATTCCAACATGTTTGAACATGTTCCCAGTAAGTTTTCGGGATATGGTCAAATATTCTGGTATACGTAACATGTTTAAAAAAATTCAAAAAACCAATTTTTAAAATTTTAAAAGTTGGTTTTTTGAATTTTTAACTGTAAAAACAACGTACCAAATCTTGTATAAGTATACCAACATGTTTGAACATGTCCCCATAGAGTTTTGGGGATATGGTCAAATATGTTGGTATACGTAACAGGTTTAAAAAAATTCAAAAAACCAATTTTTAAAATTTTAAAAGTTGGTTTTTTGAATTTTTAACGGTAAAAACAACGTACCAAATTTTGTATTAGTATTCCAACATGTTTGAACATGTTCCCAGTAAGTTTTCGGGATATGGTCAAATATGCTGGTTTACGTAACATGTTTAAAAAAATTCAAAAAACCAATTTTTAAAATTTTAAAAGTTGGTTTTTTGAATTTTTAACGGTAAAAACCGCGAACCAAATCTTGTATAAGTATACCAACATGTTTGAACATGTCCCCAGTAAGTTTTGGGGATATGGTCAAATATGCTGGTATACGTAACAGGTTTAAAAAAATTCAAAAAACCAATTTTTAAAATTTTAAAAGTTGGTTTTTTGAATTTTGAACTGTAAAAACAACGTACCAAATCTTGTATAAGTATACCAAAATGTTTGAACATGTCCCCAGTAAGTTTTGGGGATTTGGTCAAATATGCTGGTATACGTAACAGGTTTAAATAAATTCAAAAAACCAATTTTTAAAATTTTAAAAGTTGGTTTTTTGAATTTTTAACGGTAAAAACAACGTACCAAATTTTGTATTAGTATTCCAACATGTTTGAACATGTCCCCAGTATGTTACTGGGATATGGTCAAATATGCTGGTATACGTAACAGGTTTAAAAAAATTCAAAAAACCAATTTTTAAAATTTTAAAAGTTGGTTTTTTGAATTTTTAACTGTAAAAACAACGTACCAAATCTTGTATAAGTATACCAACATGTTTGAACATGTCCCCAGTAAGTTTTGGGGATATGGTCAAATATGTTGGTATACGTAACAGGTTTAAAAAAATTCAAAAAACCAATTTTTAAAATTTTAAAAGTTGGTTTTTTGAATTTTTAACTGTAAAAACAACGTACCAAATCTTGTATAAGTATACCAACATGTTTGAACATCTCCCCAGTAAGTTTTGGGGATATGGTCAAATATGCTGGTATAAGTAACAGGTTTAAAAAAATTCAAAAAACCAATTTTTAAAATTTTAAAAGTTGGTTTTTTGAATTTTTAACGGTAAAAACCGCGAACCAAATCTTGTATAAGTATACCAACATGTTTGAACATGTCCCCAGTAAGTTTTGGGGATTTGGTCAAATATGCTGTTTTACGTAACAGGTTTAAAAAAATTCAAAAAACCAATTTTTAAAATTTTAAATGTTGGTTTTTTGAATTTTTAACGGTAAAAACAACGTACCAAATTTTGTATTAGTATTCCAACATGTTTGAACATGTCCCCAGTATGTTACTGGGATATGGTCAAATATGCTGGTATACGTAACAGGTTTAAAAAAATTCAAAAAACCAATTTTTAAAATTTTAAAAGTTGGTTTTTTGAATTTTTAACTGTAAAAACAACGTACCAAATCTTGTATAAGTATACCAACATGTTTGAACATGTCCCCAGTATGTTACTGGGATATGGTCAAATATGCTGGTATACGTAACAGGTTTAAAAAAATTCAAAAAACCAATTTTTAAAATTTTAAAAGTTGGTTTTTTGAATTTTTAACTGTAAAAACAACGTACCAAATCTTGTATAAGTATACCAACATGTTTGAACATGTCCCCAGTAAGTTTTGGGGATATGGTCAAATATGCTGGTATACGTAACAGGTTTAAAAAAATTCAAAAAACCAATTTTTAAAATTTTAAAAGTTGGTTTTTTGAATTTTTAACTGTAAAAACAACGTACCAAATCTTGTATAAGTATACCAACATGTTTGAACATCTCCCCAGTAAGTTTTGGGGATATGGTCAAATATGCTGGTATAAGTAACAGGTTTAAAAAAATTCAAAAAACCAATTTTTAAAATTTTAAAAGTTGGTTTTTTGAATTTTTAACGGTAAAAACAACGTACCAAATTTTGTATTAGTATTCCAACATGTTTGAACATGTTCCCAGTAAGTTTTCGGGATATGGTCAAATATGCTGGTATACGTAACATGTTTAAAAAAATTCAAAAAACCAATTTTTAAAATTTTAAAAGTTGGTTTTTTGAATTTTTAACGGTAAAAACCGCGAACCAAATCTTGTATAAGTATACCAACATGTTTGAACATGTCCCCAGTAAGTTTTGGGGATTTGGTCAAATATGCTGTTTTACGTAACAGGTTTAAAAAAATTCAAAAAACCAATTTTTAAAATTTTAAATGTTGGTTTTTTGAATTTTTAACGGTAAAAACAACGTACCAAATTTTGTATTAGTATTCCAACATGTTTGAACATGTCCCCAGTATGTTACTGGGATATGGTCAAATATGCTGGTATACGTAACAGGTTTAAAAAAATTCAAAAAACCAATTTTTAAAATTTTAAAAGTTGGTTTTTTGAATTTTTAACTGTAAAAACAACGTACCAAATCTTGTATAAGTATACCAACATGTTTGAACATGTCCCCAGTAAGTTTTGGGGATATGGTCAAATATGCTGGTATAAGTAACAGGTTTAAAAAAATTCAAAAAACCAATTTTTAAAATTTTAAAAGTTGGTTTTTTGAATTTTTAACGGTAAAAACAACGTACCAAATTTTGTATTAGTATTCCAACATGTTTGAACATGTCCCCAGTATGTTACTGGGATATGGTCAAATATGCTGCTTTACGTAACAGGTTTAAAAAAATTCACAAAACCAATTTTTAAAATTCTAAAAGTTGGTTTTTTGAATTTTTAACGGTAAAAACAGCAAACCAAATCTTGTATAAGTATACCAACATGTTTGAACATGTCCCCAGTAAGTTTTGGGGATATGGTCAAATATGCTGGTATACGTAACAGGTTTAGAAAAATTCAAAAAACCAATTTTTAAAATTTTAAAAGTTGGTTTTTTGAATTTTTAACGGTAAAAACAACGTACCAAATCTTGTATAAGTATACCAACATGTTTGAACATGTCCCCAGTAAGTTTTGGGGATATGGTCAAATATGCTGGTATACGTAACAGGTTTAAAAAAATTCAAAAAACCAATTTTTAAAATTTTAAAAGTTGGTTTTTTGAATTTTTAACTGTAAAAACAACGTACCAAATCTTGTATAAGTATACCAACATGTTTGAACATGTCCCCATAGAGTTTTGGGGATATGGTCAAATATGTTGGTATACGTAACAGGTTTAAAAAAATTCAAAAAACCAATTTTTAAAATTTTAAAAGTTGGTTTTTTGAATTTTTAACGGTAAAAACAACGTACCAAATTTTGTATTAGTATTCCAACATGTTTGAACATGTTCCCAGTAAGTTTTCGGGATATGGTCAAATATGCTGGTATACGTAACATGTTTAAAAAAATTCAAAAAACCAATTTTTAAAATTTTAAAAGTTGGTTTTTTGAATTTTTAACGGTAAAAACCGCGTACCAAATCTTGTATAAGTATACCAACATGTTTGAACATGTCCCCAGTAAGTTTTGGGGATTTGGTCAAATATGCTGTTTTACGTAACAGGTTTAAAAAAATTCAAAAAACCAATTTTTAAAATTTTAAATGTTGGTTTTTTGAATTTTTAACGGTAAAAACAACGTACCAAATCTTGTATAAGTATACCAACATGTTTGAACATGTCCCCAGTAAGTTTTGGGGATTTGGTCAAATATGCTGGTATACGTAACAGGTTTAAATAAATTCAAAAAACCAATTTTTAAAATTTTAAAAGTTGGTTTTTTGAATTTTTAACGGTAAAAACCGCGAACCAAATCTTGTATAAGTATACCAACATGTTTGAACATGTCCCCAGTAAGTTTTGGGGATATGGTCAAATATGCTGTTTTACGTAACAGGTTTAAAAAAATTCAAAAAACCAATTTTTAAAATTTTAAAAGTTGGTTTTTTGAATTTTGAACTGTAAAAACAACGTACCAAATCTTGTATAAGTATACCAACATGTTTGAACATGTCCCCAGTAAGTTTTGGGGATTTGGTCAAATATGCTGTTTTACGTAACAGGTTTAAAAAAATTCAAAAAACCAATTTTTAAAATTTTAAAAGTTGGTTTTTTGAATTTTGAACTGTAAAAACAACGTACCAAATCTTGTATAAGTATACCAACATGTTTGAACATGTTCCCAGTAAGTTTTCGGGATATGGTCAAATATGCTGTTTTACGTAACAGGTTTAAAAAAATTCAAAAAACCAATTTTTAAAATTTTAAAAGTTGGTTTTTTGAATTTTGAACTGTAAAAACAACGTACCAAATCTTGTATAAGTATACCAACATGTTTGAACATGTCCCCAGTAAGTTTTGGGGATATGGTCAAATATGCTGTTTTACGTAACAGGTTTAAAAAAATTCAAAAAACCAATTTTTAAAATTTTAAATGTTGGTTTTTTGAATTTTTAACTGTAAAAACAACGTACCAAATCTTGTATAAGTATCTAACATGTTTGAACATGTCCCCAGTAAGTTTTGGGGATTTGGTCAAATATGCTGGTATACGTAACAGGTTTAAATAAATTCAAAAAACCAATTTTTAAAATTCTAAAAGTTGGTTTTTTGAATTTTTAACGGTAAAAACAGCAAACCAAATCTTGTATAAGTATACCAACATGTTTGAACATGTCCCCAGTAAGTTTTGGGGATATGGTCAAATATGCTGGTATACGTAACAGGTTTAGAAAAATTCAAAAAACCAATTTTTAAAATTTTAAAAGTTGGTTTTTTGAATTTTTAACGGTAAAAACAACGTACCAAATTTTGTATTAGTATTCCAACATGTTTGAACATGTCCCCAGTATGTTACTGGGATATGGTCAAATATGCTGCTTTACGTAACATGTTTAAAAAAATTCACAAAACCAATTTTTAAAATTCTAAAAGTTGGTTTTTTGAATTTTTAACGGTAAAAACAGCAAACCAAATCTTGTATAAGTATACCAACATGTTTGAACATGTCCCCAGTAAGTTTTGGGGATATGGTCAAATATGCTGGTATACGTAACAGGTTTAGAAAAATTCAAAAAACCAATTTTTAAAATTTTAAAAGTTGGTTTTTTGAATTTTTAACGGTAAAAACAACGTACCAAATCTTGTATAAGTATACCAACATGTTTGAACATGTCCCCAGTAAGTTTTGGGGATATGGTCAAATATGCTGGTATACGTAACAGGTTTAAAAAAATTCAAAAAACCAATTTTTAAAATTTTAAAAGTTGGTTTTTTGAATTTTTAACGGTAAAAACAACGTACCAAATTTTGTATTCGTATTCCAACATGTTTGAACATGTCCCCAGTATGTTTTGGGGATATGGTCAAATATGCTGGTATAAGTAACAGGTTTAAAAAAATTCAAAAAACCAATTTTTAAAATTTTAAAAGTTGGTTTTTTGAATTTTTAACGTTAAAAAACGCGTACCAAGTCTTGTATAAGTATACCAACATTTTTGAACATGTCCCCAGTAAGTTTTGGGCATATGGTCAAATATGCTGGTATACGTAACAGGTTTAAAAAAATTCAAAAAACCAATTTTTAAAATTTTAAAAGTTGGTTTTTTGAATTTTTAACTGTAAAAACAACGTACCAAATCTTGTATAAGTATACCAACATGTTTGAACATGTCCCCAGTAAGTTTTGGGGATATGGAAAAATTCAAAAAACCAATTTTTAAAATTTTAAAAGTTGGTTTTTTGAATTTTTAACGTTAAAAAACGCGTACCAAGTCTTGTATAAGTATACCAACATGTTTGAACATGTCCCCAGTAAGTTTTGGGGATATGGTCAAATATGCTGGTATACGTAACAGGTTTAAAAAAATTCAAAAAACCAATTTTTAAAATTTTAAAAGTTGGTTTTTTGAATTTTTAACTGTAAAAAACGCGTACCAAGTCTTGTATAAGTATACCAACATGTTTGAACATGTCCCCAGTAAGTTTTGGGCATATGGTCAAATATGCTGGTATACGTAACAGGTTTAAAAAAATTCAAAAAACCAATTTTTAAAATTTTAAAAGTTGGTTTTTTGAATTTTTAACTGTAAAAACAACGTACCAAATCTTGTATAAGTATACCAACATGTTTGAACATGTCCCCAGTATGTTTTGGGGATATGGTCAAATATGCTGGTATACGTAACAGGTTTAAAAAAATTCAAAAAACCAATTTTTAAAATTTTAAAAGTTGGTTTTTTGAATTTTTAACTGTAAAAACAACGTACCAAATCTTGTATAAGTATACCAACATGTTTGAACATGTCCCCAGTATGTTTTGGGGATATGGTCAAATATGCTGGTATACGTAACAGGTTTAAAAAAATTCAAAAAACCAATTTTTAAAATTTTAAAAGTTGGTTTTTTGAATTTTTAACGGTAAAAACAACGTACCAAATTTTGTATTAGTATTCCAACATGTTTGAACATGTCCCCAGTATGTTACTGGGATATGGTCAAATATGCTGGTATACGTAACAGGTTTAAAAAAATTCAAAAAACCAATTTTTAAAATTTTAAAAGTTGGTTTTTTTAATTTTTAACTGTAAAAACAACGTACCAAATCTTGTATAAGTATACCAACATGTTTGAACATGTCCCCAGTAAGTTTTGGGGATATGGTCAAATATGCTGGTATACGTAACAGGTTTAAAAAAATTCAAAAAACCAATTTTTAAAATTTTAAAAGTTGGTTTTTTGAATTTTTAACGGTAAAAAACGAGTACCAAGTCTTGTATAAGTATACCAACATGTTTGAACATGTCCCCAGTAAGTTTTGTGGATATGGTCAAATATGCTGGTATACGTAACAGGTTTAAAAAAATTCAAAAAACCAATTTTTAAAATTTTAAAAGTTGGTTTTTTGAATTTTTAACGGTAAAAACAACGTACCAAATTTTGTATTAGTATTCCAACATGTTTGAAAATGTCCCCAGTATGTTACTGGGATATGGTCAAATATGCTGGTATACGTAACAGGTTTAAAAAAATTCAAAAAACCAATTTTTAAAATTTTAAAAGTTGGTTTTTTGAATTTTTAACGTTAAAAAACGCGTACCAAGTCTTGTATAAGTATACCAACATGTTTGAACATGTCCCCAGTAAGTTTTGGGGATATGGTCAAATATGCTGGTATACGTAACAGGTTTAAAAAAATTCAAAAAACCAATTTTTAAAATTTTAAAAGTTGGTTTTTTGAATTTTTAACTGTAAAAACAACGTACCAAATCTTGTATAAGTATACCAACATGTTTGAACATGTCCCCAGTATGTTTTGGGGATATGGTCAAATATGCTGGTATACGTAACATGTTTAAAAAAATTCAAAAAACCAATTTTTAAAATTTTAAAAGTTGGTTTTTTGAATTTTTAACGGTAAAAAACGCGTACCAAGTCTTGTATAAGTATACCAACATGTTTGAACATGTCCCCAGTAAGTTTTGTGGATATGGTCAAATTTGCTGGTATACGTAACAGGTTTAAAAAAATTCAAAAAACCAATTTTTAAAATTTTTAAAGTTGGTTTTTTGAATTTTTAACTGTAAAAAACGCGTACCAAGTCTTGTATAAGTATACCAACATGTTTGAACATGTCCCCAGTAAGTTTTGGGGATATGGTCAAATATGCTGGTATACGTAACAGGTTTAAAAAAATTCAAAAAACCAATTTTTAAAATTTTAAAAGTTGGTTTTTTTAATTTTTAACTGTAAAAACAACGTACCAAATCTTGTATAAGTATACCAACATGTTTGAACATGTCCCCAGTAAGTTTTGGGGATATGGTCAAATATGCTGGTATAAGTAACAGGTTTAAAAAAATTCAAAAAACCAATTTTTAAAATTTTTAAAGTTGGTTTTTTGAATTTTTAACGGTAAAAAACGCGTACCAAGTCTTGTATAAGTATACCAACATGTTTGAACTTGTCCCCAGTAAGTTTTGGGGATATGGTCAAATATGCTGGTATAAGTAACAGGTTTAAAAAAATTCAAAAAACCAATATTTAAAATTTTAAAAGTTGGTTTTTTGAATTTTTAACGGTAAAAAACGCGTACCAAGTCTTGTATAAGTATACCAACATGTTTGAACATGTCCCCAGTAAGTTTTGGGGATATGGTCAAATATGCTGGTATACGTAACAGGTTTAAAAAAATTCAAAAAACCAATTTTTAAAATTTTAAAAGTTGGTTTTTTGAATTTTTAACTGTAAAAACAACGTACCAAATCTTGTATAAGTATACCAACATGTTTGAACATGTCCCCAGTAAGTTTTGGGGATATGGTCAAATATGCTGGTATAAGTAACAGGTTTAAAAAAATTCAAAAAACCAATTTTTAAAATTTTAAAAGTTGGTTTTTTGAATTTTTAACTGTAAAATACGCGTACCAAGTCTTGTATAAGTATACCAACATGTTTGAACATGTCCCCAGTATGTTTTGGGG
This sequence comes from Brachionus rubens, assembly GCA_022207745.1. Taxonomy (NCBI): domain Eukaryota; kingdom Metazoa; phylum Rotifera; class Eurotatoria; order Ploima; family Brachionidae; genus Brachionus; species Brachionus rubens. Next base: position 1,593,374 of record JAJVHD010000011.1, on the reverse strand, counting down.
ATATGGTCAAATATGCTGGTATACGTAACAGGTTTGAAAAAATTCAAAAAACCAAAAATTCAATTTTTAAATAAATTGGTTTTCCCCTTTATATTTAATTTTTTGAAAATTAATTGCTATTTTTTTTCGAGATGTCTCTTTTTTTTAATTTTGAAAATATTTTTTCATTTGCAAGATTCAAAATTGTGGGTAAAAATGTATAAAAGACGAAAAATCAAGCCAAATGAAAGAAGGAATTATGACCAGTGAAGGGTCATTTTAAAGTAGCCTTTAGAGGGGTTTGTTAGGGGAAATGTCTCTTTTAATGGAATTTTATTTTATTGAAGATCTTTTCCATATATCGCCTTAAAGCTGACAAAATTCTGAACATGCTATAATTATTATTATTGCAAAAAAAGTATGATGGTTATAAGAATCAACAAGAAAAGATGGAAAAATGGTGTATTTTTAGAGTTTTTTTGTAACAACTCTTGAAGAAATATTTCTAAATCCCCAAAAAATATTAAAAGTTGTAGATCTGAATGTCCTCTACAAAAGTTGGTAGGCTCTTGACGAGGGTCCTATTTATACCTTTTCTACGACCCCACCCAAGAACATTTACTTTTGGCTCATGTCATGTTTTAAGCTTTTTGGTCGGTTTTTATAAAATTTAAAAAATTTTATCTAAATCTACGGATCAGAAGACCTAGAAATTGATGTAATCATGATGAATTATTGACCTGTTTGGCCTGTAAGGAATTTCAGTGCAATATAAAAGGCAACAAGTTACCAAAAAATAAATTTATTCAAAGGAAACATTTCAGACTCTCAAGATATCAGTAATAGGGTTTTCTGACTCGGAGAATTCGAAAAAAATGCTCAAATTTTACATAAAATGGAAAAAAACACAAAACATATCATAGTATATGTTCTTTAGTACGATCGCACGATATGTATATATAGGACACTCGCCAAGAGCCTACTAAGTTTTATAGAGGAAGGACGAGGAACATTTTAAAAATAAAATTGGCTTTGTTGGATTTTTTTTTCGGGAGTTGTTACATTTTTTTTTAAAAAAATAAAATGAGCTGTAGCAAAATAAGTTGAAATTTTTTTTTATTTCCAAAAAAAAGTTAACTAATCAAATTTAATGTACTCTTAACGCTTAAAGCAAAAAAAAAGGCATGTTGACTTTTTTTTCAGGACTTATAGCTCATAATCCTTAAAAATCGATGAGGGTCTGGTACATATACTCGACTTGGACCTATAGTTTTTTTAGTGAAAAATTCTTTTTTTTCGCTTCTAAAAACCCTAAAATAGTAATTTTGGGTGTTTATTTTGATCCCTGACCGACTAAACTTTATGATCTGGGGCACTATACTCTAATAGAATTTTCTAAATGTTCCCAGCCTTAACTAGAGATTCTTATCTTTCAAAAAATATACTCTTTAATGATTTAGTAACACGCATTTGCATATGGCTGTGATCTCTTTTTCTAGCCAAACCTACTTTTGAAACAAACACATTTATGCAAAATCTGACCACTTTTTTGGGTTTCTCATGGTCGAAAACTCCAATAATCACCTTAATTTTACAAACTTAACTTTAATTTTTACAATTTACATACGGTGTACCATATTGATGTTTTTACGGTTCTAACTGTTTTTTTCGATTTATTAAGGGTTTAACCACATATCTATAATAAAAGAACCACATTTTCTAATAGATCTTTTCATTCTCTATCCGAAAATGACACCAGTTTTAGGTGTATCTAGAAGGTTAGAGGGGTGTTTTTGGGTGTATTATGCCAATTTTTTTGGAACAAAAATATAATAGCTAAATGACTTTTTTTCCCCGGTAAAGGGTGTTTTAGAAAATTTAGGTCGCTAGGAATAAAGTTAGTGAAAAAATATATGATTTACACCAGGTGTTGTTTTTATGCATTGTCGATGGGTGTTCATAATCTAGACTAGGGCACTAGCCTGTTGATAAACCTTGAATTTGACTTGAAATCATTTGAAATCAAGCCTGGTCATTCAGAAGTTCCAAAACTGAAGGCTCAATTCCTTTCTTGAACATTCATGAACGTTCACGTTCAGCCGAATACATCCGAACGTTCAAAAGCTTTCGGATCCTTTCGGGACCTTTCATAAGCTTTCGAACACTGTTAAGTTTGCCTGTAAATAAAGCTGGACGAGTAGCTCCTCTTATAGAAATTCCAGCTAAAACATGGATCTTCTGATTGTGTTTATAAACTCCAATACGGCCCCTTGAAGCTTCTTCTTCTGAGTTTCTAAACCATCTCTGCCGACTGTAAAATCTTACTTCTAGAGTTGTTTCATCAATAAAAACCACAATCATTGAAATTTTCAGTGGAAATGGTTCAAAAAAAACAATAAATTATACGTTCTATTCTGTTCTTAGGAGAGACAGCTTGGTAAAAACGTGTCCTTTGATACTTCCATCCTAATGCCTGAATGTATCTCCTGATAATTCTCTCTGTAGCTTTTGATTTTAAGAGTCGCTTTAACTTTCTGGCGGTAAACTTGGTTGTACCTAAAACACGGAATCCAATTACGAGCGATTTTTAAAGCTCATTTTATCGAGTTTTTTTAAATCGCTTTTTAATTTATTTATTTTTTTTTACAATCATTTAAAAAATTTTGAATTTTTCCGAAAGGGTCCAAAAGCTTATGAAAGGTTCCGAAAGCTAATGAAAGGTTCCGAAAGCTTTTGAACGTTCGGATGTATTCGGCTGAACGTGAACGTTTACGAAAGTTCAAGAACGTTCAGTTTTGAAACTTCTGAATGACCAGGCTTTTATTTTAAAGGAACAACAAAAACTAAAAAATATTAAGCAAAATATTTTTATTTCAAAAGAAAAGTTAAAAAAAATAATTTTATCAAATCTAATTAAACTTATTAAAAAAAATTTACTAAAACAAAATCAAAAAAAAAAAGATTTATTTTGATACTCTCAATTTAATTTTATCTTCTTAATAATAAATAGTTTATTTTTTGTTTTTCTTGATTACTTTCTTTTGGAATACAAGTTTAACTTAAACAATTTTAGTGTTATTAATTTATTGAAAAAGTTAAAAAATTGTTGCATTTCAAATGAAATAAAAAAAAACAAAGTGTAAAAATATAAACCAACTTTGAAAATAAAATTAAATCTTTAAAGTATCATTATTGAAAATCATTCTTCTTTTAAAAGTAGTCTTCAAATAAATTTTTCATTTTTAAAATTTGTATTATTAATTAGCTGGTTTGTTTCCTAAGTGTTCACCACTGTCCATGCTTAAGCAACCAGCACCACCACCAAAACCGTAACCTTTTGGACCAAATTTACGACCGTAACATTGTTTACAGTAAACTTGACCTTCGTGTTCGGCAACAGTTGTTGATTCTAACATTTTTTTACATAAACCTTAAACAAAAAAATTTAAAAAAAATTTAAATTTTAAAAATATTCATCTTATATTTACCGCAAGTGAAGCACATTTTGTGCCATTTTTGACCAGCGCCTAATACTTCTTCAGCAGCATAGACGGCTTTGGTGCATTTTGGGCAACGAAAGATCTCTGGTGGTTTAAATGGCATTTTAGTTTTTGAGAATTAAAGTTAATTATCTATTTAAAAAAATACAAAGAAAATTATAAAACAGAAACTTTTTTTTGTAAAACTCGAATAAAAAAAAAATGATTTTAGTTTCAGATTTTAAATACTAGAAAATACTTTTTTTTTTAAACTTCTTTATTTGTTGTTGAATCGTTTAATTTATTCAAATATTATTGTTAAAGATAATTTATAAGTTTAAGATAAATCTAATAAAAGAGAGAGAGAATAATGATAGAATTATTTTTGATTCTACTTTATGTGTAAATCAATTTTTTGATTTGTTTTATTCTGGTAAATTCGACAGAATTATGTAGCTACTAAAAGTTAATCACCCCCTCTTCTTTTTGTTGTAATATTAACCTGGAATAATAAATTATTTCAAGCGAAAAATTGTTTATGCTTAGATATACACAAATATCGACTCTATTGATCTATTGATTTATCTTTCGCCTACTCAAAAACAAAAATTTGTGTTTTCGACAAAGAAGAGTTTCTTATCTTTGTAATTAAATTTTATTTTATTTTTTCATTTGATTTGTAATATTTTCTTGTAACTGAGTATTTATAGACAAATTTTCTGCCTACGAGTGTTTGAAAACATAAAGAATACAACACATATTTTTTTTTTCTTGATTATTCCATTTAAAAAGTTTAACGAAAAACTTACAGAAACGTACAACATAGAACAAAAACAGGGGTTACCAAAATAACTTATTGAGAGAAAGAGATCATTAATCAAATATTATTGTAAAATACCGTTCAATGTAAATTATTCATTTTTATAATCAAAATCGACATAAAATATACACCATTGTCCCTGAACTAATATTATTAAACTTTAATTTATTATCGATGCTATAAGATTTATTCAATTTGGTATTTGAAATTTTTTATTTTCGAAAAAAGAAATTCTCGAAAAAAAGAGAAGATAAACTTACATTATGTTATTCAAAAATAAAATCAGGTTTTCAATTATCTTTTATTATTCTTAATGGCAAACAGTTAAATATCTATTTGTTTTAAATTTTAAGGCTCTAGAATAATTTGATTTATTTCTTTAAAATTGATTTTTATTTGTTTGTAGTAGAACAAAAACGAAAATTAATGTTTCAAAGATTCGCAATTTTTTTTTGTTCGTGTTGTTGTTGTTGTTGTTTCGAATCAAAAAGATTAATGAAAAGTATTTCTCGATTGGAAGTTGTTTACCTTTTTGTTTCTCTCCAAGTTAATGTTAATTGCAAATATCTTGAGATTCTAAGCTTTTTGTAAAATCTCAGAAATCTCTAAAATAAACGAAAAAACTTGGGTGTATTATTATTATGAATAAATAATCTTATTATTGTAATAATTATAAACATTTCATTATATTCAATGTGTTGTATTTAAACGTGATCTATCTTAATTGATTTTAAGGTGGGTTTAATCGAATACTCTGGAATAAAAAAAAAATATTTTATTTAAAAAATCTAAAAAAACAGAATCCAAAATTAACCAAATTTTTTTAGAAATAGAAGGTACCTAAATCAAGGAACGGTCGAACGGAATTCGACCTTAAACGCATTTAGGCAAATTCCTTTGGTTTTATGCACTGTATTTCTATGTTCCTTGTCGGTCAACGTAGAAAATTTATTGGTAGTTTAACAAAAATTTTCGAAATTAAAATGCTATACTCAATTACTTAATAAGTCGTTCAACATTTTGATACGATACGGACGCGGTTTTGACTAGAAAATTGATTAAGTTTTTAATCTTTTTTAAGCTTACGAATCATTTTTGTAAATTTAGGTTACAGGAGACTAATAATTTTTTATTTTTGAAATTAATTATTGAAATTGGAAATAGACCTATAATGTACAACCATGGCCATTCAACACTTCCAAAAATGAACCTTCATGAAGGTTCAAATCTCCTCAAAAATTTTCAAATATTTTCATTATTCTTCTAAAATTTTCATATTTTCAAGTTTGAAAAATAATGAAAATACATGAAGAAATATGAAGCTTTATGGACCCTTGAGCCTTCAAAACCTTGAACGTTCATGAAGGTTCATTTTTGGAAGTTTTGAATGACCAGGGTTGTACATGCATTAATGCATGTTCAAAATAAATGCCAGAATAATGTAAAAATAGTTTTTTAAATCTTACTCTATTCGTATCCTTTTAGTTATAAACAAATGACAGTTTAATGCTTTTTGCAATACCACGTGATCTAGGTACTTATTTAAGACTCATTATATTGAATTTAAGTGCTTTTTCGATATATTTAAGTAAGTTTTTAAAGAGAAAATAAGATTTAAAGCCTAATTATGTTAAAACAGGGCATTTTTTTCATATTAATAATTTTTTAGTAAAAATTATATTTTTATGATTGGAACCTTTTTACCTTATTGGGTCAAGAACATGCTCAGGAAAGGATTTAAATAAAAAATTCAAAAGACAAATTCTGCTCATCTTTCTAGCTAAAAAGGTGAAAAACAGGAATGTTGTGAATCTGAGCAATTGGCGCTCAAAATTACAAACGCCTGATTAAAGTATTAAAAAAAACAGGAGCCAAGTTTGGTCGTTTTTTTGATGTAATAATGCTAACAATTTTAAGCCTTTTGTTTCTTGGCAATTTTGATAGGAAAAATTGGGGTGGTTTCTATGAATGTTTTTGAATTTTTCAAGAATCAGAAGTCCGAATCCTAATTTTAAGGCGGGGTCCAAAAAATTATTTTTTGTGCTAGGGGTTCTGAAGGTATAGTCGTATAGCCACATAAAAACCATTTGCTGTTATTGCATTAAATTGAGTTTTGTGAGGAAAAAAGAAATTTTTACAAGAAAAAATTTGTAAAAAAAAAAATTCTAAACTTGAAAAAATTTTGAAAACTTTAAAATCGAGCAAAAAGGGTGAATTTTTTGGAAAAAAAAAATTTTCCGTATTTACACTGAAATAAAATTACAAATTGCAATTTTTGACCTCAAATTCGTAATCTACGCATAAAATTACCCCAGATTTCGCTTAACTTTGGCATGAAAAATTTCAAAAAATACCCCCAATTTTAACTAAACAAGCCTATCAATTTTCAGTGTAGACCGACTGGATTGACAAATATTCATACATCTATTTACTCAAGTTAAGTGTACTCTGGAATAATTTTATTCGTAGATTACGATTACGAAACGACTCCAACTTCTCTGAGAAATCTGAGCTTTCGAATTACGCTAATGTCGGATTCAATTACTTACACTTGAAATGATTATCTTAATGTATAGTTCATTTATGAGTCTAAAATACGTTGTTCCATTAAATAAAAAGTTTAGTTTTTAATCCATTACGCAGTTGTTATTTGCTCATAAGTAAAAATACGCTCAAGAAGTCGAAGTTTAAATGAAGTGTTTTTTTGAAAAAATAAATCACAACTTCTTAGCTTGATTTCATTATATCCCATTAGGGTTTTGTTTGAGTCTCTTAATAGACATAGACAATTATTCAGCTTGTTTATGAAAAAATCCCAATTAACTGAGAGTTCGAGCTCTATTGATATTCCTTGAATTAGCTTGAAATTCTTTTTAAAAATTAAATTCTACCAACAAAAATCTTTCTGTGCACAGAGACATGCCAACCAAAAATATCAAAATATAATTTGAAGAAATTTTATTAAACCAAAAAATAAACAAAAAAATAATCAATTTTCATCTAATTTTATTTTTCATTTCAAAATTTTTTGAAAGTGAATCATCAACATGATTCGATGATGATTTTCTAAACAGACCCATTTTTTCTAAATGTTTGGCAATTACCCCTTTGCATTCATAATGATCTTTTTCATCAGCAATCGCCATACAATCTTTGTCCTCATTATTTCTCAATAGCAAATCAGCGCCTTGCTCAATTAGGTATTGTAAAATTTTTGGTTTATTAAAAAATGAAGCCACCATTGCCGGTGTATTTTTCTTATGATCTTGAACATTTACTTTAGCACCTCGATTGATCAACATTTCGACACAAGTTGCCGTATCGACCAAAGCGGCACAGGCAAAATGTAACGGCGTTCCACCTTATTTTAAAATTTTAATATTTTTAAAAACTTTTACCACAAAATTGTAATACCTTGATCGTTTCTATGGCTAACGTTTGTTTCTTTGTAACTTAACAGAATCCTACAAATTCGTTCTCTGTTATGTCTAGCTGCAATTGATAAAGGCGTGTCACCCATATAAATTACATTCGGGTCAGCCTTGGCCTCCATTAGCTCTTGAACACATTCTGGCCGATCGTGGATCACTGCTTTATGAATTGCTGCCATTGCACTACGATCCAAATGATTTACATTTGCGTTATGTTTTACTAACATTCTAACAATATCAGCTCTGTCTTTTTGCTTTCAAGAAAATAAAGATTAAAAAACTAGCTCAAATTTATTTTGAAAAAAAAAATACTCTTAGACTCTGTCCATTATATTCAGCATCACAAACGACATGTAAAGGAGACAAATGATGCTCGGACTCTGTTTGATTTACATCAGCATAAGCTTCAATTAAAACTTTAATAACATCCGGATCACCTTCAAAACATGCTATTAATAACGGTGTTGCTTGTGCAATGGGTTGTCCAGTGACATCATGAAGAATATCACACACAATACTTGGATTATACTTTTTTAACAAGTGTTTCAATTCTCTTAACTTTTCGTCAATTCTCGGATTAAATCTATCGACATTCCAAATTTCTCTTATAAGCTCATGATGTGCATCCTTAAATGGTCTATCAGCCAATTGTTCATCACTATGACCAGCATAATCTGGATGAAAACTATTTGGCTCGTTTCTATCCATGTCTCAAAACTATTTTTAAAAAAAAAAAACAAGTAATGTCATTAATTATTTTAAACCCATGGTTTTTATTTAAAATTTTTCGCTTGAACGATTTCTTTACTCATGCCTATTTAATATTCATTAAATTAATTAGAACATTTTTTTTCTTGTAATTAAACAATTTCGAGTTTTTTTTTTGTTTAAGGTTCGAATAAAAAAGAGTCTAGTTTTGGAACAAATACAAATTTCTTGTTAGTTGATAGATTGATTTCATTTAATTAAAATTGTAGATTTTTAATAAAATTTAGATGTCAACATTTTGAAAATACCATTAATGATGAATTTCATATTTTTAAAAGTTGATTGTATCTTTTGAGGTCAAATGAATCCCTCGAGATTCTTTCAGGTTTTAGTTATAAAATTTAATCATCAATATTTTATCTCATTATCTACTTTTTTTGTAATTAATCTAAACGACCAAATCAAATTATTATTTTTCGCAGTTCCCGATTTTTCGATGCTCTCTCTCTTTAACAGAAGTCAAATTTGTCAAACTGTTTCCTTGATTAGTCCTTCCCTAGTTTCTTGTTATCCGAGTTATTTGTCTTGCTACAAACTCCGATTGTGTCTGGCCATTTCGTTCACTTCGTCTTTGCGTAACTTGCCTTATTTTTAGAATTTGTCTTTGACAAATGATTGCAACTGGAAAGATTTCTATGATCAATGAGACCATGTTTAGATAAGACCGACTTATGACCGAGCCTATTTCTATTAGATAAATAATTATCAGATTTGCTAAAAAAATTTAAGCCGATATAAGTTCGATTCAACGGATCACCACTTTTGAACCGAACCTAAAGCCCTGCAAGTTAAGAATAACGATTATCTGGTAGAATTTTTAGTTCTCTTTCTTGTCCGTTGAAATTTTCCAGTGTATTTATGCTTTGGACGCACCTGAAGCCCGAACTTAAAGTCCCAAAGCTTAACTCTATAGATAGAGCATAAAAGAGGTTGTACCAGAAAATGTTGTTCTGTCAGTATTCTTAAAAATTCAGGTCTGTTTTTGCTTTTAATAGTCTGTAGTCCGAATCGAATGTCCTGGACTTTGGATTTTAATCTAGAAAGAAAATAAATCAAATTTTCTATCAGAAAATTGGTGTCCGAAAACTGGCAGACCTTTATGTCAGCTGAAAAAAGGTGGTTCGTCAGGTCGGTTCATCTACCTTCTCTAACGCTTGGTTTCACGATCTATCAAGTGAGGTCTCTTGTTACAGTAAAACTAATGAAAATGTAACGTTACTTGGGTTACACCGTTACTGTAACCAAACTTTAATTTGAGTCATATAGCCTTTAACAAACATTTTCAAAAGGTGTAGTTACTTTTGAAGCTAATAAATCAAAAGTTTACATTATCAAAATTTATAATTTTTGTTACTCTAAATTTTGAAATAAATTATTTCTTTATCAAAAAAATGCATTTAGAAACTCCTTTAACGGAAAGTCACGAGTTATCCCTATTGAACTCAAATCCAAATTTCAAGAGAAATGTTTACTTAAAATTAGATAATTGTCAACCATCAGGAAGTTTTAAGATTAGAGGAATTGGTCATCTAATTAAAGAAGTAATCTTGTTAATTTTTGAATATTTTCTGTTTTTTTAAATTTGAGCAACTTTTAAGAGTGTTATTAATAACAATGTCAATTCTGTAATCTCATCTTCAGGAGGTTTCAATTTGAATAAATCTTATTAAAACTAAATTGTCTCAAATTATTGTTATTTAGGAAATGCCGGGTTAGCCACTGCTTATTCTGCTAACAAGCTTAACATCAAGGCGACCATTTTAACTCCAATCACTGTTCTACCAACAGTTGTTGAAAAATTAAAGTAATCATCATCCCTAACCCTTAAATAAAACTTAACCTTTATCCTTAACCTTTAAAATTTCTAGGAGTTATGGCGCTGATGTGATCATTCATGGAGAAACATGGGATGAAACAGATAAAAAAGCAAGAGAACTTTGTGAACAAAATAGATCATCTTTATACGTTTCTCCGTTTGATAATCAATTGATATGGCGGGGTCATTCCACGGTTATAGACGAGATAGAAAATCAGATGAATGGGCAAATTCCGGATTGTATTATAGCTTCTGTTGGAGGTGGTGGTCTAATTTTAGGTATAATCGAAGGAGTGATTAGAAATGGTTGGATTAATAAAGATTTAAAAATAATTGCTGTTGAAACCGAAGGTTCAAATTGTTTCAATGAATCGGTAAAAGCTGGTAAAATTGTAACACTAGACGCAATTACAAGGTATCTTAATTTTATAAATATTCCTTGTTTAAATGCAAATTTAAATGGAATACTTTTTAAGCATAGCTAAATCATTAGGTGCTAGAACGTGTGCTACAAAATTGTTTGAATACTATTTACAATATAAAGACAAAATTGAGTCAATTGTGGTTTCAGATAAAGAAGTGGTCGAAACAATGGAAAAATTTTTAAGTAAGATACCCCAAATCATAAACGTTACTTAGTTTTTCGTGTTTTTTGAGAGCTAATTTCTCTTCAATTTTATATCTAGATTAGACACAAACCAATCAGCTTTATAGAGTAAGTCTTTCTCTACAAAAATAGGTGAGGATTTTTCAAACGATATGTAACTTTTGATACCACAGTATGTCTGAAGTATCAATTTTCAAGGAAAAATGCTCAAATTTTTGGAGGAATCGTTTGTAACAAAGCAACTTATTTGCTTAATGGCAAACCCCCACCTCAATCTAGAGAGATTTATGAGAGAAAGATGTTTACTTGGTTTTATTGTATCACAGGGGAGGAATAGAATTTAAAACTTCTAACCTTTATGAGTTTGGGCGTCATAAATCAAATTAATAGTTACAAAAAGTTTTTTTTTTTAATTTGCTACCCCACTGATTTACACACTAATTATCTCAATTATAAAATGGTTTTCATTATTGTCAAAAAGTATCACATTTATACAAAGCTTGAGGGGATTTTCAATCAAAAAATTGTTCGAGCTTTTAAATTTCCTGGTATTTTGGCAAGTTGAAATTTTTGTCAATTTTTATCTTTTTTCTTTTTTTTTACTCTGATGGAATCGTTAATAAATAAATCTTTTTCAATGGCGTGTAATTTTGCAGAGTATTGCAAAAAATGCACAGTTATGCATAATTACACGCCATTGAAAAAGATTTATTTTTTCAAGCGCAATTTTATTTGCAGAATTTTTGCAGACCTCTCCAGTAGATTTTAACTTGTCTGGTATTTTGTTTCCAAAGATAAATTTTATGAGCTCTTTATCTCATCAAGCTTTTCATTGTTTGTTTTTCCTTTGAGATTAAAACACTTAGATAAAATTAGACAGAGATTTAACAAAATAAGAAAGATATTAAACATAAAAGATGCTTAATTTACATCTGGATTAAGAGCAACTTATTTTTAGATATGATCTACAAATAAGTTTTGTTTTTTTTTAAATATCAATATGTTGTTAGTATACTTGATCTCAAATAGCTTGCGGGTAGACTTTGACTATTATTTTCTGGTCAGTGAAAATTTTTTTTTTTGTTTAATTAAAGATGATCACAGATATTTGGTCGAACCAAGTTGTGGTGCATCGCTAACAATTGCATACAATTTAGACAAATTCCTAGGGTGTAACAAGTTCAAAAAAGTTGTTGTCGAAGTATGTGGCGGAAGTGCAATTACATTAGAAAATTTATTAAACTATAAAAAAATGTTTAATTAAAAAAATAATAAAAATTTTAAAAAATCAAAATTTATTTTTTTTTCAATAATAGGCTTGCTTCATTTCTCTTTCATCATATCTGTAAATTTTATCTGAAATTAATTCGCTTAATTGATAACTTTTAGTCGATTTTTGTTCATAAATACGTTGATTTTCGTGCGATTCTTTAGTGCTTATTTTTCTATGAAAATTACTTTGATTTACTTGAAATTGTTTTGGATGATAATAAGTGACATCGTTTGCGTCTTTTTTAGAACCCACAGTCGAATAAATACCTGAATGAGACAAATTTTTTGGAGTACAATACGGACTAATTGTTTTAGTTGTTGTATTTTTAGTATCAACTGAAACTGACATTAAATTTTTATTCACTGGTAAAGTGTTTGATATCGAACGTCGCTTGTCAAAATGAGAATAAATTATATTCTCTGCTCTTACCATTGTTATATCATTTTTGTTAACAAAATTATCCGGTCGATCAAGATTTTCGTCATTTTTAAACAACTCACGTACACTTCTTATCTTTGTCATCTTAAGATTCATGGCTTCTTTTTCTTGTTCTTGATTAACTACTCTCGGTTTTGGTGGGACTAGTTTACTTAAATTAATAACTCTTGAGCCCAATAGGGCTTGCTCTTTTTTTAAGTTAACAATTGGGTCTTGTTTGGCACTTACGACAGCTCCAATTGGCGCATTTCGTTTGGTCTCATGGGCCAAAAATTGCGCTGCTGGTTGAAAACTAGCAATTATTCCACTTGATTTGACATTAGGCTTGTGTGAAATTTGTTTGGTGATATTTTGTGATTCAGGTCTTTGTAATGTTGAAAATTTTAAGCCTGTAAAACTACCTGCTGAATCGACTGACTGTTGTGATGGTCTACTAGTTGTATACTGACTTAAAAATGAATCTACATTACCAAGGGTTTTTCTAAATTTATTTCTATTAAAATAGTTAAGTTCATGTTCGTTATTTTTTTCAATTATTTGAGACCTTGACAAATTAACTTGATCGTACAACGGGTCATTTTTTGGCTCAACATGAAGGACTATACTTGGCTTAGAATTCGAACCACTTTCTTCCCGATTAAAATCGATTCCGTTCAAAAATTTCAATTTTTCAACATCCAATTCAGGCTCATAATTTGTCACCAATTTCTCTGATTTAACAAGCTGATCAAAATGAGAGTTAAAATTTTCGACTTGAAGTGCCAAATTTTCATGTCTCTGTCTCCTTTTGAGTGTGTTTATTAAATTTCCAACACTCAAATACTCAATGTCAAGATCATCGTTTGAACGAGATCGCATACTCTGACGATTATTTTCAGTATTATTCGAATCCAAAAATAGCTTAACCATGTTAACCACATGTTCTGAGTTAAATTTACTTATCCTCGGTTGATGCGAATGGTAATTTTGATCAAGTTTATGATAATTTTCACCAAATAGAGCTGTCATTAATCGATTCAATTGGAGATATTCATTATACGGAAGTGTCGTGTCCCATAGTTTAGTCATTAAACAATCGAAAAATTTCTTTTTAAAATAATTATCTTGTCTTGCCAATACTTGTACAAGATCTTTGAATTCATCTGGATTATCATCTTTTTCAAAGTTACTCAGCGAAATTTCTTTAACATCAAATAATTCGCTAATCAAGTTATCTTTGTCCATTGATGTGTCATTGAAATTTTTCAACTGTTTCATATAATGTGTTTCATAAAAATTTTGATAAAAGTTATCTTTGACAGAGCTAACTGTGTCATAATAACCTAAAGTTTTGTTGTTTGGTTCCGTTTTTTCTGGAATTGTTTGAACCGGTTCTGGCTTGACTTCTTTGACTTCTTTTACTTCTTTTAGAGGTTGAACAGAATTTCGTTTTCGTTCCATTAAAATGTCTTGTAATTGTTGTGTAAACGTTCTGCTTCGTTTAACAGATGAATTTTTTTTTTCAATTTCAGTTTGAGGAGTTTGTTGCGGTGCGGTGTTTGGAGCTTTTGGCGCTTGACGTTTACTGATCGAACTGAATACAATTTTCGGTGTATTATCAACTTGATTTTTATTTTCTTTATGAAATGGTGAATCATTTATTCCATCGATTATGGTCTGACTAAGAGTTGACTTTGAAGTTTTAGCTTCACTTTTAGGTCGTTCGGTTTCTGAAACACTCTTAATCTCGGTCGACTTGGAAGAAATTGAATTAAACGTCATGTTCGATGACTTACTACTCGACGTAATATTAATATCGGTATTTTTAACAACTTTTGGAGTCAAATCAACAAATTCATTTGATATCATTTTAACGCCTAAAAACACTGGCTCATCACCAACTTCATCACAACTTTCATTATTATCCTCTTGTGTATTTTTAACACCCTCCGAGCTAAGAATCGAAACTTTTTCAACCCTAGAATTAATAGTATCAGTTTTTCGATTAATCGGTGGTTTTGACAAAGTCCCACGACTTTCTATCGAAATAGTATCCGAATCCGGGTGTTTTTGTCTCTTTAAATTATCGACTTTAGGAGGCAGTCGAGGAGTATCATTAGGTTTGATTGAATTTTTACGCGTAAGACTATTCCGATTCGAACTCGTAGGTCTTTCAGGATTTCGATTAACTGTCGACGATTCACAACTAACCTCACTTTTATTAGAATCTTTGAGCATGGCCTCTTTTTTCTTTTTAGCCTTACGAAAACTTTTCATTAACAAAGTAGTCAAACTATTATAACGTTTAGCAAGTTTTTCTTTAAACCCATTCTCTTCATCACTTGAATCTTCGTCAATTACATCTTGATACTCCTCGTTTGCTTTACGAACATTTTCACAACTCACATATTTTTTCGAATTTGCGAACAAAGGATTTATCTTGGTGTCTTTTGAACCAAGTGTTGCATAATCTTCTGAATGTCCAAAATAATGAGAATGTCGAAGACTCGATTGTCTTCGATATGTCGAAGGAGGCGGTAGTTTAGACGAACTCGGAATTTCAGATTCACTCAATTGAACTTTATTACCGCGGTTAAATACTTTAAACATAATTTTATTTGAGGAAATATTTTGAACAAAAATGAAATCAACAAAAAAAGAAGAGAGAGCTTCAACTTAAATCGCCCAAAGTTATAATTAATTTTTTTTGTTTCTCATATAAATTATCTAAACAAAAAAAAAGAAGTTTGAGTTACTAAAAAAAGAATTTCCATTAAAAAGGTCTTTCGGATTTTTTTAATCAAAATTTTATAAAAAGCATTTAACAAAAAAAATTATCACTTATTAGTAAGAAAATTTATTTTTTTTTGTTCACTATAGATTGACATGGATGAATGATTTTTGAGTAATGGAAAACGATGGTCCTTTGTCTCTTTTTCTATCGTAAATTATAACTTTGTCAATTTTTTTTTTTTAAATCGCTAAAAAATTTTGTTTAAATGTTTTTAAAACCTGAGAGATATTTTTTTCGATTAATTATGATGATCATAATTATCTGGCACAAATAAACATATTTGTTGTTTGTTCTAAGCCTCCTTGTTGTTGATGATTACAAAACAATTTAAAAAGAAAAAGAAGAGATAACAATAATCTCTTGTTTGACATTTTATGTTTTGATTTTAATTTGTCATGATGTCCAAACAAAAATAAAAACAACATCGAATCCTTTTAATGTAATTTAACTAATTGGTGATGATTTGTAAATAAGGTATTTGGTAAAAAATGAAATTTTTCGTTTCGTGGTAAATCGCCTTAGACATTTATAAAAGTTTGAATACGAAGAGTCATTTGTTTAATAACAAAGGTTATAAAAATAGTTTTACTTGATCGATAAATCAAAGATTAAAATGAAAAAAAATAATTAACAAAAAGAAGATATTTGAAAGATTAGAGCTACTTAATGTTGATTTATTGGTGTATGAATTTTGATTCGTAGGCTAAATAAAGGCAATTAGTTTGTTTTTGTTATTGAATTTTTTTACTTGAAGCATTTATGGGAAGATATTGCACTTGTAGCTTTATTTAGCCTTTTAAGCGTGACATTAGTTCTATTTTATTTGAAAAATTTCTCAACGATCACGGTCATTAAGTTTATAAAATTGATTTTTTGGTTAAGCAATGTCCAGGAAAATATGTGTGCTAATGAAATGCATTAGAGCATCTTAAGTACGCCTACCAAACATGTTAATTTATTTCAGAAATGAACTTTACACTGCTGGTTTGTTACGATGAATTTACATTATAAGACGGTGTAATGGGGTGAATGAAATTTTCGGAACGATAGTTTAGATGTAGTATACTTTGAGCCTTCTCCTTGTAGAGAAATTTGTCCTCTATAAGCCGATATTTTTTGTTTATGTTCTTATTCATATTGGCTATGGAACAGACCCTATCAAAATGATTTTGGGGTAAATGGACAAAAATGAGGCAATTATGTGAGGTACTTTTTCACCTAAAAGAGATTTTAACATGTCAAAGTTAAACATATTAATAAGTAGCATATCCTGTCCTCTTTTAAATGAACTATAAATAATGGATATGAATTTTAAAAATTAAGAGCATGAACATATTTTCTGAACCATACTTTTTTTACCAGAAAAAACAAAAAAAAGGTATACTATTTTTAAATCAAAAGTTAACCACACTGATTATTTATTTTGCTAATTATTTATAGTTCATTTAAAAGAGGACAGGATATGCTACTTATTGATATGTTTAACTTTGACATGTTAAAATCTCTTTTAGGTGAAAAAGTACCTCACATAATTGCCTCATTTTTATCCATTTACCCCAAAATCATTTTGATAGGGTCTATAAAATAGATGATGTGGATGATATATAAGCAATATATATTGGCTTTTAGAAGAATGAATTATCTATAAGCTGAGGGGTCTTTGTCTATCGATAAACTTTATTCTAACTCTTTACAATCGTTCCGAAAATTTCATTCAACCCATTAGACCGTCAGACTATATATATATATATATGGCTAGCTGACTGAACATTAATTTGACCTTTAAAGACAGTTAAGAAAGTTGGCTAAAATAGTTAGATGAGTTAATGCAAGACTTATTCAATTTAAAAAAATAAAGATAAAACTAAAGAAAAACCTCTGATAAAACTAAAGATCTCTCCAGTGGCGTAGCCAAAGGGTGGGCAGCGGGGGCGACCGCCTCCCTCGCAGATTTAATATTTGAACAAAATGGACTGGATATATTGGGAAAATAATAAACCAAACCCAACCAAGATCTACCTCAGAACGTCCAGAAAAAACTTTAGCTATGGTTCATTTAGATAGTTTATTGTATAAAAATTTATATATTTTTTTAAGAATGACATCTTTTTTGCCAATTTCAAGAGTTTTCAAGGATTTTCCAGTAAAAAATACGATTACAAATCCGGTCATTTACAATGTTAATTTCTGAAAGCTCATTAATTTACATTTTCAAATTAAGATCAAAAATTTGACAACTGCCGACTCAGTTAGTGGAATCCATGGCCTGGAAAACACGAGATTAACATATGAAAAATTAAAAATTTAACCCTTACCACTCCAAATTCATGAACTTTCAGAAATGAGCATTGTGAAAGACCGGATTAGTACTTTTTCAAATATTTTTCTATACGCTCAAAACTAGGGTTGTTATATTGATTGATTTGAAAATCTATTTCATATAACAACCCTAAGTTGAGTGAATAGAAAAAATATTATCTTTAGAAACAGTCAAAAGTCGAATTAGTTAAAATATGTCTATTTTTTGAATATCTCTAAAATAACAATTTTACACTAATTTACAGTTCTTGCAGCGTTGTTTTAGCTTTGAAGTATTCTGCTATTCGGAAACTGTTTCCTTTACAACTAATATTCAACATTTGCCAATAGATATTTAAAAAATCTCGTCGTTTAATCAAATAAAAGCTAATAATGCTTTGATTAATGCATAAAAGTTTCGATATCTACCACTGAAAGTATACTTCATGTAACGAAAAATATTAAATAATATTGTGAGTACATAACAATTTCGTATGAGGAAAAATTTACTTGAAAAATTTGTGAATGACTAAAACAGTATCATTTTTAAAATTCATATGTTACATTCTTTAAATTTTTGAAAATTTTACTGAACAAAAAGTGCTTGCAAGAAAATTAAAAATTTTAAAAAAATGTTGAAATCTTTATTTGTTAACCATCGAAATTATAATTAATAAGCCCTGACTTTTTCATAAATTATTTGACTTAGATAACTCTTGCTGGGAGAACATAATAGTCACCGCTTTTAGGGTTTACGATATACATTTTTTAAATCAATAAGTTTATTTTTTTCTTAAATTTTGAAATACAATGAAGTCGTGAAAAAAAGCTTGATTTTTATTCATAAAAGTGGGCTTTTCGCCAGAAAATAGAGGGATTCAGTCACCTTCTTTTTTGATTGGTGTAACTCAAGCCCCTGTGAGTGAACGCCCCCTTCCTTACGCGTACAAGTGTATAAAATTTAATTTGGTTTCAGACTATCGGTTCATAATTTTTTTTAATTCTAAAATGGCGGCAACCATTTCCTATTTGAAATCTGATTACCTAGAAGTGAAATTCTGAGACGGATAATTGAAAAATAGTCAACGTGGACCCTGAAATTTTTTTAATGAAAATAGTTCTCTGAGTATATTATCAGAAACTGTGAGTTAACGTTGAAGTATTTTTCCACCCAAACCTTGATAGCGATAAATGATCAACAATACAATACAATCTTTTTTAAATT
The DNA here is from genome assembly GCA_022207745.1 of Brachionus rubens. Taxonomy (NCBI): domain Eukaryota; kingdom Metazoa; phylum Rotifera; class Eurotatoria; order Ploima; family Brachionidae; genus Brachionus; species Brachionus rubens. The sequence goes on along the minus strand of JAJVHD010000011.1, from coordinate 1,574,467 downwards.
AAACATGTGATACTTCACCACAATATACAAATCGATAAAAGTGATGGCATCTTTCTATATTGTAAAATAGATTTGGAAAATACCAAAAACATGTATATCCATTTCAAGATATTTTTGATGTAATTTTATAAAAACTCATCTTTTAGACTTTCAAGAGGTATACAGGTACAATAAAAGACCAATTATATTAAAATAAAACACTTTAAACAAAAGAAAAAATACTTTTATTATTTTGATTGATTGATTCTAGACAATAAAAAACAAAACACCTTTAGCCTCCAATTCTCAAAAGTAGAAAATTGTCATAAACAATTAGAAAAAAAAAAACAACCAAAACAAACAAACCATGATGATATTTTTTTTTGGGTTTTTGAGAAAATGTTTTAAGGGCATATCTATTTTAAATTTAAGTTTCGGTCCATTTATAAGGAGACTTGTTTTTTTATTTTTTACGGGGCTTCAAAAACAACAACAAAATTTTTTTTTTTTTTTAAATTCTAAAATTTTATTAAATAAATTGAAAACTTTTTATGAAATCATTCTAAAATGTGTGATTAGATGTCTAAAACAATTTTAACTTAAACTTGTAAAATAATAAAAAAAACAAAACAAAAATTTTTTTTTTTTTTTTAAATATTTCTTTTAACTTTTTCATCACTTTCAAAATTTCTCAAATCCTGATTTGGAATTATCAAATTTTGTAAATTTGTTGTAGTGATTTTATTTTGATACAAATTTGGATGGGATTTCATGTGCTCTGATTTGTTTAGTTGTTTGACATACCTTGGACTTTGATTGAAAGCTTGGTTGATTACTTGATCCTGAAAATCGACGATTTGATATAAATTTTGTTGACTCTTTAACAACTCGTCACTGAACTCTTGGTATCGACCATCTTTGTTTATCAACTTCTTTGGCATTGTGAATCCATCACTTTGCGGTGAATAATAGTTTGCATAACTCACATTTTGAGTACTTTTTCCAACTTGACTTTTCAAAGTGCTTGTTTGAGGTAGATTGTTTAGATTATTCAATGAGCCATTCTTTTTCGATTCATACTCTTTGCTTTGATTTACACTCATCAAATTTGAGCTCTCGTAATCATAGTAAAGTATGTCTTTACCAGAAAAAGTTTTGTACAACTCTAAATTTCCCATAAGAGCGTCTAGATTTTGTTCAGGTAAATCATAAATACGAACATTCTCGGTTAAATTTGGTTGTGTTAAACTTTTTTTTTGATTTTGTAAAGAAGCTCTATCGATCTTTGCCAATTCAGAATCGATTCTGTTAAGAATGACAGAATTTTTTTCAACATTATTAACACTTTTTTCTTTAATAACATAAGTTGGTCGATTTGGTTGACTCGGTCTTTGAACTGGTTGAGGCGTTGGTTTGACTTGGTGTTTGACCTTTTGAATTTCTTCGTCAATCTTGTTTTTGGACAAAAAATTTTCCACATCTTTTTTAGTTTTGACATCTTGCTCTGGTTCTATTGAAAAAAATAAAGTTAAAAAGTCGTATCTAAAGAACACTTAGAGGGGTTTGAATCTTACTTGTCAAGTGTTTGGAAACATTTTTCGACTCAACGGGTTTGCATGGTTCAAAATATTGAGCTTGTGATTGTCTCTCCTCTTCCAAAAGTTTAAGAATACTCAAGTATCTAAGATCGTAAGGGGCTGTACGATAATCACTTGACTGTAAAATAGAATCATACGGCAAATGATGAGCCTTGATTGTTTGACTTGGAATTTTGACATACTTAATTCTAATCTTAGGACCAGCGTTCTTGTTCAAGTAATCAAACGAGTAAGATCGTTGGATAGACTGGCTGACTTTTTTGTTCAAAAAGTCGTCTATACGAACAAAAACTTTTTCGCTTGTGTCCTCATCATTGTTTAGAATTGATTTTTCCAAGTCTTTTAGATCAGTGATTCCAGTTTTTTTGGTCAATTGTGTCATGTCTTCAACGTATGGTAATTCCATTACTTTGGCTATAACGTGACGTTTATCCGAACTGTAACCCCATGTACCAGATCGTTTTTTTTTTCCTCGTACATTCATTTCACCTTTTGCTTTAACAGTTGAACTTTGATGATCTCGAATTGAATTGAACATCTTATAAACTTGATTCGATATTATTTTGTCTCTCAATTCTCTTGACTCATTGCTAATTTGATAATTTTCAAGGTGTAACTCATTTTTATTGTAATTTTTTTTGCTTTCATTTTGAGGATTATTGTTTGAAATTTTATCTGACGATACTGGTTCGTTACTTACAGAATTTTCATTAAACACATTTTGTAAATCTTTGCTAAATATATAATTTTGTCTCTTTTGAATATGTTCGATTACAATCGAATTATCAGTCAGGTCTTTATCTTCAACTTGATTTAAAGTCTCATCTTGATACGAATCGTTCAAGTCCTCGACTGGCAACATACATTTGTAATGATTACCATTGTCAATGAGATAAAATTTTTTAAAATTTCCATCAAAGTTAACAACTTTGTTGTTCGAGTCCTTCAAAATCTCAGTTATTTCAAGTTTATACTTTTGAACACATTTAAACGAAGCCAAAGCGTCTAATTTGTTGAGCTTAACAAGATCTTCATTACACCGTTGATTATTCAACTCTTTGGTCAATGACTCGACTTTTTCGCATATATAATACGAGTCCAAGTCGGCCTCGAGTCTAATAATAAACTCATTTAAATTTTCAAGTTCATTAAACGATTTTTTTTTGGTCAAAAATTCATCGGCTTGTTTCGGTGTGTAATTAAATTGTTTTATAATTATGTTACGTATTAAATCATCTCTCTTTTTATTTATTTCCATTTGTAATAAAAAGCTATCAACTGCCAAAATGTTGACCTCAGGCATGTCACAATCCGTTTTTTTGTCCACGAATAGTTCACATTCATAAACAAGTTGAGCTCGAATTGCCAATGGAAGTAAACTCAAATCAACAATACTCTCTTTTTCAGTACGAGTTTCATTAATTACTTTATTCAATGTAAAGTCATTCGTGTGTATAACATGTTTGTAATGAATTTTGACAAAATATTTTCCAATTGGCAAAAAGTAAGTAGACACATCGGTTAAATGACTCAATTGATGAGCGTCTTTTAAACGTTTAAAAATTGAAAATTCATAAAATTTTGAATTGTTAACCAAATTGATGTAAGAGGCATGTGACTCGTAAAAATCGTCTTTTAAGTTAACATCCGAGTCAATATCATCGATGTAATACAAATTTAAATGGGCAACAATGTTAATATTAGCCTTTCGATTTAAACTCAAATGGGTATCAACAATTGATTTTTGATAATTTTGTTCCAAGCCATACTTTAAATTTTCATCATTTTGTTTGTCAAATAAAATGACTAAAATTGATGATTGATCATTTTCTTGTGTATTCGCCATATTGAAATAATGTAATTGATAATCATTAATTTCGTTAATGAGACCATGGGATTGCATCTCAGAAAAATGTAAATTCGATTTGAAAATTGATTTTTTCAAATCATTAATCAAGAACTTTAAATCACGTTCTCTTTTTCTGTCTATGTTCTCGTCAACTTTTGGCTTAAGCTCAAAATTTTTACGTATCTCGTTGTCAACGTAGTTTGTATTCAAAGCCGTGTCTAGTTGTTTCTCACACTCTTCTGTCTTACTTTTAATTTGACGTATCTTTTCAACAATGTACAAAGTTTCTTCATCAACTTTTAAAACATTTTCTTCTTTAATTTCACTTTTAATTTCCGACTCGGAACTTGACATGATCTCTTTGCGTATCTCTTTGACCATAGTTAGCTTAGTTGTTTCATAAAACGGAGAATTAAGTGTATCAATACCAGTTACACTATCCTTATCCGAATCGATTACGATCTCAATAGAAGTCTCTTTATTTTGTTCTTGCTTTTCGGTTTCACTTATATTTTCATTAAGTAAATTTGTGTATCTCTTTTGAACAAATCGTACAATGTCTTTAGGTAGATCAATGGGTGAATTGATTTTATCCAAGTCTTCCAATGACAATTGAGACTTGATACCATCAACTATATCATCAACATAAGCCTTACGAGTTGTTGGAATCAAATGCATCACAACATTTCTTAATATTTCATTTATTTTTTCTTCATCAATTGACTTTTTGGTCTCATTGTTCAAATTGATTAGAATTTCAATTTCTTCTTCTTCACTTTCACTTTCACTTTTTTCTTGTAAACTCAACGAGCTTCGTTTCTCTTCAACAATACTAACATGTGTGCTTGATTTCACAATTTGCTCATTAATGTAATTAATCTCTTCTGTTTTTTCAGTTTGTTGATCATCATGTTCGAGTACATACTCGGAACTTAAACTGTTAAGACTTAGATTAATAGTTTTCTTTTTGTCCAAAGTACACGTGCTTATTTGTATTTGACCATCGTTTTTATCACATTTATACTCGATTATTTGATTTTCAAAAAAAGTCTCTTCGACTTGAATTTTATCCGAATCGAATGAATCAGAATTTTCGAGAATCTCAAGTTTAGTGACTCTTGTTTCATTGTCAGCCAATTCATATGTTTGTGTACTCGTTATAGTTTCTTCTTCGTTCAAATTATCAATGTAAGTTTGAACACATATTTCTTCGTCTTTGACAGCTTGTTCGTCTAGTTCATCTCGAAATGAACGCTTTGGTTGTTTTTGTTCGCATTTGTTTTCTAGTGATTCAATTCTTGACTGAACAGTGTTCGAGTTTAAGCTTGATTTTTTTTCAATTTTGTCCATAAACGTGTTCGATGTAATCGATTTAGTTTCACGTTCAAAACTACTTTGAGAGCCTTTTTTAATTTTCATTACAGGGGCGTTGGTTTTGTTCTCTTGAAATTTCGATTCAAAAATGTTAATTCTGTCCTTGACTCGTTTAGTTGTGACTTGTTGTTGATCTGTGGTCTCATTTAGACGATCTTGTGACCCATTAGAACTTGACTCAAGATTCGAGTTTATCTTTCGTTCTCTTGAATTGACACGTTTTAGAGACGCAATGAGAGGATTTTGTGTGTGAAAAATAGAATTTTGTACAATATTGCTCGAAACTGTTTGTACATCATTATCTTGTTTGAATTTTTCTTCTTCTGTTTTCCAAAATTTGAGACTCTCACGAGCCCGTTGCTTTACAATATTTTCCTCGTTAAACTTGTTTGAACTTTTCAAGTCGCCAATTGTATAAGCGTTGCCAGGTGATGTTATAGACTTTTGAAATCGATCTGAAAATGTTTTTTTAACTTGATTTTGTTCGTCTATAATTTGATACTCAAAGTCAATTTTAATCTCTGGTGTATCATCTTCAATTGTATCTATTTGAGTAATATTAACATCCACATCGATCATTGATGGCTCATAATGTCCACATTCAATAGTGAATTCTTCATTTTTTTCTTCCTCAAGACTATCCAAAGAATGTGTCCTTAAACGTGTAGTAGTAGTAGTCACCGTTTCCATTTCGTTTTCAAAATTTTTTTTAAAAATTTTTGTTTGACTATTAAAGGTTTGTGATTCGTATTTTTTATCTTTTAAAAATGTTTCTAAGCTTTTTTTTGTATTTTCACATTCATGCATGATTGAATACAATAAATGACAATTTTTTACTAGATGAAAATTATTTTTGTTATTATTACTATTGTCAAAATGAGTGAAATTAAATTTTTTATTTTTATCTTTTTTATACAAACAAGCCGGTTGGTCTAAGCTAACTCGAAATGTACTATTGACCGTGTTCAATTTTGTTTTCAACGAATTCGAATTCGTTTTTTTTGTTTTTCTTCGATTTTGCCTATTAGTGGATTTAGGTTTTTTATTAAAAAATAAATTTTTTTTATGAAAACTATCTATTAAAATTTTTTCTTGTTGTTGTTTTGAATAGTTCAATGTCAATAATGACACTGACGAAGAAGACGAAGATGACGATAACGATAATGATAAAGAATTATTATTATTATTATTTTCATGTCCAATGTTCGATTCGGGGTCAAAATTTTCATTTAAATTTTTAAGTTCAAATTTTTGATCGACATCGCCTTTGGTCATTCTATTATCTATTTTTTCATTATTAATTAAAAATAATTCTTGTTTTAGCTCTGTCAAATCAATCCATTCGTCAATATCTGATTCGTTTTCGAGATCGGATAGATTCTCAGCGTCACGAAGCGTTTCATCTTGAGCTCGATTTTGATTACTTTTAACATTAAGAAAACTATTTCGTTTGAACAAAATAGACCCATTTCGACTACGCCCAAACAAATATTTTTTGCTACTAGCCCTTGGTTTTGTACAACTAGGAGTGTTTTTTATGTCTTCGAAAAAATCATCATTTTCGTACAATGCCGGTTCGTTAATTACAATTTTTTGGACATTTTTAATCAAGCTATCAACATGAGATTCTTTGATACTCTTTTCTGAACTCTCATCAAAGCTATCACAATTCTCGTAAATTGGAGACTTGTCTAAAAAATTTAAAAAAATCTCGTTCTCGTAAATGTGGTAATTTGAATCGTCATCGTGTAATGTCGATAGAACCAAAGACTCTGACGCCATTTCTAAAATTGGTCCGCTTTTTTTGATCTCCATTACAGTTTGCATATTTGTACTCGTAGCCGAGTTTTCCTCTTTATCACAAGTCTGAGTACCTGCGCTAAATCTTTGAGTCTCCCTTTTAGTTTTACCAAAATTTTGAACAGCTATCAATGGATTCGCATACCGCCAATACGAAACCTTGGAATCTGTTTTCATTGTTGCGACATCAAATACACGACATGATTTAACTAACATGCTTATCAAGATTTTAACCATCTTATCATCGTCAATCATTGCTTTATTATCTGATTTAAACAATAAATTAAAAACAGTGCTATCTGTAAGATCTGATAAAGATGACGTATCACTTAGAATCGATTGTAAAGACTCTTCGTTTATGTCTGAATGATCGTCTTTGATAATAATCTTATTTTCATGATCGACTAAAAGCTCCGAATAGTCTTTTATTAAAGTTTCGCTTAACGAGCTCATAAAGCTTCTCAATTTTTGATTGATGTTCGATTTTTGTAAACAAACATCAGGTTTGAAAAATTTTACTTCTGATCCACTTTGTTTCGGTTTTAAATCTATTTTAGCTGAAGATGATGAAATAATTCTTTCAAGTTCTTTTCTGAACTTTAAATCTTGACAAGGCTTAAAAGTTTTACAATTTGAGCCCATTGGTTGATTATTAATTGCTCTATCTTCGATTGAAGATGAAGAAAATGATGAAATAACCGAGGAAAAATCGGATAGAACAGTGCTACAACCAAGTGAGTCTATTGAACTGTTGATATTATACTTTGGCTTGGTGTCACGGTTTAAGTTTGACGAAAATTTAAATTTTTTTTCAAAAAAATTTTTTGAATTTTTAGAATCAGTGTTTTCAATTATTATTGAATTCCTTGTTCTCGTTATTCTCTTTTTGTCTTTGAGCTTTTTTTTGATAGTTTGATCATTTGATGATGAAAATGATGAAAGTGATTTGTTAATCAGACTTTTCTGTTCAAACCAAACAATAAATATTGAAATTGTTTTTTTTATAAATAAAGAAAAAAATTACTTTTGAATTTGAGCTTCGACACGAAGAATCACTTTTGATAGTTTCATCGAATATTTTTGAAGTACGCTTTTGAGAATTTTTCTTACTGGAACCATTGTGATGCAATATTTTTTTCTTGATTTCGGTAAAAAATCTTCCTGGATTTAACGAATTGAATTTGTTCTTTAAATAAAATTTTTGTTAAGCAAACATGTAAAATAAAACTGACTCAAGGAAAAAGTTTCTCGTTTCTAATCAATTACGAATAAAAGTTTTGCTCTTTTTCAGAATAAATTACAGTAAAAAGCTTAATTAACTTAACAATATTCCTTCTCATTAGCGATAAAAAAAGATTAAGAGCATGGACAAAAGTATACTGGATATCAAAATCTAATATCATTCTAAGAAAATTTTGATACAGTTAGACCTCGATTTTGTCAACGCCCATTGTTAGTATAAAATGGTTAACAAAATAAAGTGTAAACAAAATCGAATTACGATTGCACAAGTTTTTTGTTAAATTGTTTTCTATTAACCACGGTTTTTTTTTGAGTTTTAACAAAATCGAGGCCTAACTGTAATCGTTAATCTTGAAATTTTAATAAGCTATTTTACTAATATACATTATTTTGAAACATGACCTATAGTGACCTATAGCTTACAATTTGAAAGTGATCAGAATTGTAGCATTTTTAAACTGTACATTACGGTAAAATTGCGGCTAAAATTGCGAGAAATTGTAAAATATTTTAGAATTTATTTTTTTTTGTGATCCAATTTCAAGATTAAGTACCAAAAAGTGTTGTAATCGCAATTGCAATTTTTTAAGGTATAATCTGCATTTGAGAACTCCTTTCAATATTTTCACACTTGTGTAGCATTCATTTTTAGTAAAATATTGACGTTGAAAGAATACGAGATGTTGAAAATCTCAGAATAATGGAAACTTTTGTTAAGCTGAAATAAAAGCTTTTACCTAGAATAGAGTCGAGGAGAGTTTTTTTAATAAAACATGTCCTAAAATTGAAATATAACTTTGCGAGATTATTGGTCTTATTACCCTCTGAAAACAGTATTTTCTTTTGATTTTCTCATTATTTTTATTTCTTCATTTTTAACCATTTGGGACCAATTTAAAACATATTCAGAAGCCTTGAAAACATGATGTTACCGTATTCCTTACTGAAAGGCGAATTCAGTTCTTTTAGAAATAATTAAAACAAACTCAAAAATTTATTCGCATCTTAATGATCGATCAAAAGGGCGATTATGGCGACACTTATAACCAAGGAAATACGCTTATTTATTACAGCTATGTATCGTAACTTGTTTGAACAATTTGCAAATATTGATCAGATTTACGATACCTTTGTTTAGTACTTAACTATATGAGTTTTTTTTTATTAATCTACAAGATTCGTCAGAGTAATTTAAGAAATATAATGCTGGTCATTCATGAATTAAATTGACGTTCATGAACATTCCTCCATTCCTAGATCTTATGACTGTTAATGAAAGTTCACAGTTAACACTGGTAATTTTTTATGTTGTGATATGTATTTTGAGAGTAGACAACATCTGTACATGAATGGAAAAAGTTTTTGAAATTAAATTTTGTCTTCTCTTAAAATACATTTGCCCAACATTAAATATTGTCAGTGAAGGTTTCGATTGTGAAATCTCATTCTTGGACATTCATGAACGTTCGCCCAATTGAAAAGATATTTTTTTATTAATTTAATTCTTGATTTCCTCAAAAAAACGAATAAACCGCATTTTTAAGAGACATTTAGGTCGTATGCAAAAAATAGAATCAAATATACATAAATCGAAAACCCATGACAGAAAAAATCAAAATGCCAAGAAATTTATTTTTTGTTAGATAAAGATCTTCAAAATCCTTTACCCTTTCTTTTGTGTTATTAATATCTGAATAGAATCGGGCTGGTTTAAGTATGATATTCGGGCACGCTACTAGGAAAGGACACACAGTCCCGGAAATGGTTTTGTCACTGATATCATATGATATAAGCTGATATCAGCTGGATTCAGGATTTTCGAGCATTTTTGTATCATTTAGCTCTGATCAGTTCATATTATATGATATCAAAACCATTTCCAGGACTGTAAATTTTCATTCAAGTCCTAAGTAGAAGGACAAAAAAGGTTTAAAATTTTAATTGAATTACCTTTGAAGTTATTGATTCTTTAGTATTGTCAACATCACCTAAAACAAAATCAAAAACTCCGATTAGACTTCAAAAAATAAAATTTCAATCGAAGTCAAAATTACCAGAGGTTGACATTTTGAAAATTTTTAAAAAAAAATTAAATCGAATAAGATTCCAAAAATGATCGAAGTTTATATTTGAAAAAAACACACTTAAAATTAAAATTATATTTTTTATTGAATAGGATATTGTCAAATAGAAAAAAGAAGTTAAGGAACCGACACACTATATTTTTTTGTTAGCCAGAAACAAGTTTAAGTGGTTCAATTAAAAAATGATTATCTATTTAAGATATCACTAATGAGAGTTAATAAAAAAAAAACGAGTACAACAAGAGATAGAGATTGATTTAAATGATATCAATAGCAACAATAACAACAAAAAAGTATGTGAATAAACGTCCTAAATTTTAAAAAATCATTGATTACAGACTCGAAAATATTCAAAATGTGTGCTTTAAAATATTTTTGATCAGTTAAAAGTAGTATTTTTTCTTTCAATTTTTTGTTATGCTTGAACAAGTTTAAAGTATTTTAAATATACCGAATAAAGTGAAAAACAACAACAACAACAAACTTTTAGAATTGAAATTAAAACCTTGGTCTGGCAAACTTTTGGCTCGAAATAGTCGCAAGTTTAATGATCTAATTAGATTAATTAAAAAATAAATATAGAGAGAAAAATATGGGTTTTAATTATAGTTATTTAAAGGATTTTTAAACCAAAAAAAAAGCACCCTTGTCACTTTAAATTATTCACTTTGAATTCTTGATATTTAATTTTAAAAAAAAACATTTATTTAATAAAAAAAACAAAAAAATTGATAAAATTTTAATAACATGTCCACAAGTCTAGTACTTTTTGGCCACACTAGTTGACTCGCTTGATCTAGCTTCACGTTCTTTTATGTATTCTTTTTCAATTAATGCTGATATCATATCCATATCAACATCAACCTTATAATTTAGAGAAAATTATTTTAATGAAAATAAACATTCAAAATTGATTTAATTTACAACATACCTCTTTTTTGTATTTTAAAAACATCTTTAGAGTTTCTTTTTTTTCATACTCTTCCAAGTAACGTTGCCTAAAACCAATTACTATTTCAATATAGTTTTGGTATTTGACTGCAAGCTCCAATGCTCTTTTCAAGTGTTCAAATTTAAAATTTTTTAAATTTTTTTTAATTTTTTTTTGAGACATACCTCTCCCAATTGTATTGGTATAAATTAAGCATTATTGCTCTGAATATAAGATTTGATTGTAACAAAATTCCTTCGGCGTCTTGAAAATTACCACAAAGCAAAGCTGTTTCAGCGTTTCTTATGTCTTTATTAGGCGATTCTTTGATATACTCGATGTAATCGACTTTATCAATTTCATTCAAAGCTGCATATGCGTATGACGCTGTGTCTAAATCTTTGTTATAAATAGCAGCACCGGCTAAAATCGCCCATAGACTTTGTTCCTTTTGGAGAAAAAAATTAGAATCATTTTTGAAATAAATTTTTATTTGAACTCACTTTTACAAATCTGCAAAGTTTTAAAGCGTCTTCCCATTTATTGGATGAAATGTATGCTTGTAAAACACTTGCATAAGGCGGGATTATTGTGTGTATGGTTGAACCATCGGCAGTTCTCATGGTTACATGGTTACCCAAGAAGCTAACGAGAGCGGGATTTTTACCAAAATCACTTGCATCTCGTTGGTATATTGATCTTTGGAGAAGATTTTTGTCAACATAGACTATACTTGGATAATACCAGGTAGTGAATCTTGAATCAGCAATTCCGGCGAGCATGTTGTACGCATCGTTCCATACAAAGTTATGAATATTGCTGCCTTAAAAGCATAAAAAGTAGGTTTTAATTTTTTAAACAGAACGACCCTTAATGAATATGTACCTAGTTTATAAATTTTTCGATTGTTTCCTATAACTCTTACATTTGCAATATACAAGTCTCTGTTTCTATCAACAAAGGCCAATTTTCTTTCATTGGCTAGACCTGCTTGATCCAATGCAACTTCGGCAATTTCAGACTTGATAAAATTTATTTAGTTTCAAAATAGAATTTTTTTTTATTTCGCTAGAATTACCACATGAGTCATCGGTTTACCGTCTCCAATCAATTTTCCGCCTATCTCAAAAAAGTAAACATCTTTTAAACAAAAAAATTTAGCCAATTAAAATGCAATTTTTTTGAATTAGAAGTAGTACTCTTATGATCGCTGTCTCTAACTACAATAGTGTCATTTGAAATCGAAACAGTGTTTATGTTCAAATTTTCATGAAGTTTAGTAAACATCGCATAAACTGTCCTAAGTTACCCATTATAGTAGGAGTAGTTGTAAGTTTTACTGCGACCCATAGGATTAAACTCTTAAGAGCTGTGTCAGTAAAGTTTTCTTTTAGAGATGGCTTAAAGCGCTTAGTACAATTAGCTGGTAATAACCTAGCAGCTTGATTGAAATAAGTTGATCAATTGAATATGTTTCTTAAGCAGATAGTGTAACCGATTCCATTGAGCTTTGTTTAACTAATTCAAGATTCAAAAAATATCTAAATGTACTTAATGAGCTATTAAACCCAAACTAATCGTAAAGAGTTTTTATTTGTTCAAACTTCGTCCCTAATAAATGATCATTAATTACATAGACCGCAATCGATTGGGGTCTAGGTAATATGTATATAAATATGTATATGTAATATGTATAGTATATGACCACACGATCACAACTCTCGTGACCTTGAAATATGTGAGTATCAAGTGATCATAAAACTAAAACATAGACCTCAAAATTCCCGCTAGGTTCACACTTAAATATCAAATAACTTTTTGAGTGACCACAAAGTTTAATGATTGTTCGGCATTGTGGAGTTTTGTACAAAAAAATAATTAAAAATAATTCTGCGAGACCATAAAAATGTTAATATTCACCAGAAAACGGGAATAAATTAATTTTTCAATATAGATTCTGACATGGATATGTGGTTGGTACTTTGAACGGTGACAATTTTTATGATGATTAATCTTCCTTCTTTTTTGAATTAACGGAGGTAAAATAAATAAAAAATTATTTTGGAGATCGCCACAGTTCGCCATAATGAAGTTCCAGTCAGATGATATCAAGTAATACAAGATGGTATCATTTGCTACAAATCAATCAAGTGAAAATAAAGAAATAGACGCCCGATCTCAAACAAACACAAAAAAATGGATTTTAAAAATTATATTAAGTTATTTTTGCATTAATTTGTATGAAAAAAATGTTCTAATTCTTTTAAAATTTATATGGTTTATCGTTTAACATATTTACTTTGAATTATCATTCGAATTTTTTAAATTGTTGACTTTATTCAAATATTTGTCAAAATCAACTATTGTGATTTCGTTTAGATTAAATAAGCAATAAGATTTAATAACCGAACCAATATCAAATCAACACAAGCTTAAGAAGTAACTTAAATTTTTGGAGTTGTACTTAAAACACGGAATCCAATTAAGGAATGCCGGAACAGAACGGAATTAGACCCTAAAATACGGAAAATTCGAAAGTGAAGAAATCCTCTTGTTGGACTTCTTTAAGAAGTTATTTCTCACTTACGGACCCAGAACTTTTGAGACAGAATACTTGTAATTCCGAATTCAAACTCCTATTTACTTCAATAAAAACCTTGACTTAAACTTCAATAAAAAACAATTCCCTATATTAGCAACTTCCGTTTTATGGATTCCGTATTTTAGGGTTTAATCAAAGTTCCGGCGTTCCGTAATTGGATTACGTGTATTAGGTACAACCATTTTTGGGACATTTGAATTTTATTTATTTGGGACAAAAAACGGATTAAACCTTTTCAAGGGTACTGCTTTTAAAGTTTTGAAAGTGATTGTTACTAATTAAAGGAACGGACAGTTTCGGACTTTTCATATTTATTCTCCAAAACCCTCATCGAAAAGAGAAGAGCCAAATTAGTTGTGCTACTTAAGATATAAGATGGGGTCGGTATCAAATTAGTCATTTAATCCCCCATTTCTGTTGTTGTTTTGTATATAAAACCTGAAAGATTTCATTTATATTATTGATCAAGTTTAGGGTGTTTTTTACAAAAAACGTAAATATTTTTAATCACATAAATTATTCTTTTAAATTTTTTACAATTTCGAAGTCTTTTATTGAAATTTAAGCCAAGGTTTTTATTTAAGTAAATAGGAGTTTGAATCCGAAATTAGAAGTATTCTGGCTCAAAAGTTCCGGGTCCGTAAGTGAGAAATAACCTCTAAATGAAGTCCAACAAGAGGATTTCTTGTCTTTTCGAATTTTTGTTATAAGATTTGTGTTAACTAAGCTAATAAACTAAGACCTTTCGAGAATATAATCAGAAAATTCGGTTTTTTTTCGGTTTAAGTGAATAAAAACAAAAAGAGCATAAATGCCACAAAGAGATAAACAGATAAAGAAAAAGAACATTGTACAAAAGAATTAAAGTTTTCTAATTTTTTAAGAAATGGAACAAGAAATGAAGGATACTGATTCTGCTGTTGCAGATGAATTTAAAGGCAAAAGCGATATTGATATTAAAACCTTAAATGTGATTGACAAGTCAAATCAAACTGATAATAGTTTGAACAAATGTTTACTAAAATATTATCATGATGAAAATAACATCAAAATTTTTGAATTTATCGGTAAGCAAATGAATTATTTATTTGAGTTCTTTCCCTTAATATGTTGTTCTATTTACCTAGACGAATCGAAATGTATGCAGAGGATAATATTGATGCATTTCCAGATGGCTTTTATTGATAGACATATGAACATTAAAATTATGGATCCATATGAAAAAATAACTTTTGTGATTGAGCTAAATTTTATGACCGAGAACGGTAATTTTTAAGCAAATTTTGTGGCCAAGTTTTAAAAAATAAGCTGTTGAATTTATACAGTGGTGCTACGATACCATGAATTCACCACATTTTACGTAAAATAACGTTAAATCACCAAATTTGACAATAAATTACGTGAAATGACTGATTCTAGAAAACGTCATTTAACGTAAAATATCGAAAATTAACGTTATTTTACGTAATTTATCGTCAAATTTGGTAAAACACAAAATTTCCAAAATTTTTTAAAAAAATCGAAAAATCCGTAAAAAAAATTTATATTTTTATTCTTTTCATTTAACTTAGATTTTGGTCAAAAATGAAAAATCAATTTTTGAGACTATAAAAGAAAAGAATAATTTTTTTTACGAATTTTTCGATTTTTTTAAAAAATTTTGGAAATTTTGTGTTTTACCAAATTTGACGATAAATTACGTAAAATAACGTTAATTTTCGATATTTTACGTTAAATGACGTTTTCTAGAATCAGTCATTTCACGTAATTTATTGTCAAATTTGGTGATTTAACGTTATTTTACGTAAAATGTGGTGAATTCATGGTATCGTAGCACCACTGTATTAGAACTTATTTACAGTCTTTTACCAAATTTTACGTTAAAAAAACAATACGTAAAATTACGTTTGAAAAATTTGATTGTTTTCAAAAGTTTTCAAAAGTCACTTTTTGTATTCCCCAATCAGATTTTTTACAGAATCTTACCGTAAATATTTGTTTTTTGACGCGGCATTAAAAACCCGAAATCTTGGTTTTTAATGCGTATAAAATTTTCTTTTTTGCGACTAATTCTTATCTCGAATTATTACTTTTAGGTTAAAGAAAATTCACGAACAGGAAAATGTAAAGATAAAATTTTTTTCTTGGGGAAAATTAATTTTTTTCGAGGCAGTTAAACCAAGTTTTAAGGATTTTAGTGCCGCGAAAAACAAACGACCCCACGTTTTTCAGCATGCTCTTTTCACCTAGAATAACCGAATAAACATATGACCCATAACCGACCCTTGGGGTGCATGTGTACCCAAAATATACCCTTTTTTTCGATTTTTTTTTTACCAAATTTTTTTTCATTTTCTGATTCAGCACATCAAATTACATAGAAATGCAAATTTTCAGAACGATGGGTAAGTCACGTGGCCAGATATCGTAAAAAAAAATTTTCTAAGGAACTCTCCAAACTCCTTTAATGATCTCCCATAAGACCCTATACAAAACCCAAGTTTTTGGTATTAAAATGTAGGAATTTTAATTTAAAAACTTATTATCGAGGCACTTTTTTGAAAAAAAATTTAATTTTTCTAAAACAACGCAAAAACAAAAAATGTAATTTTTCGGTCGTTATAAACTGAGCCAGTATTAGGTCCAAGACAATTTAGACTAAATTTTTCGACCAAAACTTATTTATTTATGCTCATTCCATTACTTTCTTCAAATTATATTTTATATACATACAGCCATCTGCTAAGTGCTGAATAAGAAAATGAAAAAAAATTTGGTAAAAAAAAATCGAAAAAAAAGGGTATATTTTGGGTACACAGGCACTCCAGGGGTCGGTTATGGGTCATATGTTTTTTCGGTTATTCTAGGTGAAAAAAGCATGCTAAAAAACATGGTGTAGTTTGTTTTTCAAAAAAATCATTTTAGACCGTTTCAATTAATGCGTTATTGGCCATTAGTTGGCAAGTTTTTTTTTCAAAGGTTTTTAAAATAGGATATTTTTTTGGGTATTCTGTAAATTAATGTCAAATGAATTTAATGCCAAAATTTTATTGTTAAAAAAATTAATGCCAAAATATTTTATAGTCAAAAAAAAAATAAGAAAATAATGTCAAAATTATTAATTGTATTTTGTAAAGATAAGAAACCAATGCCTTAAAAAATGATGCTAGACTTATTTTAATTCGAAAAATAAAATGACAACAAAAATATTTATTAAGCAGAAATTAGTAAATGACAGCAAAAATATTAATTAATTAATCAGAAATTAGTTTGAGTATCACGATTCTTGTTTAAAAACTCAGATGCAAGTTGAACACTTACTCTTTCTTTAACTTGCTTGCGTATATTGATCATAGCAACGTCACGATCTTTTTTAGAAATTCTTTTTCTGGATGAGTTTCCGGGTAATCTCCACATACGTTTTACTTCCATTTCTATGTCCAAAGAAGTTATTGTTGATAAATATTCGGTTATCAATTGATTTTTGCGTTCTACCTCGACATTTCTTGCGATCGACATCGAGTCTAGAATGTCATAGTTAATTAACGAACGAGCATAGTTGAAAGATGGCTGTTGAGATTCTGCGTGTATCTCGGCCAAAAAGGGTGCAATACTTGGCGTTGACCTTATTGGCTGGGCGTTAACTTGTCCAGACTCTAATGATAAATCTGGAAGATTTGTGACAGTTTCCAGTTGAGTATATTCACTGTTCTCGTTGTTGTTTATGTTCTGATCATTGTTGATGTCCTCATTGTTGCTGTTGTTATCAGTTATATTTACGTCGATCGAATCGTCTTCTTCGTAGTCAAACCAATACTCGTGAGGATATTGGATAAATTGACAAAGAGCTAGAAGATAGTCTTCGGTATTGGTTGTATCCTTGTATTGAATTTTTAGACTTTGTAGCCTCAACTCTTTGTCTTTAACTTTTTTAGACATTTCTTGTATAGTTTCGCCCATTTTGATTCGAGCATAGTCCATCAACGTACAATCTTGTTGAACTTGTAAGTGTTTGATTAAAAGATAAATGTTAGGATGGTCAGTGTCAATCATCTTGTTTAGTCCGGAGTGGAAACCCTCGATACGATTGTTTGTGCGAACATGTGAATCGTAATGATTCCAATTAGCCAGTTCTGTTTTTTGAATCCATTGACGTTCGAAATAATCGTACAATTGAGAACATTTTGGATCGTCTGGCATAAAAGTTTTGATTATTTGAAACCCGGATATAACTTTATCAAGAGGCATCAGCGAAAGCGCTCCGAATAAATTGACAAATTCTTTGTAATCATCTTTGTGATAATGCTGTTTTAGTCCGAATTTTACTGCATTTCTGAAAACAGCCTGGCGGAAGTGAAACCAACAACCCTTCACTGCAATGTTCGGGAAGTGATACTTTATTGCGTTAATGCTTGCTTTTTCGAAATCAGCCATCACTGTTAATGGGTTCAAAATTAGATTTTGTTGAATTGCTAAATCTTTTATTTTACCAAAGATTTCTCTATATGTTTGTTCATCTTTGTGAGATGTTAAAATATATGCACACGGCAGTGTTGTGTATTCGTTAGCTCCCTTGATAGAGACATGAATTGTAAAAAGCTGTGACAATTGAATTGGTGACGCTTTAAAAGTTCCATCCATGAACCACTCATCACTCTCGGTCATCATTTTCAAGCACTGGTCGTCTAAAAAGATTATTATTCTACGATCAGAGCTTTTGTTATCATAACGGAGAAATTCTTTTTTTTCGTTGGTCATCGCATAGTCGCCGTTGATTTCGAGGCACGTAAAATCTGATGGTACTGATGGAAGTTTTTTTCTACGCTTTTTGTGCAGTGTGTTCGAAATTCGTTGGAAAGATGGGAACTTGGCGGCAATTGTTCTCTTTGGTATTTTCGTCTGTATAAGTTTACTTTGCGTGTTGTTGTAGCATTGTTGAATCGACTTGGAAACATCATTTGATACATCTTTTTTTAACTGTTGTGTTGCTTGGAGTATAACAATCTCAGCATCCGTTTCAGTTTCATGATAATGTTTACCACGTTGTTTTATAACTATGTTGTTTTTGATTCGAAGGCTCGCATAGCATTTAGGATCGCAACAAACATATTTGACAGATAAATCGTCGTTATCTGTTCTCCACCAATAGCGTTGATTTTGGTATATCACTACAGGATGTGAAGTTTTAACATTTCCGATTCCGAAATTACTGTCGACGTAAATGATATTGTTGTTCATATTTGGTTTTAAGTGTTGGGTTTTTGAAAGTAACAAGTAATGTAAGATACTCTTCGAAGGTGCATTTATAGTCGGTTTTAAAATAGCTGTTGTTCCGAAACTTAATTCAATCAATAAACTCAATCAAACAATATTTAACATTTCTTTTGATCAGCATTAGTTTCTTAATTTACTTTTCGGCATTTATTTCCTTATCAAATTAATAATCATTAGATTCCTTATTTCTTTTTTTACATTAATTTGTTAATTTCAAAATTGTCATTAGATTTCTTAATTTATTTTTAGGTTTATTTTTCTTAATTTGCTATTTGACATTAAATTAATTGGCATTAAATTTTTGGCATTAGATTATTTTGACATTAGACTATAGTAAATCATTTTTTTGCATATATTTAACATTAACTTGTATGAAAAAATTTCCTTATTTTTGACCTACGTTACACATTTTCTAAGTTCTAAGTATTCTAAGTTCTAAGTTAAACAACTTAGAATGTTTTTTATTTCCATTCTAAGTTAACTGATAACTTAGAATGAATATTTTTTTCCGTTCTAAGTTGATCAATAACTTAGAATCAAATTTTTATTCGATTCTAAGTTAGAATGTTTTTTTTCTAAGTTAATGGATAAACTAGAATGACTCTTTTTTTTATTTTCTAAGTTAATGTTATGTCTTAGATTAGCCGAAAATAATAAAGATTTAAAGAATTTTACTTCCACTAGAATTTTACTTTTACAGAATTTTTTTTAACTTATGTATATTATTCTTAAATCTGTAACATCCTCCTTTTTTTTTAAAACTTTTTGACTGATTTGCGGACAAAATATCTTATTGAAGTTTAAAGACACAAAATTAAAGATTCGATAGAACAGTAGACAATGAAACTTGTAAGCCTTTTAAGTAATGGTTTAAGTAATTTCGTAGTTTGATTTTGAATGCGAATCCAGAATTAGACCTCGAAGAATCAGTTAGAATAAATCCCAATATTTTAATAATTTGAGTGTCTGATATGAAATAGTTTATTTAATAAAGTTTTTTTCCATCCATAGTTCACAAATGGTAAAGGAGTCGGAAGTGTTCTATTTGCATTCAAAAACAATTCTTTGTAATGTCAAAGACTTAATTATGCTTAAAGATGTAGATAGTCTTTTGCCATTAACTTAGAAAATAAATTCATTCTAACTTAGAATCGAATAAAAATTTGATTCTAAGTTATTGATCAACTTAGAACGGAAAAAATATTCATTCTAAGTTATCAGTTAACTTAGAATGGAAATAAAAAACATTCTAAGTTGTTCTAAGTTATTCTAAATTGTTTAAATTAGAACTTAGAATACTTAGAACTTAGAAAATTTGTAACGTAGGTTTATTTTTGACTCTTTGGGTCTAGAACAACTGAAATTCGTTATCGAACAACTGTTCATATTTTTCTCTAAAGTTAGAATTGTTTACACAACAGAAAATTTTTAAAAACCAAGCAATGTACAACCCTGGTCATTCAAAATTTAAAAATATTGCTTGAATTTAAAAAAATTGAAAACATTAGAAAAATAATGAAAACATATGAATAAATATGAAGCTTCATAGACACTTGAACCTTCAAAGCCTTGAACTTTCATGATGATTCATGAATGCTGTTGAAGGTTCATCTTTGAAAGTTTTGAATGGCCAGGGTTGTACCAAAAATTGTCAACTAGGTTGGTAAAAAAAGGATAAAGGAACCTTATTTGAAAAAAGATTTTAAGCAAAAAGAAAGGCAATGTGAAGATTCGTATCAAAAAACATTTGTATCAAATGAATCAAAATTGAAAATAATTTTTTAAAGCTAAACGTATAGAAAAAATCTCTGCAAAGATGTTTTTTAGTTATAAACATTTAAAAAGCCACCCTCAGAATAAGCTCTGCAAAATTCTGCAAAAAAATTGCGTATTTAAATATTTTAAAATACATTAAAATGATTGAAAACAACTACGCAATTTATTTTGCAGAGCTTATTCTGAGGGTGGCTTTTTAAATGTTTATAACTAAAATACATCTGTGCAGAGCTTTTTTCTTTTCGTTTAGCTTTAAAAAATTATTTTCAATTTTGATTCATTTGATACAAATGTTTTTTGATACGAATCTTCACATTGCCAAAAGAAAAATCTTATTGAATTGGTTTTGTGTGAGAATTTTTTTGAAGGGCAAAGGGGCTTAAAAATGCATGTATCAAAGAGTCACAAAGATTAATTATATTTTATTTATAGATTTATTATCAGTACCGTAAACCCTCGTTAGATGTCCCATGGACAAAAGCCGTTCAGCGTGTTTGTAACAGGTTTTTGTTAAAATGGCTAAATTAATGGCTAAGTGAGTGCCATATTATAATTTGTCCAAGCGGCTTCAATTAAAATGAAAAAGAAAACTAGGGATTGTATGGATTGTAAAAACAATTTTTAAAAAAATTCTTAATATATATCTTCTAAATTTTCACAAGACCATCCTTTGTTCGGTTCAACTGTGAAAATATTGACTTGGAAATTTTCTGCATATTTATAAAATTTCAAAAAAGCCGCCACATTCCTCCGAATTTTTATCAGAATTAATTTTTTTTAATGATAATTAGGCAAAAAATAATTAAAAATCAAGTTTTTTATTACCCAAAACCCCCCTCCTACCATCCCCTGCTTCTTACGGTTATTGCTAAAACACGGACCACCACTTTTCTTTTGAATAGAAGGTCGACTAGCTTTCAAAGACTGATATTCTTGTCAGTCATTTTGTGCTCTTTCTTGTGGACCAGGTTGCTAAGCTCTGGAATTTTCGGTTCGGGTTACAGACTCGCTCAAATAACGAAAACACATATAAAAACTGACGGATCATCACTTTTTCGCCTACCTAAAGGTCCGCCAGTTTCCGAGCACCGATTTTCTGATATGAAAATTAATTTCCTTTCTTGCAAAATTTAAAAATAAACTCGAGGACACTCGATTCGGGCTAAAGCAACAACAGACCTGAAATTTTTAGAATACCGATGAACCATAATTTTTTGCCAGAAAAAGGTCCGGTAAGTTCGCACTGCAGGAAGGATAAAATACCTAGAAAATTTCAACGGACCACCACTTTGCCGCCGAACCAAAAGCCCAGTGGTTAACGGATACCGATTTTCTGGTAGCCTATTTAGTGCTCTTTCTTGCTAAATAGATGCTTTTTTTCTAAAAATTTTGAAAATCGTAAAAAAATTTATAAACAATTGAATGCTTTTTCTTCTTCTAATTACATGAATTTCTGCGAAAGACAGTAGGCTCAAATTAAATGCGTAAAAAACAGGTGGTCGGTTTTCAGCAATAACCCTTCTTACACTTAAAAGATTTTATCATTCCCTATTAAACTGATGCTGAATTTCGGAGCCATTAATATGCTAATTGACTGTCTTAACCTTCGTTCTGCCTCAAAATTTTATGTTGTCAGTATTAGTCGTCAGGGGTGGGGTCACTTAGACCAGACTCGTATTTTAGCACCCCCTAAAATTTTGGTCTGGCGCCGGCCCTGATTGGAAACATAGACTTAAATAAAAAGTGTCATTTATTATTAATTTTTTTTAATCTTACGCTTGAAAATTGTTCACATAATTTTCAGTTTGTTCACCTAATTCTAGTCTTGTTCACATATTTTCTAAATTGTTGGCATAATTCTAAGAAAAAAAATTAGGTGAACAAAATATTCACCAAACCTGAGATCAAGATTTGTTCACATATTATGTGAATAGTTGTTCACCAAATCGACTAGACCCGACTCTTTATAAAAAAATACACCAATTTGAATTTAAAATATTTCTGTATATTCTTAAGGAATCTCGATTAATACCCGAATACACGGTCAAAATCTACATTTGAAGGATACATGAATTTATCGAGGTCTTTTAAAACTTTTGCCAATTTAAAAATAAATTTTTTTCATTTCAATAGTTTATTCAATAATTTAAAAGGCTTGATCAATGCTCTTTAACCTTAAAGAATGCTCTTTTAATTTTTTTCATTAATCTATATTTCTCTTTAAATAGATTGCACAGCATGTGTTAATTGGTTGAAACTAAAAAAAACAAAAATTGATACAGAATTCGATAAACTAATTGAACAATCTTATACGATTAACCTACGAATTAATCCAAAAATTGGATTTGATTCAACCACATACTTGTTTGAAAAAGTGGAAAATTTAATAAATAAATATCACTCTGGCTCATATCATGGTCCTTACACTACATTATGCCAATCGAGCGGATTTGGTAAATCAAGGGCATGTACAAGCTTGGCTGAAAAAGAATGTTTTGTTGTTTATTGTTGTCTTCGTAAGGAAAACTCGACAGGTTATCCTAAACGTAGTTGTCTAGCTGGCGAATATTTCCTTGTAAATGATGCAGATATCGAGAAATATTTCAAATGTTATTTCAATGCATTCATTGATTTTTTAAATGACTCAGAAACAGCAATCGAGCCGATCAGTTGTAAATATTTTTTCGAACATTACGATCAACAGAAAAAAGATAGTCCGGCTAAAAAATTAGTCGCTGACAAAATTAAATCTTCAAATGGCAAAATAGAAATCTCAAATTATAAAAGAACCAAACCATTAATATTTGTATTCGATGAGTCTTCATCTTTATTGGAAATTTCAACAAATAAAAAGGCGAACTTTTTCATTTTGAGAAGTCTTCTTTCTCAATTAAAAGGACGCGTTTTTGTATTGTTTTTGGACACATTTACCCATTTGAGTGAGTTTATGCCATCAAGATATGCTGATCCTTCAGCACGAATCGCAAATGAAGGATCGTCAATGATTGAACCAATTTATCTTTTACCAAATTGGGATGTATTTGTAGACTACGGTAATATTCAAAACATGAAAGACACTGTTAAATTCGAAAACATTTGTATGTTTGGTCGAGCCTTATGGGGCTCTTTGTTAGAGACAAGAAAAAATTCACAAGGAATATTTAAAGTCGTAGATCCTACGAAGCTGTATGATTTAGCGGCTCAAAAATTGATTGGTGGAAAGAATACAACGAGTAATTACGATATGAACGATTGTCTTGCAATTTTAAGCAGTCGAATTTGTTCTATTAAGTCAAAATGTTTATCGACTAGTCAAGACTTAGTTGCTAGGCACATGGCTGTATGCTTATTTGTTAATGCGAACAAAAATCTTTTTGAAATCGATTATCCGTCCGAACCAATATTAGCTGACGCTGCCGCTTTGCTTATGAACGATATCAAAACATATGATTTAATGGTTGATAATTTGATTTTAGCTATTGAATCGTCAATAGTTTCTCGTGGTAATAAAGGAGAATTAATTGCAAAATTAATTCTTCTCCTTGCAAAAGACAGGTGTATGAATCCAACCAAATCTAATTCAATATTAAAGTTTACTTTTTTAACAACTGTGGGAGAATTTGTTCAAAGTATCTACGGCAAATGTAGCGATAAGTGTGGTAATATTGAAAATCAATGGAAATGTGGCGAAGAAAAAGACAATTGTTGCATTACAATTATTCGTCGTCAATTAAAAAATTCCACTGAGCTTCTTAATGGTCTTATCAATTTCACTCATTTTGCGAAGCCAAAAGAAATGATGGAAAAAACAAGCTTAAAATCTTGGCTGAAACGATGTGCTGCAATCCATTGCAAATCATGTCAAAATGGTATTGATTTGGTGATTCCGGTGTGCTTCAACAACAAAAACTTTCAATCATTATCGGCAATCATGGTACAAGTTAAGCTTTATACGGAACCAAAGATACCGAGTTTTAAAAGTGCCTTTAAATCAATTGATCAAGATTTTATTTCAGGTTGGGATCGCACAAAACCTTTCTTATTACTGTATATGCAGCTTGGATCACCAAAAAATAATACAGATCCATTTTTAAAATATCTCAAACCGTCAAAGAACGCTAACAAAGCAATGATTTATTCAGAAGGGTTTTCGAGGTCTTTATTTCCTCAATTGAGTGAAACCCTCGAAGAAAAATTAAAAGGGTTCATGTTCAAAGACCAAAATCTGCACAAATCGGACAAAAGGGATGAAATAACTTTTGAAGCTATACGTTTTTGTTTGGATTGTAAAACCGATTAACCTATATTTTAAATTTTTTTTTATCTGAAATAAAATCTTTAAAAATAATATTGAATTTTATAAACCATTATTATACCTTCAATTTTGTTGCATCCTGAAAGTACACACCTAATCTTTGATACTTATAAGCCTAAAAGTTATAATAAAGATATAAAATGAAATAAATTTTTATTTGTTCGTTTTGTGTTTTTTTTAGTTCGGTAAAGTAGGGGACGCTTCGGTAAGGGTATGTTGCCGCCACAAGTTCGAGAGAAATCAATCAACAGGTCGTGCAAAATAAAGAAAATTAGGATCATCCCCAACTTTCACACAGAAGCAACACTTTTATTACCTTAACTTAATCAATTATTGACAAATGATTAATGAAAATTTAGCTATAAAAAAAAGATTTTCGATGCTTTATAAGACAATTGGCATTTTTTTTTACGCTATACTCCTTTAAAACCAGTTTTTTTGAATCAGTAGGTCTAATTGAAACACTTTCTGTAAAGCATCTAGGGTTAGTAAATAGATAGTTCCATTATGACTTTTTTAATACAACAAAACGCATTCTCTTTTTTTAGAGGATTCAAAAATATATAAGCGGAGTACTATTGGAGTCCCAAATCACAGAGATAACTCATGATGTAATCTAGACAAAAGCTTCAAAACAATTCTACGAGAACTTAGCTAACTCGAGAATTTTATTAAAATAGTGTATCGCATTGACTAATTCCTGTTTTGTTTTACAATTTTTTTGTCTTACAAAATGCTTTAGTTCAGCCAAGTCAATTATATTTATGTTAGGGCTACTCGGTGGTGTCTTTAACTTTTAAAAATATATTCGAATAATAAAATAAAAATTTGAAATTGAATTACCCATCTTAAATTAGGTTCTTCTGTTATAAAACTACTGCACCGTCTACTTTTGTGCTTAGGATCGTTATCCTGTATTAAATAGCACACTGAATTGAATTTTTCATAAATGAAAGGCGTAAGACATTCACTGAGTATAAAAAGATATCCAAACTGGTTCAAATTAGATGTAAAACACTAAAAAAACTTAACTTTTTTTTTTCTCATAACTTTTTTTTAAATCTTACTAATGGTATGGATGCGCCTCTAACACTTATTACAAGCCAACTTTGAACTGTTTGACTATGTTTACTTTTTAAAGCTACTGCTTTAGGGTATCTTTTGGATTTTCTCATATGATATAATCCTCTTTTATTAATTTGAAAAGAACTTTCGTCGACAAAAACTAAATTTTTCAATCCCTTTGTTAGGCTGTTTATTGCAAAATTTAAACGTTTTGCTTTGTATTCAAATGAATTTTTACACGGTTTAGTTCGAACACGGCGTCTTTTGAAACCTTACATATTAAAATTATATTTGAGATTAACTTTCAATAAAATTAAAATTAGAAAGGTACCCAATGAAGACCTGTAACGACTGATTGTATTCGGTTTAATCCTGACTTTGAGGCATTTAAAGATTTTATCCGAAATAACGCGACTCGGCATAGAGCCGTTTGATCTATCCGTAAAATGCTAAATTAAAAAGTATTAAAATTTTGTTACACTATTTAAGGGCAGTGCTGTTCCTCAAGTCACGAGATTTCAAGACTTAAAATAAGTCAAGTCAAAACAATATACCTTTATCAAAAATATGATTGTCGGGGTAACTTTCCTAATTTTTCTTTTATCAAATTTTTCAACAACATATTTTTGTTTGTTTCTATTTTTATAGAAACAAAACTCGCACAATCTAACGCTTTTCCCAAAAAAGTAAAAAATTCAATAAAATTACTGTAAACTTTAACACTAGAAGCACCGACCATTTTTAGCTGATTTTTCAAACTAGATTATATCATTAAATATAGATTATAACATTTCAAGAGGGAGCTCACTTTGAAGCTCGAAATAAAGGCTACAAAATAGTCAAAAATCGTCTTGGTCGAATTTTTCTTAAAAAAGTAATTAGCGTTCAAATTTTTGGAAATACGCTAAAAAAGCGTATCCGGTGCTTCTAGTGTTAAACCAAAAAAAAGTACCCTTGTCACTTTAAATTATTCGCTTTGAATTCTTGATATTTAATTTTAAAAAAAACATTTATTTAATAAAAAAAACAAAAAAAATTGATAAAATTTTAATAACATGTCCACAAGTCTAGTACTTTTTGGCCACACTAGTTGACTCGCTTGATCTAGCTTCACGTTCTTTTATGTATTCTTTTTCAATTAATGCTGATATCATATCCATATCAACATCAACCTTATAATTTAGAGAAAATTATTTTAATGAAATTAACATTCAAAATTGATTTAATTTCAACATACCTCTTTTTTGTATTTTAAAAACATCTTTAGAGTTTCTTTTTTTTCATACTCTTCCAAGTAACGTTGCCTAAAACCAATTACTATTTCAATATAGTTTTGGTATTTGACTGCAAGCTCCAATGCTCTTTTCAAGTGTTCAAATTTAAAATTTTTAAAATTTTTTTTTTATTTTTTTTAAGACATACCTCTCCCAATTGTATTGGTATAAATTAAGCATTATTGCTCTGAATATAAGATTTGATTGTAACAAAATTCCTTCGGCGTCTTGAAAATTACCACAAAGCAAAGCTGTTTCAGCGTTTCTTATGTCTTTATTAGGCGATTCTTTGATATACTCGATGTAATCGACTTTATCAATTTCATTCAAAGCTGCATATGCGTATGACGCTGTGTCTAAATCTTTGTTATAAATAGCAGCACCGGCTAAAATCGCCCATAGACTTTGTTCCTTTTGGAGAAAAAAATTAGAATCATTTTTGAAATAAATTTTTATTTGAACTCACTTTTACAAATCTGCAAAGTTTTAAAGCGTCTTCCCATTTATTGGATGAAATGTATGCTTGTAAAACACTTGCATAAGGCGGGATTATTGTGTGTATGGTTGAACCATCGGCAGTTCTCATGGTTACATGGTTACCCAAGAAGCTAACGAGAGCGGGATTTTTACCAAAATCACTTGCATCTCGTTGGTATATTGATCTTTGGAGAAGATTCTTGTCAACATAGACTATACTTGGATAATACCAGGTAGTGAATCTTGAATCAGCAATTCCGGCGAGCATGTTGTACGCATCGTTCCATACAAAGTTATGAATATTGCTGCCTTAAAAGCATAAAAAGTAGGTTTTAATTTTTTAAACTGAAGGACCCTTATTAAGTATGTACCTAGTTTATAAATTTTTCGATTGTTTCCTATAACTCTTACATTTGCAATATACAAGTCTCTGTTTCTATCAACAAAGGCCAATTTTCTTTCATTGGCTAGACCTGCTTGATCCAACGCAACTTCAGCAATTTCAGACTTGATAAAATTTATTTAGTTTCAAAATAGAATTTTTTTTTATTTCGCTAGAATTACCACATGAGTCATCGGTTTACCGTCTCCAATCAATTTTCCGCCTATCTCAAAAAAGTAAACATCTTTTAAAAAAAAAAATTTAGCCAATTAAAATGCAATTTTTTTGAATTAGAAGTAGTACTCTTATGATCGCTGTCTCTAACTGCAATAGTGTCGTTTGAAATCGAAACAGTGTTTATGTTCAAATTTTCAGTTCTCATTCCTTGCCATTTTGGTGACGAAACTAACCGTCCATCATAAGAATAAACATACAAACCACCACCGTCGATTAATAGAAAATATCTAGATTAGAAAAAATATAAACTTAGAACCAAACACGGTTATTATTTTAACATACTTTTCACTTTGTACGATTAATGTAACACAAGCCTCTTTAAGTTCAGTTATAGATGGAGTATTGAAGTTTTTAACACTGTAAATGTAGCATTGAGTTGGTGTTATAACAATCAAATAACCAAAGCCTGCGCTCATTTTGATTACACGGTCTTTTAGATCAAGTTCATCTTTGGCATCATTTTCACAATTTCTAACTTTAATTTGTTTCGAATCAGTTACTAATATTTCAAAATGCCTCCATTCTAAGCGTCTTTCGATTAAATTTCCAATTACAACGTGACCTGAACCACAACCACAAGCTATTTGAGTGCTATCACTTGACCAGCCCATTGAAAATATGCTTCCTATATTTGGTTTTTCAAGCGAGTACGACCACTTAAATAAATATTATTAGAAATTCAGTTAGTCATTTTTATGTTCTCTTAAACTTACTCCTAATTTGTCTGCTAATCTTAAAGTGTTATATGAGCCTACGGCAAAGAGTTCACCATCAGGAGCCCAACTTAAGCAAGTAATTGGAAACTCATGCATATAACTCGAGTATAACTGTCTCCCGTATGAGTCAAATAATTTGTATCTACAATCTTCTCCGCCTGAAATAATTAAATTATTTACAGGATTCCAGTCACATTTTAAAATTATTCCATCATGAGCTTTCCACTTTAAACAAAAATTAATTTTTCTTATTTATGATCGGGTTTTATAGTGCTTACAGTGTTTTGTTTAGCACTGGCAGATAATGGTTTGATGGTAAGATTTTTTCCGGAACAAAATAGAACTGAGTCATTTTCAGCAGACCATGCAATTGAATAAACAGGACCGCTTGATTGAGCTAGAGTAGATCTCAACATACCCGATTTTGACCATAATTTAACTTGACCATCTTCACCACCGGTGACTAACATTGTTCCATCATAACTCCATCGAATGCAAATACAAGCGCCTTTATGGGCCTCAACGCTCTTTTCAATTTTACCGTTCTTACTCATGATCATGAATTTACCTTTGGTTAAATTTTAAATGTTGAACAAGAACATTATTCATTTAAAAAAAATGTTTTACCATCGGCTGTTCCGATTGCGAAAATATCCGGTACACCAGATCTTTTACCGCCACCGACATTTTTGGGGAACCAATTCATGTCAGTTGGAAAAACATCATTGGGAAGTTCAGTTAATTTTTGTACTTCATTATTTATTAGATTTGATTTGTTAATAATATGATCATCTGCGATTGAATAGACTTCATCAGCAGTTGTCCAACCGACACAATTTACAGGTTCACTGTGTTTTGGATCTTTTGGTATAGTTAATTTAAATCTCATTCCTATTGATGTATTGAGTCAAATGATTAGTGAATTTTTTATTTTTTAACTGATTGAAATATTTGATATTTCGTTAAAAATTTTATTGAAATATGGAATGTTAAGGTTTTGAATTCTTGCACTTTTTTTTCAAAAAAATAAGAATTAAAGAATTAGTTTTTTAGTTTCCATGGTTACTTTTTAAATCGAATGTTTTTTGTCTTATTTAAAAAATATTCGCCATGTAAAAAGAAAGCGTTTAACGACAAATTTAAAAAAAATTATCATCATATATGCGTACTGCCAAGTGTTGTCGCAACCGATGAAATCACAATCAGGCTTGAAATCACAATGTTTCCCAAGTCATACAATTTTAATTCTTCGGTAAATTGGACAGGTCTAACTCCGAATTTTGACCTGATATGTTTTAAAATAAGACCGGTATTTACAAAAATACGATTTGAGATCGATAGTCTTGTAACTTATTTCTCTCAAATATCCACTAGTTATAATTAAAGTCGTGTTCTAATCGATATTTGAAAAGGTCAAATAGATGAGTAAAGGGAGGAATGTCCATTAATACTTTTTATACTTTTCTGAAAAACATTTTTTTTCAGCAATTTTTTCTGCATGATTGAACATAGATAAGATATTGACCAAGATTCAAGATTGAAGATAAAGATTAGTTTTCAAATATGAAGAACACGCCTATGTGGTCAGATTTATCAAATTCAGATAGTGTGGAAGTTATGCATTGGGCGAACCTTATGAAACTTTACCGTAATCCCTCATTTTTTTGTACCATTGAGGTGTGTTTTAGCGACTGGTACTATATCCTATTATAAACTTAATTATCAGTCAGTAGTAAAATCAATCATTTTAACCCCCCTTCCCTGGTTTACAAAAGTTCCTTATGTATTTTAAATCGAGTGTTTGCGATATACCCCCTAACGTGAGTTGGTGAAGGGAAAATGTGCGGGGTTATTACGGTAATTTTTAGAAAAATTGACATACCACCCTTGTCATTCAAAACTTCCAAAAATGAACTTTTAAGAAGGTCATATTTTTTCAAAAATTTTCATTATTTTTCAAATTATCAAATTTTTTTTAATTTCAAATTTTTTGTAAAAATGTTCAAGATCTTTCAAATTTAAAAAAATCTTAATTTCCTATATTCTATAACTTGTTACAATCAAATTGTTTTAATTAATCTTAAAATTTCAAAAACAGGAAAAAACTGTTTTTTAACCTCATTGATTTTTTTAATTGTACTTGAGTAATTCTCGTTTAGTGAGTTTTTAGAAAATTTTAGGCGGGATTTGAACCTTCATTTTTGGAAGTTTTGAATGACTTTTTCTTTGATGTCCAAGTCGCATTCAATAAATGTAACATTTATGAATGGAATTTTGTTTTGTATTAAACAAATATATTCGAAGTGAAACATAAATATTCTTAACATTTTTAAAAGACAACTTACAGTCCATTCGTGTAACCATAGAGACATGAATAAAAAAATTTAAAAAAAAAAGATGAATTTTCAATTTTTTTTGAAAAGCAAGACAAGAAATCTGAATTTTTCGATTAACTTAAATAATTTTTAGCATGTCTTTGGATAGAAGTAAATCTTATGTTCCTTTTATTTAACTTCCTAGGCTCAAAAATATATTTTTTTCTTATAAAAAGAAATCAAACGATCTGTTAGCAATGCGGATAAATTAAGAGAACTTTTGGATATTAGCAATGATTCAACCTATCAAAAGTCATCGATTGAACAAATTAAGGCTCGTCATAATGTAATTTTAAACACATAGAACTCGTAAATATGTTTTTTTGTTTAACTTTATCTTTCTTTTAAGTTTCAAGAGACTCCTCAAACAGACGACTTGGTTCGTTTGATCCAATCAGTTGAAAATGTTAATCAACAACTTTTAATTGAAAATAAATTCTTAAAAGACGAGACCAAAGTCTTAAAAACAAATGTCTTAAATTTACTCAATGAAAATAACCAGCTGCATAAAGAACTTAAAAACGCAACTGTGTTGGAAATTTTAAACGAGGTACAAACAAATCCAAACTTGACACAACAAATTCAAAACAAGACTTTAACTACTGACGAAGGCTTAAAAGAGGAGCTTCATCAAAGTCAATTGTTAATAAATGAATTACAAAAAAAATTAGAACTTGCGTTAAAAACTAAAAGTAAAAGCGCCATTTTTGAGTCGAATACTTTGGATAATTTAGACTCGGACGCGTTTAGATGTTGTTCAAAATGTAACGAAGAATTGGAGATTAAAATTAGACAAATTGACTCTTTAAAAAAGTAAAATGCTTGAAAATCTTTAAATTTTAGAATAGCCTTAAAATATTTCTTAAACAGTGAGATTGAACAACTGAACAAGTCGAAATCCTATATGAAACACAAAATGGATGAACTTGAAGTTAAAGAAAATGAACTTTTATCTCAAGTTAAAAAATACGTTGATTTAGTTAAGCACCTTGAGCTTGAAAAAAATCAGGTATTACATTAAAAAAATTTTTCTCAACCTTTTTTTTTGATTTTTTTTGGTAAGGCTTTGGGTGAAAGAGAAATTTTTCGAGAAGATAAAATCAACACAGACCGAAAATTTGAATCATTTTTAAAAGAGTTTAACGACAAATTGTTGAAAGAAAAAGAGATTGTTTTGGACAATGTTGAGAAACAAATAAAGCAGTTGACTGAACAAGTAGACCCTGTTTATAATTTATAAAAAAAACTTCTTTACATGACTCCTTTTTTTTGAAGAATCAAACATTGGAAGAGAAGGTGTTCAAGCAAGAAAATTTAGTCGATCGATTAACACGAGACAAAGTTTCGCTGATATCTGAAGTTGAAAGTTACAAGCAAAAATGTAATTCAATTGATTTCGATACACATCAAGTTAGAACCAATCAAATTCAAAAGCTGATTTAAAAACTTGGTTCATAATTTTTTTTTTTCTAGATGGCTGAAAAGTTACGCAATAAGTACATGGATGTTCTTAAAGAAAGAGATAATCTGTTGAATGAAAATAAACGTGTCAGACATGATTACGATTTGTACGTTAAACAAAATGACCAGGTAAATATTTTTTGATAAAAAATGTCATCTGCTCACTAAGTTTTTCAAGTAAAGTGATTAAAGCAATTACTTTGGGGTACGGAAAAAAAAGTTGTGTGAAAAATAATATTGGTCTAAATATTAAAGCCCTAACCCTTCAAATTTTACCACTATTTACACGATACTAAGAATTGCAAAACTCTATGAATTTTTTTCAGAAAGATCCTACCTCAAAATAGTAATTAGAGCAAAGCTCTGCGACCTTTAGTTCGGCTACAGATGCGCCCAAACCATAAAGTCACTAAAAAATTTCAATGAAAGAGCACTAAAATTAATACCAGAAAATCGGTGTCCGGGAACTGTGGGGCTTTTAATTCGGATTTTATTTTGGCCGAAAATGATGGCCAGTCAGTATTCTAAAAATTTTAGGTCTGTTTTTGCTTGTTAGAGTATGTAGCCCGAATCGAATGCCCTAGAGCGCTTAATTTTGCAAGAAAGTAAATAAAATTTTCTATCTGAAAATCGGTGTCCGGAAACTGGTAGACTTTTAGGTCAGCTGAAATGTGGTGGTTCGTTGGTTTTTTATGTGTTTTTTTATGTGTAAAAGACGATCAGATGTTAAGCATTTTTCGCACCGTTACTCTGGATGGGAGCAGCAATCCGCCACCAAATGAGACTGTCTTAAAAAGTGATAAAGCTTGCTAGTCTTAAAATAAGGGTTTCGTAAAGATAATTTTGAGATCCCATCTACTGATCCGGTATTATTTTTCCGTCTAGATAAATAAAATAAAGCCAGCATTCTGAAATTTTTTTTATCTTTTAATTTAAACTTTTTTATTTTGTTTTAAGGATAAATTTTGTTTGAGAGATGAACTAAATACAACAAGAAATCGTTTACTTGACGTCGAAAAAGACCTAATAGACAGTAAAGAGCAGTGTATCAAGTTGACAAATCAAATAAACAATCTAGAAGCCGAAATAATTAATATCAAGCATTCGAAAGAGACTGTCGAAAGTCAAAGAGATGAAAATCAAAAAAAATTAATTGAAAAATATCAAGAAAGGGAGTCTCAATTGGCTGCAGGAATTGAAGCGATTCAAGCAAGATACTGTAATAAAAAAAAACATTTCCAAGTTATTCAATAAAGTTCAAAGTAAAATTTTCTCTTAAGGTGTTACTGTTAAAGAATTGGAAGACTTGATTGAATCCCAAAAAAGGTTAATCACAAATTTGAGAAGTGAATTAAAAACTTGTAGTGAACAATTGGAATTATTAGCGCTCAAGTATAAACATGACGTTGAACACTTAACAAATCAGTGTAATGAGTTGACAATTCGTCTGTCAAAGTATGAGACCAGAGTCAAAGAATTTGAAGATCAGAGCGTGAAACATAATGAATTACATGATAGAATGAAAGAGAGACTCAAGGATATGACTGTTAAAGTTGAATTTCAACAAGAAGCCGTAAATTTTTTTAAAACTTTTAACTCTAAGATGACATCTAAAATTATTTAATTTTAGCTTGAGAAGAGCAAATCGAATGAAACATTAATGAGAACAACCAATCTTCAGCTGATTCAAGAAGTAAGCGCTTTAAAAGACCACATCAAAATGTTGACTATTCCGACGAGAAGTAACAACATAACAAAAAGACAAACTCAAGTCGATAACACTTATAATAGCTTGAATAACATGATTAACACAACAAGTCGTATTGATTTAGGAACACTAAATACAGTACGTTCAGCTATTGAGAATAGTATTTACTCATTGAAGACAAATTAATAAAGAGATTTTATTTCCATTTATTTCTTTTTGATATTGTTAGAATAAATTTATTAATTGTTCTCATTAGTTTCATTAACATTATTAAATTTGTCTAAAAATATCAAGGATATTGACAAATTATTGGATAAGCATTTGATTTTTCTACATCATATAATTCTCCATACGAATATATTAAAGCATTTTGACTTAGATGAGAATTGTTGCCTCCAAGATTGTTTGGTTGACTATTAGCTATTCCATCTACACGTGATCCATCTGGCCAAACAAAAGGTTCACCAACATAAGAAATTGTAGAATCTACCCAAATATTATATTTTGATTCTCTTAATAAATTTCTTTCTGTTAATGTTTTTGGTGTAATCAAACTCGAATTTATTTGATCACAATAATTTCTTGCCGAAAAAAAATCAGTGAATAATTCTGTATAATTATAACAAATGAATGGATATTTGCTGTCTGAAATAAAATCTAATGGACAAGGTTTGCATGAATCATCTTTAATTGACCAATATTCACTTGGTTGGCATGTAAAGGCAGTTACTGATTGTGAACAACTTAAAAAAAAAATATTAGAATCCATCAATGTTGCATAACATTTAAAAGGCTTTTTAAGTAAATTAAAAGGCTTTTGTTACTGTTTTTATTTTAAGGGGTGCCGATCCAAAAAAATTCAAAAGTTAAGAGCTATGATATTTCTATTAGTTTTTTTAATTTGTCACTGACGAGAAGTGCCATTTTTTTGTGAATAAATGGTTATAGATATCTTGAAATTTAATAAATTACAGTTGTGCTTGCAAAATGTAACGGTCTATAAAAAGGGCATCTTTCGAGTTCGTTAAACTTCCAACGTTCCTGTAATTTTTTTTAGGGTGCAGTACCCATTCTTAGACTGGGCTCATCCGAAAGAATATTTTTAGAACAGAACAAGACCTTATTGAAATTTATATAAACTCCCATTCTTCAGAACAAATCAGTTACCCAATTTTTTTTCTTGAAGTAGAAACAATGTTGAAAAAATAATATAAGATCGATTGCATACTTTTCGAACACTGGTCCATGAAGTTTGAACTTCAACAGTGGTTTTGACCTCATAAAATGAAATTTATTTATTTATTCAATCTTGAGCTAAGACCTTTTTTTAAATTGAAAATACTTCTTCAAAACATCACATTAACAGTGAAGGCCAAATAACGCTTCAATAATACCTTCAGTATAATTAATGAAAATGGAACGTCACTTACATCGTAAACGCAACCAAATTTTTGTCAAGTATTTCAATCAAATTAAATTAATCTTTTTTCGATTCAATACAAACAATAGTTAAAATGACTCTTATTAATAAGATATTGGTTAAATTGGTCTTTCTTGACGTTTTTTGTAAGACCTGAAGATCAAGTTAAAATTTGGTAACGGTTAGGATATAACCTAGGTGACGTTATTTTTTCATTAATTCTAATTTATAAAGTAAATCAATACAAAACTCTTAGACTTTTCTTGTAAGGGAAATAATTCGTGTAGAGAAGGGGCTTCGTGTAAGATTATTTGAAATTTTTGTCGAAATTTTTTTGATACTCTTGACTTTTTGTATTAAGAATTTTTAGCTGAAAATCGAAAATTGTTCCTAATTAAACCTTTTGATCAACTGATCAAATTTTTTTCAGTTCTTGATGTGTTCTTTTTTTCATTGGTTATTACAGGTGTGCCTGATGGCTTATGTTTGCAACGTAAAAAACTTGACTTCGAAAAAGCTATAGTATAATTAATGAAATATTACGTCATTGGTTTACACCGTAACCGTAACCAAACTAAAGTTTGATTTAAAGATCCTAAGAAAAAATTAAAAACAGCTTTATTAATTGATGATATCCATCGAACCAGTAGAAAATAATCTATCCAGTCTAAGAAACTCGTTAAAATTTTATAGGCTAAGTTTTAAAGCGGATTTGGAAGCTTCAATATAATTTGTCTTAGTGGTCTATTTGTTTGAAAATGGGGTAATTTTAGATTCGGTACCTAGATCACTTGATATTCTAACATGCCAAAAGTTGTGATCGAATAAACTTGTTATATAATTAGACCGATTTACTATATTTATTTAGTAATTAGTGAGCCTTACTTGGAACCAACAAATCCATCTGAGCAAAGGCATTCGTAACCATCAATCTTGTTAAAACAAGTGCCTGAATTAAGACACACAGCATTTTGACAATGGCTATTTATTATCAAATAGAGAAATCAAGTTAAAACAATTAAAAAAAATAATCTAAAAATTTACTTGATAAAAAGTCTTTTTTCAAATAGAACATTTAAGCTAGAAAAAATTTGACTTCTCTTGACATAATCTGTATGGAGAGTACATGTTCTATTTTTGTAAACCACAAATCTACAATATTCATATTTGAGACATTCACTAAAACATTTTAATTTTGTCGTAATTATTTTTCCAGTTTTAGGGACCAAGCTGAAAGTTTCAAATTCAACATCTTTGTTCTTGATAATTGTAAAACTTGCCATTTTAGTTGCAAAAACATGATCGAAGAAAAGACAAATAAAAATGATCCAAGGCTTAAACATTCTCATTGAGTTTTCAAATATTGTTTTTATGTTTCTTAGGCTAGTGAGTTTTTGTTACTGTTTTTAATTTAGTGAAGAAAAATTTTCCGATTTTCTTTGATAATTCTGAAAACGAGAACACAAAAAAATTCATTTACTAAATCCATAAACTGGATCCGTAAAAACTAGAAAAAAGACAAGAAAAAAGGAAACTTATACTGAAAACTTTTAAAATATTTTTTTTCATTTAAATCCATCATTAAATATAACCTTGAACAATCGATGAAAAAGAAGTACTCTAAGTTATGAGAAGTTTTAAGAAATAACATTTTCTAAATAAAAAGGAGTTTTGTCGAAAAAATAACATTATTTACTGCTTATTTTTTCTAAAATCTAAGTCCGCTAACAAATCGTGCCAGTAAAAAATATATTATACGAGAACTAAATGAGATTTTATTAGCTGGATACCTGAAAAAAGCTTACACCTTGGATTTTTGTAAAAAGCACATAGGGGTGTAAATCTTTTTTTTGAGACCAATATTAAACCCGATAGTATAGAAATGACCTTTGACAATATGTTCACATATACTTAATTAACACATATACTTAACCGGATAGTATAGAAATGTTCCTCTCGTCGAGAGCTTTCATTTGGTACCCATATCATGAACGTTCGCTGATTCAATTCGTGAACGGCCAGAACTGTACTTCAAAATCCTTTCAGAATACTTTCATTAAAAACATACTTAATTGCTAAAAAATGTAGTCTTTTTAACATAACAAATGTTATGTCTTTGAGGGGACTAGTAGTATGTTAAGGGTTCGTTCGATTAGTTTCCTTGATACGACTTTTTTAATGAAGTAAGTTGAGGAAACGAATATTATAGCAAGATAAAATTTTTTCTCAATTTTCTTTTTACTATTTTTTGACTCTCTTAGGATCGTTATCTAGCAGGGCACGCCAGTGCCCTGCCATAATATGTTTTAGAAAAAAAAGTGCAAAATTAAAGAATATTAAAATTAGGATTGCAACAAGCATCACAAACTCAAAATTGAAACTTTCTCTTGGTAAAAAAAGTTGCCTAAAAACTGTTAAAAGCATGATTTTTTACAAATTTGCTTTATTTTGTTAAATATAACAGCATATTTGTTTTAAAATTTTTCAAAATTTGTTTAAAATAATTATTTCATTGCAATAAATTTAAAAAACTTAAAAAACAAGACTTTCTCTGAGTGAAAAAAATCTTCTAAAAACTGTCAAAAGTATTTTTTTTTTAAATATTTCTTTCATTTATATTCTATTTGTATCATAATATTATTTATAATTAAAAAAATTGTTTAATAAGGTTCATTAAAATTCAAAAATTCCACACTATCTGAACTTTTTATTTCTGATATTGTTAACGTGTTCTACGACCACGAAAACCCCAGAAAATCAATTTTTTCTTGGAGGTAATAATCAAAAATTTCATTCTTCCCCTTAGCTTTTTGCAGCCAAATTTCATGTGCTTTATTAAAACATTTTAGTAAACATGATTGGATAAAGCTATAATTGATGTTAAGATATTTTCTGAAAGCTAAAAAGCTATCATTGACCCTGGGACCAATGACGATGGGGAAAAAAATTTTCTAAAGCAATACAAGGGTTAGAACGGTAAAAAAACGGTTCAGTCAAATTGCATCTTCTACTAGGGGAGGCGCTATACCCAATTTTTTTCTGCATTTGATTAAACAAGAGGCGATTCTTTATAAACCTCAAGAATTACTTTTTTATTATATTTTCATTTTTGTTAAACCACTTTTTGACATAAAATTCTGAATTCTCCTACCGTAATCCCTCACTTTTTTCCCGGTACAAAACAGAAAAAAATTTTTTTGTCCCATGGTATAAATTCACTTTTTGATATTTTGTACCGTCACAAAATATTTTGTCCCAGATACAATTCCGAATTTATACCATGGTACAAAATACTTCATTTTATTTAATGCTGAGTGGTACATACGGTGTATGAAGAAAATTAAAGACTTGATGGTAACAGTCAAGTATATGATTGTTTATTAGAGTAAAATATTAAATTTTTTGTTAATGTTAAAAACTGAATAAAGAACTTGTATACTGATTTATATTGCTTTTGGGCTATTAAAATTCTAAAAAAAAAGGTTTCTGATTTTCTTTTTGATTACATTTTAAAAAGACTTATTTAGTAGCATGGTATAAATTCGGAATTGTATATGGTACAAAATATTTTGTGACGGTACAAAATACTATCAAAAAGTGGCCACAAAACCGAATTTGTGACTTGGCACAATTACGAAAAAAATATTTTGTACCAGGGTACGGTATAGAAAAACCCTTTGAAAAAATTTATATTTCGGTAGTGAACATTTATTTTTAAAAATGGGGACTTAAAAAGCCTGTTTTTTTTATTTAAGGGATTGATTTAATATAAAAATGTATATGTTTTAGTCCCAAAGACGGGTAAAATTCTAAATGATCTACTGTTTTTATGCAAGTCTTACATTGAGGGCATAGAGACTTTTCGCCCCAGAACACATTCCTATCTTGGATGCAGCACAATGCTGCTTCATCTCTTCCACTATTATTTCCATGTTTTAACCAGGTTGATGAATCATTAATATTAACTAACTCATTTTAGTGCACTCTAAATAGCTATTCTTGTGTTGTTTTGCTATTAATATTGCTATATAGAGTTTTTATATGCTCTTCCTTGAGTTTTTCTGGCTAAACCATGTCGATAGAATATTTGGCAGACAAAAAGCTTGTAATAAGTGAGAGATGAGTTTTAGAGTTATTTTCCACTTTGAGGATTGCTGCGCGTCGAGATGAATATTCTTTGGAATTATCCAAAGCTGTGTAAAGCTGGAGCAACATATGCTCACTTTTTTGTTCAACGTTTTGTAAACCTCTTCCAAGCTGGTCTCTGGGAAGATATAGTCTTTCTTTGCACCCAGGTTGCAAATGGATTTGTCACAAACCACTGCCAAACGGAATAACACGTTTCTGGAAAATCTAGAAAATGTTCATATTCTTAGATTAACTAAAAATAATTTTCAACATATTTTTAGAGTTTAAATTTGGGCAAAACTATTAAAAAATAGATAAAATATTTACAGATAATAAATACCGTATTCCCTCGTTCAATATTGCTGCACCACAAGTTAAGACACGCCTTTGGACCATGCACCAAAGTACATCTCGCCCATGCTATAACATTGTTAACTTTAAGCGCATGCTCTAATAGCGTAATCACGCGTTTAGGTCCGCATCAAACACTGAAAGTCTTAGTTTAATGCGTCATCAAGACTCGATTTTAAATAAAAAAATAAAAAATAATTTTTTTGAATTATGCGTTTGGTGCAGCACCAAAGATTAAGAAAAAAAAAATATTAAAAAATTCATTTTTTATATTTTCGATTAAAAAAAATACCAAAATTCGAGATCTGGTGCTGCACTATTTTTATAAAATTTCAATTAAAACACAAAAAAAAATTTAAAAATCGATTCCATTAAGAACAAATGACTAATTAATGATGTTTTTTTGTTTTTTTAATCTTTTAGTCGACCCCTTCTTCTAACTACGGTAGCTTCTTCATTTGTGTTAGGTTGAAGGTTGTGGTGGTTTTCAACACGAAAAATTGATGGAACATCCTAGCTAAAAATGGAAGTCGAACTTTCACATTGGAAGGATCTTCCTCCCCCTACATTACCGGATGACGATGATGATGATAGAAGAAGGGGTCGACCAAAAGGTTCAAAAAACAAAAAAAAACAACAGTATAATTATTCATTTCTCATCATCATTGTCATCGGGTAATGGATCATCTTCGTCATCATCATCGTCATCCGGTAATGTAGGGGGAGGAAGATCCTTCCAATGTGAAAGTTCGACTTCCATTTTTAGCTAGGATGTTCCATCAATTTTTCGTGTTGAAAACCACCACAACCTTCAACCTAACACAAATGAAGAAGCTACCGTAGTTAGAAGAAGGGGTCGACTAAAAGATTAAAAAAACAAAAAAACATCATTAATTAGTCATTTGTTCTTAATGGAATCGATTTTTAAATTTTTTTTTGTGTTTTAATTGAAATTTTATAAAAATAGTGCAGCACCAGATCTCGAATTTTGGTATTTTTTTTAATCGAAAATATAAAAAATGAATTTTTTAATATTTTTTTTTTCTTAATCTTTGGTGCTGCACCAAACGCATAATTCAAAAAAATTATTTTTTATTTTTTTATTTAAAATCGAGTCTTGATGACGCATTAAACTAAGACTTTCAGTGTTTGATGCGGACCTAAACGCGTGATTACGCTATTAGAGCATGCGCTTAAAGTTAACAATGTTATAGCATGGGCGAGATGTACTTTGGTGCATGGTCCAAAGGCGTGTCTTAACTTGTGGTGCAGCAATATTGAACGAGGGAATACGGTATATATTTTCTATCAAAAGTTCAAAAATAAAAAAAAGTGTCTAATAAATTAGACATATCATAATATGTTTTAGAAGCATCAAAAATTAAAAAAACAAGTAAAATAAAACATATTATCCGATCCTCAAAACCAATTAATATAATTATAATTTATTGATTCGATGACTTGTAGATTATAAAATTGAAATCTATGAACTGTAAAATTTAAAAAGCAAAACAAAAAACGGAAAAAATTTTAAATATTTAAAAGAATTGGTTTTTGCTAAGTTTAATTTCTAAAATTTCGTAAGTCTGTTATGTGATTTTTCAAACTAGAAGCTTTTTACAAAAGGAGTAAATCTCAAATTAAAAAATGGTCAAGGAATCATTCATGGATATATCGTCACTTAATTCCTGTTTTCCAAGTCAATATTAAACCTTTTTAGTATATCTAATCCGACAAAAGTGGATTCTAATAATTATGAAAAGAAGATTTCGACACTTATGCAATCTACTAATTCAATAATCAGCAAATTCTATAACTAAGAATAAACTCATACAATATGTAGTTTTTTAAATTTTCCATCCAAAACTTTTTAAAAAAATAAAAATAATTCGATCATTGCTATTTAAAAATAAAATACTAATTTAAATTATACAGTTAAGAGGAAAAAAAATTTACTGAATTATAAAAAAAATTACAATCATGATATCAATCTCGTTTATATTCAAGTATAGTTGAAGTTAAATTTTATAACTTTAAATAATCTGCAGTTAAATAAACAGCGGCTAGTTCCACTTTGGTTATTTCCTGGTTAACAAAAACATCTTGTAAATCTTCGACCAAATTATCATCGGAAAAATCGTCGAATAAGTCTTGATAATATTGAATTAATCTTGTTTGCTCATCGTCTCTGTCATCACTCGAATATTCACTTGAAGCGCTATCCTGTTGTTCAATTTCGATAGAAAAATCTTCGTTAGTTCGATTCAAGATTGCATATGATGAATAATCGTTTGAAGATAAGGTCATTTGTTGACGATTAATTAAATGAGATGAAGTCGTATACTGAGTTTGAATATGAATTGAATTTCGAATACGATTAGTGAAATTAGCTTTTTTAAGATTATAGTAATAGGTTGACTGGGGCACTCTTTTAGTCGGATCATCGCGATATCGCTTGTAAGGTCCTCGTTTTTTTATTATTTTAGTAGACATTTGTATTGAAAGTTTTAGAATAAAGTTAAAAATGAGAATAAAGTGAGATGAGAATAAAACTAGATAACGACAATTTGTTGAGAATTTTCTCTTTTTCAATAAATTCCCATATTTTTTTCAAGTTTTTTTTTCTAAGTCATTTCAAATAAATTTTAATGATTTTCTTGGAAAAAGTTGGATTTTCAAGAAATTTCAAGTTTTATCAAGTTTTTTTTTACAATATTATTTTCCAAGACATTTCAAGAATTTTTCAATTTATATTGGAGGGCCAATAAGTTTCAAGAAATTTCCAAGTAATTTTTATTTAAAAATAACTTCGATATTGAAATTTGTGTTTTTTTCAAGCATTTTCAATATATTCTCAATAAAACTTGAGATTTTATTTGATTCCAAGTAAAATCAAGACTTTTTCAAGAAAAATTGAGCCTCTAAGTAATTTCAAGGGTTTTCTAAGAAAAACACGATTGCTTGGGTCATTCACGTGTTTCCTTGTGAACTTTAATGAATTAATGATTTCAAATAGTTCATGAAGTTCACAAGAGGAACACGTGAATGACCACAACTGTACTTTTATAAATTATAAAACAATTAAATTAAAAGATCGGATAATATGTTTTATTTTACTTGTTTTTTTAATTTTTGATGCTTCTAAAACATATTATGATATGTCTAATTTATTAGACACTTTTTTTTATAAAAAGTGTGCTTTTGAATATTTTTAAGAAAGAAGGGTTAGGATAGAATTATTATCTATAGATAATAATTCTATCCTAACCCTACACAGAAACAGTATACTGTTTTTGTGCCTTTGGATTAGTATATTATTCAGGATAGTAGAGTAACTAGAGAAGTAAGTTGGACGTTAAATAATAAAAGTCAAACATTTCTAATCCAAGATCGGTATGTCAATTTGCATATATCTAGCAGACCATTTATTAAGAAGTCTTTCCAGAAGTCTCGATGTTTATTTATCAAAAAGTTTTTAAGACTCTATGAAAAGAAAAACATGTGTTTTGTATTTTTTTCAAATATAGTTTTAAGGCCGGATTAAAAGTGAATTTTCGTATTTAGGGACTTTAAATGTGCAAAAAATAATTTATAATTCAAAAAATTACCTCTCGGATTTGATGCGTGCATTAAAATTGAAAGTTCGGTTAAAAAAAAAGAAAATTTCATAAAAAAAAATTTTCTAATTGTTTTAAATTTAAAAAAAATTATTTTGAATTCATAGCTGCCTGTATTTCGATTGTCTTCTTGTTCTTACTTCCTGGTTTACGAGTTTCAGGTTCAGTATCTGGAGTTTTCCTTTTATTTGGCGTTGATGATGATATTGAAACTGTTGGATTGGATAGAAACTCACCACCCCCAAGATTCTCAAATATTTGCTGTTTTTTTTAAAAGAAAAACTCTGGAAACTGAA
Source organism: Brachionus rubens (assembly GCA_022207745.1). NCBI lineage: Eukaryota > Metazoa > Rotifera > Eurotatoria > Ploima > Brachionidae > Brachionus > Brachionus rubens. The sequence goes on along the minus strand of JAJVHD010000011.1, from coordinate 1,530,136 downwards.
ACTGAACTACGAGTTCCTTAAAAAAGAAGAAGAAAACCAGGAAGTAAGAACAAGAAGACAATCGAAATAGAGGCAGCTATGAATTCAAAATAATTTTTTTTAAATTTAAAACAATAAGAAAATTTTTTTTTATGAAATTTTCTTTTTTTTTAACCGAACTTTCAATTTTCCGAGAGGTAATTTTTTGAAATAAAAAAATTTTTGAAAAAAAATTATTTTTTGCACATTTGATGAGTCCCTAAATACGAAAATTCAGTTTTAATCCGGCCTTAAAACTATATTTGAAAAAAATTCAGTTTTAATCCGGCTTTAAAACTTTATTTGAAAAAAATTCAAAACACACGTTTAATGCCCGGAATAAAACCGAATTTTCGATTTGTACCCCCGGGTTTGTTTCTTCGAGTTTACGGTAAAGAGAATAAATAAAGTTTCTATCGAATCAATAGAAGTTGGAAAATTTTATTGTCCACACTTTTTTTGATAACAATCTGCTATTTAATAGAAAGAATTAAGAGTAAAGCATATTTTAACTAATGAATTTATCTAATAGAACAAGAAGATCTAATTGGATCTCAAGTTAAAAAATTCGAGTTTGTTAAAAAGACATACCGTAAATGCTCGCAAATTATCCCCTTAAATTTTAAAGTAGAAAGAAAATTTCAAACCCATTGATGGTTACACGCTTGATTTCAAATTTTTGATCATTTTGCCCCATGGAGAAAATCAAAATTATAGTTAATTTTGATGCTTCTGGAAGTCTAAACTAATTTTTAGCCATGAGGTAATAAGCGGGAATAATGGTACCTATGTAGTTAAGCTTTGGTTCTAAATTCAAAGCTAGTAGAATTAAAAAAATTGAAAACTATTGCTTTTCAAGTATGTTGAAACAACAATCCCATCTTGGTTCCTGGTGATGACACTAACTCATCGAATTAAAAAACATTGGATCATTCTTAGGAGTTTATTTAAATATAATACATTCACACCACGAACAAAAAAGTGAACCGGTTACAGGGAAGTTGATTAACATGAAATAAAAAGACTAAATCCAATGAAAAATATTGTACAATTACCTCCTGATTAATTAATTGATCTGAAAATTTTACATATGCGGTAAAATCATGTATAGAGTGTACAAATATTTTTTTTTAATAACTCTTAACTTCAAGTCGGTTTGACAGGAATAAAATCGGTTTCTAAAACGTAGCGTGTTTCATATGAAAAAAATCAGAAATCCAAAAATCTCCTATAACCATGTTAAACAAGACATATTTTGGTTAGTGTTGGGCAGCAGCCACTTTTTGGCGTTCAGTGGCCGGGTCAAAACTAAAGGCAAGTAGATATAGAGCTACGTGAAGAAAAATCTAAGTTCTTAAAAACTTCTGAGAGGGAAAAATGTTTCTGTTCTCACTTATTCTTAGTTGTTCTAAGATATTCTTAAAAACTTGCTGCTGCACTTCGCTTCGGTTCGCTTCCTACCAAATGTTCGCTAGAAGTGCAGTACATGAATTTTGTAAAAAGATTTTAACCGAAATTTTGTTATGATACATTCTTGATTCTTTTTAATTTTTTAAACTTTTGTTAATCAGTCATAAGATAAAATTTTTTGTTACAGTCGAACCTCTATAATCCTGCCAAATCGGGAAGAGAAAATTTTGCCAGTTTTTCGAAATTGCCGGATTATAGATTCAATTATAATGTATTAATATGGAGAAAGGAAAACGGAAAATTATTCGGCAATCGAATTTGCCGGATAGCGAAGGCCGGATTAGAGAGGTTCACCTACATAATTTTGAAAAAATGGTTCTCCCAAAAAAGTCAGTTGTAAAATAATAGTTAAAAAAATAGTCAGGTCTGACAATTTAATGAAAAGAGACAATTTTATTTTGATTGGATAATTTTGATTTTTAGAAAAAAAATGGTTTTGAAAGCACCATAAAAATGTCAATGCTTCCTGTTGCATACTGTTTTGTTACGATGATATCGCAAGCTTACTTTCATTTTAGCACATCTATTCCATTCGTCACAAAAATAAAATTTCACAAAATTCAAACCAGATATACATTAAAAGTATTAGGAGCGTCTCTCTTTTTTATTTTACAAAATTCCGACTTAATAAATAATACATATTTTGGTATTTTAATTAAGACTAAATTTATTTTTTGAATGATGGCCTGTTTCTTTAAAAAACTAAAATGAAAAAATAAATTTTATCGAAGTTTAACTTGAATAATGGTTCACGGATATTGACACATTACTCGAATGGAATAAAATGATGGAACATCGTTTAAACTTCCATTGTGGATTGCCAAAACATTTTCATATAAATATGAATTGTTGCTATTAAAATTATTAGGTTCAGACAATAGCATTCCATGAACTCGTGATCCATCTGGCCAAACAAAAGGTTCACCTACATAACTTATTGAAGAATCGACCCACATCCAAGTACTGGGGTTATTAAAATATAAAAGATTTCTTTCTGATTCAGTTTTTGGTGCAATCAAGCTTGAATTCTTTTGTTTACAATAATTTCGAGCTTCAAAAAAACTATGCTCTGATAATGAATAATGGTAACAAATGAATGGATATCTGCTTTCTGAACTAAAATCTTGTTGACATGGTTTGCATAAATCATCTTTAATTGACCAATATTCACTTGATGAACAATTAAAGGCAACTGCAGATTGAGAACAACTTTTGAAAAAGTTTAAAAAAAAGGTTAGAAGGAATTAATTAAGGGAATCTTTGTGGAATGGGTGTTTAAGCCGTTCCGATACGAGAATAGCACAATTATATTGTTGAAGATTATCACTGTAAAAACAGATGAGATTGCCTTATCTATTATTATTCTTTCTTTTATCATAGTTAATTATTGAAATATTTTTTGATTGTTTTCACGTAATTTTTGGATTTGAAACAAAACTTAATTGGAACAAACAAATCCATCAGAGCAGAGACTTTTTGCCAAAATGGAACATTTCATTTGAACCGCTTTTCTCGAGCAGAATCCCTTGAACGGAACAATTTTAATTCGGCGTTCTGTAATAGACTTTCAAGGTCGCTGGGAAACATAAAAAAAAGCACGATTTTTGAACTTTAAGACTAAATAAATCTTTGATAAAAGGGGCCTCATAAATTAAATCCATACAATAATTATAATGCACGATCGTTGAATGGGAAAAAGTTGTCTCAGAGTATTTATGTAAGATCATTTGAAAATTAAGTTACTTGGAATCAATAAATCCATCAGAGCAAAGACATTCGTGACCATCAATCGTGTTAAAACAAGTGCCTGAATTAAGACACACAGCATTTTGGCAATGGCTAAATGAACTCAAATCAAGAAATCAAGTTAAAACAATTTTTATACTTCTAAAAATTTACTTGATAATAAGTATTTTTTCAAATAGAACATTTAAGCTAGAAAAAATTTGACCTCTCTTGGCATAATCTGTATGGAGAGTACATGTTCTATTTTTGTAAACCACAAATCTACAATATTCATATTTGAGACATTCACTAAAACATTTGAATTTTGACGTAATTATTTTTCCAGTTTTAGGGACCAAGCTGAAAGTTTCAAATTCAACATCTTTGTTCTTGATAATTGTAAAACTTGTCATTTTAATTGCAAAAACATGATCGAAGAAAAGACAAATAAAAATGATCCAAGGCTTAAACATTCTAGATTCAATTTCGAATTTTTATTCAGAATGCTTGAATTCCCTTTTGAATATGTTCTATGTTTTGGCTGATAAAATTTCAAAATTATTTTTATTTGTTTTTGAATTTATTTAAAGATAATTATTTACTCACTCAACATCATTATCCTTATGTATATTACAAACTTGTGTTGACTTGAATTTTTAGTTTTTTTTACGATCAAGGAAATATTTGTTTATTTAAGTTGATTAATTGATATTTAATCTTAATTATTTTCAAATAAATGTTATTTGTTGACTTTTGGCGGCACCTAGTTAAATAATTTTAAAATTCAAGATAAATTTATGTAAAAAATAAATAGAATTCTAAAAAAAAAGAGTAAGATTATAAAACGATCCGATTTACTTCGCCTTTCATAAAATCTGTTTTGCTTAATTTGCTCAAGTCATCTTAATTACCGAAAAAAGAGAATTCTAACCAAATCTGTAAATAAACAGAATTATTAAATTCTTTATGCAATGTATTAATGTTATTGAGAAGTTAATGAAAAGTTTTATCGATCAAGTATCTCGGTCTTGTGGCTAAGGCTTTTGTGTGAAAAATTTCTAATCAAAATTTGATCTACAGTAAGAGTTTATTTTCAATCCGAAGCTGTATCTTATTATTTTGTAAAATCCGTAATTTTAGTCCTTGTTTTAAGCACCCGAAATTTGAATCTGGAAATTAGGGTTGTGAAAACAAAAGGATTCAAAATTTTGAAAGAAAAAATTTATTTCGAAATTAATTTTTTTTTCACAAAACTTTTATTTTTGAATTCAAAAAACAAAACAAAAATTTTTCTCATTTTTCAAAACATAATGGAAGAATTTTATTTTTTTAAAAAGAAAACACGCCTATTTCAAAAGGCTTTTTAATAAGAAAACTAAATTCACCATAAATTCACGAAAACTAATATAATGCTTGTGTGTTACTGAAAATTTATGCTTCGAAAATGCACAAAGATTAATTTGCTTGACTTAAATATTAAAAAATTAGGCGCGACAGGAAACAACAACTCGACTAAAATATTATTCTATGTTAAATATTGGCTCAAATAAAGTTAATAAAGTTCGATTTTAGTAGCCTTACGAACGGGAAGATCTTTTTGCGTTATATTTTTCTAGTTTCTTAGGCTTTAGACAAGTTATGAGAAGAGAACTTTAAATTAAAGTGATAGAAAAGGCGCTTTAACAAGTTTGATACGAGGTAGCTTCTTCAATCTCAATATTGAACATGCAAATTTTTTTGTTTTTTCCCGATTCGTAATTTTCGCATCTTTTCATTTCCTTTTTAAAAAAGAATTTCAAGATTAGCTCTTTTGTTTTATTTTTAAGTATAAAACTCCATTTTGCTTTCAAATATTTTCCAGAATTTTAATGTTATGAAACAAAAGTACCCAGTCAGATTTTTTTTAAAGATCTTTAAGAGATTTTTTAGAGATTTTTCTAGAGATTTTTTGGAGAATATTAGACACTTTTCTCTAAAATTCCTTTAAAGAAAATAAGAGATTATTTAAAGATTTTCACTTTTTCTCTATAATTTCATTTTTTTTCTTTAAAATTTTTCCAATATACTGTTGTGGTCATTCACGTGTTCCTCTTGTGAACTTTCATGAACTAATGTTTTGGGAAAGCCATCATTGATTTTTGGGAATCAAATGAAAGCTAAAAAGCTCTTGTTGAAGCTTGTAAAATTGTCAATTTGAAGTTGAATATCAGTTCAAAAAGATCAATTCAATCATTTCAAATTATAACTTTAATAGAAATGAAAGTAATATAGAAACTATGTGACAAAGCATGTCACATATAATTATTACTTCTGCAATAAGTCTCCAAAAAATGAAGCAGTTAAAAATATATAATTTTAATGGTGTGTGATCTGCAATGTGCATTTTGATAATTGCAGAAGTAATATTTAGATGTGACATGCTGTGTAACACCGAAAAATCTATCTCTCCAAACCATTTTCTATATTACTTTCATTTTTATTAAAGTTTCTTGGAACGGAACCCCTACTTGAAACGTAACGCTTACTCGGAACGGAACGGTTATTTGAAATGGAACGGATATTTGGAACGGAACCCTTACTTGGAACGGAACCCTCATGGATTGGAACGGTACTCCTTTGGAACGGAACGCTTTTAAATCCCCGTTCCATTTTTGGAACGGTTGCGAACGGAACATTACATTTTCGCAAGAACCACTGTAAAGCATTAAAGAGCATATTTTTTTTTATTTTTTAAAACGTTTCAAAAATTATCCGAGGATTAACAAGATATTCTTAGCTTTCAGCTCATATATCAAATCAACCTTTTATCTTACAAAAAATATGCTCTTTAATGATTTAATTAGACACCTTTTCATATGGCTGTGATCTCTTGTTCTGACCAAACCTACTTTTGAAGCAAACATATTTATCCCAAAGCTGGCTACATTTTTGTGTTTCTCATAGTCGAAAACCCTTTATTTTACAAGAAAAAATCACCTTTCTTTTACAAGCTTTACTTTAATTTTTGGTCATTTGCTGGTCAATTGAAAAGTAAAAATTAACCTTGTTAATGGAGTTATTACTTACGCAATGAATTTGTTAAATAAGCAAAATTTAATTTGATTACTTGAAACAATCTATCAGCAAGTGTCACTCAAACAAGTAACCAAAATGATAATCTGTGCTTTTCTTGTTATAGTATACAAATTTTAAATGTGATAATGTAGAAGCTTAGCAAAGATAGAACCTTTCGCACTGCACCGTGTAATTAGAAGTAATTGCGTACCAGTAATCGATCATATTTAGTTCCTAATGGACAAATAGGCTTTGAAACTTGACTTACTTTCAAATCGGCTTATTACAAACAAGATTAATATTACTATCAAAAGACCTTCGCCGCTCTACTTTATTCAGATTGAGAAAATGAGAACTCTAATTATCATCGAAACTAGATGACAAATTCACTAAGTCAAACGACGATTAAATTATTTTTGCGCAAGAAGAACCATCATGTTTTTTATCTAACATAACTCTAATTGCGCAACAAGGAAATTTTTTTTTCAAATGTCTACTTTGTTTTTTAAAGAATTTTTTTTCTTTAAGTTCTTATAATAAAAATGATTTTTATTATAAGAACTTAAAGAAAAAAAATATTTTAATTGGATTTTTAAAAAATCCAATTAAAATATTTTTTTAACTATCAATTGGTTTTGGACAAGTAGGCTTGGGATGCAATAACCTTAAATTTGTGGATCTATTCAACTGTCAATTCAACTGTCCAAAGTTTTAATCGTAAACGTAGTTTTTTAGCGCCTTGTTTTTAGATTAAGATTAGATTTTCCGTAGAATAAGAAATAGTGGGAAATCAAGATTGCTATCAAAATTGCTCTCTAATTATGTAAACAACAAAGGCTGATACATTGACGTTTTTTATAGTATTTTATTAAATCAAAGCTTCTTTTGACTATCACCATGACCGATTTTAGCTCTCTTTAAAACAACAAAAATGCAAATAATTTTCGAAATAAAAGCGAAACACCTTCTTCTATAATCTCGAAAAATAAGCGAAAATTTTAACCAATATTCACGTTTTATTTTCGCGTTCGAAATTTTCATTTTTTTTTCGGAAAAATATTTGCTTGGGTTTGTTCTTGTTAATTGTAAAATTTGCCAATTTAGTTGCAAATACTTGATCGAAACAAATACTAATTAAAATGATCCAAAGCTTAAACATTCTTGATTGAGAATCGAATTTTCTCTAAATCTGTTTTTTAAGTCTTCCTAGCTGGTTAAATTTCTTGAGCTCTCTTTATTTAGAATTATTTATTTTAAAAAAAATTTGATTAAAAATTTTAATAAAATTTATTTACTTTAAATGTTTTTAAACTGGATTTACATTCCTTGACAAAATGCGATTTTCTCAATAAAGCTCTGACACCATTTTCATTAAATCTAATAAAATCTCGTGTTGACTGAAATTTTTAGGTTTTAGGTTCGATGAAGGAAATGTTTGTTTGCATCAATCGATGTTGTTTTTAATTTTTTATTTTTATTTGATTTAAAGATCCATAGAAAGAAAGAAACATAATTTTTGTTGTGATTAAATTAGCCTTTAATTCATTCGTCGAAATTCAAACAACTCAGAATTTTATGAAACATTTTACTTAAACCTTCAATAAACGACTACAGAAATACAACTAGGAAGCTTTCCAGGATGTAATTCTTAAAAAAAACGGGTAAAACTGCATCAAGTTGGATATCTTTTTGAGAATTTTTATTATCTATCCAAGCTTTGATCTCATTAATACTTGGGCAAGTAGAGGACGAAATTGTTTTACAGTCCCGGAAATTAACTTGTCACATGATATCATATGATGTCAACTCCGATAAGTTGAAATCATATGATATCAGATGATATCTTTAAATGAATTAACAAACGTTATGAATTGCAACGAATTCTGATGGAAACTGATCTCAGATGATACCAGATGACATCAGATGAGGTACAACTTTATTTGTATTTTTATCAAAAGAATATCTTTAGTGTAGTGATCGTTCATGAACGTTCACATTTAAAACGTTATGAATTGTAATTTGGATTGTTGTTTGAATTGTTGTTTGACGTTATGAATTGTTGTTTGGTTTGTTACTTTAGGATAACTTAACTTATCAAGAGTTTTATCCTGGTCATTCCCAGGTTCCTCTTGGGAACCTGGGAATGACCAGGACTGTAATCAACGAAAGGACTGCTGAGTAATATCTTTTTTAAAATCCTGTCTTTTGACATCTCGGTAGAAGTCCTGGTGCTATGTTATCAGCAAGTTTTTTTTCAATTTCAGTTCATAAGAAATCAGCTAAAAACTCTAAATATGAAGAAAATGACAAGGGTGGTATAAATCTTTAAAGAACCTCTAAAGAGACTGTAGCACTTGATTAATTGAAAAATATCAAGAAAGGGAGTCTCAATTGGCTGCAGGAATTGAAGCGATTCAAGCAAGATACTGTAAAAAAAAACAAACATTTCCAAATTATTTAATAAAGGTCAAAGTAAAATTTTCTCTTAAGGTGTTACTGTTAAAGAATTGGAAGACTTGATTGAATCCCAAAAAAAGTTAATCACAAATTTGAGAAGTGAATTAAAAACTTGTAGTGAACAATTGGAATTATTAGCGCTCAAGTATAAACATGACGTTGAACACTTAACAAATCAGTGTAATGAGTTGACAATTCGTCTGTCAAAGTATGAGACCAAAGTCAAAGAATTTGAAGATCAGAGCGTGAAACATAATGAATTACACGATGAAAGAAAGACTCAAATATATGACTGTTAAAGTTGAATTTCAACAAGAAGCCGTAAATTTTTTTAAAACTTTTAACTCTAAGATGACATCTAAAATTATTTAATCTTAGCTTGAGAAGAGCAAATCGAATGATACATTAATGAGAACAACCAATCTTCAGCTGATTCAAAGAGTAAGCGCTTTAAAAGACCATATCAAAATTTTGACTATTCCGATGAGAAGTAATAACATAACAAAAAGACAAACTCAAGTCGATAACACTTATAATAGCTTGAATAACATGATTAACACAACAAGTCGTATTGATTTAGGAACACTAAATACAGTACGTTCAGCTATTGAGAATAGTATTTACTCATTGAAGACAAATTAATAAAAAGATTTTATTTCCATTTATTTCTTTTTGATATTGTTAGAATAAATTTATTAATTGTTTTTTTTTCTCATTAGTTTCATTAACATTATTAAATTTGGCTAAAAATTTCAAGGATATTGACAAATTGCTAAATAAGCATTTGATGTTGCTAGATCATGAATTTCTTGATTCGAAAATCCTAAAACATTTTGACTTAGATGAGAATTGTTGCCTCCAAGATTGTTTGGTTGACTATTAGCTATTCCATCTACACGTGATCCATCTGGCCAAACAAAAGGTTCACCAACATAAGAAATTGAAGAATCTACCCAAGTCCACCCATTATATTTTGATAGTAATAAATTTCTTTCTGTTAATGTTTTTGGTGTAATCAAACTTGAATTTATTTGATTACAATAATTTCTTGCCGAAAAAAAATCGGTGTATAATTCCGTATAATTATAACAAATGAATGGATAACTGCTGTCTGAAATAAAATCTAATGGACAAGGTTTGCATGAACCATCTTTTATTGACCAATATTCTATTGGTGGGCATGTAAAGGCAGTTACTGATTGTGAACAACTTAAAAAAAAAATTAGAATCCATCACTGTTGCATAATGTGTACAAGACTTTTTAAGTCCCTGAACAACTAAAATATATAGATTGACTCTCACATAATGAATTCTTAAGGGGTGCTGGTATTCAAAAGTTAAGAGCTATAATGTTTCTATAAGTTTTTATAATTTGTCAATGATGAGAAGTGCGATTTTTTTGTTAATAAATGTTGATAGCGATTTTATAAATTACAGTTGTTCTTGCCAAAATGGAACGGTCTTTAAAAACTGCCTCTTTGGAGTTCATTGAACTTTTAATTAAGGATTCAGTACCCGTTCTAAGACTTGGCTCGTCCTAAAGAATATTTTTATATCAGGACAAGACCTTTAACTCCAATTGGACCGTTATAGTAAAAACAATCGGACAAGGATAAAAAAAAACATGTCTCTCTTACAGTACATACTAAAACTAACTTGTACTTGTTTTCTTTCCTTTCCTCTTCCTCAACCTTTTCCTTTCCTTTCCTCACTTGTTTTCCTTTCCTTTTTCCTCACGAATAAATTATCTATATTATTCATGCAAAAAAACGCAAATTTCAAATTTTATTTAGTACATGCATGGTTGTCCCTAAAATGCGGAAAGCGGAATTCCGTCGACCTAAAAAAACGGAAATTGATACTATTTTTTCCGTAAAAAAATACTAAACTACGGAAATTCCGCACTTTAGGGGGATTCCAATAAAAAAAGGAAAATGGTCAGCGGAATTAGCGGAATTAAAAAAAAAGGGTCTACCTACTACCCACTATCAAAAAACTGATACCGACAAATGAAAATCTATTATCTTTCAAAAGCTGTTAAACACAATTTTTTAAACTTAAGAACACAAATTTTTTTTCATAAATAAAAAAACAACACATCTCGCCTAAGTCTTAGTGACTCGGTGATTTCGTGGTAACTTGGATATACTTAGTAACTAATTTTATTAAAACTAGCATACAAAAGTTTAATCTTTTTTAGATTTTATGATGCAATAGAAAAGTTAGTAAAAGACCCCACCACAATAGAAATATAAATGTAAGAAGTGAACTCTAAGTGATGTTATAAATATTGTATCCCTGGTTTTGAGCTTATTATTTGAGATTAGATTACATGCATTAAAAAGAAAATTTGATGGACATTTTTGAACTTTTATGAGCTTTTTAACGAATTATTTTAAAAATTATTTTCTTCGTGGGAAATGAGAGGAAAGGAAGAGTTGAAGAAGAGAAAAAAAAAGAAAGAGGTAAGGAAGAAGTGAGGAAGGGGAAAGGAATAAATCGCGTACAAGTTAGTTTTAGTACGTACTGTATTAAATTTTAAGATAATTCGAAAAAAAATAAACTGTTCAAATTTTATAAGAAAAAATGCACAGGTATGTTACATTATCGATTTTACCCCAAACATAGGAGTAAAACCGATAATGACCTATTTTAAGCGTATAAAATTATGAGACTAAATTTTTAGACATCATATGATAATTTACTGAAGATTGGCTCCATATAGATATGCCATTTTTGGTATTTTAAGATACTCTAGTTAGTGTATCTAAAAAAACTGATAAACTAAAATACCGATATACTACACTTTGTGTATTATTTATTTTAACTCCAAAAAAAATGTTTATCCGTTCTCAAGATATAATTCATTAAAAAAAAGAATTATCGGTTCTTCCCTACTATCAAAATTACCCAAATCGACTGTAAAGACATTTTTTTAATTTGAAAATACTTCTTCAAAACATCAAAGTAACGGTGAAGGCCAAATAACGCTTCGATAATGAATACCTTCAGTAGAATTAATGAGAATGGAACGTCACTTACATTGTAACCGCAACCAAATTTTCGACAAGTATTTCAATCTAATAAAATTTTTTCGGTTCAATGCAAACAATAGTTAAAATGACTCTTATTATTAATGACCAATATAACCAATATATTAAAAATATATTGGTTATATTGGTCTTTCTTGACGTTATTGTAAGGCCTGAAGATCAAGTTAAAATTTGGTAACGGTTGGTATATAACTAAGGTAACTTATATTTTCATTAATTCTAATTTATAAAGTAAATCAATACAAAACTATTTGTGTCAAGACACTAAAAACTAATAAAGGTGATAAAGATTATCATGAAAACCTTTAAATTATGTTACAACCAAATAAGATTAATAAAGCTATTAAAGTATGTTGGACGATAATAATGTTATCCCATATATTTATTAAAACAGATAATATTTTTAATAAAAATTACCATAAATTTATTAAAGATGCATAAAATAATTATTCGTATATTAGTTTTAATAAAAAAAGAACAAAGAAAAGATTTTTATACTAATTTCGAAAAAAAGTTATCTGAAATATAAAAAAAAAAATAAAAAAGAAAAAGCGTCACAAAAAATTTTAATTTTTTTTTGTTTGTTTACATTTACTGGGACAAAAGTAGTACAATTTTTTCTTTAAAGCTTTACCACAAGTTGCGCAAATTTTACTCTGATCGTCATTTAATCTCTGTCTCTTTGAACTCGGTTCTTGTTCTGTCAATTCGTCGTATATATCGTTTTCTTCTGCCTCTTTGTTCAAATCTGATGGCTGATGTTGAAGACTCTTGACGGTTTTAGCTGCTACCCCTCGTTTTTTGTTATTATGAATAGGGAGATCCATACCAATTGAACTAAAATGTTAACCTAAGATGTTAACCTTCCTTCCTAAAAAAAATTGACTTAACCAACCCTTAATAAACCCTAAAAAAACCCAGTAAGATTCTAGATACGCCAAAAAACTGATGAAAAGGTGTATAATTAAATCATTAAAGAACATATTTTTTATAAGATAAAAGGTTAATTTGATATATCAGCTGAAAGCTAAGAATATCTTGTTAATCCTCGGAAAATTTTTGAAACGTTTAAAAAAATAAAAAAAAATATGCTCTTTAATGCTTTAGTTTGACACCTTTTCTTATGACTGTGATCTCTTTTTCTGACCCAACCTACTTCTGAAGCAAAAATATTTATCCCAAAGCTGACCACATTTTTGTGTGTCTCATGGTCTAAAACCCCAAAAATTACCTTTCTTTACAAGCTTTACTTTAATTTTTAGTCATTTGCTGGTCAACTGAAAAGAAAAAATCAACCTAGTTAATGGAGTTATTACTTACGCCATGAATCTTTTTAATGAGCTCAATTTAATTTGATTACTTAAACAATCTATCAGCAAGTGTCACTCAAACTAGTAACCAAAATGATAAACTTTGCTTTTCTTGCTATAGTATACAAATTTTAATATTGATAATGTAGAAGTTTTGCAAAGATAGAACCTTTCGCACTGCAACGTGTAATTACCGTAAATTCTCGAAACTTAGTACATGTAATTAAATCTGATTTTTTAAGTTGTTACATGTAACACGTACCATCTCGCCCATGTTATAACTCCTTCGAATTTAGTTACCTGTAATTAGTCCAAAAAACCAGGAATAAACCTCTGTAATAAAAACCGAAATTCAAGTTTTGGTACATGAGATTTAAGTCAAATTTCCGTTTTTAATACGTATCTTAAATTTAGAAAAAAAATTAAATTCAAAAAATTGATTTCTCTTTTTTAATTATTGGTACGTCTCTTAAAATTAGAAATTTTAAAAATTTTAAAATCAATTTTTTGAATTTAATTTTGGAAACTCTGGGAAAGCTTGGGAACATTGGTGAACGTTGGGGAAAAATTTAAATGTGAACGTTCATGAACGTTAATGAATTAAAAACTTGTATTGAACAATTGGAATTATTAGCGCTCAAGTATACACATGACGTTGAACACTTAACAAATCAGTGTAATGAGTTGACAATTCGTCTGTCAAAGTATGAGACCAGAGTCAAAGAATTTGAAGATCAGAGCGTGAAACATAATGAATTACACGATGAAAGAAAGACTCAAATATATGACTGTTAAAGTTGAATTTCAACAAGAAGCCGTAAATTTTTTTAAAACTTTTAACTCTAAGATGACATCTAAAATTATTTAATCTTAGCTTGAGAAGAGCAAATCGAATGATACATTAATGAGAACAACCAATCTTCAGCTGATTCAAAGAGTAAGCGCTTTAAAAGACCATATCAAAATTTTGACTATTCCGATGAGAAGTAATAACATAACAAAAAGACAAACTCAAGTCGATAACACTTATAATAGCTTGAATAACATGATTAACACAACAAGTCGTATTGATTTAGGAACACTAAATACAGTACGTTCAGCTATTGAGAATAGTATTTACTCATTGAAGACAAATTAATAAAAAGATTTTATTTCCATTTATTTCTTTTTGATATTGTTAGAATAAATTTATTAATTGTTTTTTTTTTCTCATTAGTTTCATTAACATTATTAAATTTGGCTAAAAATTTCAAGGATATTGACAAATTGCTAAATAAGCATTTGATGTTGCTAGATCATGAATTTCTTGATTCGAAAATCCTAAAACATTTTGACTTAGATGAGAATTGTTGCCTCCAAGATTGTTTGGTTGACTATTAGCTATTCCATCTACACGTGATCCATCTGGCCAAACAAAAGGTTCACCAACATAAGAAATTGAAGAATCTACCCAAGTCCACCCATTATATTTTGATAGTAATAAATTTCTTTCTGTTAATGTTTTTGGTGTAATCAAACTTGAATTTATTTGATTACAATAATTTCTTGCCGAAAAAAAATCGGTGTATAATTCCGTATAATTATAACAAATGAATGGATAACTGCTGTCTGAAATAAAATCTAATGGACAAGGTTTGCATGAACCATCTTTTATTGACCAATATTCTATTGGTGGGCATGTAAAGGCAGTTACTGATTGTGAACAACTTAAAAAAAAAATTAGAATCCATCACTGTTGCATAATGTGTACAAGACTTTTTAAGTCCCTGAACAACTAAAATATATAGATTGACTCTCACATAATGAATTCTTAAGGGGTGCTGGTATTCAAAAGTTAAGAGCTATAATGTTTCTATAAGTTTTTATAATTTGTCAATGATGAGAAGTGCGATTTTTTTGTTAATAAATGTTGATAGCGATTTTATAAATTACAGTTGTTCTTGCCAAAATGGAACGGTCTTTAAAAACTGCCTCTTTGGAGTTCATTGAAC
Source organism: Brachionus rubens (assembly GCA_022207745.1). NCBI lineage: Eukaryota > Metazoa > Rotifera > Eurotatoria > Ploima > Brachionidae > Brachionus > Brachionus rubens. Next base: position 1,515,058 of record JAJVHD010000011.1, on the reverse strand, counting down.
TTTTAATTAAGGATTCAGTACCCGTTCTAAGACTTGGCTCGTCCTAAAGAATATTTTTATATCAGGACAAGACCTTTAACTCCAATTGGACCGTTATAGTAAAAACAATCGGACAAGGATAAAAAAAACATGTCTCTCTTACAGTACATACTAAAACTAACTTGTACTTGTTTTCTTTCCTTTCCTCTTCCTCAACCTTTTCCTTTCCTTTCCTCACTTGTTTTCCTTTCCTTTTTCCTCACGAATAAATTATCTATATTATTCATGCAAAAAAACGCAAATTTCAAATTTTATTTAGTACATGCATGGTTGTCCCTAAAATGCGGAAAGCGGAATTCCGTCGACCTAAAAAAACGGAAATTGATACTATTTTTTCCGTAAAAAAATACTAAACTACGGAAATTCCGCACTTTAGGGGGATTCCAATAAAAAAAGGAAAATGGTCAGCGGAATTAGCGGAATTAAAAAAAAAGGGTCTACCTACTACCCACTTTCAAAAAACTGATACCGACAAATGAAAATCTATTATCTTTCAAAAGCTGTTAAACACAATTTTTTAAACTTAAGAACACAAATTTTTTTTCATAAATAAAAAAACAACACATCTCGCCTAAGTCTTAGTGACTCGGTGATTTCGTGGTAACTTGGATATACTTAGTAACTAATTTTATTAAAACTAGCATACAAAAGTTTAATCTTTTTTAGATTTTATGATGCAATAGAAAAGTTAGTAAAAGACCCCACCACAATAGAAATATAAATGTAAGAAGTGAACTCTAAGTGATGTTATAAATATTGTATCCCTGGTTTTGAGCTTATTATTTGAGATTAGATTACATGCATTAAAAAGAAAATTTGATGGACATTTTTGAACTTTTATGAGCTTTTTAACGAATTATTTTAAAAATTATTTTCTTCGTGGGAAATGAGAGGAAAGGAAGAGTTGAAGAAGAGAAAAAAAAAGAAAGAGGTAAGGAAGAAGTGAGGAAGGGGAAAGGAATAAATCGCGTACAAGTTAGTTTTAGTACGTACTGTATTAAATTTTAAGATAATTCGAAAAAAAATAAACTGTTCAAATTTTATAAGAAAAAATGCACAGGTATGTTACATTATCGATTTTACCCCAAACATAGGAGTAAAACCGATAATGACCTATTTTAAGCGTATAAAATTATGAGACTAAATTTTTAGACATCATATGATAATTTACTGAAGATTGGCTCCATATAGATATGCCATTTTTGGTATTTTAAGATACTCTAGTTAGTGTATCTAAAAAAACTGATAAACTAAAATACCGATATACTACACTTTGTGTATTATTTATTTTAACTCCAAAAAAAATGTTTATCCGTTCTCAAGATATAATTCATTAAAAAAAAGAATTATCGGTTCTTCCCTACTATCAAAATTACCCAAATCGACTGTAAAGACATTTTTTTAATTTGAAAATACTTCTTCAAAACATCAAAGTAACGGTGAAGGCCAAATAACGCTTCGATAATGAATACCTTCAGTAGAATTAATGAGAATGGAACGTCACTTACATTGTAACCGCAACCAAATTTTCGACAAGTATTTCAATCTAATAAAATTTTTTCGGTTCAATGCAAACAATAGTTAAAATGACTCTTATTATTAATGACTTTCTTGACGTTATTGTAAGGCCTGAAGATCAAGTTAAAATTTGGTAACGGTTGGTATATAACTAAGGTAACTTATATTTTTATTAATTCTAATTTATAAAGTAAATCAATACAAAACTATTTGTGTCAAGACACTAAAAACTAATAAAGGTGATAAAGATTATCATGAAAACCTTTAAATTATGTTACAACCAAATAAGATTAATAAAGCTATTAAAGTATGTTTAGCAGCATTTAAAAAAGTAAGTTAGAATTAAAATATTTTAAAAGAGGTATTAAAGGCTATTTTAAAAGCCAAAAAGCATTACAAGAAAAGATAATAAAAACCGAATAGCTAACTCCTGAACTAAAAATAAATGAAATTAAAAAATGACTAAAAGAGGATTTTTATTTATTCATTGTCAATCCATGGAAAGTGTCGTCTCAGAGGATTTATGTAAGATTATTTGAAAATTAAATTACTTGGAACCAATAAATCCATCAGAGCAAAGACATTCGTAACCATCAATCTTGTTAAAACAAGTGCCTGAATTAAGACACACAGCATTTTGGCAATGGCTAAATGAACTCAAATCAAGAAATCAAGTTAAAACAATTTTTATACTTCTAAAAATTTACTTGATAATAAGTATTTTTTCAAATAGAACATTTAAACTAGAAAAAATTTGACCTCTCTTGGCATAATCTGTATGGAGAGTACATGTTCTATTTTTGTAAACCACAAATCTACAATATTCATATTTGAGACATTCACTAAAACATTTGAATTTTGACGTAATTATTTTTCCAGTTTTAGGGACTAAGCTGAAAGTTTCAAATTCAACATCTTTGTTCTTGATAATTGTAAAATTTGCCATTTTAGTTGCAAATACATGATTGAAACGAATACAAATTAAAATGATCCAAAGCTTAAACATTCTAGATTGAGTTTGCAAATATTCTTTTTATGTTTCCTAAGTTGGTGAGTTTTTTTACTTTTTTTAATTTTGTGAAGAAAAAATTTCTGATTTTCTTTGATAATTCTGAAAATGAGAACACAAAAAAATTCATTTACTAAATCGATTAAATTTTTTTTCATTTAAATCCATCATTGAATATAACTTTTAACAATTGATGAAAAAGAAGTGCAGAAATAATATTTTCAACATTAAAAGGAGTTTAGTCTAAAAAATACCATTCTTTACTGCTTATTTTTTCTAAAATCTAAGCCCGCTAACAAATCGTGCCAGTTTAAAATAAATTATCCGAGAACTAAATGAGATTTGATTAGAGATTTGATTAGAAGAACAGGAATAAAATACCGTTTGTAAACCATTTGGTAGAAAAAAGGGCTTCAAAATCCGTTTCCGGACTTGAGTTTCGAACCTAAATATTTTAAATCCTCAACTTTATTTACCTGTTGGTCTCCAAGCAGTAAAGCGGTCGCTGTCGATTGCCCGTTTAGGATCATACACTCCGTTTTTTCTATATTTATTTCGAGACCTACTCTCTTTGCTTCTTCACTTAAGCTCGCCAATTGGTTGGTAGCTAATTCAGCTGTTGATTCAAGAAGGGCTATGTCATCGGCGTAATCAAGGTCGCTTATTCGTTGGTCACAATGTCTTCGGCTCTTTCTTTGTTTATAGATAAAACCATAGTTGTTTTGACTTCGTGTCATTACGTAATCAATAACTATTATAAATAAGTAGGGAGCCAGAACGTTACCTTGCAGGACACATGAACTGATGTTGAATCCATCCAATAGTTTGTTCCCCACAGAAACGGCAGATTTAGAATTCGTGTAAAAAGCGTAAATAGCATTAACAATTACTTGTGGAAACCCGTAGTGTCTTAAAATAGCAAACAACATCTTACGGATTACTGAGTCGAACGCTTTACGGAAGTCTACAAACGTAATTATTAACGGCAGCTTCTTATAAATCGCTCCTTCAATCAAAAGTCTTAGGCAATTGATCATCTCGACTGTTCAACGACCAGGTCTGAAACCAGCTTAGTCAACATCGAGAATGACAAAGAGGTTGAAACATTAACGTCACAAACCCAAAAAGATGATGATGAAGACGATGGTGACGAGGAAAATGATCAACTCAAACAAATAGAAGAGACTGAGAAACGTCTAACTGGAGGTTGTATAATCAATACTTGTTCTAAGACTATTCTAGATAAAGTTGCCGTGTATCAAGAAAAAAACGTTGAGTTGATGGAAAGAAAACACAACAAGAAAAAGAACAAAAGAACTTTAGAGTTTGATGTTCAAGACCATGTAACAGTTTTGATACCCCGAATTGATAGAGGTGGAAGGGATTTGCCTCGAATTCCAGGTACAGTTATTCGAGTTACGGGTGAAAAAGAACGGTATTATGAAATTCTTTGTAAAGATGGAATTTTGAATGAAAAATTCCGGGCTTGTGATTTAGAACTTTACCAAGGCTTGGTCGATTACGATTACAAGAGAGTCGAGAATAAAATCAGTTTGACAGAAGCTGCACGTTTGAGTTCAAGTAGGTTGGTTGATTTAAAAGATACTGAAACAGTCTGTAAATGTAGTGGAACTTGTACCGGTCGTTGTAGTTGTTATAGTAGAATCTGTTAAATTTGTAAATAAAAGGTACTATTTTTTGTAAAAAGTTATAATCTTGATTTTAAGTTTGAAGATTTTGATAATCTGTTCAGGCGAATTTTCTATTTTTAATTCGACTCGATCAATTTGCAAATTGTTTGAATTTATAATTTGTTCAGAACATATATATGTAACCCAAATCCCGAATCTCAAATTCAATTCACTTTGGCATGATTTTAACTCTTGAAGGTGCGATTTTTAGTCGCTTATAAGCAAGGAAATACGGTAGGTGAGAAAATGCTATTTTTAGAATTTATAAGTTTGTTGGTATATATCTCAGTTAAAGCTTTTAAGGATCTCACAATTAAAGTAAAAAGTAGAATTTATTTTTTAAATAAATGAAGGCCTTTATCTAAAAAGAAATTATAATGAAAAAAAATTAGTCTTATAGAAATTAAACTTGAATAATAATTCATGGATATTGACACATTACTCGAATAGAATAAAATGATGGAACATCGTATAAACTTCCATTGTGGATTGCCAAAACATTTTCATATAAATATGAATTGTTGCTACATCGGGGTACTGGGGTAATTAAAATATAAAAGATTTCTTTCTGTTTCATGTTTTGGTGTAATCAAGCTTGAATTCTTTTGTTTACAATAATTTCGAGCTTCAAAAAAACTATGCTCTGATAATGAATAGTGGTAACAAATGAATTGATATCTGCTTTCTGAACTAAAATCTTGTTGACATGGTTTGCATAAATCATCTTTAATTGACCAATATTCACTTGATGAACAATTAAACGAAACTGAAGATTGAGAACAACTTTTGAAAAAGTTTAAAAAAAAGGTTAGAAGGAATTTATTAAGGGAATCTTTGTGGAACGGGTGTTGAAGCCGTTACGATAATAGCACAATTATATTGTTGAACATCATCGCTGTAAAAACATTTTTAAAATCAAAATATCTCATAATGCAATATATCACGGTATTCTTTAAAAAAAACACGGGGTATAAACTACAAAAATTACATAGATTGATTATTTTTTTTTCGTTCACTTTATTCATAGCGACCTAAATATACTATATCACCTTTTTTCGGGTCAAAATAATTTTATTTGATGTTAACCTTCCTTCCTAAAAAAAATTGATTTAACCAACCCTTAATAAACCCTAAAAAAACCCAGTAAGATTCTAGATACGCCAAAAAACTGATGAAAAGGTTTATAATTAAATCATTAAAGAACATATTTTTTATAAGATAAAAGGTTAATTTGATATATCAGCTGAAAGCTAAGAATATCTTGTTAATCCTCGGAAAATTTTTGAAACGTTTAAAAAAATAAAAAAAAATATGCTCTTTAATGCTTTAGTTTGACACCTTTTCTTATGACTGTGATCTCTTTTTCTGACCCAACCTACTTCTGAAGCAAAAATATTTATCCCAAAGCTGACCACATTTTTGTGTGTCTCATGGTCTAAAACCCCAAAAATTACCTTTCTTTACAAGCTTTACTTTAATTTTTAGTCATTTGCTGGTCAACTGAAAAGAAAAAATCAACCTAGTTAATGGAGTTATTACTTACGCCATGAATCTTTTTAATGAGCTCAATTTAATTTGATTACTTAAACAATCTATCAGCAAGTGTCACTCAAACTAGTAACCAAAATGATAAACTTTGCTTTTCTTGCTATAGTATACAAATTTTAATATTGATAATGTAGAAGTTTTGCAAAGATAGAACCTTTCGCACTGCAACGTGTAATTACCGTAAATTCTCGAAACTTAGTACATGTAATTAAATCTGATTTTTTAAGTTGTTACATGTAACACGTACCATCTCGCCCATGTTATAACTCCTTCGAATTTAGTTACCTGTAATTAGTCCAAAAAACCAGGAATAAACCTCTGTAATAAAAACCGAAATTCAAGTTTTGGTACATGAGATTTAAGTCAAATTTCCGTTTTTAATACGTATCTTAAATTTAGAAAAAAAATTAAATTCAAAAAATTGATTTCTCTTTTTTAATTATTGGTACGTCTCTTAAAATTAGAAATTTTAAAAATTTTAAAATCAATTTTTTGAATTTAATTTTGGAAACTCTGGGAAAGCTTGGGAACATTGGTGAACGTTGGGGAAAAATTTAAATGTGAACGTTCATGAACGTTAATGAATTAAAAACTTGTATTGAACAATTGGAATTATTAGCGCTCAAGTATACACATGACGTTGAACACTTAACAAATCAGTGTAATGAGTTGACAATTCGTCTGTCAAAGTATGAGACCAGAGTCAAAGAATTTGAAGATCAGAGCGTGAAACATAATGAATTACACGATGAAAGAAAGACTCAAATATATGACTGTTAAAGTTGAATTTCAACAAGAAGCCGTAAATTTTTTTAAAACTTTTAACTCTAAGATGACATCTAAAATTATTTAATCTTAGCTTGAGAAGAGCAAATCGAATGATACATTAATGAGAACAACCAATCTTCAGCTGATTCAAAGAGTAAGCGCTTTAAAAGACCATATCAAAATTTTGACTATTCCGATGAGAAGTAATAACATAACAAAAAGACAAACTCAAGTCGATAACACTTATAATAGCTTGAATAACATGATTAACACAACAAGTCGTATTGATTTAGGAACACTAAATACAGTACGTTCAGCTATTGAGAATAGTATTTACTCATTGAAGACAAATTAATAAAGAGATTTTATTTCCATTTATTTCTTTTTGATATTGTTAGAATAAATTTATTAATTGTTTTTTCATTCTCATTAGTTTCATTAATTGGGAAATTGGGAAATTGAATAAAAAAAAAAAATTCGAAACAGAATTGATAAATTGAAGCGTTAAAATTAAACGTTTTTAGCGCGTAATTTTCTATTAATTGTGATTTCATCCCTGTTCGCAAAAATTAAATAACGTACCTTAACGGCAGAATGTGTATAGAACCATCTTTCCTTCACAGCCTAAGAGCCAAGACTCTCTCTCAAGGCATTGATAAACAAACATAGGATAGATTAGTCGAGTTAAACATTTATAGAGACTCGAGACAGAGACAAATCGATGAGAGACAAGCGAGAAAGCGAGCGAGAAACAACAAGTACCAGTAGAGACGGAAGCTAAGAAAAGCTATCCAAGTCAAACAAACATCACTTTCAGCGCTCTCAAAGCCGTTCATACCTCTAATAACCGATAGACTACCCACAATCATCACCACAAACGTTTGATCGATAGGTAACAAAATCGAATGTGTCAATCAACTGCTAGAAGACACAAAAGCAGATATTGTCTGTATTACAGAGACGTGGATAACCCCGGATCAAAACGAACTCACCAAGAGATTGTTGATCAATGAATATCACAAGCTTAGTGCACCTAGACCTACGGCCCGTGGTGGTGGGACACTCATCCTTGTTAAAAAACAATTCTCGGAGAGATGTGCACCAATCGAGCTTCAAATAACAGGTGAACCAAAATGGCGAAAGAACTACGAAAAACCCAAAATTGAGATCAAAATGGTCAGAGCTTACCCAAACAAATTACCACGAGGATATTCATCTGTGTTGATACTCTGTGTCTACATTGCTGAATTTACACCAAACAAGCAAAAGGACAGTGTATGGGAGTTACAAACACAAATCGAAAAAGTTCTGTCAAATTCCAGCCACGGGAGTCGGCCTCTTATTTTTATTGCAGGTGACTTTAACGGAGCAAACGTTTCAAGTCTTTGTACATCGTTCCAACTTTACAAAGCGAACCAAACGGCCACAAGAGGCAAAAGATGCTTGGACCTAATCATCACCAACGCTGCGAGATGCTACGAAATAGAGAATTGGCCAGCATTTGGTAAATCTGATCATTTGGTTGTATTAGCTATCCCACCAGTAAAAAGCTATAAGAACACTAAATCAAATGTGATAAAAAAACAAATTAGGAGTGGCAAAATCAAAGACACCGTTCACTGCATTAGAAACATAGACTGGACACAAACTCTCGAAAAAGCAAATACAGATGCGCAAGGAGCGACTGATAATTTTTACGACCTGATACTGAATGCCGAAAACATATCAAAACCGATAAAGACGATCAAAAGTAGAGAAGACCAGCCCTGGATGACGCTCGAAATTAAGAATATGATCAAACAAAGACAACAGCTGTACTACAGGAGCGAAAAAGACGAATGTAAAATCTTATCAAACAAAATTAGGTTCGAGATCAGGAGGCGAAAAAAAGACTTTTTCCGAAAAAAGTTCGTTGTTGGTAAACCAGACTGGTGGAAAGAAGTGGGAAAATATAGAAAAGCACCAAAAGATCAACTTACAGACGCTGGGCTTGCAAGAAGACTAAATGAAGCGTTTTACAACGTGTGGAATGGAGAAACTCAACCAGATCTAAGTGGTTTTATCAGGGAAAATCAAAAATATGAATGTATTTTTAACCATTCAACAATCATCAAATCTCTGGAGCAAATTAAAATAAGTGCAACAGGTCCAGATAATCTGTCGGTAAGACTGCTAAAATCTTCGCGCCTAGAAATAGCAGATATTTTGGTAGAATTGTTTAACAATTATCTCAAACAGTCATTCGTTCCGAGACAATGGAAACTCGCAAACATTACTTCGATCCCAAAAGCCGACAACCCAAAAGATCCTGGCGACTATAGACTGATTAATGTCACATCTATTCTATCAAAAGTATTTGAAAGAATACTCTGTCGGTTTATACTCGAAAATACAAAACAAATATGGAAAACGAATAAACAACATGGATTCCTACCAGGAAAATCAACAATGGATGCCATAATAAAATTAATCGACGACTGGAGTATGGCTATCGATCAAAAGAAATCTTTTCTAGCTATTTTCTTTGATTTTGCCAAAGCATTTGACCTTGTGGACCATAAGAAACTGCTTAGAAAATTACGAAAGTTACTACCCGAATGGCTTGTATCATGGATAGCTTTATACCTTACTAACAGGAAACAACGAGTCTACCTGAATGGAACTGAAACAGAATGGAAACAAGTGGAGGCCGGGGTTATCCAAGGGAGTGTCCTCGGACCGACTCTTTTTATTCTGTTTATCTCAGATATAAACGAATACCTCCCTAAAGAAGCCAATATTGAAAAATTCGCTGATGATATCCTAAGTCATATAATTGGAAGAGCCTGCAGCGAACTACCACAAGAAATTATCAATGGAGTTCAAAAATGGTGTGCGGAAAATAAAATGCGACTGAACACAAACAAATGTAAAATTGTATTTTCGTCTGGGAAAGACTCAGATTCACCAACAAGCCAATGCCTAAATGACACAGTCGTAGAATCGTATCGATACCTAGGTATCGAAATTAATAACAGACTTGACTGGGGTCAGCAGTGGGAGCATATCAGTGGGACATTAGGTGGCTTATGACTAAGCTTTTATAGACAGTCACCAAAATTTCTTTACTAAATCCAAGCCGTTTGAGTTGCTTTATCAAGAATGGGATCTGACTCGTGTTCTTTTCGATATGCTCCCACTGCTGACCCCAGTCAAGTCTGTTATTAATTTCGATACCTAGGTATCGATACGATTCTACGACTGTGTCATTTAGGCATTGGCTTGTTGGTGAATCTGAGTCTTTCCCAGACGAAAATACAATTTTACATTTGTTTGTGTTCAGTCGCATTTTATTTTCCGCACACCATTTTTGAACTCCATTGATAATTTCTTGTGGTAGTTCGCTGCAGGCTCTTCCAATTATATGACTTAGGATATCATCAGCGAATTTTTCAATATTGGCTTCTTTAGGGAGGTATTCGTTTATATCTGAGATAAACAGAATAAAAAGAGTCGGTCCGAGGACACTCCCTTGGATAACCCCGGCCTCCACTTGTTTCCATTCTGTTTCAGTTCCATTCAGGTAGACTCGTTGTTTCCTGTTAGTAAGGTATAAAGCTATCCATGATACAAGCCATTCGGGTAGTAACTTTCGTAATTTTCTAAGCAGTTTCTTATGGTCCACAAGGTCAAATGCTTTGGCAAAATCAAAGAAAATAGCTAGAAAAGATTTCTTTTGATCGATAGCCATACTCCAGTCGTCGATTAATTTTATTATGGCATCCATTGTTGATTTTCCTGGTAGGAATCCATGTTGTTTATTCGTTTTCCATATTTGTTTTGTATTTTCGAGTATAAACCGACAGAGTATTCTTTCAAATACTTTTGATAGAATAGATGTGACATTAATCAGTCTATAGTCGCCAGGATCTTTTGGGTTGTCGGCTTTTGGGATCGAAGTAATGTTTGCGAGTTTCCATTGTCTCGGAACGAATGACTGTTTGAGATAATTGTTAAACAATTCTACCAAAATATCTGCTATTTCTAGGCGCGAAGATTTTAGCAGTCTTACCGACAGATTATCTGGACCTGTTGCACTTATTTTAATTTGCTCCAGAGATTTGATGATTGTTGAATGGTTAAAAATACATTCATATTTTTGATTTTCCCTGATAAAACCACTTAGATCTGGTTGAGTTTCTCCATTCCACACGTTGTAAAACGCTTCATTTAGTCTTCTTGCAAGCCCAGCGTCTGTAAGTTGATCTTTTGGTGCTTTTCTATATTTTCCCACTTCTTTCCACCAGTCTGGTTTACCAACAACGAACTTTTTTCGGAAAAAGTCTTTTTTTCGCCTCCTGATCTCGAACCTAATTTTGTTTGATAAGATTTTACATTCGTCTTTTTCGCTCCTGTAGTACAGCTGTTGTCTTTGTTTGATCATATTCTTAATTTCGAGCGTCATCCAGGGCTGGTCTTCTCTACTTTTGATCGTCTTTATCGGTTTTGATATGTTTTCGGCATTCAGTATCAGGTCGTAAAAATTATCAGTCGCTCCTTGCGCATCTGTATTTGCTTTTTCGAGAGTTTGTGTCCAGTCTATGTTTCTAATGCAGTGAACGGTGTCTTTGATTTTGCCACTCCTAATTTGTTTTTTTATCACATTTGATTTAGTGTTCTTATAGCTTTTTACTGGTGGGATAGCTAATACAACCAAATGATCAGATTTACCAAATGCTGGCCAATTCTCTATTTCGTAGCATCTCGCAGCGTTGGTGATGATTAGGTCCAAGCATCTTTTGCCTCTTGTGGCCGTTTGGTTCGCTTTGTAAAGTTGGAACGATGTACAAAGACTTGAAACGTTTGCTCCGTTAAAGTCACCTGCAATAAAAATAAGAGGCCGACTCCCGTGGCTGGAATTTGACAGAACTTTTTCGATTTGTGTTTGTAACTCCCATACACTGTCCTTTTGCTTGTTTGGTGTCAAATTCAGCAATGTAGACACAGAGTATCAACACAGATGAATATCCTCGTGGTAATTTGTTTGGGTAAGCTCTGACCATTTTGATCTCAATTTTGGGTTTTTCGTAGTTCTTTCGCCATTTTGGTTCACCTGTTATTTGAAGCTCGATTGGTGCACATCTCTCCGAGAATTGTTTTTTAACAAGGATGAGTGTCCCACCACCACGGGCCGTAGGTCTAGGTGCACTAAGCTTGTGATCTGTCAAATTTAAAATTTGTAACAATATCCTCCCTCAGTAACAAGATCTCGTCATCTCTATTTCTGGCCAAACCTCTTTATACTACTGTGTTTTTCATGGTCGAAAATCCCAAAAATCACCTTTTTTACAAGCTTAACTTTAATTTTTACGATTTAGCGTATCATTTTGGTGCTTTTACGGTTCTAACAGGTTTTTCCGATTTATTAAGGGTTTTACCACATACCCATAATAAAAGAACCACCTTTCTTAATAGATTTTTTTATGCTCTATCCAAAAGTGACATCAGTTTTTAGATGGACCTGGAATCTTATCTACACCCGGTGCTGTTTTTATGCATTGACGACGGGTGTTGTTCGTAAAGAAAACCAGAATTTCCTACATTGTTAGATATTTTAATTTTAATAAAATTTTCTTCAAAAGTTGCTCTCAATCTTCAGTTTCGTTTAATTGTTCATCAAGTGAATATTGGTCAATTAAAGATGATTTATGCAAACACTGTCCGAAAGATTTTATTTCAGACAGCAAATATCCATTCTTGTGTTACAATTATTCATTATCAGAGCATAGTTTTTTTGAAGCTCGAAATTATTGTAAACAAAAGAATTCAAGCTTGATTACACCAAAAACTGAAACAGAAAGAAATCTTTTATATTTTAATTACCCCAGTACCCCGATGTGGGTCGATTCTTCAATAAGTTATGTAGGTGAACCTTTTGTATGGCCAGATGGATCAAGAGTTCATGGAATGCTATTGGCTGAACCTAATAATTATAATAGCAACAATTCATATTTATATGAAAATGTTTTGGCAATCCTCAATGGAAGTTTAAACGATGTTCCATCATTGTATTTCGTTCGAGTAATGTGTCAATATCCGTGAATTTTTATTCAAGCTAAATTTTGATAAAACTAATTTTTTATCTTTTTTATTTTATTTTTAGATACAGAACATTATTTTTAAAATAAATTCATTACTCACCATTTTGGTTTAAATTTTCTTTTTAAGAAAATGTTCGGTTTAGATTTTCAAAAAATTTGACCCATTAGAGAATTAATGAATACTACTTTTAACCTTCATTGGATTCTTTCTTTAAAGGACGAAATAATTTTCCAATAACGACAGTTATAATTCCAAATTACTTCCCTGTAACCGGTTCACTTGTTTGTTCGTCGTGTGAAAGTATTGAATTTAAATAATCCCCTAAGAATGATTCAATGTTTTTTAATTCGATTAGTTTTTGTCATCACCAGGAACCAAGATTGGATTGTTGTTTCCACATACTTGAAAATCTTTTCAACAAAAATTATCTATTTAACATACTACAGTTGTGGTTATTCACGTGTTCCTCTTATGAACTTTCATGAACTATTGGTTTCAAAAAGCTACCATTGATTTATAGGTATCAAATGAACGCTAAAAAGCTCTAGTTGAAGGTTGTAAAATTAGCTTTCATTTGACACCCATAAATCAATGGTAGCTTTTTGAAATCAATTATTCATGAAAGTTCACAAAAGGAACACGTGAATGACCACAAATGTAATTGCTGAAAATCATACTATGTCTTTTTAACTTACTCGAATTTTTCTAACTAGAGATCTAATTATTAGCATCTTCTTGCTCTATTAGATGAATTCATTAGTTAAAATATGCTTTACTCCTAATTCTTTCTATTAAATAGCAGATTGTCATCAACAAAATTATGACCAATAAAATTTTTCAACTTCTTTCGTTTCGATAGAAACAGTTTGTACTCTATTTTATTGTTTTTCTTTTCGTAAAGACTTTGATAAATGGTCTGCTGGATAAATGCAAATTTGGAGCGCGTATAGCCGAGTGGTTTGCGAGCTAGTGTTGCAAGCAGAGGGTCGGAAGTCCAATCCCCGCAAGGGGAGAACATTTTCTAATTGTTTCTGTATTACGGGGCGATGTGTTTGATGAAAATGGTAGCTAAGTTTGTATCGTCGGTTGATCAATCCTCCAGGAAAGTGTCAGTTCGAATCCCGCTCGGGTCAAATTTGTTTCAAAGAAGCAAAGAAACTAACAAAAGCTTTTAATGCCATTGATGTAAAATCGAGTAAAACACCAAAGCCTTAAGGGTCTAAAGTCATGACAACCAAAAATCTGGTCATCACAACCAAAAAAAGGCTTTCACCCACAAGTTTCAACAAAAAAAAATTTTTGGCTGTAAAACTCCTTTTTTGTGTGTGATTGGAAAATAATGCTTTTTTTTATTTTTTCATGTTTTTTCGGAAGTTGCTAAAACACGGACCACCTATTTTTTGAAAAAAACGGACTTATGCTTTTTTTGTGAAGGGAAGGTCCAACCTAAGACTTTCATATTGTATTGGATAGATAATTACTTGTACTGCTATATAGACCGCTTTCTGAAAGCCAAGTTACGGTTCGTGAGAAATTCCCAAAAAACTTCCACGGACCTATGGTTTTCTCAAAACCTAAAAATAAACTTTAGACCTACAGAATCGACCATCAGAATTTGATAAAAAATCGTATAAGCTTTCATTTGAAAAAAAATCAGCCAGGTAGGATGTTTGGTTCTCTGTAAAAATCGATTTTAATACGTGAGCTCATATAAGCTGAACGGACAAAGATCACAAAATTCAACTTTTTTATTTGACGTTAAATATAGCACTTTTATATGTCAAATTGTAGCTTAGATCGAGGACAATATTTTTATTTTGGTTTTCGATCTAAGCTACAAAATTACCGTGTGCCTTAGACTATGAAGACCAGGTGTCTAAACGTGCGTCTAGTAAGAAGGCAAAAGCTAAAGGGTTAAGTTTCTAAGCGAGGTCGTAAAAACTAAAAACTGATGATTTTCAATTGATTTTTTTGTGTGTATTAATCAGTTTCTAATGACTTTTTTTTAATAAATTCATAAAAAAAATTTAGTAGTTTTGATCAGGAATTTTGTGTTGTGTGTGAAATCTTTTTTTTTGTTGTCAAAAGGTTTTCGACAAGCCTTAGCTCTTAAATAATTTCAATTCGCAGCAACAATACTTTGTATGTACCACTAATTGTGCTAACATTATTTAATTAAATAAAGAAATTATTAATCTCGAATTAACATGACCCATCTTGGATTAGAATTATTATTATTATTATTATAGTGTAATCTGCAACGAGCTTGGCTCGCGGAGCTAGGGTAAAAATACCTAGCTATGGCATATCTGTTATACATCAGTAGATACAAAAAAAATGAAAAAATCAATAAACTAAAACTTAAAATGTAACAGTCTTGGTAGGTAAATCTTTAAAAATAGAAAAAAAGAAGTTAAAAACTAATTTCGTGTGAACCGGTCACGAGTAAAAAAATTTGTCATGGTTGTTTTTGAACATGTTTACCGATACACAGCTTGTTAATTTAGCGGGTAACTCATTTCAAGTGTCTACCGTTCGATTTGAGAAGAATTTGTCCCTAGGAGGACAACTTTTGACTAATTGACGATACTTACTTTTTGTGCTACGCGTTGAGCTGGAAGGTCCAGTTCCAGTTGTGTTTGGTGCTTTGCTTAATAGATGATACCAATCGATACGATTAAAGTTTTGTTCGAATTTGAATAATTGAATTAAGTCCCCCCCTTTTTCTTCGTTCCACAAGAGTTGTGAGCCCAAGTATTTTAAGTCCATCTTCATAACTCATGTTACGCAAACTCGGTACACACTTAGTTGCTGTCCTTTGAACATTTTCTATTAATTTAACTTCTTGTTTTTTGTATGGGCTCTAGGCCGTTGCGGCGTATTCAAGATGAGGCCTTACGTATGTTGAGTAAAGAATTTTAAATGTTTAGGGTTCCAATTGGTGAATGCTCTTTTGAGTTTTGACAACATAAATTGAGCCCTAGCTGTTAATGACTTCACTAGATCTTCCCATTTGAGGTCGTTCCTTATGATGATGCCTAGGTCACGTTCGGAGTTGCTTGTTTGCTATAAGTGACTTGTCATCTGAGAACCACTTAACACTTGTTTGTTCAACTCTTTGCTTTGGAAGTATAAAATCGAAAAATAATGAATAGTGAAGTCCGTTTTTTTCAGTCGAGCCCAACGGGGCGTTGATTTTGACTGTGTTTATTCTATTTGGGTCATTCCCAAGAATTGATTCTTAAAAAATGTCTTATCAAGTTCTTGACACGATTTTTGCAAGTTCAGGAATCGATCTTGGAAGATTCCAGTTAAAAATGAGAAATTTGAAAGAATCTTCCGGTGCATTCCAAATAGGCCAGTAAAAAAATTTAAATATTTTAAAGAAGCTATAAGAATCTTACTTCTTATTTTTTCATGACATCTTCTTACTTAAGATTCTTTCAAATTTCTCATTTTTAACTGGAATCTTCCAAGATCGATTCCTGAACTTGCAAAAATCGTGTCAAGAACTTGATAAGACATTTTTTAAGAATCGAATCCTGGGTTTGTTAAAATTAGGTCCAATGTATTGTTTCTAAAAGTTGTGTCAAGTACCATTTGTCTTAAAAAGTTTGTGTTTATTATTGTTAGAAAATCATTACTTAGTATATATTTGTGATCACATTCACCAACAAAACTAGCCCACTTGATTTTTGGGTAGTTGTAGCCTCTGAATAGGGCCTCGTTCTTTTTATGGAAATTTTTTTTATAGAATTGACACATCGAAAAAGAAGTGTGAAAAATCATCGTGAAATCAATTATAGAAATCGGTTATAGAAAAATCGTTAAGTTTAATACTTTTTTTAATTCGTTGAATACATTTCTTAAATCATCGGGCCTCTTTCAAACACAATATTCAGTAGATTGCTCGTTCACTAAATTTTCCATTTAACTTCACAACAATATATGAAATGGTGTAATAGAGATAACGAATTAGCCATATTAAATTTGGTATCTTACAAATAAGTTTAAAGAACAGTCCACTACGCCATAGCCTTTTAATTTTCATGGACTAAAATATCAATAAAGTTGGCTTTTATAAATTATCAGGATGAGCTTTATTGGTCCATTTATTGAGTCTTTAATGAAAGTCCTCAACAAGTTTGTCAGTCCTGAGACCAAATGTAGTTGAATGCTTCCACACTTGCAAGTATGGACTTGTTATAAAATTATTTCAAAAGCTTCGGCATACAATCAAATATTTTGCTAAGTCCTAAAATGATAATATACCACTTTATTTATAACTTAACGATTTTTCAATAATCGATTTCTATGATTGATTTCACAATAATTTTTCACACTTCTTTTTCGATGTGTCAATTCTATAAAAAAAATTTCTATAAAACTTTGATTTTTTTTCTATAACACGTTATTATAAATAAAGTTTTTATAAAACGATATAGAGCCTCTGAATATTAATAAACTTGTAAAATACACGAAGCAGAGCTTTTAATATGCGAGTAACGAAACGTTAGTTAAAAATACTTTATAAAAGTACATCTATCTAAAAATATAAAAAATTTATTTCGGCTTAGTAGAAAGTAAAGCTTGAAAACAATACCTTCGATATTTTCTTCATTATAAAGCCCTTTTTCTGGCCGGATTCTTCGAAAGGTGGGCTATATTTAATTCACTTTGCTTACATGATCATATTTGGTTTTGGTTGAGTCTTTTGGAATAGTATTTAAGTTTGGTTCCCAAATAGAAAGGAAATACATCGTCATTTTTAGTATGAAAGACATGGCCCTGTTTAGTATGGAAGGCATGGCCTTGTTAAGTATTGAAGGCATGGCCTATTTTCTAAAGTAGGTTTAGCCTTTGTGTTCTTTTCTAAAATAGATAAAAAAGACTTCAAAGTTGTTCCTTCTTAATTGTAAATGAATTTAAAAACAAAAACTATGATTCGGTTAACATTCAAAAAAAAATAATAACCAATTATTCAATAAAATATTCTACTGTTCTTCTTTGAAAATATTTTTTTTTTTCTTTTCTTAATTCACGCTCATCAATTAAACAAACAATTTTCTTTGTCGTGAGAAAAAGTTTCAATTATCTTTTTTTTTTTCTTATCGTCCGTTTTTTTAAATTTAATTGTCAATTATGTTAAATTATGGAATGGTTAGCTAAGTTTTTGTTATTAGCCAATCAATTAGTTGGGTTTCCGAGCCAATCAGAATTAATCAGTCCAAAACCGAACGGTCTTGTCTGGTTAATCAGCTCGTCACGGCCGCTCGTTCCTCGCAATAATTTTCCACATCTACTAGAATTTTTGCAATGCTGATTGATTTATTGATTTCGTTTGATAGTTCCCGTTTTAGATTTGGTTGTCTGTATTGGCATCCAATCAAAACACTTTCATTTCCACTTCGAACTTCACACAAAACTTGTTCAATCGAGGATACACTTAACCTTTTGTCTCTGACTTCAGACAGTGGCGTAGCTCCATTGAGGCGAAGTGTGGCGGTCGCCACACCATTTTAAAATCTTAATCAATGAGACTCGTAAAAATTCCTGAGAATTAAAAACTTTTTCAAAACCTCTCCTTTAAAATTAAAAATTTCATTTAAAAAAAAATTCAAATGTAATTTCAAAGTATTTCGATGCGATTAGTTTTGTTATTTTCGATGCAAAGTAAATCACTCCTCCTCTACTGCTCTCCTCTCTCGTTTTTTATTGTTTGTATTTATTTTCGGCAACAAGTAAAGCCAATTAAAAGTTAAATCAAAATTCTGAGAAGATTTTTCTCAAAATTTTCATACAATACTCAGCAATATTCAAATATTTTTCATACATATTCATACAATACCGGTCTTTCAAAAATGTCCATTTCTGAAAGTTCATGAATTTGGGGTGTAGGATTTAGGGAAAAATTTATTGTTTTTCACCAAAAGAGAAACATGCTAATCTTCCGTTTTCGGTACCGCAGATTACAATAATCGAATGGAAAGTTGTTCAAGTTTTGATCTTTAAGTGAAAATAAAAATTTATGAGCTTTCAGAAATGGACATTGTGTAATACCGGAGTAGTACCGCAAAGCTATCGTTAACTTGAATAAATTATGAATACTTGACAGAGGTTTGAAATTATGTCTTGTTAGGACCATTAATGGAATCTTAATAAGAACAGCTTTAAAAAAAACATTACACGATTCAATTAAAGAGAAAGGGTTAAGGAGTCTTCGAAGATTAGCTGGAACGTGTGTACATGAATGTAAGTTTATGAAAGTATGGGGCTCAAAAAATTGTTTTTTAGAAGAAAATAGATTTTTCAGTTTTCAGTATTAAAGGACCGTTATATACCTTTATTTTTTATATATCAATCGAAAGCTCTCAACCAGATCTTCATAGATGTATAGTCAATTTTTAGCTGGGATGCTTGGTTTTAGAGATATGAATCAGTAATGTATAGGTTATCCGTAAATTTGGCTTCATTTAAGGGTATTTGAGTTGAAAATTGGGTTTTTAAATGGAGTTTTAGGGGTGTACCTACCCGATTTTATGGGTTACCCAACCCCAACGAATACCCAAAATTTATGGATAGCCTAAACCCTCCCTTAACCTTAAAACCCTTTTTTTCCAGTTACTCAAACCGACCCAATACCCGAAAATAAATGGGTACACATGTCTGATACTGTAGTCGTTGTAAGACCGAATATACGATAATACATAATTATGTTAATATTTTTGATATGACCCCGTCATTTAATATAGTTTATACGAATGCTATGCAAAGCATAAATGTAAATGATGTTCCGATGGAGTTAAAATGTAACAATTATAGTTATACAGTACATTTCTGAAATAAGTTGGCACTCTGCCTAAACAATGCGCAGCATGCTCGGTAGCTTTGCCTAAGACGCGCAGGAGCAATGCACTTGCGCATTTAAAATATTCCTTTTGCGTGCCTAAGCAATGCTCCGAAACATGTCAACTTATTTCAGAAAGGTACTGTAAGTTTCTTTTTTGCATCTTCTAACCATTTTAAAAGCTTATTTTATATAGGTAATAAATATTTCATTATTGATGATTTAAACCCAACAAATATAGAGGTAAATGTTCTAATTAAGAGAATCGACCATTGTTTTATTATTATGATAAAAAATTTTTATTTTAAGAATTTGAATACTTCTAAAAAAAATATTTAAAATAAATGATTTTCTTTAAATGTCAGGGTCCTACGGGTGAAGGTGGAATTTTTTGGAATACCAAAAAAATTTAATGTTTATTACTAAGACCATGAGAAACGGTCGCTTGAACGGTCGTTTGAACGTGTTCCTCTTTTCTTTAAACGGATAATTTTTTTGCCGAGGTGCTAGGGATTCCGAGTTCAGTTAGGAGTTCTTCTACTACTGTCTTTTCGTTTGCATCTATAACAGATTCGTCTTCACCAGTACTCTCAGGTAAACCACTTACAATAATTTAACGTTCGATTGCACTTTTTTCCTTGAGTTCATTATGAACCTTGTCAAAATTGCCACTTCCGTTTCAGTTTTTTTTGATTGCGGGATACTAAACTCGCATAAGTTAGTGCCGGAGTGTTCTTCTCTTTTTGAAGAATTTCAATTTGACTTTTTTGGTTTTCAATAATCTTTTTCTGATGTTCCAATTCTTTTTTTGAATCTTTAACCAGTTTCGCTAAAGACTTAAGCATCGTGTGATGCTTTTTGGCATATTCAGGATGTTGATCCATCGAAAAAATATAGGTAAATCACGTATACTTTCGGAAGCATAAATTTAGAGCTTAGGTGTTTCTCAAAACTAAGTGCAATGATATTCCTATTTAATTTGAAAAATTTCTTTCTTTTTATATTCAACTTATTGGCTTATTTTCGTAATTGATTACAGGACATAATTTCTCAATTAAATAACGTCAGGCTCGATAAATATGACATGCCACTAAAATTGAGTGCTTGAGTTTAGTGATTAGTCATATATTAACGGACACTGAGTTTTCAAAATCTGTGAATTCGCTATTAATGACATCTCATTAGAAGCGAAAATTTTAATTCAGCATTTAAGTCCGGTTCTTCTTGGAAATTGAACTTTTCGAATAACGAATTCATTTTGAAAATTTCAGAGAAATCCAGTTAGTGAGATTTTACGTTATTTCATTCAATTTAATTTTATCAATTGGAAGGGTAATAATATGTTCCCTTGTTGGCTTGTCTCTTTATCTTTGCATGATCAGCATATTATAGCCGCATTGTCTTTAATATTTTAAAGGCAGCATTGTAATTGTTAAACATTTGACTTCAAATTTTTGATCATTTTTGTCCCTTTGATAAAATCATATCTATAGTTAATTTTGATGTTTCTGAAGGTCCAAACCAATTTTTGCCTCTGGGATAATAAGGGAGAACTAATGGAGTCAAGTTTTTATTCTAAATTTAAAGCTAGGAGAATTAAAAAAAAAATTGATGTCTGATGCTTAAACTCTCATTTAAAACAGTTTTTACTGAAAAGAATGTCCTTTAATTCAGATGACCCGTAAATGTCCCTGATCTTAAACTAATTCTAATCTGAGCTAAAAAGAGTCAAAAATTTGGGTTCAAAAACATATTAGACCCAGACTTCAAAAACGGTTTTTACACTTTTATCCCGAGGTAATTTGTGAGCGTTTACGATATTTCATTTTATGAGGTCAAAAATAGTGTTGGCTTAGGTTCAAATGGTTCAAACTTCTTTAACCAGTGTTCGAAAAGTATGAAATCGATCTTATAATTGCAAGTTATTTTTCAATATTTTTCTACTTCAAAAATTAATTGTGTAACTGATTTGTACTAAAGAAATTCATGTTTAGGGTGAGCACTTAACAGATTTAAAATATTATCCTAGAACAAAATTATCAACTTATTTTCAGAGATATGAAGTCTTTCTTGCGAAAATGTAACGTCTCGTTTGGAACGCGTCCTGAACTTTAAAAAAAGGTCCAATTGGAGTTTATGTTTCAATAAGGTCTTGTTCTGTTCTAAGAATATTCTTTAGGACGAGTCCTTAATTAAAAGTTCAATGAACTCGAAAGAGGCCGTTTTTAAATACAGTTCTATTTTCGCAACATAAGAGCAACTGTAATTTATAAAATTTCAAGATCTCTTTCAGTAATTATTAACAAAAAAATGGCATTTCTCATTAGTGACAAATTATAAAAACTTATAGAAACATTATAGCTCTTAACTTTTGAATAACGGCACCCCTTAAAAATGTATTATGTGAGAGTCAATCTATCTATTATAGTTTTTCAGGGACTTTAAAAGTTTTTTAAATGTTATGCAACAGTCATGGATTCTAATATTTTTTTTTTAAGTTGTTCACAATCAGTAACTGCCTTTACATGCCCACCAAATGAATATTGGTCAATTAAAGATGATTCATGCAAACCTTGTCCATTAGATTTTATTTCAGACAGCAAATATCCATTCATTTGTTATAATTATACGGAATTATACACGGATTTTTTTTCGGCAAGAAATTATTGTGATCAAATAAATTCAAGTTTTATTACACCAAAAACATTAACAGAAAGAAATTTATTACTATCAAAATATAATGGGTGGACTTGGGTAGATTCTTCAATTTCTCATGTTGGTGAACCTTTTGTTTGGCCAGATGGATCACGTGTAGATGGAATAGCTAATAGTCAACCAAACAATCTTGGAGGCAACAATTCTCATCTAAGTCAAAATGTTTTAGGATTTTCGAATCGAGAAATTCATGATCTAGCAACATCAAATGCTTATCTAGCAATTTGTCAATATCCTTGAAATTTTTAGCCAAATTAATATTTTATAGTTTATTTAATTCATATAAAATGGCACAATAACTGATACACACTCAGGGTGTTGTATCTGTGAATTACTTTATATTAGGTTACAACGGTTCAAATTTTAAAATTAAGAATTAAATAAAATTGAAAAAGTGTTAAAATAGAAAAATAAAAATAAAAAAGATATTAAAATGTAAGGATTATATTTTTGTGACATTGCATGATCTCATATGTGTTTTTATACCGATCTTTGCTTCAAAATATTTACCACAACTGGTGCACTCTGTTTTAGGTTTAATCGACTTTTTCAAAGCATCTGTTTCTTCGTTAATATCTTTCTTTGTTTTTGCAGAATTAAACAAATTTTTGTTGCTTTCGTCATCTCTTAGGATTCGGATACTTTTCTGTACAATACTATCCTTATATGTGTTCGTTTTAGCCGGTTTTGTTTTGAAGCAAAAGTCAGAGTTAGATCTGTCGGTGTTTCGATAGTTTATGGACACTTCAGCCCTGTGCTCTCTATGGCGATTAAAGGAATCAAAACAGAAATCGGCGATCTGCAGAAGCGAATCCTGAGAATCATAGGTATCAACAAAAACGAAGCACTTTTAAAATACAATTTAGTGGAACGAATTGAAACAATGAGCCTTTAAAAAGTATCAAAGCTTCTCGCAGACCCAAATAAGGAAGTGTCCATAAACTATCGAAACACCGACAGATCTAACTCTGACTTTTGCTTCAAAACAAAACCGGCTAAAACGAACACATATAAGGATAGTATTGTACAGAAAAGTATCCGAATCCTAAGAGATGACGAAAGCAACAAAAATTTGTTTAATTCTGCAAAAACAAAGAAAGATATTAACGAAGAAACAGATGCTTTGAAAAAGTCGATTAAACCTAAAACAGAGTGCACCAGTTGTGGTAAATATTTTGAAGCAAAGATCGGTATAAAAACACATATGAGATCATGCAATGTCACAAAAATATAATCCTTACATTTTAATATCTTTTTTATTTTTATTTTTCTATTTAAACACTTTTTCAATTTTATTTAATTCTTAATTTTAAAATTTGAACCGTTGTAACCTAATATAAAGTAATTCACAGATACAACACCCTGAGTGTGTATCAGTTATTGTGCCATTTTATATGAATTAAATAAACTATAAACTATTAATTTGGCTAAAAATTTCAAGGATATTGACAAATTGCTAAATAAGCATTTGATGTTGCTAGATCATGAATTTCTTGATTCGAAAATCCTAAAACATTTTGACTTAGATGAGAATTGTTGCCTCCAAGATTGTTTGGTTGACTATTAGCTATTCCATCTACACGTGATCCATCTGGCCAAACAAAAGGTTCACCAACATAAGAAATTGAAGAATCTACCCAAGTCCACCCATTATATTTTGATAGTAATAAATTTCTTTCTGTTAATGTTTTTGGTGTAATAAAACTTGAATTTATTTGATCAAAATAATTTCTTGCCGAAAAAAAATCAGTGAATAATTCTGTATAATTATAACAAATGAATGGATATTTGCTGTCTGAAATAAAATCATGAATCATCTTTAATTGACCAATATTCACTTGGTGGGCATGTAAAGGCAGTTACTGATTGTGAACAACTAAAAAAAAATATTAGAATCCATGACTGTTGCATAACATTTAAAAAACTTTTAAAGTCCCTGAAAAACTATAATAGATAGATTGACTCTCACACAATGAATTCTTAAGGGGTGCCGGTATTCAAAAGTTAAGAGCTATAATGTTTCTATAAGTTTTTATAATTTGTCACTAATGAGAAATGCCATTTTTTTGTTAATAATTACTGAAAGAGATCTTGAAATTTTATAAATTACAGTTGCTCTTATGTTGCGAAAATAGAACTGTATTTAAAAACGGCCTCTTTCGAGTTCATTGAACTTTTAATTAAGGACTCGTCCTAAAGAATATTCTTAGAACAGAACAAGACCTTATTGAAACATAAACTCCAATTGGACCTTTTTTTAAAGTTCAGGACGCGTTCCAAACGAGACGTTACATTTTCGCAAGAAAGACTTCATATCTCTGAAAATAAGTTGATAATTTTGTTCTAGGATAATATTTTAAATCTGTTAAGTGCTCACCCTAAACATGAATTTCTTTAGTACAAATCAGTTACACAATTAATTTTTGAAGTAGAAAAATATTGAAAAATAACTTGCAATTATAAGATCGATTTCATACTTTTCGAACACTGGTTAAAGAAGTTTGAACCATTTGAACCTAAGCCAACACTATTTTTGACCTCATAAAATGAAATATCGTAAACGCTCACAAATTACCTCGGGATAAAAGTGTAAAAACCGTTTTTGAAGTCTGGGTCTAATATGTTTTTGAACCCAAATTTTTGACTCTTTTTAGCTCAGATTAGAATTAGTTTAAGATCAGGGACATTTACGGGTCATCTGAATTAAAGGACATTCTTTTCAGTAAAAACTGTTTTAAATGAGAGTTTAAGCATCAGACATCAATTTTTTTTTTAATTCTCCTAGCTTTAAATTTAGAATAAAAACTTGACTCCATTAGTTCTCCCTTATTATCCCAGAGGCAAAAATTGGTTTGGACCTTCAGAAACATCAAAATTAACTATAGATATGATTTTATCAAAGGGACAAAAATGATCAAAAATTTGAAGTCAAATGTTTAACAATTACAATGCTGCCTTTAAAATATTAAAGACAATGCGGCTATAATATGCTGATCATGCAAAGATAAAGAGACAAGCCAACAAGGGAACATATTATTACCCTTCCAATTGATAAAATTAAATTGAATGAAATAACGTAAAATCTCACTAACTGGATTTCTCTGAAATTTTCAAAATGAATTCGTTATTCGAAAAGTTCAATTTCCAAGAAGAACCGGACTTAAATGCTGAATTAAAATTTTCGCTTCTAATGAGATGTCATTAATAGCGAATTCACAGATTTTGAAAACTCAGTGTCCGTTAATATATGACTAATCACTAAACTCAAGCACTCAATTTTAGTGGCATGTCATATTTATCGAGCCTGACGTTATTTAATTGAGAAATTATGTCCTGTAATCAATTACGAAAATAAGCCAATAAGTTGAATATAAAAAGAAAGAAATTTTTCAAATTAAATAGGAATATCATTGCACTTAGTTTTGAGAAACACCTAAGCTCTAAATTTATGCTTCCGAAAGTATACGTGATTTACCTATATTTTTTCGATGGATCAACATCCTGAATATGCCAAAAAGCATCACACGATGCTTAAGTCTTTAGCGAAACTGGTTAAAGATTCAAAAAAAGAATTGGAACATCAGAAAAAGATTATTGAAAACCAAAAAAGTCAAATTGAAATTCTTCAAAAAGAGAAGAACACCCCGGCACTAACTTATGCGAGTTTAGTATCCCGGAATCAAAAAAAACTGAAACGGAAGTGGCAATTTTGACAAGGTTCATAATGAACTCAAGGAAAAAAGTGCAATCGAACGTAACATTATTGTAAGTGGTTTACCTGAGAGTACTGGTGAAGACGAATCTGTTAAAGATGCAAACGAAAAGACAGTAGTAGGAGAACTCCTAACTGAACTCGGAATCCCTAGCACCTCGGCAAAAAAATTATCCGTTTAAAGAAAAGAGGAACACGTTCAAACGACCGTTCAAGCGACCGTTTCTCATGGTCTTAGTAATAAACATTAAATTTTTTTGGTATTCCAAAAAATTCCACCTTCACCCGTAGGACCCTGACATTTAAAGAAAATCATTTATTTTAAATATTTTTTTTAGAAGTATTCAAATTCTTAAAATAAAAATTTTTTATCATAATAATAAAACAATGGTCGATTCTCTTAATTAGAACATTTACCTCTATATTTGTTGGGTTTAAATCATCAATAATGAAATATTTATTACCTATATAAAATAAGCTTTTAAAATGGTTAGAAGATGCAAAAAAGAAACTTACAGTACCTTTCTGAAATAAGTTGACATGTTTCGGAGCATTGCTTAGGCACGCAAAAGGAATATTTTAAATGCGCAAGTGCATTGCTCCTGCGCGTCTTAGGCAAAGCTACCGAGCATGCTGCGCATTGTTTAGGCAGAGTGCCAACTTATTTCAGAAATGTACTGTATAACTATAATTGTTACATTTTAACTCCATCGGAACATCATTTACATTTATGCTTTGCATAGCATTCGTATAAACTATATTAAATGACGGGGTCATATCAAAAATATTAACATAATTATGTATTATCGTATATTCGGTCTTACAACGACTACAGTATCAGACATGTGTACCCATTTATTTTCGGGTATTGGGTCGGTTTGAGTAACTGGAAAAAAAGGGTTTTAAGGTTAAGGGAGGTTTTAGGCTATCCATAAATTTTAGGTATACGTTGGGTTGGGTAACCCATAAAAATCGGGTAGGTACACCCCTAAAACTCCATTTAAAAACCCAATTTTCAACTCAAATACCCTTAAATGAAGCCAAATTTACGGATAACCTATACATTACTGATTCATATCTCTAAAACCAAGCATCCCAGCTAAAAATTGACTATACATCTATGAAGATCTGGTTGAGAGCTTTCGATTGATATATAAAAAATAAAGGTATATAACGGTCCTTTAATACTGAAAACTGAAAAATCTATTTTCTTCTAAAAAACAATTTTTTGAGCCCCATACTTTCATAAACTTACATTCATGTACACACGTTCCAGCTAATCTTCGAAGACTCCTTAACCCTTTCTCTTTAATTGAATCGTGTAATGTTTTTTTTAAAGCTGTTCTTATTAAGATTCCATTAATGGTCCTAACAAGACATAATTTCAAACCTCTGTCAAGTATTCATAATTTATTCAAGTTAACGATAGCTTTGCGGTACTACTCCGGTATTACACAATGTCCATTTCTGAAAGCTCATAAATTTTTATTTTCACTTAAAGATCAATACTTGAACAACTTTCCATTCGATTATTGTAATCTGCGGTACCGAAAACGGAAGATTAGCATGTTTCTCTTTTGGTGAAAAACAATAAATTTTTCCCTAAATCCTACACCCCAAATTCATGAACTTTCAGAAATGGACATTTTTGAAAGACCGGTATTGTATGAATATGTATGAAAAATATTTGAATATTGCTGAGTATTGTATGAAAATTTTGAGAAAAATCTTCTCAGAATTTTGATTTAACTTTTAATTGGCTTTACTTGTTGCCGAAAATAAATACAAACAATAAAAAACGAGAGAGGAGAGCAGTAGAGGAGGAGTGATTTACTTTGCATCGAAAATAACAAAACTAATCGCATCGAAATACTTTGAAATTACATTTGAATTTTTTTTTAAATGAAATTTTTAATTTTAAAGGAGAGGTTTTGAAAAAGTTTTTAATTCTCAGGAATTTTTACGAGTCTCATTGATTAAGATTTTAAAATGGTGTGGCGACCGCCACACTTCGCCTCAATGGAGCTACGCCACTGTCTGAAGTCAGAGACAAAAGGTTAAGTGTATCCTCGATTGAACAAGTTTTGTGTGAAGTTCGAAGTGGAAATGAAAGTGTTTTGATTGGATGCCAATACAGACAACCAAATCTAAAACGGGAACTATCAAACGAAATCAATAAATCAATCAGCATTGCAAAAATTCTAGTAGATGTGGAAAATTATTGCGAGGAACGAGCGGCCGTGACGAGCTGATTAACCAGACAAGACCGTTCGGTTTTGGACTGATTAATTCTGATTGGCTCGGAAACCCAACTAATTGATTGGCTAATAACAAAAACTTAGCTAACCATTCCATAATTTAACATAATTGACAATTAAATTTAAAAAAACGGACGATAAGAAAAAAAAAAAGATAATTGAAACTTTTTCTCACGACAAAGAAAATTGTTTGTTTAATTGATGAGCGTGAATTAAGAAAAGAAAAAAAAAAATATTTTCAAAGAAGAACAGTAGAATATTTTATTGAATAATTGGTTATTATTTTTTTTTGAATGTTAACCGAATCATAGTTTTTGTTTTTAAATTCATTTACAATTAAGAAGGAACAACTTTGAAGTCTTTTTTATCTATTTTAGAAAAGAACACAAAGGCTAAACCTACTTTAGAAAATAGGCCATGCCTTCAATACTTAACAAGGCCATGCCTTCCATACTAAACAGGGCCATGTCTTTCATACTAAAAATGACGATGTATTTCCTTTCTATTTGGGAACCAAACTTAAATACTATTCCAAAAGACTCAACCAAAACCAAATATGATCATGTAAGCAAAGTGAATTAAATATAGCCCACCTTTCGAAGAATCCGGCCAGAAAAAGGGCTTTATAATGAAGAAAATATCGAAGGTATTGTTTTCAAGCTTTACTTTCTACTAAGCCGAAATAAATTTTTTATATTTTTAGATAGATGTACTTTTATAAAGTATTTTTAACTAACGTTTCGTTACTCGCATATTAAAAGCTCTGCTTCGTGTATTTTACAAGTTTATTAATATTCAGAGGCTCTATATCGTTTTATAAAAACTTTATTTATAATAACGTGTTATAGAAAAAAAATCAAAGTTTTATAGAAATTTTTTTTATAGAATTGACACATCGAAAAAGAAGTGTGAAAAATTATTGTGAAATCAATCATAGAAATCGATTATTGAAAAATCGTTAAGTTATAAATAAAGTGGTATATTATCATTTTAGGACTTAGCAAAATATTTGATTGTATGCCGAAGCTTTTGAAATAATTTTATAACAAGTCCATACTTGCAAGTGTGGAAGCATTCAACTACATTTGGTCTCAGGACTGACAAACTTGTTGAGGACTTTCATTAAAGACTCAATAATTCTCAGGAATTTTTACGAGTCTCATTGATTAAGATTTTAAAATGGTGTGGCGACCGCCACACTTCGCCTCAATGGAGCTACGCCACTGTCTGAAGTCAGAGACAAAAGGTTAAGTGTATCCTCGATTGAACAAGTTTTGTGTGAAGTTCGAAGTGGAAATGAAAGTGTTTTGAATGTTCTCCCCTTGCGGGGATTGGACTTCCGACCCTCTGCTTGCAACACTAGCTCGCAAACCACTCGGCTATACGCGCTCCAAATTTGCATTTATCCAGCAGACCATTTATCAAAGTCTTTACGAAAAGAAAAACAATAAAATAGAGTACAAACTGTTTCTATCGAAACGAAAGAAGTTGAAAAATTTTATTGGTCATAATTTTGTTGATGACAATCTGCTATTTAATAGAAAGAATTAGGAGTAAAGCATATTTTAACTAATGAATTCATCTAATAGAGCAAGAAGATGCTAATAATTAGATCTCTAGTTAGAAAAATTCGAGTAAGTTAAAAAGACATAGTATGATTTTCAGCAATTACATTTGTGGTCATTCACGTGTTCCTTTTGTGAACTTTCATGAATAATTGATTTCAAAAAGCTACCATTGATTTATGGGTGTCAAATGAAAGCTAATTTTACAACCTTCAACTAGAGCTTTTTAGCGTTCATTTGATACCTATAAATCAATGGTAGCTTTTTGAAACCAATAGTTCATGAAAGTTCATAAGAGGAACACGTGAATAACCACAACTGTAGTATGTTAAATAGATAATTTTTGTTGAAAAGATTTTCAAGTATGTGGAAACAACAATCCAATCTTGGTTCCTGGTGATGACAAAAACTAATCGAATTAAAAAACATTGAATCATTCTTAGGGGATTATTTAAATTCAATACTTTCACACGACGAACAAACAAGTGAACCGGTTACAGGGAAGTAATTTGGAATTATAACTGTCGTTATTGGAAAATTATTTCGTCCTTTAAAGAAAGAATCCAATGAAGGTTAAAAGTAGTATTCATTAATTCTCTAATGGGTCAAATCTTTTGAAAATCTAAACCGAACATTTTCTTAAAAAGAAAATTTAAACCAAAATGGTGAGTAATGAATTTATTTTAAAAATAATGTTCTGTATCTAAAAATAAAATAAAAAAGATAAAAAATTAGTTTTATCAAAATTTAGCTTGAATAAAAATTCACGGATATTGACACATTACTTGAACGAAATACAATGATGGGACATCGTTCAAACTTCCGTTGCGGATTGACAAAACATTTTCATTTAAATATGAATTGTTGCCATCATGATTATTTGGTTCAGACAATAGCATTCCATGAACTCTTGATCCATCTGGCCATACAAAAGGTTCACCTACATAACTTATTGAAGAATCGACCCACATCGGGGTACTGGGGTAATTAAAATATAAAAGATTTCTTTCTGTTTCAGTTTTTGGTGTAATCAAGCTTGAATTCTTTTGTTTACAATAATTTCGAGCTTCAAAAAAACTATGCTCTGATAATGAATAATTGTAACACAAGAATGGATATTTGCTGTCTGAAATAAAATCTTTCGGACAGTGTTTGCATAAATCATCTTTAATTGACCAATATTCACTTGATGAACAATTAAACGAAACTGAAGATTGAGAGCAACTTTTGAAGAAAATTTTATTAAAATTAAAATATCTAACAATGTAGGAAATTCTGGTTTTCTTTACGAACAACACCCGTCGTCAATGCATAAAAACAGCACCGGGTGTAGATAAGATTCCAGGTCCATCTAAAAACTGATGTCACTTTTGGATAGAGCATAAAAAAATCTATTAAGAAAGGTGGTTCTTTTATTATGGGTATGTGGTAAAACCCTTAATAAATCGGAAAAACCTGTTAGAACCGTAAAAGCACCAAAATGATACGCTAAATCGTAAAAATTAAAGTTAAGCTTGTAAAAAAGGTGATTTTTGGGATTTTCGACCATGAAAAACACAGTAGTATAAAGAGGTTTGGCCAGAAATAGAGATGACGAGATCTTGTTACTGAGGGAGGATATTGTTACAAATTTTAAATTTGATAGTGTAGAAGTATTCCAACGATTGAACCTTTTGCACTGCACCCTGAAATAGAAGTAATTGCGTATCAGTAATCGATCATATTTAGTTCCTAATGGATGAATAGGCTTTGAAACTTGACTTTTCTTCCCGAGGGTCGGTATATTTGGCAGAATATTTCTGACCCCCGCCTAGTGTTAGAATTTTTTTTTTACCCCGTGTTCCAACGACCAGCACGTGAAAAAAGAGGAATTTGCGTATCAGTAATCGATCATATTTAGTTCCTAATGGAAGAATAGGCTTTGAAACTTGACTTACTTGGAACCTATATACCCATCAGAGCAAAGACATTCGTAACCATCAATCTTGTTAAAACAAGTGCCTGAATTAAGACACACAGCATTTTGACAATGGCTAAATATTATCAAAAATAAAAATAAAGTCACAAGCATTCAATTTTTTATAAGTCTTACTTTAAAATGAGTTGTTTTTCAAATAAAACACTTGAATTAGAACTAATAAAACCATACTTGGCAAAATCTGTATGGAGTGTACATGTTCTATTTTTGTAAACCACAAATCTACAATATTCATATTTGAGACATTCACTAAAACATTTTAATTTTGTCGTATTTATTTTTCCAGTTTTAGGGACCAAGCTGAAAGTTTCAAATTCAACATCTTTGTTTTTGATAATTGTAAAATTTGCCAATTTAGTTGCAAATACATGATCGAAACAAATACTAATTAAAATGATCCAAAGCTTAAACATTCTTGATTGAGAATCGAATTTTCTCTAAATCTGTTTTTTAAGTCTTCTTAGCTGGTTAAATTTCTTGAGCTCTCTTTATTTAGAATTATTTATTTTAAAAAAAATTTGATTAAAAATTTTAATAAAATTTATTTACTTTAAATGTTTTTAAACTGGATTTACATTCCTTGACAAAATGCGATTTTCTCAATAAAGCTCTGACACCATTTTCATTAAATCTAATAAAATCTCGTGTTGACTGAAATTTTTAGGTTTTAGGTTCGATGAAGGAAATGTTTGTTTGCATCAATCGATGTTGTTTTTAATTTTTAATTTTATTTGATTTAAAGATCCATAGAAAGAAAGAAACATAATTTTTGTTGTGCTTAAATTAGCCTTTAATTCATTCGTCGAAATTCAAACAGCTCAGAATTTTATGAAACATTTTACTTAAACCTTCAATAAACGACTACAGAAATACAACTAGGAAGCTTTCCAGGATAAATTCTTAAAAAAAACGGGTAAAACTGCATCAAGTTGGTCATCTCTTTGAGAATTTTTATTATCTATCCAGCATTGATCTCATTAATACATGGCCCTATACATTATATATTTATGTGGCATAGATGTAATTAAAAAAATTACATTAATGTTGAATCCATGACTTTGTTCCCAAAAAGTTAATGCTTCATTCGTGGAATTTTTTAAATTAAATGAATTTTACATCAAAAATAACATTAAAATTGCATCAACTTAAATTATTTAATTTTTTTCAATTCATACCAATTTGGTGCTTAGTCTTCATTATCCCACTATCAATGACCTTTATCAGCAACGCACTAAGGTAACCAGATTGTTTTTTTTTGCTATCAAACCATGATTTTTAATCATGCGGTCGAGTAAAAAGCCTCTATTCTATTGAGTGAGATACCAAGGCATCTGTGTTTTACTAAAGTAATGGAACATTATTCAAGTTAATGAGATGAGAACCTCTACTGAACCATGAGGCTATCTGCGAAAAATAAACTCAGTTATAAACTATTTGTAATCGAATGGGCAGTAAAATTTTTTCTCATCTTTCACCAAAGATGCCCCCATTAAGCGATAAAGAACCCGCAAGCAGAGGACGAAATTGTTTATATTAAATAACTTACTTTATTTGTTTTTTTATCAAAAGAATATCTTAGGTGTAGTGATGTTTAAGATTTTCATACGTCGCCGAATGTTGCAAAACAACAGTCGAATAAAGAAGAAGAAAGAAGAATACCACTTATTTGAAGATTTTCTTTTTAGATTTTTGCAAACTGATTCCAAAAATATCCAGATATTCGAATTCGGACTTTTATTTCAAAAGATAAGTTTTGGTTTTCTTATTCATTTTTTTCTCATTTTTTTACCAAGCTAATTGTGCTTTAGCACCCCTAATATTTTATAAATTGTTTAAAAACAAGTCCTAAAAATCTTCAATCTTCAAATCAAGAATCACCAAATATCTTCTTCTGAATATCAAAGACTGATTATTTTTGGAGAATTATTAAATTTTTTTTCTCACACAAGCGTTTTTACTAAGTCAATTATTCAATTAAAATAAAAAAGAAAACAAGGGATTGTATTAAAGAACAATTTTTCAATTTTTTTTTATTCCTCTTCACAAAACCATCCTTTGTTCAGTTCAACTTTGAAAATATTTATAAAATTTTTCGAAAATTTTATAAAATTTCCTAAAAAGCCGCCATCTCCCTGCGAATTTTTTTCAAAATTAATATTTTTTAATGGTAATTACTGTGCTTCATTTAACGTCAAATGATGCAATTTTTTACATGAAGTCAGCTGACTTCATTTTTTAAGAATCAACTTAAGCGTCAGCTTATGCCATATGACACCATCTGAAGTCTTTTTGCGTCATTTTTCTATTACCAGTACTGACGTCAGATGACGCACAACAAAATTTCGTGTTCATTAGTCAGCTGACGTCCACACTGGTAATAGAAAAACGACGTCATCTAACGGACATATTGACCAGACTCGGATTTTAAAATTTTGGCGCCGGCCCTGAACCGTACCCTACCTGTACTAAAAATTCCGTACATTTCGAATGCATTAACAGTTTTAAAGTTATTGAATCTTTGCAATTCGCTAGTTGTGATTCAAGTTCCTCAGTCGTGCATAGAGCTGGTCTGAACTTGTTTTAGAATTAATTCGTTGGCCTAATCAACGAAAGGACTGCTGAGTAATATTAAAATCCTGTCTTTTGACATCTCAGACTTTTCAATTAATCAGACTGAAGCACCTGATTAATTGAAAAATATCAAGAAAGGAAGTCTCAATTGGCTGCAGGAATTGAAGCGATTCAAGCAAGATACTGTAATAAAAACAAACATTTCCAAATTATTCAATAAAGGTCAAAGTAAATTTTTTTCTTAAGGTGTTACTGTTAAAGAATTGGAAGACTTGATTTAATCCCAAAAAAAGTTAATCACAAATTTGAGAAGTTAATATAATGAATTACATGATGAAAGAAAGACTCAAAGATATGACTGTTAAAGTTGAATTTCAACAAGAAGCCGTAAATTATTTTAAAATTGTTGAATCTAAGATGACATCTAAAATTATTTAATCTTAGCTTGAGAAGAGCAAATCGAATGATACATTTATGAGAACAACCAATCTTCAGCTGATTCAAGAAGTAAGCGCTTTAAAAGCCCACATCAAAATGTTGACTATTCCGACGAGAAGTAACAACATAACAAAAAGACAAACTCAAGTCGATAACACTTATAATAGCTTGAATAACATGATTAACACAACAAGTCGTATTGATTTAGGAACACTAAATACAGTACGTTCAGCTATTGAGAATAGTATTTACTAATTGAAGACAAATTAATAAAAAGATTTTATTTCCATTTATTTCATTTTGATATTGTTAGAATAAATTTATTAATTATTTTTTTTTCTCATTAGTTTGATTAACATTATTAAATTTGGCTAAAAATTACAAGGATATTGACAAATTGTTCGATGAGAATTTGATTTTTCTACATCATATAATTCTCCATACGAATATATAAAAACATTTTGACTGGGACAAAAAATTTTTTTTCTGTTTTGTACCGGGAAAAAAGTGAGGGATTACGGTAGGAGAATTCAGAATTTTATGTCAAAAAGTGGTTTTACAAAAATGAAAATATAATAAAAAAGTAATTCTTGAGGTTTATAAAGAATCGCCTCTTGTTTAATCAAATGCAGAAAAAAATTGGGTATAGCGCCTCCCCTAGTAGAAGATGCAATTTGACTGAACCGTTTTTTTACCGTTCTAACCCTTGTATTGCTTTAGAAAATTTTTTTCCCCATCGTCAATGGTCCCAGGGTCAATGATAGCTTTTTAGCTTTCAGAAAATATCTTAACATCAATTATAGCTTTATCCAATCATGTTTACTAAAATGTTTTAATAAAGCACATGAAATTTGGCTGCAAAAAGCTAAGGGGAAAAATGAAATTTTTGATTATTACCTCCAAGAAAATATTGATTTTCTGGGGTTTTCGAGGTCGTAGAACACTTTAACAATATCAGAAATAAAAAGTTCAGATAGTGTGGACTTTTTGAATTTTAATGAACCTTATTAAACAATTTTTTTAATTATAGATAATATTATGATACAAATAGAATATAAATAAAAGAAATATTTAAAAAAAAATACTTTTGACAGTTTTTAGAAGATTTTTTTCACTCAGAGAAAGTCTTGTTTTTTAAGTTTTTTAAATTTATGGCAAAGAAATAATTATTTTAAACAAATTTTGAAAAATTTTAAAACAAACATGCTGTTATATTTAACAAAATAAAGCAAATTTGTAAAAAATCATGCTTTTAACAGTTTTTTGGCAACTTTTTTTACCAAGAGAAAGTTTCAGTTTTTGAGTTTGTGATGCTTGTTACAATCCTAATTTTAATATTCTTTAATTTTGCACTTTTTTTTCTAAAACATATTATGGCAGGGCACTGGCGTGCCCTGCTAGATTTTTTTGATTACAAAAATTTCTTGCCGAAAAAAAAGAAAGGACATAGAAGGGCTGATATCGACTTTTAAAATAAAAGTCATATCACCATGTTATATATACCAATCGAGAGCTAAGACGATTCTTAATAAAACTGTGTCGGTAAAACTATCCTAGGATTTTTAGTTTTTTATATATTGTGTCTTGACTGAGGCCACCCAAAAAGGTACATTTTTACTTTAATTGGTTTATCTAATGAACCGATTTTTACATCATACCCCAAAAATATATCATACGTTCAGAATTGTCTTCTCTACAACATGAAAAAAAAATTGGACGTCAAACTTTGACGGTTGTCTAGAAAATAGAGTTAAAAAAAAAACATCGAAATTTCAGTTTTGCTGATTTAAAAATATGAAGCGGGTCGATTTGAGAGATGAGACCAATTTTTTCTTTTTTTTCAACAAGAAATGTATAACATATCAAAAATTTAGCTTGTACCCGTTATTCGATATGAAACTAGAAAGAAAAAACACAAAAAAAATACTTTTCTTTTGATTTTCTATTTTAACATTTATTTTGATAATATTTTAAATAAATGGTTATAATACTAATCGATACTAATCATTCTCTTCATCATCAGTAATGTTTTTAGGTTCTTCTGTTAATCGATCAGCCGCATCAAAGCAATATCCAAACAAACAATCACTTTCCGTTGGTTTTAGTTCTTCCGGATTATCACGTGCAAAGCCTAAAAACCATAAAACACTTGCAACGTGTGAACAAGAACCCACAACCCTCGCGCCGTTTTTACAGGTGCAATACCAACCTTTAATAGGGTCCATTTCGTTTTTATCACATTCATAACGTATGAATACATTGTAAACCGAACTGCTTGAATGTCTTGACTTAATTTTAACCCTCAAAATATTTGGCTCTTCTACGAAATGTTCACAGACATAATCTCCATCATCATCTATATTTTGTTTTGAATAACTTTTTGCATTTTCTAGTTGATAGACGCCTATAGTTAGATGCTTCAAATAATCATAACTTAAACTTGGAAAGTCTAGTCCAAATGGATCGACTAGATTATTTTTTTGGGTTCTTTTCGAAAAGCTTTCACCTATTTTTTGAATCTCATTACTTTTTTCAGCTAACTCAAGCATTAAACTAGCGATTTCATCGTCATCGTCGCTTGACTTTGCTCTTGGACGTCGAAAGGCGTTTATCATTGCGCAGACTGCTCTAAAATCGTCTCGAATATGCCTAATGCTTTTGTTAGGGACAATGTTTTTGAAATACTGCCATGTTTTAATGACCCCATTTACTGACTCAATTACCCATCTTGTTTTTGTGACTAGTCTTGACTTATTTGCTTCTTGGGTTGTATGTTGCTTTCGCTTATTTAGAAAAGTAGGTATTTGAACATCAATACCCAGGCTTTTCAAGAACTCAATACAGTCTCTAAAACCTCTATCCAATATGAACAAATCACCTGGTTTAAAGAAAGAGTCGAATTTCAACTTGTCTGTTTCAAAAACATCTTGAACAATATTTGCATCATTATTTGATCCATTAGCAAGGTAAGGACCAAAGACATCAATTATTCGACCTGTTGTTGACACCAGCATCATCATTTTAACTAAATGCCGGCCTTTAAATTAAATATTTTTTTCTTATTTCAAAGAACTATAGGTTGTTAAAAACAAAAAATAAATTACCTTTATGCATTGAAAAAGTTTTCTTTTGGAATTCATAGTTTGACGACTTTTCAATGTAGACGTAAGTTCCGTCCCAAATAACAGCTAAAGATTCTTCATTAAGGCCATACAATTTTTTAGACAAGGTTGTGGAATGATTAATGCTTTAATCACCACGGGTATTAACACCGACTCCCAAGTTTTTCGAAACAAAATTTTCATTGAATAAGTCTCGAATGGCCAAAAAACATTTTTTTGATTGCTCATAGCTTGCAATACTTGTTAGATCGTTAACTTTCTTAAAAGAGTAACCTAATCTCAATCGGGCAAGATAAAGAATCAGTGCGTCGCTTAAGCTCATTTGAAAATTCCAAATTGGATTTGATTCTAAGATATCATTTAAAATAGAATAAAATTCATTGCGTTCCATGCCTATTAATGAGTTGAACTTTTCGGCGACTAAATTATCGGCAAAATTAATCTTGAAATACGAGTTGGTCATGTTATTTAACGAATAATGCATCATGTTTGTGTGTCGCTTAGTTTTTTCTATCTCGGCTCGTAGTTCGTTTTTGTTGTAAAGATTGAGCAATTTTTTATAACAATCAGTATTAATAATACGACGGTTTTTAACATATTTGGTGCTATTTGTGTAAATAGAACACTCAGCACAACAGTTAGGATTCTTTTTGGGTGAATTCATTTATTTCAATTCTATTTTTTTCAGTTGAAAAAAGTAAATTATTCAAAAAAAGTTTTTTTTTGTGTTTTTTCTTTCTAGTTTCATATCGAATAACCGGTATAAGCTAAATTTTTGATATGTTATACATTTCTTGTTGAAAAAAAAGAAAAAATTGGTCTCATCTCTCAAATCGACCCGCTTCATATTTTTAAATCAGCAAAACTGAATTTTCGATGTTTTTTTTTTAACTCTATTTTCTAGACAACCGTCAAAGTTTGACGTCCAATTTTTTTTTCATGTTGTAGAGAAGACAATTCTGAACGTATGATATATTTTTGGGGTATGATGTAAAAATCGGTTCATTAGATAAACCAATTAAAGTAAAAATGTACCTTTTTGGGTGGCCTCAGTCAAGACACAATATATAAAAAACTAAAAATCCTAGGATAGTTTTACCGACACAGTTTTATTAAGAATCGTCTTAGCTCTCGATTGGTATATAAAACATGGTGATATGACTTTTTTTTTAAAAGTCGATATCAGCCCTTCTATGTCCTTTATTACTATCAAAATATAATGGGTGGACTTGGGTAGATTCTACAATTTCTTATGTTGGTGAACCTTTTGTTCCATAATTTGCGATCAATGGCGAGTTTCTTAATTTCAGCTCTTGTTACCTCCGCTCGTTTCGGGAACAATAAATCACAGATGTATTTAATGTAGCTCGTGGGCTTACGTCCACGTTTGCAAGGACCTAATCCGGTTTCGGGTTCGTAAAATATAAAAATTTTTGCTGGCTCACTTTCCGGTCTTCCAAGCACGTGACCAACCAATCATTTTTTACTTTGTCCAAAGACTTTATACCTAGCCACGTTTGATAGCACGTCGTAGCAAAACTATTCAGCTTGTTTTTTATCTCGTTGTTGACAACCAATGTTTCACAGCCGTATAGAAGTATGGACACTACTGTAGTTTCAAATAGGCTAGCTTTCAACATAATTCGCTTTCCAGATCTACTCCATTTTCCAGTAGGCAGCCCATGCTAGTGACTTACGATGGATGAAATCCATCATGTTTTGAATGATAGAAAGAATTGTTACATGAAGACTTACATTAAGTTAGAGATGTTCTTTCTGGTAGACTAATTGGAAATAAAAACCCAAGTGTAAAAACTTAACTTAATTACTACGAAGTTGAGGAACCAGTTAGCAAAGCTATGTGTAAGAAGAAAAACCACAATTATATGTGATCAATGTGTTCAAAGTGGTCTAAAAGCTCATCAAACAAAAAAGCATTAGGACTTAATAAGTTTATAAGTTCTTTCTTAATTAAATGTGGCAGATACAAAGTATTGTACCTGTGAATTTGAATTATTTAAGAGCTAAGACTTCGCTGTTTTACTCGATTTTACAATGGAATTAAATGGTTTTGCTAGTTTCTTTGATTCTTTGAAACAAATATGACCCGAGCGGGATTCGAACTGACACTTTCGTGGAGCATTGATCAACCGACGAAACCAACTGAGCTCCCATTCCCATCAAACACATCGCCCCGTTTTTATTAATAGTTAGAAATTGTTTTTCGTTGTGAACATATGGTCACATAATTACCCAGACCCGAAACTTTAAAAACTCATATTGCTTACGTTGCCGGTTAATGTGATGATATCTAATAACCGGATATTTTATTTATTAGATGTAATTTTTAAAAGGTCTCTGAAATATCTTGAAAAGTCTCGAATAAAAGAAGCTTAATGTTTTAATATAAATTTTATTTCTAAATAAACAAATAAGAGAAAGTGGCCACTCTAAGCAGCCAGAGATTAATTAAGATGTGTAAAACGAAAAATATAAAATGAAAGCTGAAATACATTATGATTTATTAAGTTGTTTTTGGTAACAGGACAATTAGTACGGTTTTACTATTGTACGATTGTACGATTCGATAATTCAATATCTCTTTAATGTTGAACTCTTAAGAAAGTATGTACTTAAGTGTACATAATTATTAAGATTTGATTTCTGAAATAATTTCTGTAAATTTTATTAAAATGAAGAATCGTAAAATCAGTACAATCGTACAACCGTACTAATTGTCCTTTTACCGTTGTTTTTCTAAATATAAATACAGTGGTTCTTCGGTTATATCCCCCCAGCTGTCCCAAGTAAATTTGGGGATATAATTAAAATGGGATAAAGATAAATCACGAACAAAAATACGAAATTTTCTTACAAAATTTATTCACAATTTATTCTAACATGATACCAGGGGGTTATATGACGAGAAAAAAATTAAAATCAAAATTTTTTTTTCAACTTTGATAAATCATAGACATACCCCTCAAGACCCCATGAAAAATTTTTTTTTTGAAAAAAAATAAAAGCGATTGTTTAATCCCATATTTTTTTAACGAAGCGGCAATTCAACTTATAAATCTTAGTAAACAAAAGAATTATCTTATCTGTCACAAAAACCGTTAAAATTTTTACATTTTGTTGAAATAGCTTTGAAGGAGGGGGGCGGGGTCCAAAATTTTGGCTCCTATGTCATTTTCTTATATGAGGATGGGGGGTATAACCTTGTTTTTTTTTTAATGGACCTTGTGTTGAAAATTTTTCTTACTGATACCCCCTGATGATACAAAACAAAATGACGAAAACATAAGTTTAAACTTAATTAAATTGCGGCTTATTAAATTTAAACATTTGAAAGTCTTAAAATATCGTAAATGGTTTGTTGTTTGAGCTTTTGAAGCTCTTCAATTTCAATCTTTTTAAAAAGATCTTTAATAAAACGCAAGTCTTCGGCTATGATAATACTAAATTACTGCAAATAACATTTTGTATTCTTCGTCGTCTAAATTCATAAAGATGTCTCTTTTTAATGATTTTACTAACCGCAGATCGGTTTACATTAAACTGAGCGGCCATTTCTGAGTTTTTTTTGACTTTTCGTTAGTAATTAATTTTTTTGTTGAATTCGAAATAATTGTTCTTTTGTTTCGGTTTAAGGACGCTGTCATTTTTTTTTCTATTGTTTTTTTCTGTTGGGGTTAAAAGTGTAAGTGTTTTTATATTAAGTAAATGCAATTTGAAAGACAAAAAATATGGGTTATATCTAAAATATGGGATATAGAAAGGGGATATAACTTATCATTATTTTAATATAAAACAATGCATGGAAATCCGTTCTAACTCAAATCGGAGATATATCCAAATTGGGATATAAGTGGTGTGGGATATAACCGAAGACTGACTGTATAATAAAACTTAGTGTCGTGCGCAAACTGTTTGTAGTTTTAAAAAGCAAACAACATTAACAAGGAACGGCTAAGCTAAACTTAGACGCAGTGTTACGACACATTTGTCAAAATTCTAAAATTAACATTAACAAAAATGATTTACTCAAAAAAAATAATTTTATTAAATTATGATTTTATTAAATTTTCAAGGATATTGACAAATTCCTCGAAAACCATGTGTTGCTACCAAATCGTGAATTTCTCCATTCAAGAAAGCTAAAACATTTTGACTTAGAAACCTATTGTTGCCTTCAATATTATCAGGTTGATGATCTGGCATTCCTTGGATCCGTGATCCATCTGGCCAAACAAAAGGTTCACCAACATAAGAAATTGATGAATCCACCCAAGCCCAGGAATTATGTTTCGATTGTAATAAATTTCTTTCTGTTAATGTTTTTGGTGTAATTAAACTTGAATTTTTTTGATTACAATAATTCCTTGCTGAAAAAAAATCGGTGTATAATTCTGCATAATGATAACAAACGAATGGATATCTGCTGTCTGAAATAAAATCTAATGGACAAGGTTTGCATGAACCATCTTTAGTTGACCAATATTCACTTGTTTGGCATGAAAAGGAAGTTACTGATTGTGAACAGCTTAAAAAAAAAATAGGATCTATCAGTGATATATAACATGTACAGTATTTCTTGCGAAAATGTAACGTTCCGTTCCAAATCACTGGTCATCTCGAACGGCTGCGAAATGATCATTACGTTTTCGAAAGAACCACTGTAGACTTTCAAAGTCTCTGGGAAACATAAAACTTCTTAATTCATTGATCCTAGAAACTAATTTGTGGTTTGAAGTCAATTGTGCCAGATTTCTAAATGATTATTTGTTCTATACAAGCCCAACTCGAAAAAAAGTTGTGTTATTTTGGATCAGTAAGATTAAGATCCGTCATTATGAAAAATAATAAATTAATGGACTACAGTACTTTCCGGTTATAAGAAACACGGTTTTAAGAAATTTTCGGATATAATAAACGTTTTCGCCAGAACAAAAACATTTCCGACCCCTTCCATGTATTTTTAACTGTTTATAACAAATTCATGTATAGCGAAAATTCGTATATAATAAATTTTTTTTTAGGTAAAATTAGAGTAAGACCATTAAATTTAACTTGTTTATAAAAAATTTGAACTTTTTATGAAAAAAAATATGAGGCGGGTCTAAAACTATTTAGCGATAAGCAGTTATATTATCAAAAAAGGATTAAAAAATGTTAATTTATCTTTCAGCCGTTACGTATACACGACATTTTTTAAACTGTTTCGCTTTACTTTTGTTTCTAGAAAAAAAGTGTTTACATCATTGTAAAAATGTTTTTTACTGGACAAATATAATAGATATAATAAATATTCGCCTGCTTTCTCTAAATGGATTATTCCTTCGGTTTCTTTATCAATTATCACCTCACTTGCTAACTTAAGATAATGTGAGTAAAAATTATGCAGGAAAACTTTAATTTGTTTATAAGAAATCTTCGGATATAATAAATTATTTTTCATGCAAATTGGAGTTTCTTATAACCGGAAAGTACTGTATTTTGATTGAGTTATTTTAAGTCTGATAAATGATTTGGAAAATATACAGTGTTGATATGCTAAATGGATTTTACCATTTTATACGTAAAATGACGTAAATTAACATCATTTTACATCGTAATTTTACATCATTTGATGTAAAATAATGTTAATTTACGTCGTTTTACGTATAAAATGGTAAAATCCATGTAGCATAGCAACACTGTATTTCTTTAAAAAATGGGCAAAACTAAAAAAACCCAAAACAATATTTAGAATATTTTTTTTTGGTTGAAAAAAATACCCAATTTCATTGTCTTAATGTTTTCTATCTAATGATTAAGGCTTCAAATTTTTCGTGTCACATTCTTTCTTAATATTCGTGCGACCAGAAAAAATCTGCCTGAATTTTTACACGAGGCCGGGTAGGGTCGGTAGTTTATGAGGGAAGAAAAGTGAAGAAGAAATATTTTCTTACCCGATTTGGGGCGGTCTATAAAAGTTCAAAACGGAAAAACTGGCTGGGGTGGTCTTTCTGAGAAAAAAATAAATAAAAGAAAAAAATCAATTTAAATTCTTATTCAACTTAGTGAAAAGATATTCAGCCTCTCCCTTCAAATTTTAATTTTTTACGTTAAAAATTTAAAACGAAGCGGTTTATAATCCTAATAAGCTTGTTTTTTAATTGAATGCGTGAATTTAGCAGGATAAAAAAATTGACGTTTGAATAAAATCGTTTTGAAATTAATTTCGATGATTATTTTAGTTTTTTAGTAAGTTTGATAATAGCCGGATTGATAAAATTCACATATACTCACTTTCTATGAGAAATAACTCACGTAAATTAACTTGATCCGACGGTTCGGGATTCTTTCTACGTGGAGAAGAAATTATCTGATCCATATTATCGTATGAGACGACCATTTTTAAAATCTTGGAAAACCAATGAATACATTTTTAGGGCTAGAAGAGGGGCCTTAGAAAAAAAATTT
Source organism: Brachionus rubens (assembly GCA_022207745.1). Lineage (NCBI taxonomy): Eukaryota > Metazoa > Rotifera > Eurotatoria > Ploima > Brachionidae > Brachionus > Brachionus rubens. The sequence continues at coordinate 1,470,730 of JAJVHD010000011.1, read as the reverse complement.
GCACAGATAATTTTTAGGGGGTGGGTATTAAAAAGTTTAGTATCTAAACGACTTTTCTTCCCGAGGGTCGGTATATTTGGCAGAATATTTCTGACCCCCGCCTAGTGTTAGGATTTTTTTTTTACCCCATGTTCCAACGACCAGCACGTGAAAAAAGAGGAATTTGCGTATCAATAATTGATCATACAGTAATTTTAATGATTTTTTTACTCACTGTGTGAGTTAACGTTAGCAATAAATAAAAACGTTAAATAAAAACTGAAAGCGTTACCAAACGTTAGGCTCGTAAATCGTTAGCGTTAGAATGGTGTGAGAGGTGCGTTAGGATGGTAAATTAAAGTGAAAGGCGTAAAAGACATTAATTCAATAGAATTCAAAAAAATTACAGAAAATATAATTATCAATAGTATTGGGTTTTCTTTAACAATTTGACATGAGACCTTTATAATAAACACCCTCACAATAATTTCTAACACCCTAACGCACCTCTCACACTTCTTTTTACGACCCTAACGCACCTCTCACACTTCTTTTTACGACCCTAACGCACCTCTCACACTTCTTTTTACCATCCTAACGCACCTCTCACACTTGTTTCCAGTACTCTAACACACTAGTTTTCAAATTTCACGCTTTTCTAACACTTTGTCTTTTACTGCATCACACATCCTAACGTTTTTTCAAAAAAAGTAAAAAAATCATTAAAATTACTGTATGTAGCCTAGTTGACGAATATGTTTCGTAAATTAACTTACTTGGAACCAACATATCCATCAGAGCATAGACATTCGTAACCATCAATCTTGTTAAAACAAGTGCCTGAATTAAGACACACAGCATTTTGACAATGACTATTTATTATCAAATAGAGAAATCAAGTTAAAACAATTAAAAAAAATAATCTAAAAATTTACTCGATAATAAGTCTTTTTTCAAATAGAACATTTAAGCTAGAAAAAATTTGATCTCTCTTGGCATAATCTGTATGGAGAGTACATGTTCTATTTTTGTAAACCACAAATCTACAATATTCATATTTAAGACATTCACTAAAACAGTTTAATTTTGTCGTAAATATTTTTCCAGTTTTAGGGACTAAGCTGAAAGTTTCAAATTCAACATCTTTGTTCTTGATAATTGTAAAATTTGCCAATTTAGTTGCAAATACATGATCGAAGAAAAGACAAAATATCCAGAGCTTAAACATTCTAGATTGAGTATCGAATTTTCTATGAATCTGTTTTTATATCTCTTTGGTTGGTTACTTTTCTGAGTTTTTTAAGGTTTATATTTGTTTGATTTAAAAAAAAAATAATAAAAATCTAATTAGATTTTATTTAGTTTTTGTTTGATAAAGTAAATATAACTGGATCCACTTTTTTCCCAAAAATTATTATTAAAATTTAATAAAAGCTGGTTGATGACTTTTATTTTCTGACGAAGAAATTGTTTGACGATGAAAAATTCAAATAAAATTCATTTACTTTTAAAAATGTTTTTAAACTCGATTAACAATACTTGAGGAAATTTGATTTTCGCAAAGTCCTGACATCATTTTCATTAAATCTAATAAAAACTTGAATTTTTAGGAATTTTTGGAATTTTAGGTTTTTGGTTCGATTAAGGAAATCATTGTACCAAAAATGATGACTTTATTTTTTACTTTATTTTAATAAAGGACCTTTAGTCACACAAATAAAGGAAATAATAAAGTCCAATGAAACTTCGTTTATGTTTACAGGCGTATTTTAAACTTTTACCAAAATTAAAGGCTCTTTTACAACCTTTGTCAATAGTGTAAAGGTTTACCCTTTTTTCCTTTATTATTCAAAAAGCTGATTTTTCGCTCAAAAAACACTAAAATATAGTCACCTGAAGCATAAAAACGCATAAAAGAGAAAATAAAGGAAATATAGGACTTTATTTCTAAAGTAAAGTAAAGCCGACACCCCTATTTTTAATTTTTATAAGATCCAAAGATCCATGTTTTAGCATTTAACGACTTAGAAATATTTTTTGTGCTTAAATTAGCCTTTAAATCATTTACTGACGATTTCATTTCGAGAATCATTTACACTCGAAATTTTTATGAAATACATCCCTTCAAATCTTAAATAAACGACCTAAAAAAATTAAAATAAAAAAAAAGATTCAAATCTTCAAATACAATAAACTACCAAATTTTAAGCTTGAACTGAATACAATCTTTGTGCTAAATCATCCAAATAAATTCTTTTTTTAAAGAGTTTTTTGTAAAAAAATTAAGATTTACAAACTTAAGTGTGGATTCTCCCAGTCAATTTTATGGTTTAAACCGCTGTAAATAGAACTCAACCAACAAACAGTAATTATTCATTAAAATTACATTGATATTACATTGTTTTAACCTTACTGTTTGTTGGTTGAATTCTAATAACAGCAGTTTTACCAGGTTGATTAAAGAATAAAAATGTAATGTTCAAAATTAAGCGGAAGAAACGTGTACGGTGGACGGTACTCCTTATTTTTCAATATCGGTACATTATTAGATTATTGGATACGTTTTAAGTCTCCACTGTTATGGCCACGATAAGTGTAACATTTTTTTGTGAGTTCATCATCTTCGCTCATATTCTTTTTGGGATTTAGTTTAGGAAATTTCCACAAAATTTTATAAATCCTTGATTAATTCCTTGACTTTTTTTAAAAAAAAATTTAGAAAATGGTTCAAAATTTTTGGTCAAATTCATTCAAAAATCACTAGATCGCATCGAAACTTTGGATTTAAGCTTAGATCATCGCTCTCTGTCATAATTTATCTTTCGTTCTACAACTTCGGTCTTTCACAATGTCCATTTCTGAAAGCTATCCATTGGTCTAACACAGGAGTTTGAAGTCGTTATAATGGAATAATTCAATGCAAGCAAAAACAAAAAATTGATTTAAAGGATGCTTATTATTTAAGAAAATCCAACTAAAAATCTTAACAGAATTTAAAAATACTGACAAAATAAAATTTTTAAAATATGAAATAAAAAAAGTATTTGTTTTAAAATATTTCAAGGATATTGACAAATTACTTTAAAATTATTTTTTGGCCACAAATCGCAAATCGTCCCCCCCGATATTCCTAAAGCAACTTCATTTAAATAACTATTGTTTCCTCCGTTATTATTTGGTTCATTGTCCCGCATCCGTTGAATTCTCGATCCATCCGACCAAACAAATGGTTCACCTACATAACTAATTGAAGAATCGATCCAAATCCAGGTACTAGCATAATTATTAAATAAAAGGTTTCTTTCTGTTTCAGTTTTTGGCGCAATCAAGCTTGAATTCTTTTGTGTACAATAATTTCTAGCTGAAAAAAAATCTAAATCTGACGATGAAGAATGATAACAGTTGAAAGGATATTGGCTATTTGAAATAAAACCAGAAGGACAAAGTTTACATAAACCATCTTTAATTGACCAATATTCACTTGATGAACATACAAAAGAATTTACTGGTACTATACAGCTTTTAAAAAAAATTTAGAATTTATTTTTTTACTTATTCCATGTAAAGTAAACCGATGTAATCTGGTGATCTTTTTAAAAAGACTGGCCAATGATGAATTAAGAACAACAGTAAGAAACACAAACAGGTAGAAAAGAGAAAATAATTTTTTCCCTAAGTTCTAATAAGTCCTATACCGTTTAAATAATTTTTCGATAAAACGCTCAGTACTGATTTTTTGAATGTTTCTGAGACCGAGGGATACCCCTGACGAGGAAACTTTTAGTATTTGCTCTATTTTCTCTAACGAGATGGAAGTCGTTTCTTTGAACCATTCCAAAAACTTCTCTGTCAACAATCGATTTAAAAACATTGATCGTCTTTGCATTCACCGCACTTGCAGATAAATTATTACAGACTTCAACAACCCTATTTGTTAAGAAATTGTAACGATACAATCCTTTACGATTTATTTCTCTTACCAATCTTAAATCATTTCTTCTCCTTAGATTCAGAGACAAACTTCAAGCATAATTAACTCCTCTCGTCAACTTTATGTTCTAATGATTATGAGCGATTTTGTACACTTAGATCAGATCACCTCTTTCTTCAAGACTTGAAATGTTCAAATCACTGAGTCTTTCGTCATATAATTTTTCCTCGATTGACTTCACCAATTTTGTTGCTCTGCGCTGAACCTTTTCAAGGATACTAATGTCTGTTTTAAAAGAAGGGCACCATTTACTTACCGCATATTCCAGGTTTGGTCCTACCAAAGCTGTATAAAACGGAACAATTGTTTCTCTTTCAAGGTACGAAAATGAATTCTTAATTTGACCGAAGACACTGTTCGCTTTTGCGGCAACATTGCTTATTCCATTTTAGATCAATCGAAATAAAAACACTACGGTCTTCCTCTTGGCTCGTTTCATTTAGTGTGTAATGACCAGCCGAGCTTTTCAAAATTTTTCAAAAAATTCTAAGTCTTAGTCGTATTCACCTCATTTTCTAGTGATGGGCAATGGCCGTAATTTTGGATCGTGATCAATAGGAAAATCGGTGATCGGTGCAGTTTAAAATAAAGAAAAATTGATCCTCTTGACTTTTTGTATTTAAAATTTTCAGCTGAACATCGAAAATTGATTTTAATTAAACCTTTTGATCAACAGATCATGATCCAAGTTCTTCAAGCGTGTTTTTTTTCCATTGGTTAATACAGGTGTGTCTGTAGCTTTTGTTTGCAACGTAAAAAATTTGACTTCAAAAAAGCTACAGTAGAATTAATGAAATATTACGTCATTGGTTTACACCGTAACCGAACCAAAGTTTGATCTAAAGATCCTAAGAAAAAGTGAAAAAGGATCAAAAAAAAATTAAAAACAGCTTTATTAACTGATGATATCCATCGAACTAGTAAGATAACAATCTATTCAGTCTCAGAAGCTCGTTAAAATTTTATAGGCTAAGTTTTAAAGCGGATTTGGTAGCTTCAATATAATTTGTTTTAGTCGTCTATTTGTGTGAAAATGGAGTAATTTTAGATTCGGTACCTAGATCACTTGATATTCTAACATGCCAAAAGTTGTGATCGAATAAACTTGTTATACAATTAGACCGATTTACTATATTTATTTAGTAATTAGTGAGCCTTACTTGGAACCAACATATCCATCAGAGCATAGACATTCGTAACCATCAATCTTGTTAAAACAAGTGCCTGAATTAAGACACACAGCATTTTGACAATGACTATTTATTATCAAATAGAGAAATCAAGTTAAAACAATTAAAAAAAATAATCTAAAAATTTACTCGATAATAAGTCTTTTTTCAAATAGAACATTTAAGCTAGAAAAAATTTGATCTCTCTTGGCATAATCTGTATGGAGAGTACATGTTCTATTTTTGTAAACCACAAATCTACAATATTCATATTTAAGACATTCACTAAAACATTTTAATTTTGTCGTAATTATTTTTCCAGTTTTAGGGACCAAGCTGAAAGTTTCAAATTCAACATCTTTGTTCTTGATAATTGTAAAATTTGCCAATTTAGTTGCAAATACATGATAGAAGAAAAGATAAATAAAAATGAACCAAAGCTTAAACATTCTAGATTGAGTATCGAATTTTCTACAAATCTGTTTTTATGACTCTTTTGCTGGTTACTTTCTTAAAACTTTTTGTGTTTATATTTGATTGATTTGAAAAAAAAATTTAATAAAAATCTAATTAGATTTTATTTAGTTTGTTTTTGATAAAAAATACTGTAAATATAACTGGATCCATTTTTTTTCCAAAAATTAAACTATCAATTTTTCTAAATTTTAATAAAAGCTGTTTGATGACTTTAATTTTCTGAAGAAAAAAAATTTTGTTTACATCACTCTTTATTTATATGAGGGTATTTTTTGCGTTTTGTTAAAAAAATAAATTTTTCTTCTAAAATTGACCTTCAAATTCGAAAACTCAAATTTTTATTATTTTTCTAATAAAATTTTAATTATCGGCACCATAAAGGCAACCAAGCGCTTTATTCCTAGTATATATCTTACAGCTGGTTGCAAAAATGGTCCTGTTTAGTAGGATATTTTTGAGCTCAAGTTCCGCTTACATTCAGTGGAGCAGATATACAAGAAGCCTGGAAATTTCTTACCTTCAGCTCAATTAATGTTGTTGTTGAAGCCCAAATTTTCTCAAGTTTTCTAAACACCAGTCAAGCTTATCCCTTTCTACATTTCAAATCTTTTTTCGCCGTTTACCTCCAATGATCGTTGTTTTGACTACGTTAATACCGAAGCCGATTTCTTTCGCGTTCCTGGATATTTCGTTGAGTTGATTTTTAGGTCACCAGCGTAGTCCAAATCGTTTCGGATCCCTTCATTATTCGTTTCGGATCCCTCCCAATTCGTCTCTTATAAGAACTTCTGTTGTTATTTTAAATACCTCTGAAAGTGCTCCATTAACATTAGGCTCAACTTTTAGAGTCTTTATAAAGTACCTCAATGAACTCAATGATCTTCACTGAAATACCATAGTGGCTCAAGATTGCAAAAATCAACCTTGGCGAAATAGGGTCGAATGAATGTTATGAATAATGGTAGATGTTGTTACTTCCAAAGAACACATGGTTTTTTTAATATGGACGATTTCGATTGATCTGATGATGAGTTATCCAGTGCTATTGTTAACTTCGCTTGGGTCCTACAAAAAAAAATCATAGGTAGCAAACTTATCATGTGAAAATGCGGTTAAACTCAACAGAAAAAGTTCAAATACGTAGGATAAAATGCTTTTTTCGATATTTTATTTTATTGACGAAATGCTTAAAAGAAACTATAAAAAAATAAATAGGATTTTTATGCAAAAAAAAAGGAATTGTTTTTTTTATTAGTTAAATTTTTCATACAAAATGAATTGTCTTGCGTACTTTTACATTTAAACGTTATAACCAAAGTGAACGGTTGCTGGTCTAAAAAAATAAAAATTTAATTTTTAAATTAATTTTTCTTGTTTTTCAAATTGTAACAAACCCGTTTATTTCATTTGACCATAAACTGTGCTTGATCAAAATTTTTTCCAAATTTTCATCAATTGGTACTTGATATTTATTTCTTGTAACTCCTAATTTTCTTATACTACTTGACGTTGCTGGTCGTTTTTTAAGCAAACTTGATTGAGTCGATTGACTTGACACATTTTTAGCCCTAACTTTATTGTAATTGTTGAATTGATTGTTACTCATTCTACTGCTTACTCTTGCTTCGAACTGTTTTTCGTTTAATTGTTTTGATTTATCATGTTCAAGATCGTTCAAAATTTTAAGCACTGCATTTCGATCTAAAATAAAGAAAAATTAAATCACGCCTCAGACCCAAAAGTAATAAAAATATTTTACCTTGGTCACTAGCATTTTGAACCCAAGTTTGAAAAGGAACCGATTTTGGGTCACTTTTGTTAAAATTTTTATCATTAGATGCTTGTTCATTATCATTTGCAGGTAGTATAAACTTGTTTGTATCGTTGCCCGATTCAAGATTCATATAATTAACTGTTTCATCAAAATAATTGTTAACACTTTCGTTATGCTCTTTATCAAAGTAATTAAATTGTTGACCAAGTTGTTGATAATATGGAAGATTTGTTTTAAAGCTTGTGTGAGTAACCTCAGTTCTAGGTTCATAAGTTACAATATATTTAACTCCATTTTCGTCTATTGTTGTTTCTGTTGGTAGAATTTGCTCTTCGATTTGCGCTTGTGAAACTTCTACTTTTTGCACTTCTTCTGCTTCTGATTTTGGTCTATCAAAAGACGAAATCGTTTTTGACCTTGCTACACTATTAACTAAACTGTTAGTTCGTTTGTATCTGTCATCGCCTAATCTGCGTCTTATTTCAGCAACATTTTCAGGTGTTCTTGGATTATCCCATTGAATCCAATGTTTATTGCTTTCTTGTTTCACTACTTCGACAATTGGATCTTCTAATTTAACTTTTTCTTGAACTCTTTCAGGTGCTTTGGGAGGTTTATCTTTGACTTGATTAGGAGCTATGTGCGGTTCTTTTATTTGACCTAAACGTTTTTTAGCTTCAAGAATGTAATTCGGCATTTCTTCTTGTTTATAAACCATCCAATGATAATCATTTTTCGGTTCAATTTTATCACTTATGGTGGTTTTTTGGAATTTTTCGACAAGTTGTTCAACCGGTGCTGGAGCTTTAATTAAAAATAATTTCCCTGAAAAAAATGAACCAGGTAAATTACCAAAAAATTACATAAAACTGTTTGTTGTTGTGGTGGAGGAGAAACAAGTTTGTTATGATTTTTTTCATTTGTTTCCAAGTTAGCGATGGTAACAGAGCTTGTTCCAGCAGACGAACCTCTATAAACGATCTCTTTTACTTCTACTTTTTGATCAAAGTTTACCTTTAAAAAAAAAAATAAATGAAATTTTGAAATGGTTTGAGAAGGGATTTTACATTTAGTTTAGCGTTTGGGTTAAACTTTTTCATAAAACTGTGATTACTGAAAGGTCTTGAACGTTGAGTCATAAGACTCATACGATCCTTTTGGCTTATAATGCCAGAAAAAGCCCTTTGTATAGTTGAAAACTCTTTTCGTTTATGTTTTTTTCCATAATGGTCTATATAAGTAGTATCTGGATATTTGTACTTGAAATTTTCAAATAGTAATGGCTGGAAAGTTTTCGACGGCATTTTGAAGCTTTTTTTAAAGTTTTTTTTTTTTATATTTCAACAACAACAGAAACAAAACAAAACTAAAAAAATTCAAACATTGGATTTCAAGCTTATCGACAAAAAAAAATAGACGAAAAAGAACTCTAATTCATTAATGAAAATATCTAAAAGATTTATTTTTAAAAAGTCAATTAAATATTTACAAATTTTTAATAGAATTAAAGTTTGTTGTCAGAATGTTGTTTTCTCGTATTCCAATTTAATGCTTCTATACTTTTTTGTTTCTCTATGCAAATAATACGCATAACATGATTTAATTCTTTAAAGACTCCCTAATAATTTCAAGTTGTTTTGTGTGTGTGTGCTTGTGTTTGCTCTTGTTGTTACAACAACAACAAACTTAAAACAACAACAACAATTTATTATTACCGAAAATTATTACAATTTTAATTTCAGTTTTTATTTTTTGTTGCTTAGTGAAATATTTACTGCAAAATAACTTTCAAATATAAACAACTTACATTCAACGAAACAAAAAAAAAATTATAAAAAGGTAAATATTTTATAAAACAAATAGGCCAGGTAGTTTTTTTATTTTTTTTACAAAATTAATTAAGATTTATTAGATCAAAAAAGCAATTGATTTGAAGCTATTCAACAAAAAAAATTTCTCTTTAAAAGTAAAATGAAAATAGTCTGCGTTTATTCTAGACAAAAATAAGATCTTATGTCATTTAATAGTATACTCTTATGGTTGCTATAATTACAAAAAACAAAAGCCCCTCTTAGTAATCACAATTTTTTTTCAGCAAAAAACAACAATAGAAAAAATTAATTTGAATAATTACCGATTTGAAAATGTCATCGTTCGATTTGTATTTGTTTTGGTATCGGGATATTCTAGGAATGTCATTGTTTTTTGATGAAATTGACGGCAGTTTGTTCATTGTTTCGAAATTTTTGTCTTAAATTTGTTGTCGGGCAAAATTTTAAAATCTAGAAAAATTGAATTTTTTTATTAATAAAAAAAATATAAAAAGAGGCTTTGAATCTAATAAATTTTGACGAAATGCTCAAGGAAGACTCAAAGAGTTCTTACGTAGTTGATTAAAAAATAAAGTTAGAAAAGTACTGTTTTGTCATAGATTTTGTTTGGTATCTTTTTTTAATTTTAGTTGTCTCTAGATTAAAGGTAAATATATCAATTTCATGGTGTTGATTGTTCAAATTGAACCTTGAAATCGATAGTATGAAAACAAAAAGACTCAGTTTTTCCTTCTCAACCGATTTCAGGAATCAACTTTGTGTGAAATCGTTTTTAAATTTGCTCTCAACAAGAGATTTTTTTAAGAACTAAAAATATGAAAAATTATCATGGTTGACTTAAATTAATTCTAGCTTAGGAATAATTAATTATGGCGCCGAGACAATTGTAAAAAAGGCTAGTCCGAACCGAACAGAGGTGACCCAGATATTTACCGTATTCCCTCGTTCGATATTGCTGCACCACAAGTTAAGACACGCCTTTGGACCATGCACCAAAGTACATCTCGCCCATGCTATAACATTGTTAACTTGGAGCGCATGCTCTAATAGCGTAATCACGCGTTTAGGTCCGCATCAAACACTGAAAGTCTTAGTTTAATGCGTCATCAAGACTCGATTGTAAAGAAAAAAATAAAAAATAATTTTTTTGAATTATGCATTTGATGCAGCACCAAAGATTAAGAAAAAAAGATATTAAAAAATTCATTTTTTTAATTTTCGATTTTTTTCTTTTAAATCGAGTCTTGATGACGCATTAAACTAAGACTTTCAGTGTTTAATGTGGACCTAAACGCGTGTCTTAACTTGTGGTGCAGCAATATCGAACGAGGGAATACGGTAAAAGTATAAATTATTAGGAATATTTAAACAAAGGAATTAAAGCCTTATGGTTGAAAGGTTGAAATTCAAATAATCTCCAAAAATTCAGCAATTCTCCTAGGTCGAAATTATAAAATTTAAATCTTAAAACTTTTAGATTTGTGTCATCTTTGGAAAATTTTAATCGACCTATTTAACCCTTCCAGGCAAAACATTAAACAAGCCATTCCAAAGATGTAGATTTCAACTCTAACTATTTTTTCAATTAAAACACCACTTGCATCTCGTGCTCGAAAGTCGACATATTTTTATATTTCAAAATTAATGCCTTTACCAAGGTAATATAGTAAAATCAGAAGGGTGTTAACAAGGTTCATGATTTTTTACGGTGTTTTTCTTGTGTTTTAAAGTTTCTGATATTATTTTCGAATGAACCAATTAGAATAAAACTTAAACGTTAAATTTTTATGCTAAAGTCTTTTAGTCAGCTTCAAAATGGTATCATGAGCGTTTCGATAGGATCATTTCTTAAGGATAAGTATAGATTTTGTTGCAACTAAATCTAATAAATTCCTTTTAGAATGATTCTACAATGACATACGGAATACCTCAGCTTTTTGACTCGTATTATTTGAACTCTTTAAATCGGAAAATTAAGTCTAATAAAGCAAGGATTTCTTTTACCGTAAATTTTGATTTTAACCCAGTCCTAAAATTAATCTGTTTACTCAGATAATTCAAAATTTAGAAAATCCTGAGTTATCTCTGATATACGGACTTGGACTTCGGAAAAAGGATCAGAACCAATAAAAATACTGCTTGCTAAATTACGGAATTAAAACCCGTTTTTACAAAAATCTGGACTTCGGAATTTTTAAATTGCTACTAAATCGATCCGAACTAAAACTACTACAGCTGAATAGAGTTCTGCTAGAGGTTCACCCCTCTAGTCGCAGTCATATACTTCTACTACTGATACTACTATATCTACAATGTGCTTTCACTTATTCTTGGTCCGGGTTACGTATTTTAGAAAATTTCGTCTTCTGAAGTATAAAAAGAACTTCAAAAATGACTCATGATCTAATAAGCAGGATATTACGATACTTTTTTTTAAATCCAAGGAAGAAAGTTTTTTTTTGTATGATTTTCTTTATATTTTAGATCTTTATTTTGACGTTTTGTAGTTTTAGAGTGTATTAGATCGTTTAAATTAGATCTACTGTACAACTTTGGTCTTTCAAATTGTCCATTTACAGTGGTGCTATGATATTAGTATTTTACAAAATTTTACTTAAACGATTGTTAATTTACGTGATTTGACTATTGTAAAAAGTGGTAAATTAACTAATTTTGGCGTAAAAAATGATTAGCCGGACAAAATTTTTACATGTGAACAATTAATTAGAAAAATTGTCCATTAAAATTACAAGTGTGATCGTCCACAGACAATTGTCCAGGTAAGGGACAAGACCCAAAAAGGTAAATTTTTGTAAATATCAAAATGTCCAAAAAAATTTTCGACCCTTTTTTAGTCTTTTAGTGACTTATATCACTAAAAAAAACATGACTTTTTTAGCTGGTAGTAATGTTGATGTATCAGTAAATATCGATTTTTTTTTGAAGTATTTTTAACTTATTGAAACGATGACGTGATGAAATTTGATCGAAATTTTTTCCTTGTCAAAATATTTTTGTGCGACTTTAACCAAATAATGACTTTGAAAATATCAATTGAACAATATTTACTAGGTAAAAAGGTAGAAACTTAAAATTAAACGATTAAACTTAAAGCAACAACTAAAATTCTCTAGTTGGTTTTAATCATTTTTATTTTAGAAAATAAAGATTGACATTTTGATCGATGCAAATATTCATTTACGTGACCATGTTTTTCATGGAATCGATAGAAACGGCGTTTATCGAATTTACTAAACCTAAGATAGAAGATAAATGTTTGAAAAACTGTTAATACGGTCGCTGTACTTTCTTAAAATTAAGCTCTACCATGACTTAAAAACAATCCAACAAATCTGTTTAAACTTACGCTTTAACATTGACCTTTCAAAAGAGAGTTTGACAGTTTTTAGGTTCAATATTATAGCGACCGGTCTCCTTAGTGACCATTTTGCTACGCGACTGGATGGAACAATCCGTTAGTGTCTGTTATTTAAGAAACCAACTTTTAAGCTTTTGCTTGGGAAAATATGTTCACAAAAAAATTTTTTCTGTTTTTGTTTTTCTGGTTCTATTTTAATGTCGCTTTTAGTGTCGGTCTTACTAAAATGCCCATTTATCGAAAAATCTATGAGCTTCGAAAAAATCTAGAATTCTTTGCCTCTAAACCCTTTGAAGGAATATCATTCGAAAATTTTCGACTTACCATCTTTTAAAGGAAAACAACAGAAATTCTCTATTATTGAACTATTTTTTTTCTGAATAATCGAATAATGCGATACTATTTTGTATTTTTCCGATATAAAAAAATTAAAATATTATCAAATCTAATATTGTTAGGGCTATGTGAAGTTTTGTCCCAAAATCAGACCAAAATCTTTCATTATAACAACTGAAGAATCACCTTAAATCTTTGCAGAGATGGATACTATTGATAAGAATTGATGTTTTGATTCAGGGAGCACTTTTACAAAAGTCCAGTATTCTGCAACAAGACTATTTCTTATCAGTTAGATCCACCTCTGCAATGCTTTAAAATGATCCTTCAATTGTTTTAATGACTTTTGATCCATTTAGGATTTTTGGTATTTTGGGACAAAACTTCACACAGCCATTGTTAGGCGTCTATAAAATTAAATTTCTAAAATTTTTTAAATTCAATCAGAAACGTTCAAACTCTTTTAAACAAAAATTTGGCTCCTGCATTTTTATTCTTTCTTAAAATTAAATTTGATTAATTTTTATTTTTTTTTGACTTAAAAAAATATAAAAAAAGAGAACTACAGTTTTTTTTTTGTGAAAATGTAACGTTCCAAAAAAAAGAACGATCTAAATGGTTCCCGTTCCAAAAGAGTTTCACAAATAACTGCAAATAAAAAATAAATTAACTTGAAAAAAATCGGAAAATAATTTTATTTTTAAGATTAATAAACCATAGTAAACCTTGGAGATAAGAATTTGGCTCTATATCACAATATAGAAAAAAAATAGAAAAAAAGCACATAGAAATTCACTATAGAAAAAAAAATCAGACCATAGAAAAAAGCTTTATTTCGTAATTTAACTTTAAAATAAATTAGTAATGGAAGATAAATTAAGTCTCCTAAATTTGAATGACAATGTCTCATCGCCAATAAGACTAAGTAACAGAATTGTTCCCAGAAACGATCTAAAGTCCAAGAACAAAACATCTAAAAATAAAAAATCAAGTGCTACTGAAACAAATACATCTAATTCACTAGTTGAATCGTTCAAACAACCTATTACATCTAAGTTCATTATTTACATCATTTGACATAACACCAAAAACATTGTCTTCAGCTCTAGTTGATTATAGCGATACCGAATCAACCTATACTTTAAAAAGTGGAAACTCGAACGAAGATGATATAGATGACTTCGAGTATGATAACAACTATGAATTCATCCAAGACGATAATCGAGACGATAACAGTATTATTGAAGACGAATTTTACAACGAAGACGATCTAATCGAAGAGGATATAAACGAAAATTTTGAACAAACGCAACAAAAGTCAATTGAACCAGTGTTTATTTCAACAAAGAATGAAAGACCTAAAATGATTTTTGGTGATTATGAATTCTTATATGAAAAAGACTATAACGAAACTGTTTATTGGAGATGTGCTGTTTTTGTCAAATTTTAAATACGCCGTTTTTTAGTTTGAATACCAAATGTGCCGGATAAATTTGTAGCCGGATTAAAGCGAGTCGACTGTATATTGTAATTTCAATTACATTCCTGAAAACAGATATCTTTTGGAACTAGAACTCTTTATGAACGGGAACTCTTTTAGAACGAAACTCTTAAAGAACGGGAACCCTATGAGAACGGAATTCGGGTTTAATGGTCCTTCGTTTCAGAAAAAATCATGGATCGGATTGTGAAAATTCAGGACAAAAACAAAAACGGAAAATTGGTTTCATAATTAAATAGTAATTTTAGGAAAATTAAGAACATTTTGTTTTTGTTTCAAAACCGTGTTTTTTTGTTAAATTGATGTTACAATTAGAAATTTTAGTGGCCATAAGATAGCTCGTCAAACTCTATATCGACTAGGATTAGCTCAGTTGGTATCGTCGTTAATCAGTTTTCAAAGAAGTTAAGAGAGGTAAGGTGGTGAGATCGAATCCTAGCTGCGTCAAAAATATTCAATGGAGTCCTTGGTGTTGGTTAAGCGCAACACTGCTCCCCTAGCTCATGCAAAATTATCGACATGTATGTGTTAGCAAAATTATGGTGTGTATGCATCTGAAGATAGTACGTTAGTATATATCGCAACAAAAACTTCACTTATAATTTTCTTTGTAATTAAATAAACGGGTTCGATCGGATCGCTTTTGACACTATTCTTTGATCGAACTGAGAACCTTTTTATTGTATGTTCGAATTTTCTCAATGTTTTCAATTTTCACTTAATAATGTGTGTCTCTCTCCCAATATGATTAACGACATGGCTTAACATGTTTTAGAATGACCGTGTTTCTTAAAGATCAAGACATGCCTTGAGATTTGACTGCAAGTAATGATCTTATTGTCGACTGACTCAGTTACCACCAAAAGGACAGTGGAAACTTTTTGACCGACTAACAATTTAAATCATACTCAAAAAAATCTTGGAAATTTAAAAAAGTTTTTAAAAACATATTTTACTCTTCTAATTGAAACGCTCCAATTTAAAAAAAAAAAGAAAAACTATTAATAATTAAATTACTAAACGGAAATGGAAAATTACTTCACAATTTTAACAAATTTAGGAAGAAGAAACAAAATTTTCTTAATTTTTCCGATAAGTTTGCTTTTCGTTTTTGTTGTTGTTGTTTTTCACTATTTATTTTTCTGAATGTTTTATTTGCAAATAACAACTTCTTCTTACTAAAATTCTTGATTTTTGAAATCGATCTAAACCGTAACAAATTTTTTTGGTAAATATGGCATCGTTTTTTTAATAAAACCCTCCTAAAATAAATTCTACAAAATTACATATTTATGTAATTACAATGTACCCTTAAACAGAAAAATCAATCTCTATTTTTTTCTGATTAGAAACCTTGACTATAACTAAAAACAAATATGCATTAGTAAAATAACAAAAAAAACGAAGTTCGATTGGAAAAAAAAAGCTCTGAAACAAAATTTTGATTAACCTTAATTAAAATTTTTAGGAAAAAAAAAGTCTAAATTACTCTCTTAATAAATGACTAATTTTTAATCTAAAGTAAACACTTTTTGGAAACGACTAAAAATATGTTAAAAAAACAATTTTTTTGAAAATGAAATTTTTTTATTAAGGGATAGACTTGAGCCCTGTTAAGCAGAGTAAGTAATGTTGGTTGTGTTAGCTTTAATTTCTCAATGGATAAACATTTCTATTACATAACCAAGCCCCTCAAGGCAAGTAAAAAACAATTTTCTAAATATTTAATAAAAACATAATATTCGGAACAAAAAAAATTTAAATAACCTATTGATATTTTAATTAGATGGAAAATAAAAAATGAGAGGATACTCTTTAAACAACAATAACAACAACAGGAAAATAAAAATTTAGATGAACAAAAGACTTATTCTTATGACAACGATTTATTTACAGTAAATAAAAAGTGTTTTTTTTATTGTTATTGTTACTTAATAGTGAGTTCGTAAAAATGTAATTGAGCATTTAAATATTAAATGGCTTAGAGTAATTTCGAAAGGCTTCTCTTTCTCTGAATAGCTTAAAGTTAATTTTACTTAGTCAAGTGGTATGAAAAAAATTAAAATTCTTCTCATCATGTTCATCATGATCGATTTTCTAGTTTCTATAGTTTCAATAAGATAAATATTCAAACATTTGTTTATTATTAAAATTTTATTTTTATAGTCAAAAGTAAATCACATTTTCAATAGACTTACAACCAGTCTTTTGGATTTTTTAATACTTGGAATAGTTTGTGCTCTTCACTGTTTACTTCTGGTTCATGTTTATAAGACCATTTCTTAAAATAAAGTTGGTTTAGAAATTCTTCTTGCTTACAGACATATGTACCCATAAATTTTAAGGTATTGAGTGGGTATAGGTTACCCGAAAAAATCAGGTATTGGGTTCGGGTATGATGTGGGTTACCTAGAAATTTGTGTTTCAGGTATGGGTCTGGGTTGCGTAACCCAAAAATTTGGGTATATTTATCCAAAACCCATTTTTTTTCAAAATAAAACACCTAAAAATCTATAAAATACCCAAATTTTTGGGTTACCAACCCAGACCCATACCTGTAACCCGAAATTTCTAAGTAACCCACACCATATCCGAACCCAATACCTTAAAATTTATGGAAACATATGTCTGCTTGCTTACTAGTTTTAAAAAACTACCGCTGTTAATGGTAATGAGACTAGAATGGACTCAATTTTAGCACCAGGAGTTAACAAACCAAATTTAGTACCACGGTCATAGACTAAATTGAATTCAACATAACGACCTCTTCTTAACAACTGCCATTCTCTAAAACGAAAATAAAATCAAAACTACAATTTTTTAAAAAATTTATGAAAAAACCTTTCTTGGTATCCGTAGCCTTTGGACATGTTCTTTTCAACTAATGGAATATAACTTGGTAGTACTGAATTACCGCACGATTTTACAAATTCAAAAACTTTGTCTTGGTTTGGTTTGTCAATGTCATCAAAAAAAATACCACCAACACCACGACATTCATTGCGATGTTTAATTACAAAATAATCGTCACACCATTTTTTAAATTTTCCGTAAAAACTTTTGTCATGTTTATCGCATGCGTCTTTTAATGTTTTATGAAAGTGTTTCACATCCTTATAACAGAAAAAATTAGAAAAAACACGTGACTTCAAATTAAAAAATTTCACGTACTTGTTCGTCTAAATAGTATGGGGTTAAATCAGTGCCACCACCGAACCACCATTCAAATTGACCTGGAGCTATTTCTACTTCAAAGTATCTGTAATTAAAATGAACTGTTGGTACGTATGGATTTCTCTTCGTAAAGTTTCAGTTATTAAAGGAAAAATCTTTAAAATTTTTTTTTGAAAATTACCGGATGGATTACAGAGCTAATGCCACATGCAAAAAATGGCAAGTCTTTACCCGCTGGGATGGTACTCTTTCCTCTTCAAAATTTTCATTTTAAATAATTGGAAAAATATTGTAAGACAAAAAAATTTAAAGACCTTGCTCTCATTTCAGCAACAGCTCCCTTTGGCAATGTACCATTTACAACTGATATGTTAACCGCACCTCTTTCGAATACTTGACCATCTTGAATAATGCATGTAATTCCACCACCACCCTTTGAAGACGAGAAAATTAATTTATATAACGCCTCAAGCTTTAACAAAAATACTTCTTTTCTCATCCATCTATCGACAACAAATTTTGTTTCGGGTTCATAAGTTTGAAGCTTTTTGATTATTTTACCCTGTAAATTAGTTATAAAAGCTTCCATTCGATATCTCATAACATCTTTTTTAGATTTCAATTCATTTTCATCAGTTATTGTGTTTGTTAAACAATCACTCAAATCGATATCTGATTTTGAAAATAATGAAAATGCATGATGTGGTTTTGTATCTGGTGACAAATTGTCTTTGTTAACCGAGTATACTGTGAATATACCACCAGCCACAGTCGCATAAAAAATACTTAAAGACACAACAATAAATTTTATAGAATAATTTTTTCTTTTGTCTCAAGTCATTTCAAGATTGGACTTTAAAATAATGAACTTAATAAAACCTTGAAATAAATTAAATTCGAAGAAATATGTTTAGAGTTCAGTTTCGACTGTAAAACATCACTCAAAGGCATAAAAATACCCGTAAGTGGTTTAAAGTTATCGTTACTAACTTGATGATGTATAAACCCAAGAGACATAATTTTAAAACTAACAGTTCGAATATTTACCTATCCGAGTTACGTTTAACAAAATTGTAAACAGTACCTTGGAGTCTTCGAAACATTTCAATATTTTCCTTGATATCAACAACAACAAAAAAAATTATAATTATACCTCAATTGAATAAAAAAAAGAGTCTAAACTGAATGCATTGTGTTCATTTTTTTTTTTTTTCAAAATTTAACTGAAATTAAGAGCATGCTTTATTTTAGAAACTTTTTTTGTAAAAAAAGATAAAAAAAATTGGTATCCTTTAAAAACAACACCGAGGGTAAATCACAAAAATTAAATAAATTTTTTGATTTTTTTGAACTTAATTCCTCACGACCTAAATTTTCTAAAACACTCTTTTCCGGAAAAAAAAGTAATCTAGGTATTATATTTTTGTTCAAAACAAAATTGTCATAATACACTCAAAAACACCCTTCTAACCTTCCAGATACACCTAAAAACTTGCATTTTCGGAACGAAGCTTTTAAAAGGTGATTTTTGGTGTTTTCGACCCTGAGAAACCTAAAAATGGGGTCATGTGGACTTTGTGATCAGTTGATCACCAAAAAATTTGATCATGGGTATCATGTGGACTTTGTGATCTCTATGGTCAAAAAGGCTCTGATCACAAAGTTTGTGACCATATGAGGTTAAAAAATGATCACATAAAAAAATTCTGATCACCTAATTTTTTGATTTTTTTGAAATTCCTCAAAACTTAAAAAAATAAAAGAAATAATAAATAATATTTAAGAACCAAATTAAGAATAGTTACCCATGATTATCTTAAGTTTACATAAGTGATAGGAAAAAAACTCTATCTATCCGAGGTTCTGTTCAAAATGAGTATAATGAAGATAATGAAAAAAAAATTAAAAAATTATTATGAAAATAAAGGTAACCAATTTAACGTAAAAGCGCTGCATTTACGACATAAAACTCGAAATTTAAGTTATACGACTTATCGAAATTCATCGAACAGCATGTTCGTCAAATTCGTCAAATACAACGAAACTTAACATATTCAATTTTTTTTTTAATTAGCGAAGCATATTTTTCCACAGCGTACTCAGGACATATGTCGGTTACGCGACCTTTAGAAAGAAACAGCAAAAAAATTACTTGATTTTAGGGACAATTTACAAAATATAAATCATTTTTTAAGGTAAGTAATAAAAGTAAAAAAAATGTAATGATAATAAAAAAAAAAATTTTGATCACAAATTTTTTAATGTTATTGATATTTCATAAATATTATTGAAATTTTGGTGATCATAAACCAAAAAGATCACAAAATCCGCATGATACCCATGAACACATTTTTTGGTGATCAACTGATCAGCAAGTCCACATGACCCGATTTGGCATAAATATGTTTTTTTCAAAAGGAGGTTTGGCTAGAAAAAGAGATCACAGCCATATGCAAATGTGGGTTAATAAAAAATTCTAAACAATATGATCGAATTAGTTTATTCGTTATCGTTTTATTATTTGTACAGTAAAGGCCGAAAAAATTCACAAAAATCAAAAATCATTTAGATGAGAGAATTTTGAATTTTTGACAAGAAAACTTAAATAAACATATCTCTCTTAATTAAGAGCATGTTCCTGTAAAATTTCGATTTTTGGCACTGAAAAAGTCACCAATTTGGTCATTTCTTGGAAAATTTTGAAAATCCTTTATAATAAATCCATGTATCTTTTTTTAGGGATTTCTTGCACAAGAATTACGAATTTATGGTCAAAAATTCCGAATTCCCTCATCTCAGTGATTTTTGTAAAAATATTTTCGGCCTCTACTGTACAAATAGTTTTGTTCAGAATTTTTTCTGGTTTCAGAATCTATAGTAAAATTGGGAGTATTTGGTATTTTGAAGGAAGCGATTCGATTTAACTGGAATTATGCACATTTTTCCGCTTTTTTTCCTAGAATAAAATCATACATTTTTTTTTTCCGCAATATTATCTTGTAGATTAGAATATGCGCTTTCAGAATATATGCCCATTATATATTATAAATTATCAAATAGCTGAGATTTCGGCCGGAAATTGTGACCAACTTGATCTATAAAACTAGGGGTGTTGGGCGTCAAATTTTTTTTTTACCGGAACTTTACCTGAATGACTTTTTTTCCCGGAAAAGGGTGTTTTAGAAAATTTAGGTCGCTAGGAATAAAGTTAGCGAAAAGCAAAATCAAAAATTTGTTTAATTTTTGTGATTTACACCCGGTGTTGTTTTTATGCATTGTCGATGGGTGTTTTTTTTAGAGGATACCAAAAATTTTGTTGGAAAAAAAATTTTATTTAACATTCTTTTAGTATTAGACGTATTAGACGATTTTTTAAAAAAAAAGGCAAAAAAAAACAAACTTCAAATTTTTAAATTAAATTTTTTGTTTAAGCGGAAAATTTTTTAAATTTATAATTTAACAAAATTTAAAAAAAAAAAGAAAAAACTTAATACAAAAAAAACGTCTGACACACGCACACACACACACACATACAGAGTTTATAAGCTAATAAATAGTTTTTTAATATCATTAATTGTCAAAGTAGTTGTACTCGATTTGTTTTCTGTATCCAAAAGAGTCTTTGAGCACATTGGTTGATCATAATTTGGTTTCAATGAATAACTTGTGTTTGATTTAAACATTGAATAAACGTGTTCTTCGATTGAATTTCTGATCATAAATCTATAAACAAAAGTTGGTTTTGTTTGACCAATACGATGTACACGACCAATTGCTTGGATTTCTTGTGACTTGTTAAGAGTTGGTTCGACTAGTAATACATGTGTGGCTTCAATAATGTTTAATCCATTTGCACCAAATGAGTAAGGCATTAAAAGTACATTTACATCACTGTTTTTTTTGAAATCGTCTATTTTTTTTTGAAGTGAATAATTGTCTTTTACATAGCCAAATGAAATTGAATTGTCTTTTAATAGGTCGATGATCAATTCTAACATTGTTAAATTTTCGGAAAATACTAAACATTTTGCATAACTGTCTTCGCGTAATATTTTGACAATACATTTTATGACTCCTTCGACTTTGGCTGAGTTGCATTCACCCTAAAGATAGATGGATACAAAAATAAAAATATTTTTCGTTTATACAAAGATCTGAAAAGGTGGTAATAAGAAAAAAGTAATGTCTATCAAAAAAAATAAAGTTGAAGAATTTCACTAAACTTTTTAAATTGTAATATTTCACCAAATAAAGTTTATATGATTTACCTTATAACTGTAATATGGAAACCTGATAACCTCAGAAAACCATTTTTTTCATGGGCGTAATAAATCATAAATGCTATTATTGATTTAAAGATATGGTCTGAAAGATCTCATTGACGCTGGTGCAAAAATCGACGGGTAAAGAAATCTCCCAAAAAGATCCTCAATACCCATATTTTTTTTCGCTAAAAGTGCTTAAGGACGAAAAAAAGATACCAAAAACAGCCAATTATCACATTATGATCCAAAATAAATTTCAAAATTCGTGAGCCTCGTGTAGTAAAACAGTCAAAAAATTATATTCTTTAAATAAGGACACTATTTCTGAGAATCGAATTTGGGCGCTAAAAAGGGTACTAGCCAAGCCTTTTTTTTGAAAATCGAAGAAATCGTTTTCAGGAAAACTTTTACTGTGATTGTTGTGAAAACATTTACGGACGTTATTTGGATTGGCCGTCGACTCCGGTTTAAACTAAGCTGATATTTATGGTGTAACTTTTTTTATTCTAAGCTTGACACAGTTTCCCGCCTTTGACTCCAAGCCCTAAGATCACAGTAACCCTTAAGATACGTCAGATCTTCATATTGCATTTTGAATGATCGTATATAGTTATCCCATTTACCGTCAAAGTTAAAGGGGGTGAATGCCTATTTGTTTAATGGGGTAAACTGTTAACTTGACAGAAATAACCTTCAGAACTAGGAGATCAACCTTTGAGCTAATTACCAATTAGAGACTAAATTTTTAATTTTATTCTATTTGCTTAAACTTAACGATAACCTTTCAAAAAAAACATGTCTCCTTTGTCACACCAAATCCCGGAAAGTTTTGAAGACCTTCTTGGCTCCGTAAAAGTCACGCTATTTGGAAAAAAATCCAATGTTAAAGAATTCATCAAAAAAACCCAAATTTCTCGAGGATGGTAAGAGAAATTACACGAACCCGCCGAAATCCGGGGAAAAAAGTTAAATTAAAGTATTTTGAGAGTATTAAAACCCAAATTGGTTTACCTTGATTTTGACATTTTGTAAAATCAATGAATCTCGATCAGTTCTATCATATTCATCAAAAATTAACTTGTTCATATTTGATTTTAAACTCTTTTGATCTTCATTATTAGTCTCTTCTTGTTTTTTAGTACTAACCAATTGTGATTCATCATGACTACAATCTTCTCTACACATAGCACATCGTACATAACGTTTTGAATTTCTAACAAACGAATTTTCACTTGACAATAGCTCTGAATAACAACCCTTACAAAACAAATGACCACATGACAAAATATACCACTACAACAAACAAAAAAAAATTTAAAACAATTTCTAATTCATTTTTTTTACTCAAAAATTACTTCGAATCCTAAATTTGATTGACAAATAGGACATGGCTCTGTGTTTTCTTCATTCTCAGTTAGATTATATGTTTTAAGCGAGTGTTTTAAATAAACAAGTTGACCTAACTTTTTTCCCAATGCAACTCTATTTTCTTTTTGTTCAGCATCGTGTCTACAAAAATGAATTTTAATCGAAGATGGCTCAATAATATAATCCAAATTTTGTGTATTTTTTTCACCAGGTCCAAGAAATCTAAGTCTAGTCTTAGCCATGTCCAGCTCATCCATTGAATTTATTAAACTAGAAATACTCAACCAATACTGTCGACTTTGTTGAAATTCTTGTTTAAATACGTTATACAAATCGAAAATTTCTTTCAAATTTTCCGAGTATTTGTTAAGTGATACCTCCGATTTACAAAACCATGTCATTAACTTTAACAATTTTTCCAAATCACTGGTAGTTCTATGAATTTGAAAATCTTCATTTTCATTTTCAGAGTCTTCATTATTCTTGTTTGGTTTACTTAAAAGTTTAACCGTGTCAACTGAGTTTGAAAATAAATGCTTAGCGTACGCGTTAAACGAATTATCGACTTTACATAATTTACATTTTTGAGGTTTTTTTGTCAAAGGTCTAAGACCCGGCATTTCAGTTCTTAAATGACAATCAGCCGCTTGAACTACTAAATTCTGGTTTATATCACCTGAAAATTCGTCTAATTTTTCTAAAAGATCACCACGACTTTGAATAACCTGATCAAATTCACTTGTAAAAATGTACTCTAACTCGTTTATTGATTTTATTGTTTTACCACAAAATGAATAAGCTGTTTTGGCTTCATTTTTATGATTTTCAATAGGTATTAAATCATTCATAAAATAAGTTGTCAATGAAAATTCTTTGCTCAAATTTTCCCAAAAATCGTAGCTTAATTTTGATGATTTTATAATTTCTAAAATTTCCATGAATAAGACCAAATGTGACTTTTTCGATTTTACTTTCAACTTTTCGCTTAATTCTTTTTGAGTTTTTTTGAATTGTGATTCATTTTTGGTTTTCTTTTCATCAAATGTAAGGATATAGGCTTTTTCACAGTCTTTCAATTGATTTTCAAATGATTTTATTTTGGACTCGATTTCTTCTGGCGTCTGGTTGTTATTTGAGCTTTCTAACTCGACTTGAAGTATGTCAATATAGTTGTGATATGTGTGTACTTTTTGTATTAAATCTAAACTAACATTTGAATCGTACTCTTTTTCTGAATCTAAAATTTTTTGATATGTCTCAATTGCTCTTGATCGCTAGTTAAAAGAAAAAAGGTTGTGTTAAACTCAAGCTTTTAAAAAATTTGAACTTGAATAAAGTGTTATAAATATGAGAATAACTAGCCCTGTTAAAGCATAGTTTAGCCTCTCTGGAGTTTTCAAATGTGCCCCTTTTGTTTACTATGCACTAAAAAAACGGTGAAGCGCTTAAAGAAATGGAGAAAGAGCTTGTTGAAAAATGATTGAACCAATCATCCCGACATCAAGCAATATGAGGTCGTTCTAGAAAACAATGCTGATAAAATAGAAGTTTACATCAACTAGGACCTTACAGATAAAATCGATGTATACAGTCTACTCTCGAAAAATCGGAACGCCATTATCCGGAAAATTCGGTTTTAGTATTCCTTTTTATTCTGGATATCGGATTTAAACCATTCGGAAAAATTAATCCGGAATACGTTTTATTCACGGTCCGGTTAAAATAGAGTATACTGTTTATTAAAACTCTTCGGACTCATGGTTTTGCTGAGTGAAACTGATGGATTTGGAAATTTTGAGTTTAATGTTGCTGGAAAAATTAAAACTATTCAGAGATCCGAGGGTCCCTCCATTCAGCCATCATCAGAGTCTAGACTAGTTTTGGCGGACGTCCCTAGAACGTTCCTAGACCAAATCTAAAAGGGACGGAACCTAGTACCCCAATACGTACCTTTTTGGAACGGGACGGTTCCGCGACATAGTTATACTTTAACCAACAATGGAACTTCCTATTTTACAGGTCGTAGATTAAGAATTTTAAGTTTATTTTGCAGTATATCTAAATATTCGACTTTTATAATTATGCTTAAAATTTGAAGATCTTTAATTAAGCATCTGAACCGAAAAAAGAGTACTTGGTATTTATGGACTTGATTTCTACTTAAATGAGAAAAGACAGAAACAACTGAAGGTCAAAATTTAAACCGAAATAAAGATCATGAAAGCCCATGCATGGGGTGCTTTCTGCAAAATGAAACCACTGTTTGACTCAAAAAAATGCCATTATGAATAAAATTTTACATATTAAATGCGGTATGTCTGTCAATTATCTTGTACGGATGTCAGACACAAGTCAGCCTAAACAAGCACTGAACAGTTTTGCAACAAACTGCAATAGAATGATGCTGAACACAAAGAGAATAGATCGGATAATCAACAACGAAATCTATCAAATGTTAAAAATCAAAGGCTTAACAAGAATAATTCAAAAAAAAAATTGATATACGTCGGACACTGCCTCATAAAGAATAAAGACGAATTGATCAATCAATATATCCTTTCCCAGTCAACCGATTTAAAATGTAAAACCGCTGAATGATCACGGAGGAAGGAGCTGTTTCTTTAATTGTTCTTTTTACTTTACCCATCATTCTTGCCAAAGATCCAGCGTAAAATTTTGAAAGTATATACAAGTTCTAATCAATTGATATACTACATGCCTTGTTCTAAATTGTTATCCTTAATTTTCAGACACCAGAAAAAGTTTTCTTATTAATATTCTTTTTGGTAAGAATAATTTGTCTATAAATAATTAGATCAAAAGCGTTGATAAATAGATTAGTATTAGTATATTCTTCCGAAATCGTATACTGGATCTCAATTAAGGAATGACACTTTTTAGATAATTCTTGCAAACTTAATTTTTTTCAAAAATAATGTTACCTGATTATTGAGGATATAAAGACCAGCTATAGCATTCGAATGCATAGTCATTGTTCTAAATATTTTGTCACATTCTGATTGTGTTTTTTTCATTAAAATTTCAAGTGATTTTTCCATGGTCAACAATCTTAAAATCAAACCATTAATTATCCTTTTAAAAAAATTATCCATTTAAGAAATTACTTGTCTTTTTTTTTTGAAATATTAGTTTGAGCCATAAAAGAGCGTTTCCTTAGAACCAATTGAGGATGATTACAAGCAAGTCTCAAATCTATTAACGGACTCAAAACCTTTCATTTTAACATTAATTAACTTTTTAGAACTTTGAATAGAAGATGAATAAAAGTTACTTGGTCTATGACACTTTTTTCAACTTCATCAAGTCTTGAATTTCCATTCAAAAATTTTGAAAAAAAATTATCAACATTTTGTTGATCTTCTTCATTTGTATTAACCAAATCGATTTCAAGGCCATTTGGATTTCGATCAATATTTTTGAAACTTGTTTTTCTATTATCTCTAAAAACTTCTAAAACTCGTTGATACAAATGAGCTTCGAATGGTGAAAAATCAAGCCAATAGCATATCTCAGTTTGTTTCGGGATGTTTATTTGATTTTCGACAAAACGTTTCGATGTACGCCAAAGAACATTACTAACAGCTTTTGCCATTGGTAACTTATTTCCTGATTGAAATTCATCGAACAGACAATATTTAAACCATTTTTTATCAGTATAAGGATCTTCACGGATAAATGCAAATAGACCGTGTAGATCAGCCAAAGATCGTCCAACAGGGGTACCGGTTACACACCATCTGTTGACAGCTTGTAACCGATTAGCCATTTCAGCACATCGCGAATTTGTCGAGTGTACCATCTGAGCCTCATCTAGACATATCCTCCACCATTCGACACAAATCAAAGGACTCGGTATATTCGAAAATCGTTTGGCTTTTCGAAAACTTCTTTGATTCTCAATAGCAAACACATGGGCTAATTCATTACTCAAGACATCATAAGTAGTGATACATACGTCCAATGAAGCCAAGACTCTCGGCTGAATAAATCCATCATTTGTTCCTTTATAAACGTGAACATTGATTTTTTTGCCAACATGTTTTCGTATTTCTTCGACCCATTGATGACTTATGATCGAGGGTGTTACAATCAAAGTACATCCAGATTTAATTGGTGGCACTTTGGTACAACACTCGAGGCATAAAAATTCACTTTTTTTACCACGATAATTTACACATTCAACATGAGTCCATACCAAACAAGCAACACACTGATTGATCATACTTTCATTTCGTCCATGATTATTTCGCTTATAATTGTTTAATTGAAATGATTCGGGTGTGTTACCGCATAAGCAACTAAACGATTTTTTGTTTTTTTCCTTTCTCGATTCTTCTATTTTACAAGAAATAAATTCTTGTGTGAATCCATCGTTTCGTGAATTAATCATTAACAGTGATAAAATTTCCAATGTTTTACCCAAACCCATTTCGTCAGCAAGAATACCACCAGGCAATGATTTTATCCGAAGTGGAGGTGTTTTTGTAAAAACACCAAAATATTTGTGATAATAAACAACATCATTTTTTTCATTCACAATCTTAATGTACAAAGGATGCAGTTCATTTTGATCGATATGATCACTTTTATATGAAGGGTCAAACGTAAAGTTTTCTTTATACAACATCCATTTGATGGCTTTTATTTGATAGGGTCTTAGACCAGGTTTTAAACAACTTAGATCTTGAATTACAGAATCATCACTACAATTTACAATCTTGTTATACTCCGAGTCATTTTGGTGAAGATCATAAATTAAATCGAACAAATTTTCATTTCGATTTTTAACTTCATTATCATCTAAATTTTCGATTAATTTATCCGGCTGATCGTGTAAGGACTCATTTTTCACTTTATGATTGATATGACTTAAATAGTAATGTGTCATTATGTAATGAATGTCCATTGCATTTTTAAAATTTAAGTAACTAAATGATGGATTTGATTGGATAAGATTGTCTTGACGACATTTTTCGGTTAAAAAAATATTTAAATTTAGGATAATTGAGTCTTTGTAATGTTCAACATTGTTTAGTACTAAGCTTACATTTTTTGATGATACTAGTCTAAATACAGCACTATTCAATTCACTTGTCTCAACTTTAAAAAAACAATTTTCGTTATCATTGACACCCAGAATAAAATATTCTCGGTCAATAAGATCGATTACTTTTGAGTAAACTTTAGATGGAATGGCGTTATGTGTATAGCTAAAACCATACGCCCGAATATTCGAGTATTCGGTATAAGATTCATAGATATAAAATGTGTCAATCTCAGGCGTGTTTTTGTCAACGTCTACCTTAAAGAGTTTCATTTGATGGTTACTAACTGAAAAAAATGAATCGTTTGGTTCATCGTTTTTAGTTTTTTTGAGTTGAAATTGAACCAACTTTTCTTCAGGATTTTCCCATAGATTTTTTCCTAATTTTTTTGGCTTTATAATCTCATAGTTTTTGTTCAACTCAGATTCGTTAGCGAGTATTTGATCTACAATTTTAACATCTTTGTTTATATTAGTGTAATAAATAACGTGTGTTGGTCGAAAATTTTGGCTTGTCAAAAAGATTGGATCAAGTTGATGTTCGTTTGAACATCTTTTTTTTTCAACTGGCTCACTTAAATCTTTTCCAACTCCATTTAGTATGTTTAAGTTTACAGACATTGCCGATGAATTTAAAGTATCGTGTTTACGTTTATTTTTTGATTCCGATGGCATGTAGTCTTTATCGTCTTTAGTGTTGTCTAACTCATCGTATGACATTTCAGTTTCTTCTTGTTCGGACATAGCCGAATCATTACCCATTAGCATGTCAAAAAAATTTGTCTCTGACGAACTGCGTCGATTTTCTTTACCAGATTTTTTTGGCATTGCTTACTTTAGAAATCATAAAATTTTATTCACTTGAACCCCAATATTTGTAAAATTTTGAAATTAAATTTTTCTTTTTTTTTCTTTTGAGTGTTGCTTTTTTTCACTTTTTCATGTAAATTCAGAATTCAAATTTTATAATACCATTTTGAAGTGAATGCGTTGAATTATTTTTCTTTTTTTTTGCACTCAAGCGTTGCCTAGAAATGTGTCTTTAATGTTGAAATATGAGATCTTTTAAAGCTTAATTCAAAAGTATGTTTCACTTACTTAGCTTTTTTTTAAAATGAGTTAATTTGTTCGTTTTTAGCAAAGATCTTTTAGAAATCTAATTGTTGAATTTAAAAAAAAAATGCGCATCATTTAACGATTATAATAAATTACCATAGATATTGAAATTTTGATTTTAAAAATCATTCGAATTTTTTTAAGAAATAGAATTTTTTATTAAAGAAACTAGAATTTCTCAACAAATGCGACTTAAACTTAATTAGTTTGCATAAAAAGTTATCAGGACCCTTTGCTTTTGTAAAACCATGTAAGGACTTTTTTCTAAAAATTTCCATTTGCAATTTTCAAACGAAAAAAACCTTCCCGCTATCAAAACTGCAACGAAAACCACAAATGTTAGACATATGTACTCTTTGATTCTAGGGTATTGAGTGGGTATAGGTTATCCATACAATGTGAGCATATATACCCAAAACCCAATTTCTGTCCAAAAAAAACAAATATTTTCGAATATTTCGACTGAAAGCAAGTTACATCTTCGACTTTGACTTTCTGTATTATGATAAATGTATTCTATGGGCTCTAACAAAGCTATATCCCGAAGTTTTTAACCAGAACTATTTAAAAGAACATCCCGGTTGCGTAAATTAGGGTTAAAAGAGACAAAATAAGAACGTACAATGCGTCGTATGTGCTACTAACTGTGCTAACATTATTTAATTAAATAAAGATATTTTAAAACTCAAAAAATTAGCGAAATGAAAAAAAACCTGACAAAAAGTTATGACGAAAGCGCTTCGATTAAAAGACTAGCTATCGAAATTTTACTTTTCGATTAATATTGTTGATGAATGAACTAATCTATAGGCTTTAATCGAAAGAGTAATCCCCGGATAGTACCTGTGAAATAAAATTATGTTTTACTCGGTTTTACACCAATGGAATCTAATGCTTTTGCTACTTACTTTGCTTCTTTAAAACAAATTTGACCCGAGCGGGATTCAAGCTGATACTTTCATGACACATTGATCAACCGAAGATACCAACTGAGTTACCATCCCCAATAAGAAGACTTTTTTAAATTACTTTTTTTTGTAAATTTCTAAAGGATCTTTTTGTCTCAAATCTTTTTTTAACCTTCCGTTCCAAGAACGTTGCAAAAAAATGAACGGTTTAAAGGGTTCCGTTCCCGTTCCAAAAGATTTTTGATCCATCAGAGTTCCAAAAGGGTTTGGCATAGGTATATTTTGTGAACCTATTTTTTGGCCTGTATACGCGTATACATATATGTATTACGAATACATAATATGTATACGACGAAGGTATTCGTATATATATTTATATGATTATGTATAGGTAACAGGACAATTAGTACGGTTTTACTATTGTACGATTGTACGATTCGATAATTCAATATCTCTTTAATGTTGAACTCTTAAGAAAGTATGTACTTAAGTGTACATAATTATTAAGATTTGATTTCTGAAATAATTTCTGTAAATTTTATTAAAATGAAGAATCGTAAAATCAGTACAATCGTACAACCGTACTAATTGTCCTTTTACCTTATGTATATGAGAATTCTTAAGCATGTATACGCGTATACATTCGTATACAAAGTTTTTTATCGGTTTTTCAAGAATACTTTGTATGTATATTCGTATACACATTGTATGTATACGAATGTACATAAATTATCTAATTTTTTTCCACATGTATACTCGTTAACATAATGCAATAGGTTCACAAAATATACCTATGCCAAGGGTTTTTGGAACGGGAACGGAATTCGGACAGGGCGTCTATAGAACGGAACCCTATAAACCGTTCTTTTTTTAGAATGTTCCTGGAACGCAACGTTAAATTTCCGCAGCAATTTTTCAACATATTTTAAGATGAAATGGAACTATCGGGAAGATTTTTTTAGGTATAAAATTACGTTATTAATGCATGATCTGATCTACTTTTTTAATTAAAACGCCTTCGTTTTTTTGATAAATTTTACGTTAATCTATCTGAAAGAGATTGAATTCCGGCGATGTTAAGTTTTGTATCAAAATATCAGTATCAAAAATACAGTCTACGCTCGGTTTTATCCCCCCATCGGTTCCCCAAAAAAGATGGGATAAATTCGAATAGTGACAAAAATGAATATTAACAAAAAAAGAATTAGAAAAGCAGCAATTCGATATTCATTAATCAAATAATCATTATGAACCAGAACCATTACTTTTTTGCATCGTTATTTTGAAAAATAGCGAAAAACCAAATAAATTAACATTCCTGGTTTTACTTGTCAAATTCGAAGTCTGTCTTTAGAACAAAGTCGTTATTATTTTATAGTATTTTTAGCTTCTTAACATTTTGAGCCATTAGATCACATGTTAATCCTTCATTTGTTTTATCATCAGACTAAAAAATTGTCATTTAATATGTCTCATTTGTTTTTCTTTATACTTTTTCAGAACGTTACACAAGTTATTAAATTTTAATATGGCTTATTGTTTGATACTTTCGACCGTAATATTCTATTTTTTTCATTTTTGTTAGTGAACAGGATGTGGGACAAATTCGAATACTTTTTATCATTAAATTTGGAATTACGTTCAAAAAAAGTATGAGCTAAATCCGAATAGTGGGACAAAAAAGCGGGATAAATTTGAATATAACTTAATATTAATTTGTATTGAAAGAAATTCGTTCCACAGATTTTAAGGGATAAAACTGATATGAGACAAAACTGTAGCGTGACAAATTCGAGCGTGGACTGTATCAGCAATGTATTTCGATTGTCTGATATTTTTGATATTTGATATTCTGATACTAAACTTAACATCGCCGAATTCCTTCATTTCAAAAGCAGGTAAGTTTACAGGCAAAATGTATATCCTTAAATAGATGCTTAGTATAACACTACGAGTGGAATTCCAATATTAAATTAAAAATATTCCTTGGTAAATATAAATTTCTATGCTCAACGCCAATGGGAGATTATAAATGGAACCCATCAATTTTTTTTTCAACAATCATTTAATTAAAGATTTTTTAACCTGAAACATTAATTTCAATTTCGATAAATCGGTTTATTTAAACGGTAACTGTTACAATGCAGGTGTTTGTTTAATTAAATTTACCCTAAAAAAAAATAACCAAATGTCTTCGAAACATTTTTTTCTTTGATTAATAACTGCTCTTGAGCAACCATTTAAAGGATAATTTTTAAATTAAACCCAAATAAATCTTCCTCTTGATTAATAACGCTCTAAGGGCATTTAAATTTATCTATAAATTGCAGGTTTCATTTTTATAAAATAAATTTTCTAATTTAAAAAAAAAATCCATTAAAACGTTAGAGGGTCCAACTAGGTTTTGTCTACAAGTTTTTTCACTGCTTCTCTAAAATTTAATTTCGACCCATAAGCGTTTTCTCTACACAGTATTAAACATGTGATTTTTGAGTAGAAATTCAACAACACGAATTAATTATTGTTTTTTTTAGAAAAAATGTTGGAGATTTTGATATCTTTGCTTGCTTTAATTGGACCAGACATCGAAACAGATCTCTATTTGAACACAGAATTAAGAGACTATTTTTTAAATGGAATCAAATTGAACAAAATTAAAAGTCTCATTGACCTAAACAAAAATGTAAACAGTTCAATTTTTTTTTGTGATTACAATTTAGATATGGGTTTACTAGAACGTAAATACAAGATTTTTCGTTTAAGTTACCTAAAATATGAACAAACTATTTTAAGTATGAAAAGATTACCCGAATTTGATGATTCTATTATTATTTCAAACGTTACTAATTTTTGTTCTAATACAAAATCTAAGAGCAAAGATCAATCAAAGTTATGTATTACAAACAAATGTATTGAGACAAGACATAATAAATTTCCGAATTTTATGCTCAAGGATAAATGCAATTGTGTCCATTGCTCATCTATATTTAGAAGAGTTCTTAATTTCAATTATGTTTGTTTAAAAGTTTATAAACGAGAACCAGTGTTTTTAAGAGGTGAGTGTATGTCTAATGGTCATTATAGATGGATTCCAAGTATTGAACTTGTCGAGAAAGGATGCACTTGTGGTGTTAACTTGGCGCTCGTTCCTTTTTAATCTGTTTTAACGAATTATGTAAACTTTTATTTTTAGGGTGTCTCATGATTTATCCAACATAACATTTTTTTAAGCTTGAATTATAGGACATGTCGCTATTAAGGGATATATACGACATGTTTTTCCCATGTAAAATGATAGACCTAAAACTCGAGCATTTATGTAAACTCGGAAAATTGTACGTATGCCAAAATTTATGAATTAAATTCAATTTTTTTAAAGGTCTATTCGGACAAAAAATTTGCAATTTTTTTAAGATTAAATCTTCATTTTTTAAAATTACATAATTATTTTAAATCTTCCAAAAATTAATAAATTGTACAAAAAAAAATGAATAGACTTTTTTGTTTGAAAAACATAAGGCCATTGGTCTTTAATGTTTTTTATTCCAAATCTAGCCAAATAGCCCCAAAGTCGTTCATTCTTAACCCGAAACCTCTCACGGTTCAAGCTAACAGATTTTTTGCCAAAAAATATGGTTCTAATAAAAATGATAATGTAAATGATAAAAATCACGAAGACGATGAAAACTATGAAGATGTAGACGAAGATGAGGATGATGACGACTCGTTTATTAAAACAATTGACACATCACAATTCAGACCTGGTTTCAAGATATTTCAAAAACATGTTCCGTCTTTGCGACTTGACTCGTTGCTTGCTGGTGGTTTAAACCTATCAAGAAAGTAAGGTTTTTAAGTTTCATTAAATTCAAAACTTATATGCTATCTTAATTTATTATTTCTGATATTGTTACAGTGTTTTTTGACCTCGAACACCTCAGAAAACCATTTGGGTCTCCCCGGTTCAATTATGTGAACAAAGCGTGTTCACCTATTAAGTGGACAATTTGTGAACATGTTCACGAATATGGGAAGATAAGATTCTCCACTTTATCATATTTAGGTCCACGTTCGATCAACCTAAACACCTACAGTAACTCTCATTTTCGATCTTTTCCAACTCAAATTTTAATTCGAGCATTCATCGACTCATCGATTTCTACTATACGCCACCTAATTTCAAGTTATCTTTAACGAGTGATAAAGTCTTTGTTCTCCCGCAAGAACTACACCGCCAAAACAACGAAGCATTTATGTCGTCTTTGCTTAGTTTTTTTTAAATATTAAGTTTTTTGCTTGAAATATTTTTACAACTACACTCTGAATACACAAGGCCTTTTTCTTTTACTTTGACTTTTAATGTGAACATATGTTCACCTGACAGAGGTGACCATTTTTTTTTTCATGGAAGGATCAAAAATCAAAAATTTTCAGCTTTTTGCAGCTGATATTTTGATACTCATGATTGGAAAAAGCTTTAATTGATTTTAAGATAAAAAGCTGCCATTGACGCTGGGGCCATGGTCAATGGAAAAGACATCTCCCTTAAGTCACACTGGGGTAAAAACGGTAAAAATTTTTAAACGTCTGCTTAAACAAGAGACAATTCCCTTCAAAACTCAGGAAATTGTTTCCCTATCGATCCTGGCCCCAGCGTCAATGGCAGCTTTTTCTAATCATGAGTACTTAAAAAAAATCAAATGTTTTACCCTCATGAAAAAAATTGGTTTTCTGGGGATTTCTAGGTCGAAAAAAACTGTTAAAATATAAGAAATAACAAACCACGATAGCATCGAAGTTTAAAATTCAATTCTTTTAACAAATGTTTACATTTTTAAGAAAGATTGATGATAACTTTTATTCAAGTAAATTAAGACTCAATGGTGAAAAAGTGTTAAAAAAAAGCCATCCGGTAATTTTGAAATGACAAAATTAAACATAAACTTTATTTAAAGAGTTTTAATTTCAGGTCAAAGAGGGTGATAGAATAGACATGATATGCGAAATTGATGAAAAAACTGGTAAACGTTTACTCAAGCGAGTTTATCTCTATAAACTATTGAACGAACCATCAAAAAAAAATAAACCAAAAGTGGTCTTGATTAATTGGAAAGGCGGTCTATTTGAAGAAGACGCTTACAAAGATATTTACATTCACTAAAATTTTTTTGTTTGTTTGATTTTCTATAAAAAAAATAGACTTTGGAAGTTTGATTTTAAAATAATTTATTGGTCTTCAAGTAATAAAGACTCGTGTTCACAAAATTGGTTTAAAATTGTAAAATTTAAAAAATAAAGTTATCTGATTAATGCATATAATGAGAAATTAATTATTAAATTCAGCAAACAAGATTCCATTTGAACTTATAGCATCACCAAGACCAACTGTTTTCAATGGTTTCTTACACACAAGTGTTGGTGCAAAATAAAATTTAACATTTCCACGTTTAAACTCAATCACCGGATTGGATATGTTTAATTTATGCGTTGAATTATTGTCCATTCTAAACATTACATTTTTATTTTCGTCTAGTTCATAAGGTACTCTAAATTCGACTAAATTCTCTAAAGTTTCATCCATTTGTTCGTCGTCAAAATCAAAGCCACATGCTTGTTTACACGCTATTTTAGTACCACTTAACAACGAAGAAGCTGTGTTTGACCATACTGTTTGATCACTCACAGCTATTATATGAAACATTAAAAAATGAAAATGAATTCTTGTGAGTCGACTTTTAGGATTTTCTTTTGAATAACCAAAAGTGTTTAGAGTCCATTCGAGCATGTCAATTACTTTTATTAATTCAGGATGACCTGTTATTTCTTGATAATAATTTGAATGAGGTGCAGTTCCGTAAGAATGAACCAAAAATAAAAGCTCTTGTTCATTTAGGCCTAATGAATTGATCTCGGAGAGAATATTCTTGAAAGAAAATTATGCTTAAAAGTCTTTGAAATTGAAATATTTAGGTTAACTTACACTGTCTAAAATTTCTTTCATTAAAGCCTTTTCGCCAACACTAGCAAGTTCTAGGTGTACCATATTTTTGTCCTCTCGTTTATTCAATAAATGCCTAAACTTCTCCATTATGTCCTTTCTAGAATCCTTGTTAATTAAAAATAATTTTTTTTTTCCATTAAGGCTTTACCTGTATGTTGAATTTTGAGATTCCAATAAATGAAGACCTGATAGAATGGTAATGT
Organism: Brachionus rubens; assembly: GCA_022207745.1. Taxonomy (NCBI): domain Eukaryota; kingdom Metazoa; phylum Rotifera; class Eurotatoria; order Ploima; family Brachionidae; genus Brachionus; species Brachionus rubens. The sequence continues at coordinate 1,434,192 of JAJVHD010000011.1, read as the reverse complement.
CTGGTTTTTGAACGGAAGTAATCTGGAAAAATTCGTCTAACAATTCCATCCGAGAATTGTAAATGTCATAAGAAACTATAAAACGATTTGCTTGTGGTGTTTGAATATTTTCGAACATTTCTTTTGCTTCATATTCGAGAATTAAATGAACTTCATCTTTTTCAATGAAAGTGTCATCTGGTACATGAATTTTTTTATTCAATAATTCTTTTAGTTTTGGTCCAATTGGTCCGATTAATAAAATCTCTGCATCTGAGAATCTTTTAGATATTCCTTGGGCCATTAGAGCTGCGTTACCACCAATGAACCACTTTAAAAAAAAAGTGTTCAAACAATCGAAATTAAGATAAATAAAATTAGCACTTACCTGTTGTTTTAAGCTTTTAACAGAGTTTAGAACATGACTAAAATCTTCTGAATGAGAAAAAAATCGTTCGGCTGCCGAGCCTTTGCGAAAAAAATATTTAAAACATTCTTTAAATTCCCTAAGATTTTTAATCATTTCATGATTTTTAATATCATTTGCTCCATCAACGTTCATTTTGTTGAATAATTCAGTTCCTGATATTATTAGATCTACATTTGTGTTCATACTTTAAAAAAAAGTCATTAAAGATTTTGGAAGTCTTCACAAAATTGTGAAAATTGAAATGGAATAAACAATGTTCTCTTACAGCTGCACAATCAAATAAGGTACTGGGTTAATTAAAAACTCCTTTATATATTTGGGTCATGAGACACTAAAGCCTTTGTAGAAAGCTCTAGTGAAACCACATTTGGAATACGCGGTTAGTACGTGTTGTCCACACTTTAAGACCGACTTAAAAATTTTAGAGAAAGTAAAAAGAAAAGCAACCAAGTAAGTCAAGTCAATCAGGACGAAACCGTACGAGCTACGTCTTCATGAACTCAAATTAGAAGAAGATAGGCGTCTAAGAGGTGATCTAATACAAATGTACAAAATTGTTTATGGTCTTGAAGAAATAAAATTGATAAATTGTATTAATTATGCTAAAACAACCACAATCAATCTGAGAAGAAAGCACAATAAACGATTAGTACGTGAGATCAATAAAAAAGGGTCTTACCGCTACAATTTTCTCTCGATTCGAGTTACTTCTGTTTGGAATGGTTTATCTGAAAATGCCGTGTCAGTGACTTAGACAAATAGTTTCAAGGGTTTTATTGATGAGGAAATGTTTGGAATGTCAAAGCCTTAAAAAGGCTAAACGCTTAAATGCGTTGGTATTGTAATTTAACTTTTTGCGGAGCGTACCGTTGTTGTACCCATCGTGCCGCAGTATATCTTTATTATTTGGCACTAGCGTATAGAACTTAAATTTTAAATTTTAAATACATAGTTTTACATCCAAAAATTCCTTATTAAAAAAAAAAGTTCTATTCGAATCGCAGGTTTTTATGAGATCCATCTGAAATTATCCAGAGAGATAAGTCAATACGAATAAAGTCACCATAAAGTTTTTTCCAGCAGATTTTAAAAGAATTATTCACTAAAATTTGAAATGAGGGAAATTGCATTAAATAAAACTAAAAAGCTTTTCAAAATTTAACACATCTTGTGTTCATTATCAAGTTGTTCTTTAATTAATAATTTCTTAACATAATACAGTTAACTCACACTTAAATCACCCCATTTTTCCTTAAAATTGGGATTGATATAACTTGAAGGTGACATAACTAGAAATTTTTTTAATGAAATAAGTGCCGTTTGTTCTTTACAACGCTGGTGATTTAAGTTAAATAGTGACAAAAGTATGTAGTGATATAAGTGTAAGTTGACTGTACTGGGATGCCCGAAAAGTTCGGTATGTTCCGCTGAGTACGTTGAGAACGATAGGTACGATAAGGGTACGCTTTGGTACAAAAAAATAATTTTTTATGTAATATACAACCCTGAAAAAATTTGAAAATTTATTCAACGCCTATATATTTAAACACTCGTTTTGGGATATAGCTTTTATTGATTGGAAGACAAAGCATATAAAAGAAAAAAGGCTCCGATTGACGCTAACACCAAAACGAAACACCCTATAGCCATTATCGAGAGAAAAAGATCAAAAATGGACTTTTTTTCTCATATTTTTATAGACGATTCTCTTTAAATCTCAGAAACTTCTTTTTCACAATAGTTCCCTTTTGAACCTTTAAAAAGTTCCAAAATCTATCTTCAAAATGAAAAATGATGCAAGTAAAGATACATATGTTTTAAAGTGTAAAGAAAGTAGCTCTTGAGATTTGAAGAGAAGTACTTTAATTTAAGCAGGTGCTTTTAAAGTATGTATATGAGAAATTCTTGACTATTTTGAACTTTTTAAAATTGATAGAAGGTTACAGAATTTATTAACTTTAAAACGTATCTGAATACACAATTAACAGTTCATTTTTCTTACACTCGAGGTTGTATTTATTTTTAAACATTCCCTCAAGACTTAAAGATAATATAAAATTGAAGAAAAAAATAAATATCTAATCATCTGGGGCCAATTAAAATGTGTAAAGTTACCCGATAGCCACTTTAAAATTGTTTTGTTTTCGCTTTGGACGCTTAATCAATCGATTCCATGCTCTTATTACTTCACTTTCAATTGAATATTTACTAAATTTATTTTCAATAAATGAGTTTTCATTTAAATTGTCTAAGTATGTCTCTAAATAGGGTTTAACAATCGGATAGCATAGAGCTAAAAACATTGTCATTAAAGCAAACACTAATTTGAATCGAGAAGAATCCATTATTAAAATCATTATATTTTGTTTTTAAACTTATCGATAAGGCTCACGTTAATGTACTTTTTAAAAAAATATATTTTTATTTATTTTGTCTAAACAAACATTTTTTGTTCTTTGAATTTTTTTTAAAATAATTATTTTTTAAGGATACTTAGATTTTTTACGTTTGCAATTTGTGTAGCGAGAAGAACTATTATATATGATCTTGGAAATTATAATTTTATTTTTAATAAAAAAATCATAATTTGAAATTATTTTGCAACATGTTTCAAGGAGATTTCTTTTTTCATGTTTCAAAGAAAATATTAGAAAAAATTCTAAACAATTTTTTTTCTACTCAACAAATGGTTTAAAGGCAAATGATTTGATACTGGAATTTAGTTTCAACCTAAAGAACGTGGAATAAATAAAAAAAGATGCTAATCTCATCAATTTTATTTCTTGTCAATTTTTTTTTTGAACAAGTTTTATTTTAAATTGTTCTAACGGAAGCAGTCAGAAATTATTTTAATAAAACTCAAAAATGTTTAACTCAGTTACAGGAATATAAGTTAATCTAGCTTAAGTAGATTTTTTGATTGATTGTTTTTGAGCTTTCTTTAAAAAAATGTTATTTTAGCTTAAACTGTGATTATTATAACCTCCTATTGATTGGGAAGGTGTGATTATGTTTAAGAGGCTTTAAGAGTAAAATTTTTGAAATAAGTTACTTTTGGGGAAAGAATGCTTTAACATTATTGAGAAATAAAGTTCGCGTCATGCATAACAATAGCACTATCTTAAAGCATGTTATTTTAAAAAAGTCTTTTTTGGGTATAAGAATCACGAATTTTTGGTCAAAAATTTGAGAAGCTATCATCTCAATGATTTTGATGTAATTTTTTTATCGAGTCTTTTTTTTTGATTAACAAAGCTTGTACTTGAGAAACATAAAAAACTTATATTCGAACAAAATTTTGGTTGTTCCTAAATTACGGAACCGGAACAACGGAACCGGAATTTACTAAAATACGGAACCGGAATTTCAAGTACCTAAATTACGGAATCAGTCCTCCGGAACAAGTTCCTAAACTACAGAACCGGAACTAACTAAATTATGGAACAATGTATACGGAATGTTGTAGTTGAAAATTGTATAGAATCTGATCATCAGAAGTTTCAATACTCAATATCTACCTGAGAAAAAAAATAAGACAGACGGTATTTTGTCTAGTTTCAGAATTTTTATGTATCTTAGGGATGAGATGAACACTGCATAATTTAAATCCAAAAAAGTTAAAATAGGGTAAAATTTACTCTTTTTTCATTAATTTTAACAGTTCAAATAACTCAAGGATCTTCGAAATTACTTTTAACTTGTAGAAAATTTTAAGCCTTTTCATAGGGTTGAGGGGTTAAAAAATGTAAGAGTTTAAAAAGTTAAGTATGGTTTTTGATGGTTCTTGACACTTTAGACACTTGGGGTCTGAAATAATTATTTTGGACACCCCCTAAAAGATTGGCTTTCGTAGATTTTCATATGTGTTGATTATGAATTTTAGGTCGAAAACAAGTTTTCCGTAACCTTTACACAAAAATTTTATTAGAATTTCTTTTGATTCCGTTTACCTTGTTCCGTAATTTAGTTAGTTCCGGTTCCGTAATTTAGGTACCTGAGATTCCGGTTCCGTTGTTCCGGTTCCGTAATTTAGGAACAACCCAAAATTTTACTTTCAGAATGTGTACAGTGGAACCTTGATTTTGTAAAGTGTTACGTTGTGAAGTGAAGTATTCTGGGTAAATGCAAATAATTTCACAAATTCAAACTTGAAATACATTAAAAGTATTAGGAGCGTCTCTCTTTTTTATTTCTAAAAATCACGTTTTCAAAAAATAGAGAGTAACAAAATCGAGGTTACACTGTATCAAAATAAAGCACTTTATTTGAAAAAGATAGTGAAGCAACACTTTTTATATGCAAGGAACGAGCCTTTTAAAACATTTTTGCTTACGCTATCAGTGTTTAAAGATATAACGTATTCAGAAAAGTAGCCGTGCTTGGAATATGTTTATTATGCCAAAAGCTTAATGGTCCTCTTTTGTGACGCATAAAAAAACTAAAAACCGTGAAGCTTTTAATTACCGTAAATATTTGTTCTTTTTTCGCTGCTCTAAAAATCAAAAAAATATTAATAGAGTATGCACCTCTTACCATCGGTCCCATGTTATAGTGTATTTGATTTGGAGTGCCTGCCTTAAACATGTATTTTTAAGAATGTACGATTTGCAAAAAATTGGATGGAATTTTCAAAAATTCTGAAATTGATGCAGCTAAAATCATTGAAGGCGTCGCCCTTTCAGAGTTTATAAAGTTGCGCCAATTAGCAATTTCTCTAAGCTCTAGGTTTACTTTAAAAATTATGAATGATCATGATATATCAGCTGAAAGCCAGGAATCGGTAGTTAATGCTGGGATATTTTTAACGTTTATAAAGTTTTTCAGGTTGCTAAAAAACCCAAAAATTATCCTACTTTTACAAGCTTAATTTTAATTTTTACGATGTACGCAGGGTGTATCATTTTGCTGTTTATACGATTTTAACAGGTTTTTTTGATTTTTTAAGGGTTTTACCACATACCCATAATTAAAAAAAACACATTTCATAATAGATTTTCCATGCTCTATCCAAAAATGACATCAGTGTTTGAGACAAATTTGGTGACATAATATAAAAACTAATGAATGACGGAAAAAAAATGAAAAATTAACGTCCAATAGAATTGCGTAAAAATAATCTACAATAAAAACACGTATGAATTCATCCAATATAAATCGATTCTCCGTTTTCATTTTTTCTTTTTAATTCAAAAAGTTGCTGAATCTTTTAATAGATCGAAAAAAGTATGTGCCCTATTTTTCGATATTTGTAAAGCCTTTGATAAGGTATGGCATAAAGGTCTTCTTTACAAACTGATAAAGAACAATGTACCAAGTTATATCATTGTATGGATTAGTGACTTCTTAAAAAACAGGAACTTTAGAGTAAGAGTAAACGATCAAATGTCAAAAGACTATCCAATTGAGGCAGGGGTACCACAGGGATCGGTTCTAAGTCCGATTCTCTTTAGCATATTTATAAATGACATTCCAATTCGTAATAAACCCAACAACAACCAGTCACTGATGTTTGCAGATGACTTAGTCACATTTTTCATCTTCAGAGCATCGGGGAACATAATTAATCAAATTAATAAGTATCTCAAGGAGTTAGAGTCATGGTTAGTTAAATGGAAAATGAAGATGTCACCAGAAAAATGTAGTTATACAATTTTTAGGAAGAGTTCAAAAGATAAGGTTGAGTTGTCTCTAAGACTTTTCGGTGGTAGGATTCCGTATGCCGATAAAATTAAGTTTTTAGGGGTAACGTTTGATGATACATTTCGTTTTAGCTCTCTAGTTGATGAGATTAGAGAAAGATGCTTTTATAGGTTAAATATAGTCAAAATTTTGGCAAACAGAAAATGGGGTATTTCAAAAAATACACTCTCAACAATATACAAATCACTTATTGGCTCAATAATTGACTATTATTTCCCTTGTTTAAATATATTATCGGAACATTTAGTGCACAAATTACAAGTGATTCAAAATACAGCAATTAGATCAATTTTACGTTTAAAATACGACACCCCCTCTCAAACTCTACATCAAGAAGGATGGAACCAACTAAAGTTAATGAAGGTAGACCACAGACTTGACGAACTCTCTGAGAGATATGTTAAGAGTGGCTTAGAAAAGAGTGTCAACTTAATTGTCCAATTAGTCGATGAGTACAATAATGGTTTTCAATCCCGTTGCTTAGACTTTCCGACTCCCCTATGCAACTGTAGAGGAATAATTGAAGAATTTTTCAACATTTAATTGCAATCTTTTATCATTTCTTTAACTATATTTTTGTTTCTATTTAGAAATTAACATTAAAACTGAAACTTTTTTTTTTTTTTTTTTTATTATTTTTTTTTTCTTTTTTTTTTTTTTTTTTTGCTGAAGGAGCTACGGCTCGAGCAGTTTTTACAAATAAAATAAATAAATAAAAATAATCATCATGCCTCTACATGCCTGGTTATTAAGCTCGTTTCTCGCAATTAAAGTGTAAACGTTAAAAAAACGCAAGCAGCTTTCCTTGGTTTTCATATGCGTATATTTCGAATACATTATCAAGTAGGAGTTGAGGTTCCAATAAAAGACGTGCCAATAGGACCAAATGACACAAAATTTACCTTAGATGGGTATAAAATTGAAGAATTGGTAAAAAATTTAGTACAAAAAGAATTAGATAATATGAGATATCGAGCGATTCTACTTGAGAACAGAATGAACATGAGATTCACTGAAACTGATGCAAAGTTGGTAGGACTTGAAACAAAATTGGCACAAAAGTAACCGAGCTTGATTCAAAAATTGGTAATATCCACATGAAGATTAGTACATTAGAAGATAAAGTGTCAGACATAGATGATAAAATAACAAAGATAGCAAACAAAATTGACTTAAATCATCAAGAAGCGTCATACAAGCAAGATGCAAATTTTAAAAGTATCAGAGCCTTAATTCAAAGCATCAGCTCGTCTACGTTAACCTAAAACATAATTAACCCGGTCATATTTTGGTGTACTATTTTGTATTATCTCTTTTCTTTTTTTTTATTTGTTGTTCTTTTTACTTAACTGGACAAAATTTTTTCTTAATAGTGTCTTGGAATACAGTGCGCTTTATTTATGGGCGCACTGAATATGTGCCCCGAGTAGCGGCCCCGAGTAGCGGCCCTTGCCCTAGAACTAATAAATAAATAAATATCAAAAATATTCAGATACTGTTGTGGATTTGTCTTTATAGTTATCATTACAGTTTTTGAGAGACAAAGAAATGCCGCTTTTAGACTGAGAGAGAATTAAAACAAGAGAAAAAAACCTTCTAATATTGTTTGCAAATTTTAAAAAAAAAATCCCTTTGAAAATAAGGATTTTGATATAGCGACATGTATAAAGATATATTTTAATTTGCTTGATTTTTTCGGAAACATTTGTGAGTTCTACTTTAAAATGACTAAATCATCAGAATGTTGAGTTATGAAGTTCTCAATGTCATAATGACATGAGTATCAAGGCTCTTTTACAATATTGTCAGACAGAAGTTATTGTCAACGGAAGTTTTATTATCGTCTTTTTCTAACTTAGTAATTTATGAAAAATGTAAATTTGAAAGAATTCTTGAAGAAAAAATATTCGATTTACTTTCAAGTTGAATACTTAAAAAGTTAATGATTTACCGTAAAACTTGGCTAACTAGTTCTAAGATCTAATTCAAACCATCCATTTTTGTCGCAGGGTGTATGGGGTATTTTTACATGCTTAAACCCGCTCCTCCTGTCAAAAAATCTTTTTCCATCTTTTTCCATCACTACCTTTACCAAATTCTGGAATTTAACTGTAATGATTTTTTTAAAAAACCGTTGAATTTTAAAAACCGAAATCACATCATTTGATATGCCATTCGACATACATAACTTGCAGTTTACCTCTCTAAATTTGTATATTCAATGTCTTATTAAGCCAGTCTGTAGTTGTATAAGAAAAACAAATCATATAAGTAGTGTTGTTAGTCGACTTGAAAATTTGTAAGTCGACTGAAGTCGACAATTTTTTTCCAATCGACTAAAGTCGACTTTTTAAAAATCCTAATCGACATTGTCGATTATTGTTGACGACGATTATTTTTTTTTTCGAAACTAGAGATAGGGACTCAGACTCGGGAGTGAAAAAGAAAAGAACTAAAAGGATAAGGATACATGCCTAAATGAAGACAAGCTTAATAAACATTCTTGTGAATTTTGTCATAAAACTGCGAAGATTTCAACTATTAAGTTTTTTGACTTATTTTTTGATAAATTTTTCTAAAAGAACAGCCGACATCAATAAGAGAATTGCTCTGAAAAAAACATATCGTTTTCTCCTTTTTTTATTTTAATTGAATAATTTACTTAGTAAAACCGCTTGTGTGAGAGAGAAATTTAAAAAATTATCCATCCCAAAAATAATGTCTTTGATATTTTAGAAAGGGGGAGGGGGAGGCTCTTTTGTCATGAACCATTCTCATATAGAAATTTTCAATTTTATTTTATCAAGTCTAATCGAGTCAGAGTCGCTAAATTTTAAAAGACCTGACTTGTAATCTGAGTCGATTTTAGAACATTATACTACCCTGGTCATTCACATGTTCCGAAAATGAACGTTCAAATGTTTTCATTTGAATTCAATGAATATTTTTGAACGCTTAAGAATTCAAATGAAAACATTTGAACGTTCATTTTTGGAACATGTGAACGACCAGGGTAGTAAAGACTTGGACTTGAATAAACTTTTCTTTTTTTAGACTCAATTAAAAAATGTGTTTCTGATGAAATTTTCAAAAAAAATTTATTTTCACAATTTTTTTTAAATTTCAACTTTGTCGATTTAATCGACAAAATTCGACGCAACAACAACTTTAGTCGACACAAAAAAATCTTAAGTCGACTATCGAAAATTCCTGAAAAGTCGATAATCGATCGACTAATTTAGAGTCGACTAACAACACTAGTCAATTACTTGGTTAAACTGATAAAAATGAAAAAATTTCTGAGTTCTCATCCCAGTAACTCAGTAGCTCAGTAACTCAGTTATTACTTCACACCAGTTAATAATTTTCAATTTTTCAATTGAGTCCGCGCCCTAAAGTCTTGGAAAATAGATATTTAAATCAAATAAGGCGCCTTCCTGTCTTGACAATAAGACGATTTCTTGGTGCTTGGCCTTAATAAACCATAATTTAGTATATTTTTTAAAAGAATTTTTAATGACTGGGTGATCGAGCTCGTATACACATCTTTTAACATGGCGATTTATTCTTCCCATTCCTCCCAATGTAATTTTTTATTTTATTTTATTATATTTGTTATTAATTATCTTGAACATGTTTCTTTTGATTTTCGGCGTATTGAAAATTTCCAATATACTCTTATTTAGTATTAAAATGAAACTGAAAAATCTAAAATATGATGAAAATCTAATTTTTGATAAAGACCTCATTTTGACCCTTTTAATGCTTTTAGATATAAAAAATGTTGGTGTTGCTGGTGTTAAATGGTATGACGATACATATTTTCAACTTATTTTCGATTCGGAGAGCTTATCTCAAGATAAGCTCCCAATTTTTTTCTGACAAAGAAACGATTAGACTACTTCTAAGACAAAAAAGATTTTATACTTAATTCTCGAAACGTATTGGTTTTCAACTTGGTACAAGACAAATTTGAGGAAACATTTTAACTGATAGACTCGTTTGAAAATGTTACTAATGAAAAGTATACCCAACTCAATGAAATGATCAAGACCCTTCCTGAAAAAATAAAGGTAAAAAATGCATTGACCAAAACTAATAAAGAGTTAAGAAAAATGAAGAGTCTTTAAACGTCGTTTTAATATAGATTAGTTATAAATTCAACAATTTATACATTCAAGTCATAGACTTGCATCATTTAGTCAAGGTGTTAATTTTCTGCTTGTCTCTTGACTTTCTTTGATTCTTAATTTAGATAAAAGAAATTTACTAATTTAAAACAAATTTTCCAATTAACCAATTTGAACCAAATTTTCAGATTAAATCATCATCACACGATCCTAAGGTTGTCGCTAAAATCCGGACACGGACAGGCGGACACGGACAGCTGGACACGGAATTTTAGCTATCTAAAATCCGGACACGGACAAAAAAAAAAGTAAACTAGAATACGGACACGGACTGGTTAAGAATCTCCTAAAATACGGACACGGACAAAATTTCAAAAACGGTTGAATATCAACCTTTAATTACAAAAACGAAATTTATTTTAAACATAGGACACAAAAACAGAAAAATATTTAATTCACATTTAAAAAAAATCCATTTAATAATTTTCTATCTCTTTTTGGACTGAAAAGTTTTCGTTTAGCATCTAAAATACACTACAAACTTGAATATCCTTCTTCTTTAAAGCAGTGGTGATACAATATTTAATATACCTTGAAGTACGGGTTCTGGTGTAACTATAAGATCAGTTTTTTGGAATCTTAAACGTTTCTGTTTCAGAGGAAGGAGTAGATCCAGGAAACAATTCGATGATAGTTCTTTTTAAGAATCTTAATTAGATTTTGATTTGGTTCTTAGTAAAGTTCTTCTTCAAGATCTTAATAAGTCCTATTTTTAGAATTGCTATTTTTAGAATTTTATAGAAACTTTTATGACGCTGCAGCAAATATTTTAAAGCATAAACATTTAAAAAATTTAAAACATATTATATATGCGTTTATACAGAAATTTGAAAAGGCCTGTAGACCAAAAAAAAAGTCTTTAAATTAATGTAACTTGATTTTGAATAAAACTAATTTATCTGTAATAATTTGTTTGTTATTAAAGCTTTTTATCAAACTGTGAATGATTTAGTAATGCCTTGTATAGGAACGCATTGCATTTACACTTGGAAACTCGGGTTTCAATTCCGCATCTTAAGACGTGAAAAGTTTTCCAAAAATAAATTATAAATGCCGAATTTAATCCTAAAATTTTTGAGTTAATTCGGTTTTAAAATCGAAGTTTCGGAATTAATATTGCGTTAAGTCCAAAACAAATTGAGATATATTTATCTTTATTTTTCAATCGAAAATTCGACAAACATTCGACGGTTGTTTCCAACAAAGCTGGGTTGTTCAAATGAGTTTCAGATTAGGAAACTCCTAGCATTCTATTAATTCTTCTGGTGAAAACATCCAATTTAGACAAAGTTTTTAAGTAAATGTCCATCATTTACAGCCGTACAGTACAATCCACAGTAGTATTGGAAGTTTCTTCAAGGTCAAGATTTCTCTGAGCTTATCAAAAGCATTCCATGCGAATAAATACTGATTGAATAAATTTAAGTCTTAATCTTTTAAACTCGAGCTCGTCTTTTTAAAACCTATATAACGAATTTGAAAGAGACATGCAGAGGTTGATTTTTTTTCCGGAATTTTTACACGAGGCCGAATAGGGTCGGTAGTTTATGAGAAAAGAAAAGTGAAGAAGAAAAATTTTCTTACCCGATTTGGGGTGGTTTATAAAAGTTCAAAAAGGAAAAAAACGGGTGGGTTAGTCTTTCTGAGAAAAAAATAAATAAAAAGAAAAATAAATTCTTTTTCAACTTAGCGAAAAGATGTTTAGCTTCTCTCTTCAAATTTTATTTTTTTTTACCTTAGAAATCTAAAACGAAGCGGTTTGATAAATAATCTTAAAAAATAGGCTTGTTTTTTTTAATTGAGTGAGTAAATGTAACCGAATTGATAAAGTATATCCTGCATTTCTATGAATACTCACTTTTTATATTCACATTTTTTAGACAAATTATGAGAACTAAGTCACGGAAATTAACTTGATCCGACGGTTCGGCATACGATCCTACTTGGAGAAGAAATTATCTAATTCCTAATCGTATGAGACGACCATTTTTAAATTCTTGGGAAACCAGTGAATACATTTTTAGGCGTAGAATTGGCTTTAGAAAGCAAGTTTGCATTGATAATTTTTAGGGGGTGGGTATTAAAAAGTTAAGTATCTAAAGGACTTTTCTTCCCGAGGGTCGGTATATTTGGCGGAATATTTTTGACCCCCCGTCTAGTAGGACTGGTAGACCGGTTTATTTTGGAGAACCGGCTTTAAAGCTGGTTTAGGATCCTAAACCGGTTCTAAATTCGACTTCACTTTTAAAACCGGTTTTTTAAACCGGTTCATTAAAATCAAGCTGGTTTATAAGTCGGTTTTCATTCGTATATTTTTACATTAGGTTTTGAAATCTATAGTTAAGGTTTTCACTAAGTTTTATTAAATCGAACAACAAATTCGCTTCTTAATTGCGAGGCACGAGCTAGCTGTGACGAGCTTTATAAGCAGATGTGATGTGTGTATTATGTTTTCAAGTGCGGACTATTCAAAATTTAGATTAATAAATGTAAGGAAAAATTGAAAGTTGATGTATTTTTGAAAATTTCAACGGAAAATTAAATTTTATTATGCATAACATTTCATTCAATCAGATAATTTTTTACTGTCGCATAAAGTTCAACCCTTTTTTAAACAAGGGAATGGTCTTTTTATGCAAGATTAAAAAAATTAACAAACAAGATTTAAGTAAGTGTATAAAAGAGTTAATTAATTTTCTATTTTAATACGAATGGTCTCTATTTGCAACTTTGCTTATTGAAATAGACGGCTACATGTATAAATCATATGGATACACAATCAGAAAGGTACATCTAAAGATAGGATGCAGAAGCAAGAGTCTTTCTAGGAACTTAAAACCACTCATAAAAAGCCAAACAGATAACAAAGATGACAATAAGCCAAACAAAAAAACGGACTATACTCATCAAATTTTGATAGGGCCATGCCTTCCCAAACTGTTCTGTTTATGCTTTCTGTAATTGATTCAGGTTAACGTCTCGTTACTCGCATATAAAGCTTTGCTTCTGTATCTTATATATAACTATTATAAAATATTAGCTTGACAAGTTTCTATCATATCTTCTTAATTATTAGTAAAATTTTCGATAGAGCTTTTCGGTGAAAAAGGTTGTGTCATTATGCTGGTTGATTTTATTTAAGTGAACAGTATATATGAATTTTAAAATAATTGTATAGTAAAATAACTTAAGCTCATTTTTTTTATAGACTTGAGAATGGTCCTATTTTGATTTTCAATAGATGGGGATTAGAAAAAAGACAAAGTGATTGACAAAAATTTTGCAGAATTTTCTTTTAAAGCCGACTTGAGCCGGTTCTAAAAACTGGCTTAAACATGAAACCGGTTTATTAAACCAGTTTTTATTTCAAAGCCGGTTTGTTAAACCAGTCTTGCTATAAAAACCGGTTTCCAGAGCCAGTTTGAAATTCAAACCGGTTTGAGTGAAAAGTCGTTTTTGAACCGGCTTTAAAAACCGGTCTACCAGCCCTACCGTCTAGTGTTAGAAATTTTTTTTTTATTACCCCGTGAGACATGTAAAGAAATTTAAAATTTCACGTAGGTGGATTATTTCAATATACAGCACTTCTAGCGAACTTTCTCCTTTTGCGTACCGTACTCACCGTACCTAAGCGTACCGTACCTAAGGCGTACCCACCGTACCGACAACACAAAAGACCTGTTTTTAATTAAAAAAACACTTCACTTCATTTTTTTAAAATTTTCTTTAATTTTAAAAAGAGAAAAAAAAATTCATTCAAAAATTCTGTTTTTTATTAAAAACTCTTGGGTACGTTGGGCACGGTACGCTTGGGCTACGTTGGTACGCTGGCTACGGATTATCGGGTACGGTACGCTACGGTACGGCTACGCAAATGGAGAAAGTTCGCTAGAAGTGCAGTATTTTAAGAATTTTATTTTATTGCTTAGATGCTTAGATGGGAGCCAAGGCCTTTTTTACCAGAACAAAGACTCTCCTTCTTCTTTTAAAAGTAATATTTATCAAGTCAATTTGACTTGTACATATATTCTGCCACAGAACATCTTGTCAGCCTAAAAGAGAGAACGTTGAACAAAATATCAACAAAGTTAAGACCGAGTGCTTGGTCTTTTAAAAGCTGCAAACAGCGACTAGAGTGAAATTGAATAAAAAAAAATCAAACGTGTGGACGACTTCAAGCAACTTGGTTCTAAGATAGGCTCCTCTGAAGGATTTACTGTAAATTGATGTTAAATTATTTAGATGTTATGAAAATAATGTTTATGAAATTGATGTTAAAATAAGAATAACGAAACTAATGTTAAAAATTATTTAAGGAAATTAATGATAAAACCTTTTTAAGGAAAATAATTTCAAAAAAAATTTTAAGAAAAAGATCTCAAAAAAAGTGATGTTATTTTTATTTTTTTAAAATTTAAGAAAAAAAAGAACTCTTGTTTGGCATTTGTACTACTCACGTTTAAAATTAGGTCGGAAACCAAGCGAGACGCCCAAAGAGGATGAATAATTCAACTTGGAATTGAAACTCCGCTGAAGTCAAACATTTTATGTTAGCTCGGTATCATAAGGTTTCTACAAAAACATTTTTCCACTTTACAGTCGAAAAATACCTCATTCTAAGTTAGAATGAGGTATTTTTTGAATCAGTTAGAATTTCTAACTGATTCAGCCTTATCTTTAAAATAAGGTATTAGAAATCTAACTCAATACTTCACAAATCATTATATTTTAAAAAAATTACACGGTACACTTATTAGTATTAATTTGACTAAAAAGATAGAAGTTTTTTTATTGTGTCAAGTACTGACTTAAACGAATCTGAAAAATAGTATCAAACGAAGATAGTGCCTCGATTATTTGAACCGTTTTGGTAAAATCCAATCATACTAATTAATTGTTTTGTATTTTGTTTTTTATTTAATTGACATTAATTTCCTTAACATTAAAATTTAATTTTAGAAATAACATTACTTTATTATGAAATCAATTTCTTATTTTTTTTATAACAGTAAAATATTTTGAGATCAATTTATTTAAGAATAATATTTTAACATTAAATTGATTTAACATCAATTTCTAGGAGACCCCTCTGAAGCGGATTTATCTTTTTATTTTACACTGGATTGCAAGCGACCCTCATACTCTAGAAAAACGTGTCGCCGAATGCTGTAAAATAGCATTAAACTGAAAAAGACTGAAGAAGTTACTGATTTTTTTTTATTATAAAACAAAAACAATTCCAGCGTTCACTGTTATGAACGCTAAACAACATTACGAATGCTGTATTGAAAATTAAGCAAAATCAATAGCCATGATAAAATTTTGATTCATTTTTGTAATTATTCCTGTACCAGTTTGATTTTGTTTGTTTGATAATTCATCTTTTAGAATTAATTGCTCGTAAAACTCATTCCAATACTCAAAATTAAGATTCTCATTGTAACCCGATTGGAGCCAATTGATACGCTTCGAAAATATTTTTTCTTCAACAAAATAACCGGCTTCAAGTACCAGACTTTGCTTTCGATTATTCAGTTTCTTGAAACTCTCAGGACTCCAATAGTTTAAATTATTTCGACACGATCTTAAAAAACAATGAGTCGCTAAATTCACAAACACTCTTATAAAATCCAATTTGATAATCAACTCAACTTGGTCTTTTTTTAGATGTTTTTTTAATTCATTGTACATGTTTAGAATAGGTCGATAACCGATGTAGATACGATTGATCCCAGCAAAACCACGCAGCTTTTCAACTGAACAATCAAAAAACGAGAGTTTCAAATTATTAAAATCAATTTGAGGACTTTTACCGAAAATTGTTTTTATAAAATCGGATACTTGATTTTGTATAAATTGATTCTGTTTCAATTGTTCAAATAAATCCGGAAGAAAATTAAAATCTTGAATAAATTGATCGCTTGATTTTAAGAGTTCGATTGAGTCAAAAAATTTTGAAAAAAAACTAAATGTTAAATAATCAACATTTGACTTGCTTAAATGAATTAGAAATACGAGTCTGGCTAGATGATTCTCGTCGTGTGTGTTGCTCTTTAAAAGTGAATAAATCTTATGAAAACTTTCTTTTGAAAACCGATCACATTCCAAAAAACTTTCGTTTTGACACAAGTTTGTTATGAAACAATCTTTGGCTTTACTGAAATTAAAGAGAGTTTCATGATTTGTTTTAAGTTTTATTTTAGTTAACGAATTTTTTGTTTGATATTTGTCAACGAAACGTTTAAAGTAAATATATTTTTCGTCGTACGGAATACTTTGGTAATATTCTGTGAAAGCTTTAGATGTCATTGTTAAAATATTTCACAAAAAATGAAAAAAGTTTAAACTGTTATAAAATTTTTTTTACATTTTTAGAAAAAAAAATTTTTTTTTGTTAAAAGGTTTCTAGATAAGATATCAAGATTTAGCAGTAGGATTTCCGATGTGTTTAGCAACTAAAGTTTTTATTTGACAAACTCAACTTATTCCATTATTTTTTTTGAAACTTTTTTTTTTTAAGTCAAACAATGGATTTTAAAAAAAAGCAAAAAAGTTTAGAATCAAAAATTTATTTTTATTAAAAATTTACAAATTTCAATTACAATTTATGGTCGATGTTTTTATTTTTTTTTTAAAGTTAAGTTCTTGTTTTTGAAATCTTGAATTCGATTACTTTTACATACACATTGATCTATTTTTGGTTTTGAGTTATATAGGCTTTTTGACTAAATAAACTTGATTTGTTCTCATTCAAATAACTTGAAAAAAAAATTGATTTAATGAAAAGCTTCAATCGCTTGAGAGTGATCGATGGAAATACATCGAAAATTTAGAAAGTAAATTATTGAAATTAAAAAGATGTTTTTAGTGTACCAAACGATTAAATTAAAGCTAGTGAAAATAATCAATATGTTATCCTTGGTAAGCGAGTATCATAACTTCAATCGATGTCGGTATACAGGGACGTACCAGAAAAAAACCAACCGGTTTCAGTCTCATGAAATTGAGAGTTTAAGTCCTAGTGTATACATTGTTTTCTTAAATTTTTCCAAAAATGTATTTATTCTAAAATGAGAAAGTTCTCAAAGGCCGGGAACATGGGAGGGCAAGCTATGTCCATGGCTGTATACCATATTGTCAGAATTTGAAATGTCTTAATGTATCTCAATGTATACACTAGGACTAAAGTTTTTTTGGGCTTCATGCTATCAAATTGTATCTTTAACTCTCAATTTCATGAGATTGAAACCCGTTGGTATTTTCTGGCTACGTCCCTGTACAGTGGTTCTGCGAAATGTTCCGTTCGCAGCCGCTCCTAGAACGGAACAGACATAAAATAAAGTTCAGTTCTGTTCCAAAAGCGTTCCGTTCTCGGCTCCAGAAAATTGTTCGGTTCCAAAAAAACGTTCCGCCCCAGATATGGGTTCCGTTCCAAGTTAATATCAGTATGTCGTTATTTTTAGATTTTCGGATTAACCGACAAATAACGACTAGTTTTTAAACTCGAAAAATCGTCAAAAACGAAATTCATTAATTCGGAAATTTAATAAAATTTTGGAACGGTTACTTGGGAAGGAAAATTTTCCTGGAACTGAACCCTTCCCTGTACCTTTACTTGGAACGGCTGCGAACAAAACGCTAATTTTTCACAAGAACCACTATACTAATAAAAAGCTTATTTTAAAGAGGAGAGGATATCCTGGTTACTGATATATTCATCTTGAACATGTAAATGAATTTTTTTGAGACCTTAACAATAATACTTTTGATACTTTTTTTATAATTTTGGATAGATCCTAAAAGATATGATTAAACTTTTAAACGTTATCCTTCCCCTTCCCATAACCCAGGACCATTATTTTGTTACTTTTTTAATGGTTTTACATGTATTTGCTTTTCTAATTAAATTTTGCCATTTTTCAAAAGTTTTCGGTTGGTTCAAAAGACTCAAAAATATACAAAGTTCAAATAAGTATTATTTTTTCAAACAAAAACTTTGACTTTTTTTATTGCCTCAATGTATTTGAACATAAAGAATAATTTTTTTGTGTTAAATATGTTTCCTTAAGCCCCAACATCATACAATATAGCTTTTTAATATTAACACCATGGGGTGACATTTTAGGAATTCTGAAACACGAACTTTCCTATTTCCCAAAAAGAGCTTTAAAAGATATGCCTTTCAAGTCGGTTTTTAAATGAAACAAAATCTGTTTTAAATTAATTGACCATGTGTAAGAAGGGTCAAAGTCTATCGACAATTAAATTAGACTGATTTTATATAAATTCAGATAAATCTTACCTTATAAAATCTTCGATATGAAGAACTAACTGTTTAATACAAACTTCATCCCAATACGTATACGATAAAAGCTCTCCAATTTTAGCTTTAAAAAGAAAATATTATAAAATGTTCAAATTAGTCAATTGAGCTTACACAAAAGTCTTAACAAGTGGATGCTTCCATAAATTTCAGTCGGTTTTTTGCTAGAACTTTTGACCAGCTTAATTTTAAAATTTATCAAAAATTTGCCAAAAAACTATTCTCAAATTAATTTTTACTTCATTAAACTGTGATTTTTCTGCTTTGTACAACAATCGACATGATATAGCCGCATTAAAGTAATCTTTAATACCCTCAACTATTTCATTTATTACATTTCTAAATAAAAATTAAAAAAGTTTTATTTCTGTGAAAAATTTTTTAAAATTTGTTTACTTATCAAATTTTTTTTCAAGTTTAAAATTTGTATATTCTTCAAGAATACTTTGAATTGTGTTGTTCGATGGAAGTGAAACTAACTTGAATAACGAATGTTTAATTCGAGTTAAAGAAATTTAAAACAAATTTTTACTTTGTTATTGATACATATATTTTGATGATCATCAATTAAAATTTGTTTCAATTCATCTGTTATTTTTATTGTAATATCACTTTTGACTTGATAACTTTCGACCTTAAGGACATACTTTAAAGAAATATTTTTAAAGAAATATTTTTTTCAAATGCTCTACCATGTCACTTGTTTCTTCGACTCTTTGCTTTTTCTTTTTTGTGTCTAGAAATTGATTTTTTTTAAAGATTCAACTTGATTGTTGATAGATCTTACAAACCTTTATCTTCTAGGCTTGCTTTTTCCAAGTCAGCATTCTTTTCAAGCATCGTTGTAACATGCTTTCGAGAGCTTGACTTAATTTTTTGAGCTATTTTACTTGTTCTATTAAATTCAAGTTTTAAACGAGTTTTTAAAATTTTTTAAAGTTTGAAACTACCCATGAGTGGCTAAAAGTTCTTGTTGTTTTTTTAGATTTTCTTCATTATATTTCAAAACCCTAGGACACATAACCCATTCATCCCAACTTAAGCAAAAAAACTTTTAGTAGACCCACTTTTTAAAGAGAGTTGTTATTTTACCTTTTGTTCCATCCACTGTAATGAATTAAATAATATGGAACTTTATTTCTCAATTCAGTTTTTGTGCACTTGAAGATCAAGGTTAGTTTTTGTTTTTTTTGTAAGTCTACAAGATTGTGATTAAGAGGTTAAAAAGTACTTTTGCTTCATACAACAATGGACCATGATAGCATAGAACAGTTTCACCTTCTTGATACATAAATTTAATTTTATCCTTATCTTTGTCTTTTTCGTTGGCCATTTCTCGATTGTCTTGAGATATATTTTTTAAAATAAATTAAAATTTTGGAATATTTTTAATATAATTTTTTAAAGATATAAAAAATATGATGTTAGTTTGATCGAGTCAAAAATTTCTTATACATTTTGAAAAAACAAAAATTTTGTCTTAAAAAAACTATAATATACAGAACATTCAAAGCAAAAGATACAAGCTAACAAGGGAACATATTGTAACACATTTAATTGATAAATTAGACATTAATTTATTCATTCAATGATTGAATGATTCCGATTTGATGGGTTATACTATGTTCCCTTGTTAGCTTGTCTCTTGTCTTTTAGAGAACACTTGTCTTTATTCTATCGGTATATATTTCAGTATGAGTATTGTTTAACATTTAGCTTATCCAATCGGCTCCTCGACTCGGAAAACGCCCCTTCAAGGCATATTACGGACTCGGCCAGGATCAAAGACGTTGCTTCCATACGGCAAACCAGGGCTTGAGGCTTCGGAAACCGTAATACCAATGAAGCCTCTATGTGATCTTTTTTTTACCAGGCAGCTTAGCTCGGATATTTTATCCACATAAACGTTACCAACTTTCGGTTTCCGTAAACCGTAACATTCCGTAATTGGAGCTGCTGCAAAAAATTGCGATCAGAAAAATTGATTTTTTAATTTAAAAATTATTTTTTTGTTTTTCCTGGTTTTTGGGTGCGACAACCTAATTTTCACAAATCTGGTTTGTGATCTAGATGAAGAAAGTAATTCTCAAGTTGTTAGAAATGATGATTGAGTTAGTGAGTTATCTTAAAATGCGGTATAGACAAACTATACCAACGCACTTATGCGTTTAGCCTTTTGAAGGCTTTAGTAGTAACTGATACGTGACATTCCAAGCAATTCTTCATTCAAGTTTATTTTGACACCATGAGTTAAAAACTTAAAATAATCGATTATTTGCGATGAATTGTTCAAAATTTTGAAGTCAGTGTCCAAGAAACCCAATTCCATAATTAAATTAAAATTAAGTTGCTTTTTAAGCCCGCAAATAATCGAACCTTAATATGCTTGAACTCTCTCCTCTAAAGTTTGACCGAGGATCGAACCCGAGATGCTTTGATCGCATTTAGATTTCGTTTTGTACAAGACCCTAACCACAAACATTAAGTGATAATAAAAGAATTGATTAGGAATATATTAAGAAAACCGCAATAAAACTCGTTTAAGGCTTTGAATATTAAATGAATTACTTGAAATAGCTTGGAGATTTAAACTTAAATTTTTACTTCATGATGTCAAAGTAAACTTAACATAACTAGGGCTGGTAGACCGGTTTTTAAAGCCGGTTCAAAAACGACTTTTCACTCAAACCGGTTTGAATTTCAAACTGGCTCTGGAAACCGGTTTTTATAGCAAGACTGGTTTAACAAACCGGCTTTGAAATAAAAACTGGTTTAATAAACCGGTTTCATGTTTAAGCCAGTTTTTAGAACCGGCTCAAGTCGGCTTTAAAAGAAAATTCTGCAAAATTTTTGTCAATCACTTTGTCTTTTTTCTAATCCCCATCTATTGAAAATCAAAATAGGACCATTCTCAAGTCTATAAAAAAAATGAGCTTAAGTTATTTTACTATACAATTATTTTAAAATTCATATATACTGTTCACTTAAATAAAATCAACCAGCATAATGACACAACCTTTTTCACCGAAAAGCTCTATCGAAAATTTTACTAATAATTAAGAAGATATGATAGAAACTTGTCAAGCTAATATTTTATAATAGTTATATATAAGATACAGAAGCAAAGCTTTATATGCGAGTAACGAGACGTTAACCTGAATCAATTACAGAAAGCATAAACAGAACAGTTTGGGAAGGCATGGCCCTATCAAAATTTGATGAGTATAGTCCGTTTTTTTGTTTGGCTTATTGTCATCTTTGTTATCTGTTTGGCTTTTTATGAGTGGTTTTAAGTTCCTAGAAAGACTCTTGCTTCTGCATCCTATCTTTAGATGTACCTTTCTGATTGTGTATCCATATGATTTACACATGTAGCCGTCTATTTCAATAAGCAAAGTTGCAAATAGAGACCATTCGTATTAAAATAGAAAATTAATTAACTCTTTTATACACTTACTTAAATCTTGTTTGTTAATTTTTTTAATCTTGCATAAAAAGACCATTCCCTTGTTTAAAAAAGGGTTGAACTTTATGCGACAGTAAAAAATTATCTGATTGAATGAAATGTTATGCATAATAAAATTTAATTTTCCGTTGAAATTTTCAAAAATACATCAACTTTCAATTTTTCCTTACATTTATTAATCTAAATTTTGAATAGTCCGCACTTGAAAACATAATACACGCATCACATCTGCTTATAAAGCTCGTCACAGCTAGCTCGTGCCTCGCAATTAAGAAGCGAATTTGTTGTTCGATTTAATAAAACTTAGTGAAAACCTTAACTATAGATTTCAAAACCTAATGTAAAAATATACGAATGAAAACCGGTTTAAACCAGCTTTAAACCGGTTTGGTCTTGGAAAACCGACTTATAAACCAGCTTGATTTTAATGAACCGGTTTAGGATCCTAAACCAGCTTTAAAGCCGGTTCTCCAAAATAAACCGATCTACCAGTCCTAAACATAACATCCGTTTTTTACGAAAATCAATAATCGATTGATCAAATTTTGTTTTTAATCCTTTTTTATTGCAAATTGTGTAACATTTTTTGTTACATCTTGTTACACTATTTTTGTAACCACATCTTCATTTCATATAATAAAATATTCAATTTTTAAATTTTGAACTGAACTTTTTGAACGAAACTTCACAATGCTAAACCTTTGAAACTATTTGTCAAGGTCGCTGACACTCCATTTTCATATAAACCATTCCAACTGAAATAACTCGATTTTAGAGAAAATTGTTGGAGTATGACCCTTCTATCAAATTTATTTTTTCAAGACCATTAACTATTTTGTACATTTGTATCAGATCACCTCTTAGACCTCCGTCTTCTAGGCTAATCAATTTGAGTTTATTAAGACGTAGCTCGTTAGGTTTCGTCCTGATTGGCTTGACTAACTTGGTCGCTCTTCGGCAGTTATTATTTTATTTTTGAAAAATGGTTTAGGGCGCTATAAAGGGTGCAAAAAGCCTGTTTTTTTTAAATTAAAGGGTTGTTTAAAAGGTTCATATAAAAATGTATGTGTTTTCTAAGGTTTTTCTATATGAGAATTCCACCTATCGTCAAGCGGAGCAAAAATTTCCAGCTGGAACCATTTGATAAAAAATATTTTAAAATTTTTTATTCTTTGCCATGTATTTTTTCCTCCGTTTGAGGTATATTTGAGAAATTTTGAGAAAAGGCTGGATCAAGAGGGGGGTACCCCCCTCTTTTTGTTCTTTTTGACCTTATTGTCATTCAGTCCCATGTATTTTTCCTTCCGTTTGAGGAATGTTTGAGAAATTTTGAGAAATGGGTTGGTCTTTTTAAACTATTTGCTGTTGTTTTACATGTAACTTAAAAACCAGTAGAAAACCAGTTGAATCAATTTGAGAGTTTTATATTTTTTGGCCAATTTGAAAAACTTTTACAATTATTTTGAAAACCAGTTGAAACTATTTGAAAGAAATTCAAAAAAAAGAAAAGGAAAAAATGTCAAAGGTGCTGTGAGACCTCGGGGTTTTGAGATTAGAGGGAGGGACTGTGACAAGCTTATAAAAAAAGCCAATGACATTTGATTTATCAGGGTAGTTAGAACCGGCGTCGACGGCCAATCCAAATTACGGCCGTCGACGTCGGTTCAACTACCTAACGCTCTTGAGTCAAATGTATCAAATGATTAGGCTTATTTTCTAAGAAAAAAAAATGAAGAAAAATAATTTAATATCTACAGTACTGCTACGATTTTGTGTTTTTAGTAATTTTTACGAGAATTTACGTGATTTTACCAAAATTCACGTAAAAAGAGGTAATTTTACGTAAAATTACGTTTGTAAAAAACGGTAAATTTACTTTTATTTACCTGATTTTACGTAAATTTACCTGAAATTACGTAAATTCTCGTAAAAAGTAAAAATTCCATTTCTATTTTTGATGCTTTGAACAAAAATGCTCTGAATAATCCTAAATTTTAATTTTTTTATGATAAAAAAACTATTGGAGAATACTTCGTAATCTTTTCGACGTACTTGGAATTGATTACAGTTTTTTATAATTTTTTTTGATGAGTTATTCGATGTCGAAGTATAACAATCAAGAAAACAAGTGGAATTTTTACTTTTTACGAGAATTTACGTAATTTCAGGGAAATTTTCGTAAAATCCGGTAAATAAAGGTAAATTTACCGTTTTTTACAAACGTAATTTTACGTAAAATTACCTCTTTTTACGTGAATTTTGGTAAAATCACGTAAATTCTCGTAAAAATTACTAAAAACACAAAATCGTAGGAGTACTGTATTTCTCCGATCCATTACATAAAATTTCATTTTATTACGATAAACTTCAATTATAGAACTAAATATGCAATAATTTAAATAGATAAAGAAGTAAAACTTAGATTAATAAAACTTAGACTTTGTTGGACACAGGAGCTTTATCCTTCGAACCTTTTCTAACCTTTTTTCAAAAAGTTTCAACTGGTTCTCTACTAGTTTTCAAAATACGTGTAAAAATAGTAAATAGTTCAAAACGACCAAAGAGAGGGGCCACCCCCCTCTCGGTCCAACCTTTTCTCAAAATCTCTCAAACAAACCTCAAACGGAGGAAAAAATACATGGGACTGAATGGCAAAAAGGTCAAAAAGGTCAAAAAGATCAAAAAGAGGGGGGCCCCCCCCCTCTCGGTTCAGCCGAAATGGATTGTTAGCCTGAGAGTTTTTTTCATTCAATTCCTAGTTAAATAAAATTTTAATCTAAATTATAATTAGCTCAGACGGATCTTTTTGAGGTTCAGCTGGAATTTACCAGGCTCATTGACGATACCTCGAGAATTCAGAATTTTAAGTCAAAAAGTGGTAAATCTGCCTTCTTCAAATTCTACATCTTTTCGCTTTTCAATTTTATGTCTTTTTTTCGTCCACTAATATACAAAAATGAAAAATGAACTTTCACCTTTTTCGGAACGAACCGTAGCCGTAATGAACCTTAAATTCAGCTCTTAAACATTTTGGTTCTAGCTAGACCGCTTGTCATAATCAGGGACGACCAAAAGTTGCTCGAGCAACTTTTGCAACTTTAGCAACATTTCGCAACTTTTCAAAATTTGATAAAATCTAATGAAAAAAACATTAGAAAGTTAAAATTCAAGTATTTTTTTAATTATTATTGATTTTTTTGATGATTCTCAACCTAGAATGAATATTTTCAAAGCCCCTCGAGTATTTGACCCGAACCAAGTTCAATTTTTGTAACTTTAATTTGTCCGAGTTAAAAATCCCTTTTAAAATTTACAATTCAATTTCTAATTAATGGCCTATTTATATCTACAGTCGAGTAGCACTTATATCACCCTATTTGTCAAGCCATTTTGCAGTGATAAAAATGAAATGTGACTTAACTGGAATCGATTTGCATTAAAAGTGACCCTTTTGTCTTAATCTCTCCAGTGATATAAGTGTAACAGTGACTTATGTGGGTGGTGATATAAGTGGGACTTGACTGTATATAAATTCCGAATCTAATATTACAGATAAAGAAAATTACGACTTGGATCAATGGTGGCTGCAGAGTAAAAATAGGCTTCCAAATATTTTTGAATTTGCGAAATGGATTCTTAAGTTACCATCCTCTTCTTGTGATTCTGAGCCGGCTTTCTCAAAGTTTAAATTAATATTGACTGACAACCGTCAGAATATGTCAGATGAGACCATTATGATTACAAACTTCTTGTCTTTAATGACCCAACTCGGAAAGACGATGAAACGTTAGACAACGATTTTATTCCGAATCAAAATGACTCGGAAAAAGAAAATTAGAATTTTTATTTTATTTTAGGGTATTTTTTCTATTGGGGGAATAAAATTTAATAAAAGAAAAATGCTAAAGAGCATTTTTGAAAGCAACTTTTCGCAACTTTTAAGAAATTAACGGATTTTTCAAAACTTTTGCGCAACTTTTGAGCAACTTTTAAGCAACTTTCGAGCAACTTTTGACCGAATATTGAGCAACTTTTAGAGCAACTTTTGGTCGTCCCTGGTCATAATAAACTTTCCATCGACCATAGATACTCTATTTCCGACAGTCAATAAAAAAAGATGTCCAATCTTTTTGATTGATCCAACAAAAATTACAATTTAATTTTGGAGAATTCGAAAAGTTCCAAGGGATAGACTTGATCAAAAAAGAAAAAGAAAATTTTTTTCTTTTAATAAAAGTTTTATTTTTTTCATAAAAAATAAAAAAAATCGTGTGTGTGTGTGTGTTATAATTATATTTATAAATCAAATGTCTGAAAAAAAAAAAAAAAGAGAGAAAAAATTTAAAATACTACTGAGAATGAAAAAAAAATGAAGAAAAAAAAAGAAAAAAAAAAAAGAGCTTGAAAAAAAAAATACATTTATAAAAATTTAAATTTTAAATTTTAATACAATTAATATTGAACAAGTTTTTTTTTATTGAACAAAAAACATAAATTTCAAAAACGTTGTTTTTTTTGTTTCCCTTTTTTAAGGTAAGAAATTTTTTTTTTATATTAACTATATATATGTAAGTGTGTGTGTATGTGTGTTTTTTCAGCGGATTAGATCGGTTTTGACCTGAAACTAGTTTGTTTTTTGTTAATCGTGCAAATAACCCATTTACTGTTTTGCTTTTGTAATTTTTTTGTTTTAAAACTCAAGTCGAATTACTTTTCGAACAATTGTACAAGACTTCCGACAAAATTTGAGCCACTTTAAAATCAACAAATTGAGACGTTACTAAATCTAGAATACGATTTTCGTATTTTATAATACAAGGTACATTTTCCGAATAAATAGACAAATTAACAAGTGCATTCGAACAACGCCTTAACATGTCTATAGTTGTTCCTAAATTCTCTTCATTTATGTTACTTATATCTTCATTAAGAACTCTTAAATTGTGATTGTTACCATTTTGTTGTTGATGATGTGATTGTAAAATAAGATTCGGATGATAATGTAAATGATTCGGATTTAATAATTGAAAACGACGCGCTATCTCTTCAAAATCTTCTATAAATGATAAAAAACAAGATGTGTATTTCGCTATTGACCTGGATGTGAATTGATCGGACTTTGCAAGTGCCGATAATAGAACAATACTAAACTCACGTTGGGTCTGCTCGTCTCGTTTAGTCAAATACTCCGAGCATAAAATATTAACAAACGATTCCATAAACGGTCTCATTTTGTTCAAATTTGTGCATATCAAATCAATATTTATGTCATTAATGCTTAATTTGGATAAAATTTCGATCGATAAACGTTGTGGTGACAACATATTTGTCTCACTTGTAGTACACAATGGATCTAAGGCCTCATTTGATTTACATATTATCCAATGTATGAGTCCGTGTGAGTACGTTTCAATAATACCCTCGTCTAAATTGTTTAAATTCAAAGCGCCTGATATATTCGCCAATGTGACTAGTGTATTCTCTCTTAACAATTGAACACATTCCCACCACCATTCATTTTTAAAACAATTCACACCATTAACACCATCTTTATAAATTATATTTTTGTCCTTACAATAATTAATACAATCGATTTGATCGTTCAAGTACGCATGTTCTTTGTACTCGTGATTATTATCCACCGGTTCACCAGTTAGTTTATGCTCGTGTTTGAGTATCAATAACCTCGAAAGTATGTCAATGAGTAAATTCGATTTACACAATTCAACATCATTACCAGGAACAAAAGACAAATTACGAATTATAGCTGATATAATTGAGCATCTATTCATCAATTCTTGATTCCGTTGACTCACAATTTTAAATAAACTATCCTCATCTTGTATTGCTTGATCGTCTAATTTATCATCATTTTTATTATCACTGGTTTCACGATTTTGATGTCGTTTTATAAACTCATAATTTGGATCGTTCGGATGAGATTTGTTTTTTTTATCATCATCATCATCATCACACATTAATTTACATTCATTTTTATGTGTTTTTTCATCATTTTTAAAGTGACTATAAAAATTACCAAAAAATAATTTCTTCTCAAAATCATCCCATTCATGATTTGAATTAAAATTTGTTTGAATAAAATTATTCAAATTGTCTGATTTATGTTTTTTTATTTTACGTTTTTTATTTAATGAACTAGTACCATTACAATATTTGTCTAATAACGGTTGATTATACTCAATCCATTCGATATTTGCTCTTGAATCATTGAATTTAACATTTTTATTTTTAGACGAATAATAATGTGAAAAACGATTACGCATGTCTTTATCATTAAAATTAACTTTTAATACTTGATTATCTTTTGTTTTTGATTTATCATTTGATATTAAAGAGTCTATGTGAAAACCATTTAATTTTTTGACCTTATCATCTTCTTCATCATCGCTTGATTCTTCTTGATTTTTTTTAAATGGATATTGTACAATATTTAAATCTTTGAACTCATCGAATATTTGTTTTATACATTTGAGAAAATGTTCGAGTAATGTGTTCAAAAGACCAGGAAAATGTGATAAATGAAAGTAAGAAATTGTTTGATCATCGTATAAGAGTATGTTTAAAGCGTCTAATGCCCATGTACTTTCGGCTAAGAGACCACTTTTTAAACTCATGTACAATTTCCATGGATCACATGGTCCTATATCTTTAGCGCATATTTTTCTTTTTTTACTTTCGATTGGAACTGTTGCTTCAACACTATCGAGCGGAAAAAGAGACTCTCTTTGTTTGATTTGCATTTGTACGGGTTGAGGTGGCATTTGAACATGTTGTGGTTGAGGGATTAACATATGCGGTGGTGGTTGTTGAGGTTGTTTTTGTTGTTGTTGTTGATGCAATGGATGTTGTTGTTGCATTTGTGACATGTGATTTTGTTGTGGTACATTTTGTTGAGGATAAGGTTGTGGAATTTGGGGCTGTTGTTGTTGTTGTTGAATGTGTTGTTGCTGCGTGGGTGGTAGTTGTGGTGGCTGTAAATGACTAGATTGAATATTTTGTTGAAGATGGGGCGGATGAGTCGGATATTGTTGACTAGGAGGTATTTGTTGATTTCCCATTTGATGTGGATGACCCATTAGTCGATTATTCATTTGTTGTTGTAAATGTGGTGGTATTTGATTCATTGTCTGTTGATTTAATTGAGGCGGAATTTGTTGAGGTTGTTGTTGCGACGGTGGTGGTGGTGGTGGGGGTTGTTGAGTGGATGGTTGTGGCGGTAGATTGGAAGGCGCCAAATTTTGACTCATTTGATTCAAGCTCATTAACGGTGACGGACTAGATGAATTCGATAATTTTGAACTTAAAATACTAGTTTGAGGATTTTGATGCGGCGGTGGTTGTTGGGGTTGCTGCGGCGGCGGCGGTTGTTGTGATTGGGTTTGTGGAGGCACAGGCGCCGGCGCAGGAGACATATTTTGTTCCTGTACAGGCCTTTGGATATTAGGGTTCAGAGGTTGTTGCTGCGGAATCGTTGGTTGTTGAACCATTTGAGGTGGTTGACCAGGTACATGACCCGGCTGAGGATAAGGTGTTTGTTGAGGCGGCATCTGAGACCCATACTGCACCATTGGATTATTAAACGGCTGTTGCATTTGATACTGCATTTGAGGATGCATTTGTTGTGGCATTTGTTGCACAGGAGGTGGCGGCATCATTTGACCAGGCTGCGGTGGTTGTCCAGGTTGAGCTTGTTGATTTTGAACTGGATGATTCTGTTGAGGCGGCTGTTGTTGCTGTGGGGGCATCGGATACCTCATCATATTCTGTTGACCAGGGTATTGATAAGGATACGGTGGTCTAGGTTGTCCGTAATACTGTTGCTGTGGATTCATTTGTTGATATCCATGGTTCATCATTTGAGGTTGATTTTGTGGAAACTCGTTCTGAGGAAAATGTGGGTTCATTTGCTGAGCCATTTGAGGGTTCATCTGCGGATTCATTTGAGGATTATTAGCTTGCGGCATCATCATTTGAGGCGGCGGCGGTTGTTGTTGTTGCTGTTGTTGCTGTGGTGGTGGTGGTGGAAATTGTGCCGCCGGAGGAGTCGGATTAGGTGGATTAGGTGTTGTACTTTGAACAGGCGCATCCATTGCACTCTTATCTTTTTTATCTTTACCATTCGATTTTTTCGATTTTTTAGCCGGTGTCATTGAGGACGCTGCCGACAAATTACTATTGGAATTACTCGAAGTTAATTGCGCGCTCAATGTCGACGCTGTTTGTGATTCATTTTGCCCTTTTTTTGATTTATTTGTTGATTTTTCAATATCAGCAATCAATGGCAATGGATCAATTCCATTTAAATCGTATTTACATTCGTAATGTACAAGACCAAGTGACACATATTTACGTTTAAGAGTCAAAGCAATAGGCGCTGTATTTCCCATATCCAAACTAGACGACACATCTTTCCATGACTTATTCTTATTTACATCAATAAATCCGTTACGTTGACGCACAAGAAAATAAAATCTATACAAATCTAACACATGTTTATTAACAGTTGGTAAACTACGACACACAATTGAATTATCCTCCCATATTTTTTGTAATTTTTGAACAAATTCTTTTCGTTCGAGTGTATCGTCGTTTGTCTCCTTGCCCATTTCAATGAGCTTCTGAAGTACTTCGGCATTGTGTTGTAACGACTTGGCCGAAATTTGTTGAGACGCTTTAGGACTTGACATTTCATCACTCATCATACTCGCTTCATCGTCATGATCCTGTGTAAACGACATATTTGAATTATCAGTTGTAAACCCATGCTGTGACAATACATTCATTTGACTGTTGTTTAAATTAACAGCAGGAGAACGTGGTGTTTGATTAATGTTTAAATTTTGAGGTGTAGTTGGAGTTTGTTGAAGTTTACGTGTGTCTTGTTGATAATCATGAGGTGTTTTAGTTGATGGTGGTCGTTCTTGTTGATCAACATTTGATGGTGACATTTTCATCATTTGTTGATGATACGCGTAAAAATTCGGATCGTTTGATGGATACATTGGCGGAGCACCGATAACACCTTGTGGCGGTGGTGGGTACATCGGATTTTGAGTCTTCCACATTTGATATTGCATGTTGTTGTTTATGTTTGGTTTGTGGAAATTCGATGTTTGATTTGAGAGTGCGGGTGAAGACGATGAAGAGGATGTTGAATTAGACGGCGACGGAGCGTTGTTTTGATGTTTGATTAGATTAGACGATGTTGTTGATGAGGTCGAGCCGTTCGACGGCGAAGGTGGAGGTAACATTTGACTTTGAGGGTCTTGACTCGGCTTAGACAGAATATTATTTATATTAAATGAAAGAGACGATGATTGGGAATTTTTTGATTTCATCGAGCCGGTTGAAGACGATGTCGAATCTTCATTAGTATTCTCCTCGCTTAGTTTTGATATTTTTTCACTCGAATTCTCATCGGACAAAGTGGACGAAGACGATGATGATATACTTGTGCTTATTTGACGTTTAGGCGTTGTTTTAGTTGTTTTTTTAGGCGATTTAGTCTTTGGTGTTTTCACACGTTCCTCTTCTTCGCTAGTCTCACTTCCTTCGTCGTCATCTAAATCATCATCATCGTCCTCTTCGTCAATATCATCGCTTTCACTCGATTCTTTTTCTTCGATTTCAGGTTTTTTTTTGCTGCTCTTTTTTTTTGAATTTTTTTCAGATGTTTTTTTGTCCTGCTTAGACGGCGAAGAATTCACCTTTGAGAAAAAAAAAAAATTTTTAGTCAAATTTTATGGGAGAACGACTTTTGGAGATTTGATAAATTAATTTTTTTTCGGTAAAATTTAAAAAAAACGAAATCAAAAATTTCTTCAAGGTAATTTTTTTTTTGCTGTCTTAATAAATTATTTACGCTCATAAACAAACAAGTTCATGAGATCGACAAAATATGAACTACTTTTTTAGTGGGTGTCAAAATGAACCTAAAGGGAGTAAAAAGTGTCAACAAAAAAATACTAACATCTTTGTTAATTTCATTCGAATTATCGTTATTTATTTCACTATTATTTAAATCGTCTTTTTTCTTAGTCCTACTATTCGTTGTAGGCTTTTTACGCGGTGATTTACTTGTTTTATCCTCTTTTTTAGGACTTTTTTTACTCTCATCATTACCATTGGTGCCGTTCAGAGTTTTCTTAAAAATCAAAAAAAATCAAAAAAATTCAAACAAAACAAAATTTTTCAAATAAACATACATCAGATTTTTTAGATTTTTTCTTATTCGGTGTGTCCGGTTTACTCGGACTATTTTGTTTATTTAATAAATCATTCAAAGATGTATTTGATTGCGGTTGTGGATATTGTCCATTTAAATAGGCATTATTTTGATCATTTGTAAACGGTTGTTGTTGATGATGTGGCGCATTGTACGCATTAAAGTAAGGTTGATTTTTAACACCAATGGGAACTTGTCCATTAGGTGGTTGATTATAAAAATTCGGATAGCAATTATAATTCGGATAGCCTGGTTGCACGCCTGGTTGTGCTTGTGGCATGTATTGATTATACTGATACATCGGATTGTATTGATAATTGTAATTAAATTGTTCGTTAAGTGGCGATGGTGTAGGTAGAGATGATGTTGATGTTTGAGATTCAAGTGTTTTATTCATAGGCTGTGTATGAGCCAATGTAGGTGGTAGTGGTGGTGGAGTCGGTAAATTAGATGATGACGATACGTATGAAGACGTTGGTTTTAAGTTAATATTATTACTTAAATTTTGAGTCGATTGTACTTCCATAATATATTTTAGAATTTATTAAAAACATGTCAACACTATGTAAACTTTGTCTTTTCAGTCAATTAAAAAGCGCATGTTTTTTTTTTTTTAAAAATAAAAAGTTTTTTTATTTTATCTAAAAAATCGAATTGTCAAAAAAAAAACAAATTTTTTTTTAAAAAAAGTTCTTTCATTTTGGTTTCATTCGTAGTAATAAAAACAACCTAACAATCGGGGCTAAATATTTTTTTTCTTCTTAACATTTTTCTCTATTAACAAAATTATAATAAAAATGAATCAGTGATTGGATAGTTGGATTGCCTGTACACAATCAAACAACAAAAGAATTAATTTTGGCTATTCATACAAAACATTGAACTGGTTTTTTTTTCGTTCGTTAAAAAAAAATATATAGCAAAAAAAAAGAGTGAGAGAGAGAGACTAAGATCGAAGTAGAAAAAAAAATTATAATTTTTTCTATATGGAAGATGATGTGAGTTCGTGAGTGTATGTTTTGTTGGAGAATTGGATCACTCTCTTAAATAAAAAAAATAATTTTTTTTTTTTCGTTTTTCGATTTCTAGTTTTTCTCTTTCTCTCTCTCTCTTTCGTTTTGAACTCGAATAATTTATTCAAATTTAAAATTATGTTTTTTTGTGTGTTTGTTGAGACAATATTTCGGACATTAAAAAAAATAAAATTGACATACATGATATACTTTCTGGATATTATAGCTATACGCTTTATGATTGATTGATCTTACTTTTGAAACTTCCTAAAAAAATGATCTTTTAAAAAATAACTTGAGTTATGTATGAGTCATCGTACCCAAAATTAAAGAAAAAAAACTCTTTAAGTGGTTTACTATTCAACTCTAAAATAAACAAACTAAAATAAACATTGAATGATTAACTTTTCATTACGACCGGTTTACACTTTGTCATTTTTAAAATTTTAATTTTACTCAGAATCATGTTCACATAATACCCAAAATGTCTATTTGATTATCAAATATCTTATGAAGTTAACCTTTGTCTAAGGTTCATCAAACCATGAAACCGAAATCCTAGAATGTCTAAGAAAGTGTATTGAGATAATTTTTCAATTATGCCAAATTAAACTTTGTAGTATTTCATCTTAAAGTTTGAAAAAATTTGTCGATAAAAAGTAAATTTTTTATAAACTCTTGAAAATAAACGTATTTTCTTCAAATTTGGACGTTTCTACTCTCTAAATGATTACACGTAGGATACAAAGATCTTAACAATAAATCTAGATAATCTCTCTTCGGTAAAATTTATTTTTAAATTTTTTCGAAATAGTTTTAAGTAGTTGATTAATCGCACATCACTTAATTTTTAATTTTAAACCCCACCATTTTCCATTTGTAAAACTTAATTTTGAGCCGAATGTTACAGAGTTACATTCAGCACACAAACCGGTACGTTAAGAGGATTTTTAGCTCACTTAATCCGACTTTAGTCACAAAATATGAGAACACATTTTCACTTAATCGACGAGACTCCATTTTTAGTATACTCCTTAAGTTCTATTGAAATTTTTTCAATGTTCATTAAAAGTTCGGTAGAAATGCAGTTTCTAAAAATTTGAACAAAAATTTCTATCTTAATCCTGACACAAGTCTGTCCATGGAGAAAAAGGGGTTTAGAAACTCAGTCAATGTTTTCAATAAAGTTCAATTTCGAAATGAAAAATATATTTTAAACTTTATTGTGCGGCATGTTACGGTATCATGATATTTGGAGTAATATTGTGTACTTTGGTCCTTCCAAAAATGAGAGAGACCTATATGTTAAAGGCACTTTTGAGTTCATGTATTTTTAACCACATGTTTGCTTAACTTTGAAAAACACGAAAAAAATCAAGGTAATTTGCTACTAGCTCATTGTTATTCAAAAAGATAAGATGTTTTAAACAAAAAAATTACTAAATCATTGACTGACTTAAATGTTGTTAAAATAAAACAAATCTTACAGGTACAGCATCATTTTTTTTGCTAAGTTATTGCTTTATTTTCGTCTCTTTTCTGTTCTAGTTTAAATATTTTTGTTACATTGAAAACGACAAGTAAACACGAGAGGTAAACTATCAACATAAAAGTAAATATTACTCAACAATAAAACCATATGATTTTATCAAAAAAAAAATAGAGGAAATTTAACTGACTGTCAATGAATAGAATATTAATTTGAGTTTAAATTATAAACCCAAAACATATTGAAACTCATTAACCCATTTTTTTTATTTAAAAAAAAAAAACGACAAAAATCGAGAACACATGATTTTAAAATTTTGTAATTTTATTCTTTAAATCAATTTTTAATATATAGAGTATACTTTCTTTTGGTTTTTAATACAGGTGAAATAGAAAAAATCACGTTTCATGTTAAGATTAATTATAAGAACATAGGGTTCAATAGGATTTTTTTTCTTTCGTTTAAAAATCGAATAAAAAAAAATCGTTTAATTCCTTTTTTAATTGTTGTTGTTGTTGTTGTTGTATTTGAGTGTCTTTAAACTAAGCTAATATGTTTTGAAATAATATTTCCTTTCTTTACTGGTTAGATGAAGATTAATATACATTAATACCTTTTAAATTTTTTATCTTAAGTTTTCGCTTCATTAATTTTATGACATTTTTTTTAGTAGGATTTAATTTTCAATTAAAAAAAATACGACAAAAATTTAAGTTAAAAAATTAGACAACACTTTTTTCTAATAACGTCCTAATTATGTTCCAGGATAAAATGAGATCCCTTAGGTAAATCACTTTATTTTTAACTTTAGAACTTTTGTTTCTCTATTTTTCTAGCTCGTGAGTAAGGTCTTTTTTATAGAGCACAAACTATTTTAAGAGTCTTGGTCGGTATTCAACTTGAGTTCAGTTTTTGCGCCCTATCTTATCCCATCAAATTGGCAAAGAACATGGTTCAATTAAGCCTAAATAAGACTTACTGGAGGATTAATTAATAGAGAAATAAAGACTCGCAAACAACAATTATTCATAAATCGTCCCTAAAGAATTGATTGGAAATCAAGCTTGCTTTAAACAACACCGCGATAGAGTGAAACTTTACATTAACGAATCTTTACAAGAATCTACCGTAATCCCCCACAGGGCTACCAATGGGTGATTTCAGGTTTAGATTCTCAGTTTCGGTTTTCAAAAAAGTCAAAAAAAAAGATATTAGCATTTAGTTTTAACTGTGACCAATAAAACATTTTTTTCTGTGTCAGATATTCCCATCTTATCGCAAATAAGGTGCATTTGGGAGGGGGATTACGAATTACGGTAAGACTGTGTACAGTCCTTTTATTTCTAAATTTGAATTGAAACAATGACTCGTAACAAACCAAGGATACACGATAAAAGCTAATTACAAATTGTATTTTTTGATACCTAAGTAAGTCTTAAATTTAGTTAAAATAAACAATTGATTGGTCTTAATTATTCTATTTTAAAAGAAAACATAAAGGATCCAAGACAATAACAAAAATTTTAAACGGAATTTAACTAAATAAAAATAGAGTAAATATAACGAGTTGTTAAACATTTATTACAATCAAGGAATCGTATTCAAGTACTGTTAAAAGTTAACGGTTGTTATTTGATGATGATAACAGTGTCTTGATAACTATTCTCGATTTATATTAACAAAAAAAATGATGATTCAGATATGATCTTATTTGTTTATTATACTCAAGATTAGAGTTTAGAATTACATAAAAAACATGAAATGTTCGACAAATAAATAGAGAGTGTAAAAAACAATAGACAGTCTGTACTTATTTCTAGGAGTTTAAGAAAAAAAAAATTTTTTTTGTTGAAATTTGAATATTTTGTAAAAATATTTCAGGTCAAAATCATATGTTTTTTTCTTTTTGGGAGAGATAAAAATTAATTAAGTAAACTGTCAAAACTGAGAGGATAAAAATCAAGAAACCGATTTAAATTTTATCTTAGAACAAAAACGCGCTAAATTTCAAAATTAAAAAAGTCTTAAATAAATAAGTTACAAACTCGCTTTTTTTTTTAATTAATTGAATTCTAAAATCCCACTTAGCTAGAAATGTTTAAAAGTTTTCTTCTCAGCTTTTATTTTTTTTATTATTTTTCGTTATGTGTTCGTTTTTCGAATTAATCAAAACAAAAACAAATAAAAAAAAAATTTAAATTTTTGTAAAACCCAAAGTTAATTTGGAAAGTTTTTAAAAAAAAGAGAGAGAGAGAGAAAGCAGAAGACTAACGACGCTATTTCATAAGAAAAAAAATCATTTAAAAAAAATTAATAAAATAAAAAAAAAACATCTCTTAAACAGGCAAAATATGAATATAGCATTAACAACACAACACACACACACAAATTTTTTTAAAGAGAGTAGAAAAAAAAAGCATAAAAAAGAATTTTCAATAGAAGAGAGAAAAAAATAGCAAGCAAACTAAAGCTAACTAGCACACATAGGAGAAAACATAAAATTATTTTTTTTCCAATATGAAACATAGCTTTCAAAAAATATAAAAAAAAAGAGAGAAAAATTCAGGTCTTTCTTCATTTTTTTTGTGTTCAAAAAAATTTTATCAAAAAAAGAAAAAAATAATAATAATTTATGTTTTTATTGAGTTAATTCTTTTTAGGATAATGCGCTCGCTAGCAAAAAAAAAAATTCTCTCTCTCTCTCTCTCTCGCTCTTTTCTTTTTAGTTGCAATTGTTAATTTAATTTTATAAATTCAAATTTTTATTTTTTCGGTTTCGAAATTCTGTTTAAAGCTTATAAAAAAAAGTCGATATTTTTCATATATTTTTATCATCATATATGCAAAATTAATTATTGTTAATATTTATGGATCCTTTAGCTACTAAAAAAAAAGTCCCTCGATCAGACAAATTAAGACTAGATCGTGCCTCAAGTGGTTTTAATATTGTAATCATGAATTATTTAGTAGAATTTTTTGCTCAGCTGCTATTTTAAAAGTTGTTGTGGTTCGGTTTTTACCAAAAGTTTGATTCTGTACAAATTACTGATATCGATTTTAAATGACCATTAAACAATTTTTAAAAATCTGGTTGATCGATTATAAATGAATATACTCTTCCAAAAGATGGACAAAGTCGTTAATCATGAGGAGCAAGCAAACAATTTTAAATTTTATTTCGCAAGATCTTTCGATTTTTTAACAATCTATTTGAAAATGATTTTTTTGTTTCAAAAACAATTAAAAAACGATTACCTTGAAGCAGTTTGAAATAATTTTTAAAGAATTTTTTTAGAAATTTTAACATGCTTTGAGGTTTTATACTCCCCAAACACATTAAAACTGACTAATTTTCGTACAATAGCCGAATTATTTATCAAAAACATGTTGAAAAGCAATTCGTTTATTTGAGTAAACTCAAAATACATTACAAATAAATTAAAAAATTGACACTAAAGCTCTTTATTCCGGCGTGTAAAAGTTACTATAAGGGTTTAAACCAATTTTAATTGTAATTTTTGTGCTTTAATTTTTCTTAAAGTATCAATCTCTTTATTTCATATCCTGCTGCTTTTAAGTTTTTGAGTGCTCGATTTTTTCCATTGAATTACATTAAAGTGATTCATCAACAAAAAAAAAAAATTTAAAAACCAATAAATTACTAATTTATTTCAAGTGCTAGGAAGAAAGAAAATTCTGTACACGAGGAGGCTTACAATAAAATATCCGTCTTTCGTAGCCCACCCTAAGGAAGATTTATCCCAAAAAAACTTTCTTTTTCAAGGTCTCGAACAGCTATGATTTATGGAAAAAAATTGAAAATGATTAAAGACCCGATATAATGATAATAATACACGATTTGTATCCGTTAGAGATACAAGGGACTTCGTGGCTATGATCCATTTGAGCCCAGGTAATAGCCGATATGATTATAACGTTGTATTTAGTATTAATAGTAAAAATAACTCGACAAGCCGAATACATTTCTACATAGTTCTTAAAAAACGTTATTTCCCGAGTCTCTCTCAGATTGGATTCGAGTCCCTCATTCTGGTCAAAACGTTTTAATTTAATAAGATAAACTTAACACAGCAAAAAAAAAGGAAATTTTTTTCCTAAAATTATAATACTTTCAAAAAAGACCCACCACCCTCATTTTTTCTTCCTTTAAGTTTCAATATTTTTGAGGTTAGTTTTTTAAAAATAATCAAAAAAATCAATTTTTACCTTCTAAAAATACCTACCCACCCCGGTCTCGTGTATGGTTTAATTAGTACGTTACTAAAAAAAAATTCTATGAATTCTAGTCTATGAAAAATCATCTATGAAATGAATTCTATGAATAATCAATCAATGAAACACGCTACTCTCCTTCTTACACTGTAGATAACATTAAACAGAATAAAGATAATCCTTATATTGAAAATATTTTAAGTATGTTTTTTCAATGGTAAAATGATAAAAAGAAGCCGTTTGAATAAAAATATTTGCGTTTTCGGGCGTCAAACTGTATAACCTAGCGAAAATACTGTATTGAGACTGTAAAATACGTTTTTCCTTATTTTTAGAAACTAGATGGTCTTTTTTGGTTCTTTATTTGTTCAATGTTTATGTTTTGCAAATAAGCCGGTTCTATTAAATATAGATTTTATTACCCTTAAGATATACTTCAACACCCCCTTTTGGACCAAAAGCATACACTCGAGTGAAATTCTCTATTTTGAAAGCTAGCTACAAACTAAATATTCTAGGAAATTCAGCATCGAAAATTCTTCAAAATGGTACTCTCAGCTTCCTTCGAACCTGTTTATTTTCATGTCTTCAATCAACTCTAAATTTTCGGGAAATAAATATACTCACCCGTTACCTTAAAATTAATGGGTACATATGTCTGGTTTTAATAGAAATAGAAGCTTTTAATTTCATTTATTTAAAGAGTTTACGACTTAGGTTTGTTTACAGTTCGTAGAATCGAATTTCACTTTTTCTAATTTGACCAACGTATGTAATAGTCGATTATAAGACCACCTGTTAGATTTTTAATGTCATTTAAAGTTCCTCAACTTATTTCAATTCTTCTTCAGTTCTAGTGAATTTCTAAGAGCAATATTTTCGATAAAAAACATTTTGTCTTCAATTTCAGCATCACGATAGACACTTAACTATTGATCACTATAACATTGACGGAACTGAAGAAAGTACAGAGAAGAGCCACCAGGCTTATCCCCGAGCTCAGGAATCTCCAATACCCACAACGTCTTATTAAGTCAATCTGATCTGAAGTCTAGAAGATTAGGAGGTGATCTGATCCAAATGCAATGAGTTGGTAAATGAAATGGAGAAACTAAATTTTGTAAATGACCCTAATTTTAGATTTGGTGCTGGTTCA
Organism: Brachionus rubens; assembly: GCA_022207745.1. Taxonomy (NCBI): domain Eukaryota; kingdom Metazoa; phylum Rotifera; class Eurotatoria; order Ploima; family Brachionidae; genus Brachionus; species Brachionus rubens. The sequence continues at coordinate 1,393,967 of JAJVHD010000011.1, read as the reverse complement.
AGTTGCACTTACAACTTAAGAAGGCATAGCAAAACAATTCAAAAGAAAAATGTTAAAAACTGTCTTCCGAGATACAACTTTTTTTTGAACAGAATAGTAAATGATTGGAAGCCTGAATAGTTTTAAGTAGAAGCTTGACAACTGAGTGGCGAAGAAAGGTGTTACGACTGCTATAGCTCTATTCACTTGAACAATGTTCAAGTTGCAGTTTATTTTACTACTCTTACTACTAAAATAGAACAAGCCAATCAAATTTTCTATGTTTATTTTAAAAATAGTAAAACAACTAGTTTTCAAAAATAAAAGAATTGATAAAAAAATTTTTATTTCAAAATTTTGATTTGAAACTTAAAGGAAAAAAAGAATGAAATTTTAATTTTTGATTTGAAATAATTTAAAAAATATACAAAAAAAAGTAATAAAATTGAAATTGATTTCATACGTCTAAAAAAAGAAAAGAAACGATACCCTTATTCCATTAATCAAACAATAAGATTTCCTAAAATAAATAACCAATGTTTTTTTTTTCTTGTTAAAAAAAATCATCAAATTTTTGAGCGTAATTTCTCTTTTAATTCGTTCGATTTAATTTTTTTTTTAAAAAAAGTTGAATACTTTTTTATTTAAAATTAACCTGAGTTTGAATCAGTTTTAATAATATTCTTAAAAAAAAATAACACACGAAGACACCAATAATGGAATTAATAAAAAGAAGAAAATTTTTTTTTAAAATCTCATTGCATAGCGTTGTTCAGTTTTCGTATCCCAGATCACTTGTTTTGTTCTTGCTTTAAGATCTCACGCCACATCTCATAATTTGATTTTATGTTACTTAATAATTCGCTGTAAAATACTTTCGGCTTTTGCCTTGTACTAGAAGAATCCATGTCTGACTCATCTAAAAAGTTATCTTAATCAATCATTAAATTAATCTTTTTTTTTGTTACTAATTAATTTTTACCAGTTGTTTCTTGGTCTTCTATCAATATACCCGGTAATAATCCAGCATAAGTGTACGCATTACATAAAGAAGCAACCAAGTTGTGTATAAAATTTTCTTGTAATTTAGCAACTAGTGGTTTTCGACGATCCATATAAGGACTAATAGCCATACCGAGGTGTAACTCTTCATCACCCTACATAAAAATGATTAGTTAAAATTTTTAAAAAGATTTTTAAATCAAAGTACTTGTTGATAGAACTCTTGAATAATTCGATGTGTCCATTGAACATGTAATTCTTTTTCTTTTAGAGGAGCGTTTATATCAGCTAATTTTAGAATCATTTGACTGCATAATAAACGATCGGACTCATTAGTCCAATCAATTCCGCAATCAAAATCGAAAGGAATGATTTTTTTATGCAATATTCCAGCTCGCTTGGGATCTATGCATGCCTAAACAATTAAAAAAATAATTATTAATACTCTTCAAGAGTTTTTGAAATTTTAATTATTACCTTCTGACTAAATTCTGAGATAATGCTAAAATGCTTGCTGAGATCGGTAGCCAAAATGTTTTCAACAATCAAAAATCTAAACTTTTTCCATTCAACTGAATCTAGACCCGTTAAAAAATTGTACCTTGGATCTGACTTGAGTAATAACCAAGAAGCTGATGCATGATGATTTTCAAGAACAGATCGATCATTATAAAGTAATGCCTTTTTTCAAAATATAAAATCTTCTATCCAATAAAAACAATTTCTTAAAAAAAGTTACCAAAGGAGATTTTATAGAAACTAAAAATTGATTATTTCGTCCAGGATGTTCATAGTCATGCATTGCAGCTGAACAATAAAGAGCCAAGAGCTCTAATGGTGTAAAATTCGCGCCTGTACACCCATAAGTTTCATTACTAGCAAGACTAAATTTTAATGAATACTGATACGGGTTTAATGGAATACGATCATTGGAAACATTTTCGTTTATTTGAACAAGTCCAGGTACAGCTTGAGTTGTTAAATAATAACAAGCATGTAAAACATCAGCCGCATGAATTTTATTATGGTCTATAAAAATAGAAACCGTGAACCAAGAATAGAAAAAAGTTTATTTTTTTTTTAAACTTACATGGTAAATCGATGTAACCTCTTTCGAGTGCACAAAAAAATTGAATGAAAGGTGAAGTTGGAATGTCAAACGATTTAAACAGACCTACTTCGTCAAATATTTTATAAGCCATCTTTAGAAAGTAAAGTAGGTTAAACCAAAAAAATAACTTTGAAATAGAATTAAGCGTACTTGGCTTATGACATAATGATTTGATTTTTCATAAAATTGAAATATTGGAAAATTCCAATCGTGTAAATAATTTAATAGATCTAAATCTTTTAAGTCTTCGGTTTGCCATGCCAAATTGTTATCATCATTCGAATTTTTTAATCGATTTATAATTCCATTTTTAATGTTATTCAAATTGTTGTTTATGCATTCCTCTTTTATTTGTTCTAATTTTTTGTTACATATAACATTGTGAATTGGAATTAGATTTGTGTTATCCTTTAAAATTTTGGATAAATTTTCTGTCATTGGGTCAATTAAATGTTTGTATTCAGTTATTCAATTTTTCATTTCAAAAACTAATTTGTTTTTTTTTGTTTCAATCTTTTAAGAATTAACATAAATTTTGAAACTTTTGTTTTAAAAATTTTGCCAATAAAAAATCAAAATATCTCTTCATATAAAGTTGCGGTCTAATAATTTAAATTTTCGAATAGATTGTCAAAATTCACACTTACACTTTGAAAATTAAAAAAATCCAAATGAGGATTGGAAATTCATGTTTGTCTTAATTCTTAACTCGAATTTACAGTGGTGATTTGATAGGAGGATTTTACTAAAATTTACGTTAATTACCGTAAGTTATAGAATTTTTACCAAAAATTACGTAAAATACTAGTATTGGCAGTCGAATAATGAGCCAACTGGTCTAAAACATGAACGGTAAATTTTCATACCAGGTGTATATATGTCAACTGAAGATCATTTAGCCTGCTTTAAAATGGTTTGCTGGGCGTCTTGATAGGGTCATTGCTTAGGGCAAAAATGTATTTAATTGCAACTGAAAATCTTATTAATTCTTTTGGGAATAATCCTATCAAGACACCCAGGGTAAAATTTTGAAGCTGGCTAAAAGACCTTCAATTGACATATATGCACCTGGTATGAAAATTTACCATTCATGTTTTAGACCAATTGGCTCATTAGTCGAACTGCCAACACTATAAAATACCGTAAAATCACAAAAGTAAAAATTTCGGATTTTACCATATTTAATGGTTTTTCAAGTAAATTTACGAACTTACGATTTGGATATTTTTGTAAAAAAAAAATTTCTGCTAAATTTTTAAAGATGTCTAGTATGTGAGCGATTTTGTTAATGTAGATAATATTTTCCTCTAAAACCAAAAAATAGACGTATATCAATTGTTTGAAACCTTTAGTTTCCAAAACTGGATCTTATGAGACCTCGTACTTAGACTCCTAACGCATTTAGCTGAAAAAATGACTGACATTTTTTATTTTTACCAAATTTTCCAAAAATTATCGCAAATTTACCTAAAAAACAGTCAAATATGGAAAATACCCAAATTTTTACTTTTGTATTTTACGTAATTTTTGGTAAAAATTCAATAATTTACGGTAATTTACGTAAATTTTAGTTAAATGCTCCTATCAAATCACCACTGTAAATAAGAAAATATTTTGAAAAATCCTGCCTTAAACGGTTACGGAAAACAACGATTAACCGCGATTTAAAATTTGAATTCAGAATACACAAATTTATTTGGAATTTTTTTATCTAAATGGGATGATCTAAAAATATTTTTGTTAGGATTGAATCCAAATTTTTTTCTTTATTTAGACCTTTAAAAAATTTTAAAGGCCTTCAAAAAAATTATTCAAATCATTTGATTGGCTCAATCCTTATGGACTTAATCCTTAATAGCCTTAAAAATCAAAATTTAAAAAAATGTTCTAAAATCTCTTAGATTTAACAGGGTCTCCAAAAATTGTTCAAAGTTCTTAAAAATGATTGAAGCTCTTTTTAACCAATAGATATCCTATTTACATCATTTCGTTCAATTGAAAATTGAATAACTGGTTTCAAATTACCTTTAAATTAAGTTTATCTGTGTCACTATTATAATCACTATTAGTAGGTGATTCACCACTTTCATAATCCGATGTTTTATTTTGACACAAATTATTATTAACATTACTTAAAACTGTTTCGTCTTCATCATAAATCTTTTTATTTTGAGTTAACTCATTGCTATTAAAATCAGGATGATTGCAAGTATCCTTCATTAAATTAATTAGAGAATTTTGAGAACATTCGTTTGATAGATCTTCGGAATTCATGTTATGCTTGTCGCCTTGAAAAAAGTAAAAAAAATTATATTTTTCTAAAAAATTCTTCAATTTTGTGGTCCCTACATGTGTTAGAACAACATCTAAGACTTATGCTACGTTGTCGTGTTGAAGTTGGTAAATCAATTGGAAGACCAGTTGCTGAAGTCGTTGTTGAGGTTATACGCTTAGACGGTGGTATTGGTAGGCTTTTTCTTGATTTTGATTTAAATTGTTTCGATTCGTTCAATATAATATTTTCTTCATCTTCGTCGGCCGAAAATGAGTTAATCTCGTCAACGTTTTGTAAATCGTTGAGATAATAATCGCTTTTGTTATGAGATGGATCGTAGTATTTATAAGTTGTAATCGATTTTGCATTCAAATTTTTACTTGCAAATTGTCGATTTGAATTATTTGAGTCAAAAAATTGTCTCTTACTTTCATTAAATTTACTCAACAAACTCGTGTGATTTAACAAATTTTTTATTCTATGGATACATTTTGAATAGGATTCTAAAGAACTTTTTTCATCATTCTCTAAAATATCATCAACAATACGCTCAACCTCATTCCATAATGAGTTTTGAGTGTTCGTTGAATTTTCCTTTGATTAATAAAATTTATGAATAATAATTAGTTGTATAAGAGTTTTTTTACATTTCAGATAAAATGTTTTGAAATCGAACCAGACCTCCTTGTCGAGCTTTTGAAGTATTCAAAAGCATCATAAATAAATTAACGACTCTGTATAATTTGCGCGAAATATTACCTATCTTTTTTGTTAAAACCCGGGACGCTGGTCAAGTTCCTAAACAAGATACAGTCAAACTTGGTTAAACCAAAGTATACAGGCGGGGTCTTTCAATGAAACAAAGTTTTGATGAATTTTATTAAAGTCATCAAACTATGAACGTTGATAATACCAATGAGGTTAAACGGAATAGGGCTATAAATTATCCTTTGTCATTGCTATATCCATTAAGGTCACTCTTCGCGTTTCAAACAAGCTGTTCAATTCACTGTAAAATCACTGTAATTGGAACCCAACCGACCAATAGTAAGAATGCATTTATAATGTAATATCAATGTTGGGATAACTGGTTGAGTTCCAATTTCATTTGACTGGGAAAGTCTAGACTAAATTCAAACCACGAACCACGCCTCTTCAGACAGACTCTAAGTTTAACTACCGTAGCTTTTTTACACACGTACTTCTCTAATTCGGCAAATTCGATTGCCAAAGATCTTTTTGATTTACAGTCGGCATATTTATAAGCCAAGATTTTCTCATCCCCATTAGATCGGATTAACGAGTTTCGATTGTTACTTGAAATGTATTTAAAAATTTAAACTTACTTTATCTGATTTAATTGGAATACTCGTTGGTAGAGACGTTCTTCGCTTGTTTAACAACGAAGAATTCGATAATCTACGTCGATTTCGATTCGATTTCAACAAATTTTCATTAATACTCGTATCAGAGTTATTATTTTCAAAATTCGAACTATCTGTTTCATTACGAACACATGCACCCAATAAAAAATTTTTCTCGTTACGCTCGAATAAATTAAACCCCATTGTCATTTTTCCATTTGTAACTTGTTTATGTATATCTTCATTCAATTTTTTGCTAACACTTATCGATATATTGCATAAATTTAAATTATCATTTATCATTGATATACTATTTATAAAATGAGAAAATAGAACACCACACATTGCACTTATATATGTAAAATATGAACATATTTCATGTGGTAATATCTCTGATAAATAAACAGAACCATAAAATCTAGTTGAGCATATTAACAAAATGTATACAATGTTCTCTCTATCAAGACTATAATTCGAATAATAACTTATTAATGTACATATTAGAGAGACTATTATAACATTTTGGGTATTTGTTATAAGATTAAATTCAATCCGATTTCGATGAACCGCATCGGCTTCTTTAAATGTAAAAAATTGAATACAAAATTCGCTTACAAAACAAATTAAAAATAACATAAAAATTTTTTTATCACTTAAATTACATTTGTTGCCATAAATTAAATTTAACCAAGTATAAAATGAAAATATACAAAATATTGTCATGATTAATCGTATGAGATTGTTTGTGTACACAATTATAAATGGAAAATAAGTTAACATAAATGTTGACACTTGTAATATGACTATGGCAAATAAAATTGATAAAATACCAAATTGAATGCTAGTTCGATAGAGTTCAAATTTATCGATTAAATTATTTTTAAATTTGTAAAAGTAATCTTTAAAACAAAATTCATATACAAGCGGATCAGTTGCTTCGTCCATCTTTTTGTTGGTGCTGTTGATATTTTCGTTGAGTTTATTTTTTTTCGTTTTTTTTTTTAAAGAGTTAAAAAGCTCTTTTTTTATAAAAACATTTTATCGACGTTTGAATTTATGTTGTTGTTGTTTTTTTTTCGTGAAATCGTTATTCTAAAAAAATAAATATTATCTTTTAAAAAATGGAACATGTGTTATCTTTTCAAAAATCCCTCTGCATTTAAAAAATGCTTTTTTTTTAAGCGTTCATTAAAAATTAAGCGACCATTTTATGAAGAAGAAGAAAAATTTACATTTAATTTTTTAAAAATATAATTTACATTTAAATTACGAATCTAACTTTGAAATTTAGATAAAAATCTAAAACAATGTAGAAAACAATTCTTCGTTTAGTTTCTCTTTTTGTTGTTTTTTTTTTTGTTATCAAAGAATATTAAATTTTGAAAATAAAATTTGAAATATATGAAAAAATAATTGAAAATATTTCACTTGGTAATTATTTTATTATAATAATAAATAAGAGATACTAATGAACAAAAATAATTTTTTTTAAAATGGAAATTTTTTTTTTTTGACCTTTTTTGGTTGTTGTTTTTCATTTTCTCGATTCAATTTAAATGGTACTGCTAATTGAATAAAATTATACGAAAAGAATATTAATCATCACAAAACTTTATTTTGGATTCTGAAATTATTCGTCTCGATTTCAACTTGATTGATGTTTTGTCATCAAACAAAAATAAAAAGAAAACTTTAAATTGTAAACTCCTCATTCAGTGAAATCCATATGTTAAAACATCCTGAAGGTCGAGTCTCGAGCTCCTTACGTCATCAACCAAACTTACAATTACTGATTTGATACGATGAATATACCTTATTTTACGTAAAATACCTGAACCTAAAAATTTTCAAAATTTCCAAAAAATGGTGATTAAATGAAAAAGCACCAATTTTTAGAAATTTTTTTTTAAATTTTTTTGTTATGATTCAATTTATTTTATCTTTGTTAGATTTTACTTTTTATTTCTTGATAATTTAGTTTCAAATACTTAATTTAAAACCATTAAGCTTAATATTAAACACAATATTTTCTGCTACTGAAGTGTCATTTTAATCTATTTTCAGACTGGCTTTATTAGAATTTTTGTAAATTCTTGCATCCCGCTTCCCTTGAATCAAATTTCACCAAAAATGACCAGATTTTTCTTTAATTTGCTTTTCTTTTCTTTTCTTAATAATTACTAAATACACAGTGGTGCTATGATCATTGGAATTTACAAAATTTTTTCGTAAAATCTGGTAATTTTACAGTTTTTTAATCTTTTTTTCGTAAAAATAAGTAATTTTGCGTACAATACGATAAATTTACGTGAAATGTGGTAAAAACCAAAACGGCCAAAAAAAAAATTCAACGCTCAATTGTTATTTCAAAAATTTTCACAAGATAGAATTTAAAAAAAAAAAATGTTTAACATAATAGTTAACAGGCTAATGAACAAGAAAAAGCATTTATTTTTTACCCTGACTTATGATTCAACTTCCTAAAATAAATCTTTTGAAAAAAACCCAGTCAATCAATTTCAAATGTAAAACCGCTGAATGATCACTGAGGAAGGGGCTGTTTCATCAATTGTCCTTTTTACTTAAATCATAATTCTTATCAAGGATCCAGTATGCGATTTCGGAAGAATATACTTATACTAATCTTTTTATAAATCGATGTCTTTGATCTAATTATTTATAGACAAATTATTCCTACCAAAAATAATATGAACAAGTTTTCAGAAAACTTATTCTTAAGTCTGAAACTTAAGGATAATAATTTTGAACAAGGCATGTAGCATATCAAACGATTGCCACTTGTATATACTACAGAAATTTTATGTTGGACCCTTAATAAGAATTATGAGTAAAGTAAAAAGGACAATTGATGAAACAGCACCTTCCTCAGTGATCATTCAGCGGTTTTACATTTGAAATTGATTGACTGAGAATTCCAAAAAACAGCATTTCAGTTAAATTTACCGTATTTTACGTAAAATAAGATAAATTTACTGTTTTTCTCCTTAGTAAATTTACGTGAAATAACCTATTTTTACCGAAAAAAGGGAAAAAAATTGTAAAATTTTGTAAATTCCTGTGATCTCTGTAGGTAAAATATCGTAAATTTACCATATTTTACGTAAAAAGGTAATCGCATCAAATCAGTATTTTAAGCTATCATGACCTATTAATTTTCCTACACTGTAACTTGGTCGCACCGATAGAATGAATTAGTAAAAAGACGTTATGAAAGCTTCTAACTGCGATATAATTAGATAAATAACGATATGAGTGTTGGCTGACGATCATTTTTTCAATCCGACCATTTATTTTCCGCCTAGGAAATTTTGATTCGCTACTAAAATAAACCCTTTTATAGTACCCCGAAATCTAATTTCTTAATTTATAATTTAGATTTCTTTTGAAAAAATTTATCATTAAAGAAGTCATTAAGAACATTGTTGACTTTTGTAAACATTAAAGTGATGCTAAAATTTAAAACGGTTGCGTTCGGTTCAAAGAAATGCTCACACATGATGGAACCGAATGAACGAACATTATATCCAACATGAGGATTATCTAGAACTCAAAATTTGAACCCGAACCAGTGTGTTTGATTGATTTCAAGCTTTTGGTTGACTCAAAAAAGATACTCCACAAAATAACAGAAAATATCTCAAAGTCTACTTGTATATGATTAGTAAAAAAAATTTAAAAATTTTAACTTTTTGGTTCATGAGATGTAAATTAATTGAAAAAATCAATTTAAATTACAAATTTTGAATAAATTTCTTAAAAATCAAAAAATTATTCTTTTATACAAGGTATTTATTTGAATTTTAAATAAAGGAATAAACAACTAAACTTCCCATCACATATTGAAATCGTTTTTATTTGTTCCTCTATTTAATTACATTTTACAAAGGAAACAAACTATGATTACACCAAAAAAAAAGAAACGAAAATTGAAAAAGAAATTTCTCTTATGTGTGAAACACATTTTTTTTCATATCTTTTTTGTTGACATGGGATCGATAGAAAGCATTGAATTTCTTTTATTATGTAACCAACCAAAATCAAAAAATAAAAAAAAAACCTATCTTTGTATTGTTATTATGCAACGTAAGAATATTGTCAAGCAACGGCTCATCTAAACAAAAGCCCAACAAGCGATTCAAAAAATCAATAAAAAAAAGCTAAATGAATTAATTACAACCTTTTCCTGACATCATAGTTCATAGCTTTCTTTTTTTTTTCCAAAATCATTAAAACAACATGAATCTTCTTTTGTTGTTGTTACCAAAGGATGTGTCACTTTAGTAACATGCCTTGTTTTCCTGTTAATTGTTTACAAAAATCGTTTAACTAAAATATTAAAAAAAAACGAAAATAATAACAAAATTTATGGATTATATAATGATTTTTTTGTTGTTCATAAAAAGAGCAATCTTAATAAATTATGTAACGAATTTGACAAAATTTTGCTAATGGGATAAGAGAGCGACAAAAAAAGAAGAGAGTCTCTTAATTTAAAAAAAAATTTAATTAAAATAAAATTTTCTTATCAACTAGTGTTTTTAGTTTTTTTTTTTTTAATATGGTTAAATTAATTAAAAAAATTATGTAGTTATTATTGTAATTATCAAATGCTGATGTAAGATGATAAGAATTCACTTTATTTGTTGTTGTTTTCGAATGATTAGGATAAGAAATTGATAAAATTAATCATACTTAGAGTTTCGTTAACATGTGATGACATAAAATTGTTACATTTAATGAGGGTTTTTATTCGACTTCAAATTAATTTTGGTTGTAAGGTTCCAGTTTGGAATCAACCTATAAACTCTTGACTTTATTTAAGACTTTGAAAAATTTTGTAAAAATGCTTTGAAGCTGACATGAAAAGATCGAGTTTAAATTGAACTTCTTTTTCGCACAAAAACTTTCAAAGAACTGAAATACGAACATTTTTCCATTTCGTTCTACTTTTAAAATAAATTTGAATTGTGTTAATTTTATTGGTCTTTTTAAAATCGTGACATGTCACTTTGGTGTAATATACCAAAGAAATTCCATTTTTTTAAGAAATCTCGAAAATTTTCTCTCGGGTTTGATGCAGAAAAAAAAATTGAAGTCACATTTGACTTGAAATCTTGATAATATTTGTTCAATGGAGAATTTATTACTGATTTTGATGTTCCTGAAAGTTCAGACCAATTTTTACCGCGGTGGTAATAAACGGGAAAAAATGGTACTAATGAAGCCAATTCATTTAAACAGACAGATGAACCCATTCATAGTAAGGTATTATGTGTGTATGGGTTATTCAAAAAATAAAGATTTTGGGTTTGGGTAGCGTATGGATTATGAGGAATTTTGGATTTCATGAATGGGTCTGGGTTGGGTAATTCATAAAATCTGGGTATTTTATAGGTTTTTTTGAAAATTTTGGGTATACATACGCAAATTTTATAAAGGACCCAAAACCTTGATTTTTCGTATCTATTGACAATGGAGAAAAAAAAATCCTCTTTAATTCTTTTAATACTCTTTGAATGAAAAATAATTTTAACGTTTAAACAGTTTAAAAAAGAATGGACTTTTAAAAAATAGTAAGTCCATGTAAAAGAACGTACTTTTTGTACTTTTAAGAGTTCGGGTAGGGATTAGGTGAGGGTCAGGGATCGAGAAACCAGGTTAAGTCATTAATCGAAAGGGGTCTGGGGCGCAGCCCCAGGTAGGGTGAGGGTAGGGATTAGGTGAGGGTCAGGTATCTGGTTATAAGATCAAATTTACGTAAAAGAAGATTTGTAAAAGAACGTACAAAAAGTACGTTCTTTTACATGGAAGACTCCGAAGTTTATCCTAAAAAGTACAAAAAGAACGTTCTTTTACAGGGAGAAATCGAAATTTATCTAATTTAAAAGTTTAAAAATTTTAAAAAGGATTTCTCTTCATCTATTGTCAATAGCTCATTTTTCGGGTAACTCATACGCACCCAATACCTTAAAATTAATGGATTCGTATGCCTGCATTTAAAACTGTAGTAGAATTGAAAAAATAAATTTAATCTTCAATATGTTGCAACAACTCTTTTTACCGTTTACTTCTTTCAACCCAGGTGATCCGTAAGTGTCTCTGGTCTCAAACTGATTTTAACCTGAACCAAAGAAATTAAAAAATAGGGGTCAAAAACTCCAAGCCCTAAAGCAAAGGTTTTCTATTATTAGCTAGGTTGCGAGCGATTAACGTATACACTATGGTTCATTTTTTTTTAGACGAAATTTATAAAAATTCTAAATTTTTTGCTTGTATAAATCCCTATTGATAATAAGTACTAGTATTCATTCTGTTGAGACACCATAACCTTTATTTTTCATTTATCTCTGAAAATTTAGGCATTATTGATTTGTTTTCAACTTGAAACGAAAGTTTAGAAATGACGATACGAAAAAAAAAAATATTCCATTAATCAAATTACAAAGAAATTTTAACTTTGCATCCCTATAATCAGGTTTAGTTTAATTTAATTTTAAATCGGAAATTTCAGTCAATTAATTATTTTTTTTTTTTAAAATACGAAAAAAAATAAATAAAGATTCTTTTCTTTTGTAGAGCTTTCCTTTAAAAAAATAAATTCACGCTAATTCCAAAAATGCAATGTTTTAAAATTAATTGAAAAGGAAAAAAAAAAAAGAATTAAAAAATATTTTGTTTTTAAAAAGTTATTTTTGTGTTCTGTTCTATTTTGGTTAACAATCGTAAATTATTTTTTAGTTAAAATAACGATTTAATAGACTTGAAGAATTCGTATTTATTTTTTTTTAAAGCATAAACATGAGGAAGCAGAAATTGATCTAATCCATCATAATGAGTCAAAATAATCTGGATTTTTGTTTTTTTTTAAATACTAAAAGGAATTTTTAGTTAAAAAAAATGAATAGTTTTTTTAATGTAATTACCAGCCATACAAAAATGTCTTATGAAATACAGATAAGCACATATTTTTTAAATTTACCTCTATTGAATGAACAATCAAAAGCTATTGAGACTATATTTTTTAATTATTTTAATAATTATCTAAAGCTAAGAGTTTAATACTTGACAAAACCTGTATGATTAAATAACTATTGATACCAAATTAAGAGAATATTTATTTTGAAAAAACTCATTTATTTGCAAGAATCGTTTAATGATGATACAAGTCTTATATCAACCTACATAAACACCAAGAAACTTCTCTAATTCAATCGTGAAACTAGTAATGAAGTTTTCGGTATTACTTCTCCTGTTTTTTTTTTTAAATAAGCGGCTGATATTAGAATTGGTCTTTTTAAATTTCTAAAATATTTTCTGTCTAAATTGTCCATAAGCTTTTAGTAATCGACTGTACAATCTGATCGCCAATAAAGCAGCTGAACAAAAATTGCACTAAAAAAATAAATTAACTTTTTCATTCTTCATTCCATTCAAAAGAGTTAAAAAAGCGCAAAAAAAACATTACGTTCCTATTGGTTGTTATGTTACGGTAATTAAAAACTTCCACGTTGTCTGAATTTTCAAAAACCGACTCGATAAACGTGTTCTCCATACCTGAAAACATATGATTTCGTAATTTTTAGGGTGTAGAAAAAAATTTCACTTTTTGTATAGAGGGGTCGAAACTTTGATGACGTAGCAAGAGTTGATCTTTGTTTATCGTATATATTAAAAAAAAAACAATATTTATCAAATCGATTCCGAAAGAGCGTAAACATGCCAGGAATTGTGAATTTGGGATCATATCACTTCATAGAAAAAGATTATAGAAAAAATTTTTTCGACCAAAATTTGTATAGAAAACAATTTTTTAAAGAAAATCGAAATTAAACTACTTTTAAAGACAGTTCTCGGTTGTATCTATCCGAATGGCATGAATCTAAATGATAGACTAAAAAATTTTGTTCTAGCAAACTTGATGTAAATGTTGAAAATGGGAAGCATGTGGGGTTATAACCAGATTTCGTTTAGATTTCCGATTATTCTAAGCAAGTCTCCAATAAAGCTGCAAGGATAAAAACATGTTACTTTTTGATCAAATTCTACGAAACAACTTTTTTTTTGATAAAAGTCACCCTTGGCACAGCTTTTATAACGAATAAATTGCTAAAGAAAAAACACTAAAGGGATATAACTCTTGATAAAATTAGTTTTTTGAATATTTGTTGTTATCAAGCTAAATATGATCTTGTGTTGGTTTGTAAAAAAGAACTACTTCTACGACATAACTCTTCGTCCAAAAAGAAAGTTTTTTTTCTAGATCTGATTTTTTGCCGAGTGTCATTAATTTTGCACAAAGACCCTCGAATAAAAATTATTAATTAAAAAACTCGGATTTTTTTTTCAAAAATATAAAAGCTAACACAAATACTGTTGTGGCCATTCACGTGTTCCTCTTGTGAACTTCCATGAACTAATGATTAGGAAAAGCAGTTATTGATTTACAGGTATTAAATGAAAGTTCGTTTTAGAAGCGTTTACTGGAGCTTTTTAGCTTTCAGTTGATACCCATAAACCAATGGCTGCTTTTAAAAATCATTAGTTCATGGAAGTTCACAAAGGGAACACGTGAATGGCCACAACAGTAGGTTGAAAAATGTTGAAAAATAATGATTAAACTCAGTATTGGAAATTCTAAAATAATTTCTAAAATTAGCCTTTGATTAGAAACAAAGTAAATGACGTTATATATCAATTCATTTATTAACAACAACAACAACAAAAAAGGAAACTAAAGGATTTTTGAAAAATACCTTACCTGTCTTCCTAAATTTTTTGATGTATTATTATTCATTTTCTCACTCACATTTTCCATTTCGTATTTTTTATTCATTCATTTTTTGTCGCTGTCTATGTCACAACATTCACAAATATTTCTTATTTGATACTTTTTTGAGACTCTATTTTCTTTTGAATAAATATAAATTAACTTCCTTTCGAATTGACTGATAAAAACTCAGAGAAAAAAAATTCCAATTCAAATTTCCAAAAAAAAAAAAAACGAAAAAGAAAATCGGGTACTTAAACTTCTCTTAAATTCAAGTCAGTTTAATTTTGTTTCTTATCAAGTAATTCAAGTAATTTATGCCTTTAAGATTCTTGTTTGTGACTTTATCGACTTGATAATTAAATTAAGAAAATATTTTTCAAGTTGAAATACAAAGTATTGATAAATAAATTTTGAAGAGCGAAAAATGGAATTTTTTTTAAACTTAAAAAAAAAAAATATTTGAACAGATAGAATACTTGAGGGATTCATAAAGATAAGAAAATTTATTAAGAACTTATAAATAGCTCTTCTTTATATATTTTTTCTATTAAATTAACTTTAAATAAATTGCGATTGAAACTGTTAAATTTAAGTATTTCATCCTTTAAAGTCGTTCATATTCAAATCATGAATTTATTCAATAAATTCATGATTTTAAAAATATAAGTTATATTTTTAAAAAAAAAAGCTTAATAAGCACATTTTTAATCACATCTTATTGGATTTGAAAATCAAATTAGAGTTTAAATAACAACTGAGAATAAAATTCTAATCGATTAGAAAACAAGTTAAATGAAAAAAAAAAGAAGAAGAAGCATTCAAATTTATAAAAATAGATTTCCAGGACGAAAATAACTTTTTTTTCCATTAAAATTTGACAACTTGAATGAAAAATTGTGTTTATAATTAAAATTTTTTGCATTTATATCCTTGAGGATTTCACATGAGTTGTTTGGGTTTCATTTTTTTTATTCTTGTTCATTAAAGGCGTTAACATATTGTTATTTAAGAGGAACATTTCTAAAAAAATAATCGATATACATTGGATAACGATCTGTCGATAGTTTTAATTGATGCTAAAATGCTTAAAATTCAACTAGCGCTTTTTAATTTCGTGAACAATTGATTGGAGTCCCCTAAGGCTCTGTACTAGGTAATCTGCTATTTATTTTATTTATAAACGACTTGCCAGATGAATTGAAAGTTTATGGTGAACTATTTGCGGATGATTGCAAAGTTATGACCGTGGTCAAGAATGTACTAGATCAAGAACAACTTCAAAATGACTTGAATCAAATCCAAAAGTGGTTAAACGATTGGCAGTTAAAATTTTATCACAACAAATGCAAAACGATGCACTTGATGTTATTGTTTATATGAGATTCGAGATTCAAGAAACGAAAGACACTCGTTAACAAATGTTGATCTTGAGAAAGATTTGGGGGTTAACGTTTCAAACAAGCTAGATTGGAACATTCACATAAGAACCATTGTGTTAAAAGCAAACGGAATGCTATCGGAGACTCAGGAAAACATTCTCTAACAGGGACGCAGGAATATTTTAAGTATTGTAAACGGCCCACGTTAGACCAATTTTAGAGTATGTTGCAGTAGTTTGGAATCCCACGAAGAAGAAAGATATCAAAGCTATCGAACAAAGGTGAGCTACTAAAACAGTGAGATTATTAAAACACAATAGCACCTGTAAGTCAAACGCCAGGCCCGGCCGGGTCGACTCGGCAATCGAACAAAAATGTTTATCGTCAACTAGTAAAACATTGTCCATCCAGAGAAACTTTCTTCACAAATAAAACAATCCAAAAATGGAATTCAATTTGTTTTACATGACTTCGCAAGCTAAGCTTGTTGCAGATTAATATTAATAAAATTGCAGTATTTTTACCAGCAAACTGCGGTAAAATTGTGTAAAAATAAGGAAAATTTTAAACTATATAGTCATAGCTTCAATAAAATGTCTGAAAACACGGATGCGGATCGACGAGTCTGAGATGGCGGTTCGAGTGCCTAAAACACGGACTCATATTACGGATTTTACTTGCTTAATAAAATACTGGTCTGAAGATAAAAATTAAAATTTCACACACAAAAGCAATTTGTTTCATTATTTAACAAAAAAAAACTCTTGCTTGAAGCTGCTTAAGCGATTTTATACTAATCCTAGAAACGACATGATACTGAGCTTCCATCGAATTAATGGTGTAACTTTACGATACGAGCACGCTTTGGTACGGTTACGGCAAGTCATTATTTCGGTCGAAGTACAGTAACAGATTTATTAACGCAAATTTTCTTAGAATAGTTGTGAGAAAGTTCTAAGTTTATTTATAAAGGACAATCTAAAATGGGACACACAAATTAAAGCCTGTACAAACAGAGCAAATTAGATGTTAGCTTTAATAGGAAAAGGTTTTAAATACTTAGACATTGGTACGGCAAACCTGCTTTATAAATCATTGCCTCATATTGAATTTGCGATCAGTTCTTGTTGTCCTTTCCTTGAGAAAGATAAAAATGAATTGCGTAAATACGAGTATTCCGAGCCCTTAAAAAGACTTAAATTGGAAAATTTATCCGTATACCGAATACGTGGTGATCTTATTCAGATGTACAAGATTTAGCATGGGCATGAGAGAGTGAATTTTGAAAACGGATTCTTTTGAAAAACAGAGTTTTTTGAAAAACAGAGTGATAACATGCTGGAACAAATTATCAATCGAGAATAGATAAAGTATTAGATCAAATGAAAACATAAGACTGCTTCAGCTCAATAGAGTTCTGATAGAGGGTTACTCTTCTAGTCCCAGTCATTTTTATACTTCTACTACTACTACTACTACTAGAACGGATTTTAGAATCTAGACTAGACTGTAGTTAGGAAATTTGAATTATAGTTATCCAAGATAAGATACAGGTGACATTGCATTAAAAGGAATTTCAAAATTACTTTTTTTTCGATCCAAGTCACCTTTTTAGGAAAAATTCGAAAAATCCGGATCCATAACTGCTTTAAAGTGTTGTCTCTGCTAATGACTGACTAGTTCAAACACATTTTAATGAAAGAAAAAGGGAAATGAAGGTACCTAAATTCGGATCCATAGGTTAAAAATTCACTCGTTCCACACCAAAAGTGAGCTGCGGGCTTTTATTTTAAGATTTGTTAGGATTATTCCATCACTTTATTGAATTTATTCGGGAAAAAAAGCGTTTAATTAATGCAATTATCTATCCATGATTTCTTATTTGTCTAAATTGGAAATAAAACGATTCCCGGAAAAACAAAATAATGCAAATTAAATATTATTTTTGTTGTTGTTACTTGATAAAAAATCCAGAAAGAAAAAAAAAAAATTAAAACTAAATTATTGATTTTTGAAAAGCTTTTTTTTTTATTATTATTGTTCTTTTAAACTAGCCCATTATAGTGAACAACAAATGAAATCTAATCAATTCAAATTTTGTGATGATGTGTTGCGGTTTTGTGACTGAATTCTCTCGTGAGTTTTCAACGCCATTTTTTTTTTGTTAAAGCAAAAAATACTTGAAAAATGTTTATCTTTAGAAAATGTCGATGAAATTCAAGAGCGTTAAATCATTAATTTAAGAACAAAAAAGGTGTTTTTAGATTTTCAAACTTTTTAAATCAAATACCAAGAAAAGCAAAAAACTCGTTCCTTAAGAATTATTAATACAATTTATTAATCATTTATAACATTAAATTTTAAGAGTCTTATTTATTTTTAGCTTAGAAAGATTAAGTAGATGATTTAAGACAGATTTTTTTTCTGAAAAAAAAGTTCACTTCACTTCAATCTGTTAAAAATAACAACTTGACTTTTAACTAAATTAAAGACATTGATTTTAAAAAAGACAAATATTTGAAAATATTTTAAAAAAATAATTATTACAAAGCCCTTAAAGCCTGAATATTAATTAACTAATACTGTCTATGATTTGAAAAAAAAAACAAAACTTTAAATTAAATGTTATTATATTTTGTTCTATTATTTTTTTTTTCAAAGTAAGTCTAAATTTTCATCGTTTCATGACACTTACACAAAAGAAAAAATGAGGAAAATATTAAATAAATACATTATCATTTTTTTTTTCTTAAATAAATCAAAAAAATTTGTCAGAAAATCAATATTCTTTAATAATTTTTTGACTGAAAAAAAAATAAATAATTATAATAAAATCTAATGCCTTTTTAATTTGAATTTTTTGTTGTAATTTGATTAATAAATAATTATTGCTATCTATCGGTGTTTTCAACACTTGTAGACTCTTAAAATTTGTCCTAAAATTGAATTCCGAATGAATTTGTTGAGAATTAACAAGCTTTGCTTAAGCTTATCACTAAATTAAATTATAAGCTTACTTGCAACAACAATAATAAAAAAATGTAAAGTAAGGAAATTAAAACACAGGTTCATGAATTTGATTGAATAGTAGTAGTAGTGCAGTAGACAATTGTCTACACTAACTCTAATCGCGTTTGGCCTTAAAAGATCAGTCGTTTCTTTGAACCATTTCAAAAAACTTCTTTATCAACAAGCGATTTGAAAGCATTGACTGACTTTGAATTCACTGCACTCGACGATAGTCTATTTCATACTTCAACTACTCTGTTTGTCAAAAAATTGTCTACATCTACAATTTATTTTACACCAATTTTTTATCATTTGATCTGACAGACTACCCCTCTCACCAACTTTATTTCTTCGAGTTTGTGGAATATTTTGAATATTTGGATCAGATCACCTCTTAAACGTCTTTCCTCTCAATAATTTCAAAACACTGAGTCTTTCTTCTCATGATTTTGCTTCAATCCTTGATTTTAAATTAAGAGTACCAAGTACTTACCGCATACTCACATTTGGTCTAACTAGAACCGTATACATCGGGATAATTGTATCTCGTTCAAGGTATGAAAACGAATATGTTGCACAATAAAAAAATAGTCTCACAGCAAAAATTTATCTAACCACTGAACAAATAATAATAAATTACAATTAACCTTTTTAAGACATCCTTTATACTTTTAAAATTGGGTTTAAGATTATTGTCCTGATAGATATCATTTAATTCGACAATTTAGACTTGTTTAATTCAGTTTTCAAAAAGCTGTCTAAAGATGCCCCTGGGGCAACTTTAAATTTAATACTTTAATTTTCAATATTTTCGGTTCTGGACCATAGGATAAATCATCGAATTAGCGAGTAGTTATACTTTAATTTGTTTTTTGCCTTTAAGCTATAAAATATGAATATCTAACGAGCCCCGAATCAAAAATCTTACTATCCTAAAAATCTATTCCTCCCAATGATACAATAAAACCAAGCAAAAAAGTTTTTTAAAACCTTTCACTCATAAATCTCTCTAGAGTTAGACGAGAATTCGCCATTAAACAAAAAGATTGCTTGAAAATTTACGAAAAATGATTGTTCAGGCATATTTTAGTGTCAAAAGCTATTTTTCGTTTGAAAAACCCTCACCTATTTTAGTAGAGAAAGACTTAATCTACAAAGCTGAAAATCGGAAAATTAAGTAACGTTTATGATTTGTGACATCTTTAAAAAAAGCAAAAAGAAATTAGAAAATTATTTCTCTCACATATCAAGCTATCCCTGTGTTTGTCTAAAAATGTACTGGGATAATTTTACCGTATTCTCTCGTTCGATATTGCTGCACCACAAGTTAAGACACGCCTTTGGACCATGCACCAAAGTACATTTCGCCCATGCTATAACATTGTTAACTTGGAGCGCATCCCAGTCAATCAATTTCAAATGTAAAACCACTGAACGATCACTGAGGAAGGGGCTGTTTCATCAATTATCCTTTTTACTTAAATCATAATTCTTATCAAGGATCCAGTATGCGATTTCGGAAGAATATACTTATACTAATCTTTTTATAAGTCGATGTCTTTGATCTAATTATTTATAGACAAATTATTCCTACCAAAAATAATATGAACAAGTTTTCAGAAAACTTATTCTTAAGTCTGAAACTTAAGGATAATAATTTTGAACAAGGCATGTAGCATATCAAACGATTGCCACTTAAATATACTACAGAAATTTTATGTTGGATCCTTAATAAGAATTATGAGTAAAGCAAAAAGGAAAATTGATGAAACAGCCCCTTCCTCAGTGATCATTCAGCGGTTTTACATTTGAAATTGATTGACTGGGATGCTCTAATAGCGTAATCACGCGTTTAGGTCCGCATCAAACACTGAAAGTCTTAGTTTAATGCGTCATCAAGACTCGATTTTAAAGAAAAAAATCGAGAATATAAAAAATGAATTTTTTAATATTTTTATTTCTTATCTTTGGTGCTGCACCAAATACGCATAATTCAAAAAAATTATTTTCGATTTTTTTCTTTAAAATCGAGTCTTGATGACGCATTAAACTAAGACTTTCAGTGTTTGATGCGGACCTAAACGCGTGATTACGCTATTAGAGCATGCGCTCCAAGTTAACAATGTTATAGCATGGGCGAGATGTACTTTGGTGCATGGTCCAAAGGCGTGTCTTAACTTGTGGTGAGGCAATATCGAACGAGGGAATAGGGTAGTTCAAAATTTGACAATAAATCCAGATTTGGCCCATAGTCCAAAATCGAAATTTTAACATCTGTACCCGTACATCAATCGGAGTTTTACCTTATAATAAATGATCTTTTATGAATAAAAATTGATGAAAAAAAAATGATCTAAGATACTTCAATTGGCGTCTATGGTTGAATGGAAAATAAAAGGAGATAAATATTCTAAAGTGAACATTCGAATCCTAACATGAACATTTAAAAATTTTCGCCTTCATATTCGAATTCGTATTAAATTTCAAAAGTTTTCATAATTTTTCGGATTCTTTTTAGAAATTTTCAGGGCATTTCACAAATATTTAGGAAATTTTTAATTTGTCCGTCGAGGACGGTCTTCCTTGAGAATCAACAGGCTAAAAAATTGTAAATTAGAGTAACCGCTTGCGTATAAATTCTAAAGTTTTACTAAATTATGCGAAACACAAAAATGATAAAAAAAGAAATTGATTGATCTAAAAGCAATTTTTTCTAAATAATTTTGAATAACCCTTGTTGTGAGACGAAAAAATGGCGACAAGAGAAAAGAAAAATTAAACCGAGTTAATTGATTTCAAAAAAATAAATAACGACTGTTACTTTTAAAGGATTAAAATATTAATTTTAAAAATATTTAACTAATCTTAATGACATCGACAGCTGTAAGTTAATGCTTTAAGTCTTAAAAATTTTTAAAAGATTTTTTTTTCTAATTTTGCCAAGAACGCTTTTCTCAACAACAACAACAAAAAAAAACTGTTTGTAAATGTTGAGAAAAATCGTAAGTTGAATTACTTATAAATTGTTTAAAATTTGATTAAAAACATCTTTGAAAAAAAAAATTAAAAGAAAGCAAAAAAATTTTTTTTTAACTGCTTTAAAATATGGTCTACAAAGTCATGTTATACATTTAAATCAATATCATATCTATTTTTCTTAAAATAACTAATGCGTGGTTGGTTTGAATATTTCTATTTGGCTATGAAATTGTACATGACCCTTTTAATGATTTTTCTCAACGATTAAATTATAACCTATTTCAATTGAAAAAAAAAACTTCATTTTTTGACAATTAACAAATGTGAAAAGTAAAAAATTATCCAAAGGCATTTATAGCTTTAATTAGCATATCAATTAACTGAATTTTTAAAAGAATTTTAAGAGATTCGATTTCAAAATCTATAAAATTGAAATAAGTTTTAAAATAAGTCTACCTATTTAACAAAAAGAAAAAACTCAACTTTCATCAAAAATCTTAACTGTTAACCACAAAAAATGATGACTTCGCAGTTAGACAACCATTAGTTTTACGATATGGAGTGGTTATGGGTTACCCGTAAAATTCAGGTTTTGGGTTCAAGTAGGGTATGGGTTACCATAAATTTTGTGTTTCAGGAATGGGTCTGAGTTGAGTAACCCGTAAAATGTGTATCTTTTTAGTTTTTTTTTTCGGTTTTTGAGTATACATACCCAAATTCATGAGTTACCAAACTAAAAGTCATACTTGAAATCTAAAATTTATGGTAACTCATACCCTGCTCGAGTCCAAAATCTGAATTTTCCGGGTTATCCATAACAACTCATTACCTTAAAATTAATGGTTACATTTGTCTGGCTGCGAAGTCATCTTTTATTCCAAAAAAAATTTCAGCACAAAATTTTTGTGTTAAATAAAATTTATCTGGATTATCTGATATTTGTGGCGAGAGGATTTTTATTGGTATTTTTAATATTTAACTTTGTTTTGTTTCGATATTCTGTTGTGTTTATGAATAGAAAAACACCGCCTAATTTCACTTTGATTCTTTGTTCAAGTAAAATTAGGTTTTTTTTGTAAGGTGCCCTTTACTTTGAGTAAAGGTTTGGATAATAATATGAAGTCAAAAACCTGAGGATTAATGAAGAAAATTTAGCTAAAATTAAAATTAGCTTGAGTGAAATTTTGTTCTCTATCAGTATCTGAATTTATGAGCTAGTAATCGGAAATCGAACTTGAAAAAACGGAAAACTTACGAGTTCGAAACTAAGAAAGAGTCAAATTAGGATTAATTGACATACCTAAGACAACCAGTGTAGTATTTTACACCAGTTAGTGTGCAAATTAAACAACTATTTAGGTATTAGAGTTATATTAAGTGGCCAAAATAATTGAGGCAGTTATTCCGGTTGGTGTATCATAGTTTGTTTTAACCTTAATAATTATTTTTAGGTTGTTGAGTGAATAAATAAGTCGTATTTTTTGCCTTCCTGGACCGAATTAAATTTAGGTATGTAACTCGGTATATAACAAACGTTACTGCAACGTCTTTAATTAGAATATTTCACCAATAAAAAAATCTAGTATGGAACTTTATTTTAACTGTATGAGATTTCTATACTATATTTTAAACTAAATTAGCTTTTGTTGTAGGCTGACTTGCCTACTGAAATTTGATAGAATCAATAAAAGAAGTGTGTTGGTTCGGAATCATTTATTCTAACTTTGTCATAAAGTACAACATTTCTAACATATTTTAATTTATAAAAACTAATCTTTTACACCAAAAAATAACTATAATATAAATTCTTATTCATCACCAAGTCACCAATTAGAGCTTATTTTAAAGTACAAATTATAACTAAGGCTCAAAGAGTGAAGTGTTAGCAACAACTTAAGTTAGTTCTACCAGATACCAACATAGTCTATTCAGCCGCTAACACTTTAATGACACGGCTTTATCAATATCCAATTTCGATAATTTTTAGAGGTTCGATATTTTATTCTAACACTAGAAGCACCAAAAAGAGTCATTTTGACTCGTTTTTAAAATCAGTATTTTGATATGAAATCTTAAAATATTTCTGAACCTAAAATATGATTCTGAAACTAGAAGAAATTTCCTACAAGACAAGCTTATTCTATGTTTATGATCATTTCTCTCTCGAAAGATATTCACAATCAAAAATTGTCAAGAAATATTTTTAAAAAAAATGAAAAAAAAATTTAACAAAAAATTGCAATTTTTAAAAAAAATAATTAAATCGAAAAATTTTGTTTTGAACGCTTTTTTTGGTCGTCAATTTCTTTTGAGAGAAAAATGATCATAAACATAGAATAAGCTTGTCTTGTAGGAAATTTCTTCTAGTTTCAGAATCATATTTTAGGTTCAGAAATATTTTAAGATTTCATATCAAAATACTGATTTTAAAAACGAGTCAAAATGACTCTTTTTGGTGCTTCTAGGTATACAGTGGTGATTTGATAGGAGGATTTTACTAAAATTTACGTAAATTACCGTAAATTATTGAATTTTTACCATGAATTACGTAAAATACCGTAAAATCACAAAAGTTAAAAATTCGGATTTTACCATATTTAACGGTATTTTAGGTAAATTTACGATAATTTTTGGAAATTTTGGTAAAAATAAAAAATTCCAGTCATTTTTTCTGTCAAATTTTTTAGGAGTCTAAGTACGAGGTCTCAAAAGCTCGAGTTTTCGAAACTAAATGTTTCAAGCAATTGATCTACATCTCTTTTTTGGTTTTAGAGGAAAATATTATCTACATCAACAAATCGTTCAAATACAAGACATCTTTCGGAATTTAGCAAAAAAATGACTGGTATTTTTTATTTTTATTTTTTTCGAACTCGAAAGATTTCCGTCCAGCCTGAGTATATCCGCTTTTTTCCGAACCGTATTAATCTGAATATTTTACGTATGGTAAAATTTAGTCTTCGGTTCACATCTCGGTACATAAAGATTAATCCGAATTTATATTCCTGTATCCCAAAATGTTTGAATTTAAACGCCTATACTGTGACAGATAATGGTGAATCATATTTTCATCATTTTTTAAACTTATTTTTAAAAATACTTATAAATATTCAAGTAAAATATTTTGACCCCAGAATTTATTGAATTTCTGTCTTTAACAAAAAATAACTAGAGATTAAACAGAATTCTTTTCAAATATGAGTAATTCTTCATTTATTTTTGTGCTTTTTTCGCTATGGGTTTTTGCAAAAGTGTGTCTTAATTTAAATTAAAAAAAATTGGACAAATTTATTTTGTATTAAAAGTCAGTTAAGTAAATTTAATTATCAAAAAAAAATGACTCTGTTATTCATTAAAAGTATAAAAATAAAATCGAGTCAGACCTCATTATTTTTTGAATCAATTGACAATAGCTTCGACGAACAGTGTTGATTCTCATAAAATCTTCTAAAAATAATTATTTTTCAACTAGAACTTGGATGAATTATAAATGTCTTGATTATTGATAATATTAATTATTGAATTTGAAGCTTTAAATTTTACTTTAAACTTTACTCTAAAGTTATGTGAAAAATGCACGCGAGCTTAAAATAAGCCTATTGAAAGCAAATGAAATTTGATGTCATATTGATGAAAAAGTCTAGAGCTGTATTCCGGATTTCAAACATGATACTTAATCAAATATGATTTTGTTCTTCTCAACTGTTGTTAAAGGCTTTCTATTGTCCTTATTGGTTGTTCTTCTAATGCTAAGAGGATAATAAGCTGAACTGAAGTCTGTCTCAGTTGGTTACTAAAGAAAGCACATGACTAACTAACCCAAAAGCATTTTCGTTTTAAAATTTTCATTTTTTTCATCAAATAATTATCAAAGAACAAAACGGTTATTTGGGCCTAATTCGATTATTTGGGCCTAAATTTCATTTTTTTCATCATGTTCTTAAAAAAATTTACCTCGTGTTGCTCCTCAAGTCACAAAATTTAAGTCTTTGGGATAAAAATTAAGTTAAGTCTTGATCATTTTCCACTTATATCTCATTTTGACTGATTCAAACTCCCATGTGCACTTTTCAATTAAGGTCTGCATAATATTCAATTTCAAAACTTTAATTTAGAAAAAAATTGAAAACAAATGCTTATAAATTAAAGAGCCTAAATTTGGCTTAAAACACCAAATATTTGAAAATTAAATCGATTGATTTTTTAGAAAATAAAAAAATCACTCTTTACCTGATAACGACATTTTCCTTAATATTTAGCATTTTTTTCATTTTAATGTAAACTTGCGGATATATTTACTTTGAATTATTCCGTTTACTCTTCATGATGTTTATTCCTGACTTTTCCATTTTTTGTTTGTAAGCACTAAATTTGCTTGTAAACAGAAATGTTAACACTAAAAGTTTACATCGATGTTCAAACCTGGTCCAATTCAACCCCTAGGACTATTTAAAACGAAAAAGTGGGGTGTAAAAAGAGACAACCCTGCATGGGGTAACATTTTAAAAATTCGGACACACGAGGCCAGGAGGGTATGGTATATTTTCACTGTCAAAAAAGCTTATCCGATAACTTTTTTTACATGCATAAACTTTTAAAATGTAAAAAAAGTTCAAAAACAAGGGGAAGGGGGTTCAGTAGGCTTGAGAAACAAAAAATTTTCTTTAAAAACTGAAAAACAAAGTTGAAAAAAAATGAGACTTATAATTGACCCAAAATTTTTTTTAACAAAATTAAATAAACAAACTAGATAAAATTGTAAGCCATTTTTCATTCTTATCTTTGGAGGTACTGTGATACATACGCTGATTAACTGAATTTGTTGTATGACATAATATGAAAAGAGATAATTTAAGAGATAAAAAATGCAGGCAGATTTTCTTAGACAACATTAAGAAGATTTAACGATCTTCGTCTAAAAGTAATATCATTTGACTACAGTCTACTCGCTTTAATTTGTCCAATTACTGATAAAATTCAGTAATTAATTCCGATCATAAAATATCGTAAAAAAAAGATTTAAGAGGTTCTTGCAAACTCGGCTAATGATCTCCCAAAAGATAGATTTTCGGATATGAGTTTGGATCTCAAAATGTCGGAAATTGAATTTAGAAACTTATTATCGAGGCTCTTTTTGAAAAAAAAGTTTAATCTTTCTAAAACAAAACAAAAACGGTCTACCTACTACCCACAATAAAAAAACTGTTACACATATCGAAAAAATTTTCAACACAAAAATTAAATATTTTTTTTTGAATCAAAATTTAATCCAGAGAAAAATAACTTTTAGCAACAAAAGGGAAAATTTTTCTGAAACTTTCAAGGAGGCTTGTAATTTTGAACCATTGAACGTGAATTTCCTTTATTTTAACCAGAACCGACTAAAATTAATCACTCAAAACGTGTTAATGAAAGTTAAATGGCGGAATCGTTCTCAAGTGATTTCTGTTTCAGTAAAGGTTTTTCTTCGTCATTGCTGTCATTGATTTCCTCAAGAAAATCCAAGATGTTCAACTAAAATTAATTTCGATTCATGATCATGAAGACTGACTAAATGGACATGACCCTTTATTTTATTTGAATTAATTTTTTATTTGTTTATCATTATAGGGATATTCTAGTATCAATTATTTTTCCGTTTTTTTCTTTTAATAATAAGTCGTGTTATAAAAAACAAAGGGCCGAGAAATCAAAGATTACATAATTAAAATAATTAAAAATGACTTATTATTATGTATTTTCGTTGTCTCTATTGAATGATGAATGATTGACATTAACTGAACAAAACTAAAAAGTATTTTACGACCAGATCTTTTAATAAAATATTTTTGACTGAGATCAAACAATTTTTAAGGAAAACATACTTAAGTCACGATCATGCTAAAAGTTTAAATACGCTGGGACAGCTAGACAAGATTCGATTTAATTTCATTTGCCTCTTAACTCCTGTCCTTAAGGCGAGTACAATCCATTTATACATAAAAGGCCAAAGCTTACAGATAAGTATTATTAGAAGAAATATAATATTGTTATTGGCATAAATTTAGAAAAGTTTGAATTAAAAATTTATGGTGAAAATTATTCTAATAAATAATGGCTTCACCACAACTTTTTTGTGTGTTTCAGTCTTTTGTGTTGAATAGATCTTTGTTTGTGCTGAAAAGTTTTATAGTTGTGGGTAACAGTTTTTTGAACCATTCAACTCAAACAAAAATGTAATTTTCCGGTCGTTGTATACTTAGTGAGTATTGAAGGAGGAAAATAATCCGAACTTAATAAAAGAGACTCTACTGTATTTTAATTAAATTAATTGGAAATAAAAGTTTGATCAGATTTAATCTATCTGCGTTTTACGAATAAAGTAAGACCTCGATTTGCTAAAGATCGTTGGTTCCCTTACGAAATTGTAATACTTTGTTATGGTAAATTTATTCTAATTTGTTAAAATATTTAACTAATTAGCGTATTGCTACATTTTATTCAATTTAATAAAAACGATGATGTTATTCTTTCAAAAAAAGCAAATAATTGATTATGACTGTTTTGTTTAAGGACAAATTAGGTTTGGTTTAAAATTATACAGAGTTTAATTTTATTCAAAAGTCATATTTTCTGAGTTAGGTTATGCAGTCGTAATTTGGTATAACGGTTCGGAATAAAAATAAGGTTGACCAGAGCTAAAGTCAGTTCTTTAAATATAAAACTATTAAAAAAGAGGACCATGCCTTCAGTAAAAAAGTCGGGCCATGCCTTCAGTAAAGTAGGAGGGACATGTCTACAATAGGAATCAAGACTAAAGTAAGTCGAAAAGTGTAAGATCGTTGGAAGATTTGTAATGAAGTAGGATTAGAAATATATTCAAAGCGATAAAATCTCCAGAAAATCGGACCAGTAAGATAAAAACTTAAAGCTTAAATAAATTTGATTGATTGACAAAATAATTATTAGGTCGATATCATCTAAGTTCTAATACTTATGTTCCATCATTTTGTCGACAACCGACATAAAATTTTAAGCTCAAAGGTTAATTATACTTTTCAGAAAATGAAACTTTTGAAAATAAATATAATACGATCTCTGTGAAAATTGGATCATTACCGGAATTTGGAAAATAGTATTCTAAAGTTACTTTATAAGATAGGAACCGGGATACACTGTAATTAATTAATTGTATAGTAATCACTCCTAAGTTTAAGCTAAAATTCTACAAATCATTTATTTTGCCTGGAAATTTAGATTGACTTTTATTTGAAGAAGTTGATTCAGTGACTTAATTGAAAATCTATTGAATGAATTTAATTTTCTTTTAAGTTGTGGATCGTTTGTCTTTAAAATGGGACAAGTTTTAAAACATTTCTTAAACAAAATATCAATTTACTTTAAAAAACTAAATACACACACAAGACCAAGTGCATTCTTATCCAGATTTTTATATTTCTTAAAAAGTAAACGTCCGCTTAAAAATTAGGATTTATATGAGGGGGCGAAGCCCCACTCCTTGTTATTTATCGGTAAATTAAAAAAATTGATTTTTTAATGAAAATTTTAAAAACCGAGAAATCCAAAAGGCAAGTTAAAATTTTTTTTCAATTTTCTTTTTTCTATTTTTTGACTCTTGTGCAATCGTTATAAAAAGTGTGCTTTTAAATTTTTCAAGTAAAGAAGGGTGCAGCAAAATGCAGCAAAATTTGCTGCATCTCCTGGAGAGGTCTGCAAAAATTCTGCAAATAAAATTGCGCATTTAAAAATAAATCTTTTTCAATCGCGTGCAATTCTGCATAACTTTGAATTTTTGCAAAATTGCACGCGATTGAAAAAGATTTATTTTTAAATGCGCAATTTTATTTGCAGAATTTTTGCAGACCTCTCCAGGAGACGCAGCAAATTTTGCTGCACCCTTCTTTACTTGAAAAATTTAAAAGCACACTTTTTATAACGATTGCACAAGAGTCAAAAAATAGAAAAAAGAAAATTGAGAAAAAATTTTAACTTGCCAATCCAAAACAATAAAAAAAGAGTTCTAAAACCAAGATCAAGTGAAAAATTATTAAATTTGATCTTTTAAAATAAGGGAAGCAGAGCTTTTCATGTGCGGATAACGAATCGTTAGATTTTCAACCTTTCAAATAAAAGTCTTAAAAAAGTCTGATATGTTAAAATTTTTTGCTAATTTTCTTATTCTCAATTTTAATAAACGTTATAAAAGCTTTGCAAATGATGATTTTAATAAAATAAAAAGTTGTTTCACTTGAAACAAAGTTTGCTGCATTGAATATCAAAGTCTGCAAAATCTTCACACCATTAAAAGTATTGTTTTTCAAATGGGCAATTTTTTTGCAAAGATTTTGCAGACTTTGATTTTCAATGCAGCAAACTTTGTTTGAAGTGAAACAACTTTTTATTTGATCAAAATCACCCTTTGCACAGCTTTTATAGCGTTTTTTTAAAATTGAGAATAAGAAAATTACCAAAAAACTTTAACATGCCAAAAAGTCTTGGATTTTTTTTATCATTGATTTTCAAATAGCGTTTTACTCTATCTAGAAGGTTATTAAACCAATTAATCCATCAAAAATTTAAAGCTTTTGAGAAAGTAAGAACCTAGAAAATTTAAAAAGTTATTTATTTGTTAATTTCATCTAGATAATTTATGAGTTAATTGCGCTTGGTAGCTACTCTATTACAGGTTCGCTCCGGCTACCCAAATGGTGAAAGTTTATTTTCAATGGTATCATAAAAGATTTTATAAAGATCGGTCGAGTTTTCGCTGAGTACGAGGGCGAAATTCAGGTCGTTCTCTAAATTTTCCACAAAAAATTTTTTTACAAAAAAAAAGTTTTTTTTTGTCCTATAATTATAATGTCCAGACTGATTTAAGTCGCCAACCAATGAATGAGAGCTCGTTCGATAGAAGAAAATGTATATATTTGACTTAAAGAAAAAACCAAAACGATATTCCGATCCTATGACGAACTATCGGCCATTAAATAAAAATGAAATAAAAATATCAAAAGCGTTCTCTAATTTTTTCAAAATGCTGTAGTTACAATGCTTCACACTTAACTCGTACTCGGTTACTTCGGAATTTACTTTTAACTCGTACTTTCTTAGATCATTTGTTGGAAAGCTTATCCCTTCAATGATAAAAATTACGGTTAACTCGGACATACTTAACTCGTACTTCACTGTTAACTCGTACTAAAAATCCTAAATTTTTGGAAAATTTTACACCTAACTCAGACTTATTGATTAAAATATAATCGATCGCTTTTGAACTATATTTAAACAAACAATGCACACCAATAAAAAAGAGAATACTTTTAATGTATTTCTGGTTTGAACAGTTTTTAATCAGCTCTAAGACAGTGTGTTGATCTTGTTATAAAAGTTGAGATTAAGTTTATAACTAAAAATTTTATAATCTAAAAAAAGAAAATTTTGTGTTTTTTAACTGACTGAAAATTCAAATTGAATTGAAAAACCAACCCTGGTATGTGGACAGCTTCTGTTTCACCTAAAGCCCGCCCTTGATTGACCCTTAATATGCGATCGACTGGGTCGTGAATACGATGTAGCAGTATATTGTTATACACTTTTGAACCCCAAGCTGTTGCTGCTTATTAGGTCCAGTCCCTTTTCTGGTAATGGAACAACTATGTTTGTAGTAAACTTTTTTTTTGAGTATGTTGTTATATGCCTGTCTTATTTTTTTTTAGATGTTTCATCTTCTTTGTACTTTACTTTTTCTGGTGTGACCGTAATATACTGCGATCCAACATGTTTAAACATCAAAAATTTTGTAGTCATTTTTGATCTCCAAGTTTAAATATCACCTAAAAAGTGTAACAAATGAACATTTATAAATCATATTTATTCAGGAATAAAAAAATAGTTAAAATAAAATATCTAAAATCTCGTCCAATGTTTCGTTAAACAAAAAAAAATCTTCTAGAATTTAAAAAATTAAAAAAAAAAATTCGCGAATTTATCTAAATGATTTTAAAACAGTTAACGTTTTTTGATAGTCATTATCATTTTGAAAAAATTGATTAAGTTCTCTAAATGTTGGTCGTTTGTCTTCTTCCCATTCCCAACATTGTAACATAACTTTATAAGTATTTTTTGGACATGAAGATGGACGTTGTAAACGTTGACCCGATTGAATAAACATATAAACTTCACTTCCATTCATATTACCATAAGGTTGATCACCAAACGAAAACATTTCCCATAATGTAATACCATAAGACCATACATCCGATTTTGAAGTAAATTTTAAATGTTCTATACTTTCGGGAGAATACCATTTGATTGGTATTTTTCCTTCGGTTGTTTGGGTGTAAGCGTTTGTAAACGCATCCGTAGACCTTGACAAACCAAAATCAGATATTTTTATCTGTGACATCGATGCCAAGAGCACATTTCTAGCCGCTAAATCTCGATGAACAATCTTTTGCTCTTCCATATGTTGCATGCCTAATGCTATTTGAGACGACCATAATTTAAGATGATTTTCTGTTACTTCATTAGGTGAATTCCATAATTTTTCTAAAATTGAACAAATCATCAACTCTTGTACCATCATTAAACATCCTTTATCTTGAACTAAACCAAATATTTTTAATATACATGGATTGTTTAAGGTTCCCATAATGTCTGCTTCGCGCATAAAATCACCACTTGCAGTGCTATCTTTTAACCGTTTGACCGCGACTTGTTTCTAAAAGAAAAATTAGTTTTTACCCAGAAATTGAGACTTTGAAAAGGATTACTTACTCCATTATAAGTTCCTTTATAAACAGTGCCGAATTCACCTTCACCAATTATGGCTTGTAATTGAATTTCATTAATCGAAATTTTGGCTAATTTTTTTGACAACTGACTTGAGCTTATCCTCTCTTTTAAAAAATAGAAATGTTTTCAAATGTTATAATCCTTAGACTTTGCAAAAAATTTACTATTTTCATTGAGTAGAGTTCGACTTTTGAACAAATTTGCTTTAGATAAAGTGTCTGTTTTAAAACTAGACGAAGAACTAGATGAAATTGAAGTTTGCATTAGTTGTTTATTAAGAATTTCCTGAAACTGTTGATTTTGAAGTGATGAAGAAGACAAATTCGATGGTTGTCTAGCTGGTGGTGGATTCGGAAATTTGGTCGTATTACTAAATGAACTTCTCATAATATCATTATTAGGTGTTATTGGTCTTGTTAATAATCCAGGTAGACCATCTTCATATTTTCCATAATGTTCAATTAAATGAGCCAAACTTCTAAAATATGGTCCATCATCAATAAAATAGAATCGTCCGTTCGATTGATCTTTTAAACAAATTTCATAATTAAAAAATTCTTCATTAAACATTAATGACAACACAAAGATGTTTTCGTCTCTTTGGGTTTTTCGAACCAAATAACGACCATTGTCGTACTTGTACCCGTCCAAAAGTTGCTTAGCTTTCT
Source organism: Brachionus rubens (assembly GCA_022207745.1). NCBI lineage: Eukaryota > Metazoa > Rotifera > Eurotatoria > Ploima > Brachionidae > Brachionus > Brachionus rubens. The sequence continues at coordinate 1,360,616 of JAJVHD010000011.1, read as the reverse complement.
AATTTGAATAATTTTTGATAAGTTTTTTTAACTCTTGTTTAAGTAAGACATTACCTCCCGTGTTACTGAAGCATCGTGCAAAAACTCGTTAAATTTTATTTTTGGATCATTCGGAATGAAGTTTCCTTAATTAAATTATTTCAAAGTTATGCTTTAATTTCATGAGTTAACAAATGCTTACTTAAAATTTGAGCTGTTTTTTTATGACCACACTCAATGGCAAGATCCAGGGGTGTTTGATTATCTGATGTCCTAGGTTTATCGGGTAGACCATGGTTCAACAGAGCCTTAAGAATAAAATTTATGCATCGAGTTAAAAATTTCAAAAAAAATTGTCTTACATTAACACAAGTGTAGTGGTCTCTTGATGCGGCCTCGTGTAACGGAACCCAATTGTTAGTCATGTTTCTTTCCATCGGATTAGCTCGGCCGCATTTTAAAAGATACTCCAAACACTGAATACTACCGAATTCGGCAGCGGTCTTTAAAAAATAAAGTCAATAAGATTTAAATTAGATTTATTGAAACCAGTTGTTACATGTAAACAAGTAGAGCCATCTCTTGCTCGAATACTAGCTATTGCTCCTGCTTCAATGAGTTCTTCTACCGCGTAAATGTTATCGTACTCACAGGCAATATGTAATGCAGTACGACCTAAAAATAGATTTTACAAGAAATCTATAAACCTATTAAACTTTCAAAACTTACCAAAATCGTCTTTGTCATTTATGTCCGGACGGTTAGGACTTTTTAGAATCAACTTTACTTTATTAACCTCAGCTTTAAAAAATAAACACTTGATTATTTCTTTATAAAAATTTATCACGTAAAGATTAATTACCAACACAAGCGACTGCTAAATGTAATGGATTAGTGTTACCAATAATCCGTGAAGTTGATGGAAGTGTTGTGTTTGGCACAAAACGAGTATTCAATCGACATGGTAAACCGTGTGGATCAAGTCGATAATGTTTTATTAATTCATCTAAACCATGGATTAAAGGACCATCGTCAAGTACAAAATAAGCGTCTATTGAATGATTAACACGATAGTGATAACAATTTCCTCGACATATAAGAGACAGGCTATAGTCTCCTTGAGAAGCGCTACATTTTCGTATAAGAAATAAACCATCTAAAATATCACCGAATTTATGATAATAGTCTTTAAGAAGTTTCTCGGCGATTGAACGATCGACAGATTCATGATAATAATTACTATCTTGATTCTTTTTTAAAATTTCTTCTCGGCTACGAGTAAGTTCAGTTTCGACTTCTTTGGCACTTACTTTACAATAAAGTTTATTTCTTAACAGAGATGAAGAATAAAGTTATTTTTTTAAGAGGTTACTTTTGTTAGGTGCATATTTGGCAAATTTTTTGATCATTTTTAAATTCAAAATTTTTTATGTAACATCGCTTTGGTCACAGACAAATTGGAAGTGATTTAAAAATTTGAAAAAAAATAAAAATTGTCAAAATTTGTAATGTATGAAAGTTTTTAAACAAAAATTAAAAGCAAGTCATGATTTTATTTGTCTTAATAAAAAGAAATTTTTGTTGTTGTTGTGTTATTTGCCTTGTAAATGTCATTCAACTTTTTTTTTCTTACCTTTTTTATAAGTTAAAAGCGAAAGTTAGTAACAAGCAAGCTAGATTTTGTAAATAATACAAGATTACTGGATTTAGTTACAAAATGATACCTTGAGAGAAAAGTCAATTTTTTTTAGTTTCCTTTTATCCTAAGTTTAATTTTTCTTTTTTAGATACCTGAGTATTATGATTATGTCGCAAAGGTATTCGAAAATTAAAATATTTGGAATTTCTCTCAAAACAATTTAAACACTTTTTCTAATTGTAGAGTTACATAAATAAGTCTGAAGCCTTTAAGTCGAGTTGAAAAGAAAATTTCCTTGTATCCGTATAGCTTTTTATTGCTTGACCATTTGGAGCATAAATTTCTATTTTTACCAGATTTTATAGTAAACTTTCGACTCCAATTGAGAAATTTTAGCGACTAAAAATATTATTTTACGTGACATGTTGAGGTGTTCGAGCTCAGTAATATGACTTAAATGCTTGTTCAATATTTTTTATGCTTTTGATGAACTGAGTCAGACACTCCATGCAAAATGAGACTTGGTTTGATGAAACTTTTGCTCTATGCATTGATGGTTATAATATCTTTTATTCAATTCGAAGGTCAAAGAGGAGGATACGTCTGCATTTATGTTAAATTGACATTCAAGATCTTTGAGGTGAAGGATGAAGTTTTCTGCGAAGTGAAGTCATCGAGCAGGGTTGATGTACAACAAAAGGTCTTGGTTGAGTGAATCTATACTGTATTTCCTTGCTGATAAATGCCCCCAAAATCGACATTTTGAGCGAAAAAATAATAATGATGCGAATATATTTTTGGGTTCATTTGGATTATTTCTGATAGAACTCAATGCGCTTTATCTCAAGATCGTAAAAGTGAAAGTGACCTTATGTTCGTTCGTCTAGAAAAAGGGGGGTTTAGGGGGGCGCTTATCAGCAAGGAAATACGGTAGGTCTCCCAATTGCATAGGCAACAATCCAATAATTGAAAGTTTGACTAGGTATAGAATATGTTTAAGAAATGGTAGATTTAATGGTTTATTACTAGCTTGTGATTTCAATTTTCTTGAGATTGAAGCCAACCGAATATACTTGATTGAGAGAGAACCGCCTTAGGTCCTTGAATAAGGCACATCTTGGTAATTCGTGGAAATATGAGGTTGAAGTTGAGAAAACGCAAGTGATTTGTAGTTCGAACTTTTTGTTCAAAAAAGGTGATTATTAATCTTTTAAACGGTTTTCTTTCTTTAAATCGAACTTGAGACGTAAATTTTCAGCAACGGATCATTTGAAAAAATAGCTTGGAACCTCCAAAGGAAAATATTGAACAAGAAAACAAAAGAAGAGGCGTCGAATTCTGTAAAAGCAGGAGTCAGAAGCTATGAGAAGAAGATTGCTAAGCAGAGCTAAACAAAATCCTAATAGTTTTACAAATACGTGAATAATAAATCGGGAAACGGTTGTTTCATAGCATGTAATGTTTCATAGCATATTTTTCTTTCATAGCTGATCTATTATTTTAAGATATTTTTCGACCAAGCTATTCAAATTACGATATGATTACGATTTTGATTAAATCTAAGATAAAAATGCATCTAAAAGATCTGTATTTTAAGAAAAAGTCCTGAAGTTAACTTAAATAAACTAAAAAACGTTTAGAAAAAAGGAAATCTTACTGAAGGCTTCGATTTTAGTGCTGAAAAAGTGATTTATTGTCTTTTTCTTTATTATGCTATGAAAAAAAAATATGCTATGAAAAAATATGCTATGAAATATTTTTCGCCTGCTACGAAAAAAAAGATGCTATGAAAAAATAAATGCTATGAAACGTTACAGACTCAAGAGAGCCCATTAAGGGGCTAAAAAAACTCAAAAGATGAGATTATCAATGATCCGAAAGAAATAGCTGATCTATTCAACTAAAATTTCTTAACAGTATCGATATGGTATACATAAATTGGACCACAAAGCATTATGCCTTGATAAGGTCAATGGATTTGCTCTAAATCGAATCGCGAACTCTGCAAGAGTCCCGATGTAAATTTTCAAAAAAAAACACTCACAACTGGTGAAGTGCATGCGATTTTTTAGCAAAAAAATGGTACCCCTATATACAAAAAAGGCACTAGGCTTGATCTAAATAACTATCGTCCTTAACCAGCATAGTTAGTAAAATTTTAAAGAGTTTGATCAAATAAAAAATGTAAGCACTATTATTGAAAATGACCTTTTGTCTTGCTCTCAGCATGGTTTTGTACTTGGGAAATCTTGTTGCACCTATACCTAACCCAATCGACTTAACCACAAAGTTTCAAACCAACTTTTGCTCTACAAGCTACCAGCATATGGTTTTGAAGGTAATATTTTGAATTAGATTTTTTTTAGGTCTCAATGATAATTTAAAAATTAGGATCCTTGAAAAAGCAACACCCCCCTTTTTGTCTAAATGTATACACCCGGTTTTAATATCTTTATTTTGAAAGCTATATTTAAACAAAATATTCTAGGATGTTCATCATCAAAAGTTCTTCAAAATGGTACCCCCATTAACCTTCTGGTCGCTTATTTTACATGATTACAATCGATTTTTAAATTTCAAGAAATAAACACCCCCCTATACACCCCCTAATATTTTTGCACAGGAATACATTATTTTTGATATTCTTTCAGAATCTGCAGTCCTTTTTTCTCTATCTTTGTTCCTTTAGGCTACAGAAAACGAGTTAAAAATCAGCGACAATTAAGCACAAAATTGCTAAAATACAAAGCAGCATCATTGACTCCAAAATTAAGATATTACACCCGGGTGTATACATTTAGACAAAAAGGGGATGTTGCTTTTTTAAGGATCCAAAAAAAACAATTAAAAAGAATGACTTATCTCTAAATTTTTATTTTTTTAATATTTTTCTTCAAGTTGATCCAAAAAATTAACTCCAGATTTTTTATCTTTTAAGTATTTTTGATATGGACCCTTCATACTTTTGAACAAATTGATTTTTTTACGTATCTGTGCTGGAGTATCTTGATAATAATTTCTGTAATCTTTTGCCATTTTAACAAAGTCTTCACCATATTTTTCCATCAAATAAATACAATGTAAAATATCATTTTCATTCAAATTGTAAACTTTTTCAACTTTTTTGTTTGCTTCAGCCAACAATTTTTTCATTGCCGGTGTCTCTCTTGGTTCATTTAAAGCTTCTTCCAATTGTCTAGCCTTCAAAACAATTACAGTTACAAAAAAGTCTTTGACTTTTCATTTTAATTTACCTTTTCAATTTCCATTACTTCTGGATTCAACAAGACTTTAGCTCTTGGTATAGCTAGTGTAACATTCGGATCAGCACACAAACCCATTTCAGCATAATTTGCTTTAATCGATTTATGAGAATCCCAAAAATCTCTTAAATGTTCTGTTTTCACAACTGGATTTGTTTTAGCTTTATTTTTTTTCCATTCTTTTTTTAAATTTTTTTTATAATTAAATTTTCTCACTTTTTTTACCATTTTTGATTATAATCTCTTAAAAAACTTTGGTATAAAAGTTAATAAAAAATCAAAGCCAAATACAAACTGAGACAAGTTACGGCCTCATGTAGAGAAAAAATAAATGAAAATTTTGAAAAAAAAGTCTATTTATTAAACTACGATTAAGAAATTCCTAAATAATTTACCAAAATCTTTGAACCTATACATCAACATTTTTAAAATTAACAAAATATCTAGGAATGAAAATTGGAATTATAAGTCCTCTCTGATGTGTTCGTGACCATCTTCTTGAGTACTACTCTCATTTGACTTGAGTTCACCTTGCCATTTTTGCATTAAATTCTTTATCTCTGAATCATAATCCTTCCATTCGGGGACAATTCTAACAGCTGCTTGTAACTTTGGTTCTTTGGTATGTGGGTTATTACACAAATCAATTGTTTTGGCTTTGCTTAAAGTGTCCGGACTACACCATGTATCACAATAAAGCCATTCTTGTGGTAACGAAAATATGTTTACTTGATGAATCATGTTGTTTGGTAAGTCTTGATCTAAATTTGACAAACTGTTCGGGTCTTGACTGAGACCTTGATATTGTCCTCTAAGACGATCACCAGCAGCTATTTTTCTAAACTTTTTCAAATCGACTACATACAAAGCACTAATGTGATATTTTCTATGACCCATATGCATTTGCCAGTAACCAGACTTCCAAAATCTGTAACCATCCATTTCTTTACGAGAATCACAAAATGGAGTGTAACCATAAGGTGCTCCTTTCAAATCTAAATCACGCAACTCAGTTAAATCGGCTTTGACTATTTGATCAGCGTCAACGTAAATTATTTTTTCCACATTCAATGGAAACAAAACGTCCAAAAACAATATTTTATAACCCCAAATAGTTCTTTGTTTTTCTGATTCTCTGTGTAACCATCTTGGCCATTTGTATTGAACAAGTTCATACTCGAAGCCGTATTTTTCGGCATAATAAGGCAAAAATTTAGTAAATGCAGGTGATAGATAATTTTTCAAAAACCAAAATTTAACTTTAGCTTGAGTATTTTTTAATACTGTCAACATCATAATTCTCATTAAACGTTCGTACATATGACCTGAAGCGACTGAAAAAATGTTTAAAACATTTTCTTTTTTTTCTTTACTTTCTTCTGGTGATCCGGAGCCAACAAAACTGTTAATACTATCCCAAATAGACCCTTCTTTATCTTGGTCTTTTTCATCAAGTAAATTTTCGTTTATTTTTTCGGCTTTTTTTGAAACTTTAACACGGACAACACGGGCTTCAAAATTGTCAATAACAATTTTAATTGTAGGTGTCCTCTTATTTTCCGAGTCTGTATTCTCATGGCTAACTATTTCATAAATGTCTTTTGATCTTCCTTCTCTTAACTGCAACATCCAAATACCAGGCGATGCTTTGAGTTGAAAATACCCTAAATTGGCCATTACAATTGTATCATACATAGCAGGTTTTGAGTCTGTTCCCAAAATGAATTGAAGACCACGTGGAGATTGACCGCTTAAGATGTCATAAGCATGACCTTCGATGATCAAATGTTCGAGCTCAAATTCACCATTAGCACCATCGGAATCGATTTCTTTCAAAATAATATTGTCCAAATCGTATGGTGAATGAACAGCTTCGACCATCCAACTTTCCGGTGCATGAATATTCATTGTCAATATTGGAGATTGTGGCATGTTATGAAAGTAAGCCAATGGCTTAGCTATTTTATTCTCAGTGTATTTTATCTCACTTTCAAGGACATAGCGGAAGAAGCTAAAAATCAAAAAATTATTAAAAATTTCAGATTTCCGAAATTTACATTATTATTACTTCTTCAAAGGCGAGGCTGACAACTTTTCTTTACAATTGAAATAAATCATGACATTGACATTCGCAATCTTTGATAAAGCTTTAAGAATAGTTGAGACTTTTTGAGCATTTCTGGTCAATGGATCGATGACTAAAGCTACGTCATAGTACGGCTGATTGTCTCTCTTTGGCTTAACATTAACAACCCTATCGAAAAAATAAAATTAACAAAAACTTGAGACTTGAGAACCTTTAACATGGACATACCCAGCTGAAAATTGTGGAAGCTTTGTTCTTTTTTCAGTTGATCCATATTTTCCAACGATAGAATACATTTTGAATATTTTCTCATCGATGCTAAACATTAAAAGTTAAACTTTGAGTTAAAACTTAGATCCCTAAACTTACTCGTCTCCTAAAGTTCTCAAACCCCATTTGTTTAATAAATCTTCGATCTGTTTAAGTCCGATCTTTTTAATAAAATTCTCCAATAGATTGAAATCACTGTCAATAAATTGTTCTTTCTCTTCAAACGGTCCCAAGATCTATTAAACTTTGATAAGACATGGTCTATCGAGTTTTTTAAAATAAACTTACCCATCCATTAGCAAACAGACCGGCATTAGTTGAATCTTTAAACGGAGTCGATTCTTTTAAGAACTCTCTATTTTCGTTCAAAGTCTTGCTCAAGTCATGAGAATTGACTTTTGAAACAAAGTCTGACTCGACTAGATCTTTAAGCTCAATTTCATCGAGGGTCTTTTTACCACTCTTTAGGTCGTTAAAATTTTTTTCTTTAATAATCCGCTTGATTACTCTGTACGCTTGTTTTGAGTTCAAATTATTCAAAGAATAATCGATTACTTTTTTAACTATATCAGAATCGTCACTTGATTTTTGTAAAATCAATCCGATTTTTGACTTCATTTTACTCGATTCATAATAATTCATAGCATCGTTTAACAATTGTCTGCCTCTTTCGGTGTCTGGATCGCATACAAGCCATAAAGACAATACATGATACTCATGACTATCATCAGATAGATATTTAAGATTTTTGATAAACTGTTGATACTTGTCGTCCAATTCATTAACAGCGAGATACTCTCTATCTTGAGCAAGGACACGAGGATTCAATCGTGGCATTATTACGTCTTTTGACATGAGCCAATCCATCATTTCAGTTTTATCGTGGATTTCGCCTTTGTACGCTGCCATTTGAATCTCTGATGTCAAATGCATGATTTTGGTTAAAACTGATTCTTCAAAAGCGTCTGGTTCGATTTCGTTTTCACTCAATGGGAAACCATTTACAAACACTTGTGGAAGAGATTTGATACCAATTTTGTTGAAATATTCCATTGTTAATTTACGACCTTCGTCATAGTCTGAGTCAGGTCCAAAAATGTCTTCGACATCTTTTTCTTTTGGATAACGTTTTTTAAATTCTCTTATTACCAATTCAGATGTAACATCAGATCCTTTTTGAGACTTGGAATAAACGTCAGTCAAAAATGATAAAGCTTTAGAGGGTGTTGATTTTTGTTTGACGTAATTATGGGCTCTGAATAAAGCTACACTTGGGTCTGTGTTACCATCGGTTTGATCGTTACCATTAGTCACAAAAACAAAACCAATTCGAACTGGAATGTCATTAACATAAAACGATTCGGCTGTTCTTAATAGTACTTTTGAAATGTCTTTGGCTGGATCAAGAACAAAAACTAGGTTATAAAAATTCTTTGCTATTGATCTCAACATACCCGGGTATGTTGGTCTTAAAATATCGTGAACACTTTTAGACCAATAGGCATATTTTTTGTCTTTTTCTAAATCGTTTAACCATTGAATTGACGAATCTCTTAGATCTACACCATAATCGGTGGCTTTTGAGCTTACGTCTAAATAGATCAAGTCTGTTATTTGCTCTAGACTTAGACCTGATTGACTTAGACTTTCGAGGAGTTTGGCCTCTTTTTTTAGTGCTGTATTAAACGAAAATATGTCTACTGTTTCAATGCTCAAGTCAAGACCGTTCAAAAAAAGTGCTCCTGAGCCTGGTTCAAGTGTTAACATTGATTCAAAATGTGTACTTTGTTTTTTAAGAGCCTTTCGAAGATCTTTTCTAACTTGAACTTTACTCAAAGAACGTGATCTAATTGGAAAATTTTGTGATAAGTCTTCTAAAAGACCGAGTGCTTCATTTGGTTCAGAATCGATTATTCTCTGTGCAGCTTGTAAACTTAAATCTTGCATTTGCCATGCTTTCAAAGGCGCTAGTTCTTGGGTGCTTTCGATCAAATATTTTTTGTATTCCTCCAATTTTTCTGACAAATGTGGATTCGAATTTTTAAGATTATTAAAAATGAATCCTTGAATTTCTTCGTCTTGATTTGTTGATTTCTTAACGCTTTCGGGTTCTTGTGCGTTTACTTTGGTATCATCTTTGGCCTTGTACTCAGTGCTCTTTATATCCAATTCAACACCATAACCAGACAAAGCGACTTTTTCAGTCGCGTCTTTTGATGGAATATAATTGTGACGAAGTATATAATCGATACCATTTTTTGGACTCTCCGAAACTAATTCTATTATTCGATTATGGAATTTTAAAAACTCCTGTGTACCAATTTGGGCGTATAAAATAACCAAGACTTTGTCAGCTTGCTTTTGTCTGGCTTTAAAGTCGTAATGTTTATCGAATTGGTAAGTGAATGGAGTTTTCCTTTAAGACGAGTTGTTAGTTTTTTTTTCAAGAAACAAGTTTTAGAATCATTACTCTAAGTCAGCAGAGTTGATAAGAGCTAGAATTTCATCTGGATTACAAGCTACTTGTCCATGAACATCAACAAATGTAAAACAATTTTTGTTAGCTAATTTTAAAGCATCCTCAGCTAGCTAAAGTTAGTCACAAATTAGAGAATGGTTCTAAGATTTTCCAAAATCATAAATCTTACTTTCCGAGTCATTTCAATTGCAGGCGAAAATGTACGAATTGATAGTGAAAGTTTGAGAAGATCAAATTGCATCGGTGAAAGATACTCAGCCGATTTTAGAATCAAATCTTCATAATAGGTCTTGTTGTTGACTTAAGAAAAATTTTAGACACATATTACATTTAATCTAGTTGATAAGGCTTACATGATTCGACTGAGGCGAATTTTTTCGATCCAACCGAAACATCTTTTACAAATTTCCAAAACGTGTCCGGATTATTTCGGAATATAAATTCACTTAAAGATAAAATATTGATAAAAAAATGTGGAAGGGTCAATTTATTTATGAGGTGTACCCAGTTTCAAGAAGTAGAGGTGTCTGTGTCCATTTTGCCGATACAATAGCCGATATGTGTTTTTCTTTAATTGACTCGTTTTGGTACGAAAAATGAACGCAACCAAAAATTAAAAAAATACTTAAAATTGTTTTAAATCGAGTTGATTTGTTCATTATCTAAATTTGATGAAAATAAGTGAATTTTAAAAAAATCTTAAAAATTGTTTTCTCTTGAAGTAACTTAAATTGAAAAAATCTGTTCAGTAAAACAAGTCCACGTGTAAATATTTTATGAATTTTTTGAAAAATAATTTCAGTCAATATGATTTTGAAGATTGAATTATTCAATAAACTGTTTCAAGGAACAAGTAATTTTTATTTAAAGGATATTTGAGGATAATGAAAGCATGGACCTAGAATTACTTAGATGAATAAATGCAAATATGAAAAAAAAAATTCAATAGACTAAAATTTAAGTTGCTTGAAATTTTAAAATTCTATTAATGTATAAATGATGTTGAAAAAATAGTCTTGTTTTGACTTGTTCTGGGTTACGTTTTAGTTAAGTTAAATTTATTTTGATTTTTAAGAAATTATCAAGACTTCAACAATATTTTTATAGACGTTGATTATGATTTCTGACTTGAGGATTAACCACGACTGAATGAGTAGTGGCAAATCATCGGACATGATCGCTGCTCTTTTGTCAGAAGAGTCCATATTTTCAAGTTGAAAACATTTGTACGGTTAAAAAAAGACCATTTTTGAGTACTGTATTTTTTATGATACCACCAAAGACATTTTGGTTGTTCCTAAATTACGAAGCCGGAATTTACTAAAATATGGAATCAGTCCTCCGGAATAGGATCCTTTAAGTATATTTTGAGTATTGAGACTTCTGAGGATCAGATGCAATCTTAAGTTGAATGAAATCGGGCTATCAAAGAAGTTTTACTGAGAGTAAAATAAAAAAGTGCTTGAGCAACTAAAGCTTGGAAACTTTTCCGGAATACTGATTCCGTATTTTAGTAAATTCCGGTTCCGATTGCATAGTAGAAGGGTCTTAAAAGAAAGTTGATCATTGATGGAAAGGCTTTTGTTCCATTGTATGTAATGTTTAATAAAGTTCGGGCAATGCACTACTTCCACCCAATCTAAATTTAGTGTTTTCGACCTCATTTTTAGATTCCCAATTTATGATAACCTGATCGCCGGATTTTTAGGGGAGGGGGAGATCCAATTTTTTGGGCTGGAGCGATCTGAAAGTAAGCTGTCTCATACAAACCATGTACTGTTATATAATTAAATGCACAAAAAAAATAAACCGTTTTAAAAGATTTTAAACGCATTTTAAACCATTCACCAAGCTTATAAATTCTCTTGAAACCATTTTTGAATGACCCCTTAAATTATAGCTATTTTTTGCAGAGTTATACCTGATGTCATTCGTCAATTGGACAGTTTATCATCTTGAAGAATTGAATTAAATCACCCATTCTTCTTCTTGTATCTAGTGGCATAAGCTGAAACCAGAAAAAATTCCCAACAAACTGTAGTTTGTAATTTTTTCATTAATTTGGTTCTGATTTTCTAATCGAGCATGCAACGATACGCGCGCATTTTTGGAAAAAAATAAAATTTTCAATCTTAAACTGAAATAAAATTCATCATTTTTCAAATTCGTAATCAATGTAAAAAATCAACCTACTCTACATGTAACTATGATCTTAAAACAAAGTTTAATGCAAATTTTTTATTTCGGTCGGTCTACACTTTGAAAAAAAATGAGAAAGAATGATCTTTTCTTAGCCAAGGATTATTTCAACCATAATTCAACGGGGAAAACCTTTTGACAACCAAAAATCTGGTTATCACAACCAAAAAAAAGATTTTCACACACAACACAAAATTCCTGATCAAAACTACTAAATTCTTTTTTATGAATTTAAAAAAAAAAAAAGTCATTAGAAACTGATTAATACACACAAAAAAAATTAAATTCAAAATCGTCAGTTTTTAGTTTTTACGACCTCGCTTAGAAGCTTAACCCTTTAGCTTTTGTCTTTTTACTAGACGCTCGTTTAGACACCTGGTCTTCGTAGTCTAACGCACGCGGTACTTTTGGCGGTCTACCTCTTTTCCGTTTTTCAGTCACGTCTTTCACCTCAGCCTCTGCCTCTTCCACCCTAAAAGAATCGTTTGACGTGTCTGGATCAAATAGTAGCTTAGATCGAGAACCAGCATAAAAATATTTCCCTCGATCTAAGCTACAATTTGACATATGAAAGTGCTATATTTAACGTCAAATAAAAAAATTTAATTTTGTGATCTTTGTCCGTTCAGCTTATATGAGTTCACATATTAAAATCGATTTTTACAGAGAACCAAACATCCTATCTGGCTGATTTTTTATCAAATTCTGATGGGTAGGTCTAAAGTTTAGTAGTTATGTTTTGAGAAAACCATATGTCCGTGAAAATAGTCTGAGGTCCGTGGAAGTCTTTTTGGAATTTCTTGACTTTTATCTATCCAATACTATATGAAAATCTTAGGTTGGACCTTCGCTTCACAAAAAAAGCATAGGTCGGTTTTTTCAAAAAAAGGTGGTCCGTGTTTTAGCAACAGCCGAAAAAACATGAAAAAATAAAAAAAAGCATAATTTTCCAATCACACACAAAAAATGGAATTTTATTTTTGGAACTTGTGTGTCAAAACCTTTTTTTTGGCTGTGATAACCAGATTTTTGGTTGTCATGATCCTAGACCCTAATTCAACCGAACAGATAATTTTTAGAAAATTTCATTCCCCAGTTTAACCGTATTTTATTGTAAAGTTAAAAATGGTAAGTTATCAGAGACTAAATTAGAAAATAATACAGTGTTAACATGATTGAATGAACAGTTTAATTTGAGATTTTGAATTTTTTTCGATCATTGCATGTGAAATTTTTTTTTTTAAGATTTCATGAGACAAAAGAATTTCAAAAGCATTTAGTTGGAATAAAATTTTCAAAGAAAGAAAACTCTAAAAATGCAACCATTCAGAGGAGATATTTCGAAATATTACGAGAATTTAAAGAGCGAAATTGATGTACACTGTGAGAATTTGTTGCTTAATGGTGGCCTCACTGAATCCAAAAAGAAAACAGTTAACTCGCAAAGAGAAAGTTTTATTAAAAAAATCGATCAAATCCACGAAGAAAATTTAAAAATTTTCAGTATAAACGTAGAATCAATAAATGATGAGAATAAAAATCAAATTTTGTTTAATGGAAAGTTTTGTTTTTTTATACCACGAACAAATTCTTCTAAACAAATCGAATTTTTTTGGAATAATCGATTTGGAAAACTTTTCATTACAAACCAATTTGTATCCAAAACGACTATTGACACTCTAAAGTAATCAATTTATTTTTAGATTTAGAATCGAAATTTATCTCTTTTTTTGTTTTTAATTTTAGTGAATGGTTGAACGAAAAAAATGAAGCCAAGAATTTAATTAGAATTCCATCAAAGGTAGTATTTTTTTTTGGCCGCAACATGCAAAAGGTCCACATTATCTAAATTTATAAAATCTGACTTCATTAGTGTGTTCCCCTCTTATGAAAAACCCTAATGCTCATATTTTAAGGTGTCGAAAATTTTTTAATTTTTGAGCATGGGGAGGGTGTCTAAGTATAACGAGCCTTGATGAAGCTAACTTCGTAAAACTGTTAGTTACGGGTGTACCAAAATGGTTGTTTTGACTTTAGGATTGAAACCGCATGGTCTCGGGAGACCCATAAATTTCCGTTAACTATAGACAACTTTTTTAAGAACCTACTCTCCAAGAAAACCTTGGAGATGATAATTTTTCTGTAAACTAGGAAGGCACTAATTTTTGCTTCATTGTCTAGAAAACAATTGAAAACATAGTGCACCTTTAAAAAAGCACACCTTCCAAACTTCTAAAATGCTTTTGCTAAAATGCTCGAAAATTTTGGTCTAAATTGTCTTGGACCTAATCCTGATTCAGTTTACAACAACCGAAAAATGACATTCTTTGTTTTCGCATTGTTTTAGAAAAAATTAAATTTTTTTTCAAAAAAGTGCCTCAGTAATAAGTTTCTAAATTCAATTTCCTACATTTTAATATCTATATCTTATATCCGAAAATATGTCTTGTGGGAGATCATTAGTCTAGTTTGCAAGCACCTTTTAAAAAACTATTTTTTGTGATATTTCATGATCTGAATTATGGATTTGACTAAGAAATTATTTTTGTATGCCAAACATTATTAAGGATGAAAAATAATCATCTTTATGACAAAAAATCAAAAAAAAGGGTATTTATTTTATTATAGGACCCTTAGGGTTGACTTCATGTTCATAAATATTTTTTCTTTTTTCTAGGAGCAAAAATTGTTAGTTCATTTCCTAAATCAAACAATTTTTGACCGATTCGAATTAATGCTACATTGGCCTTTACCAAATAAAAGCTCTCGGAACGGAGAATCTAATTTTTGAAAAAAAAGTTAAATATGCTAAAAACAAATTACACTCTAGTGTGCTTTTATCGATTTAGGGGGTATGTTCTTTTTTCAGATATCCGTCTTTTCTACGGCTCAAAAATGAAAAAAATACCATTTTTTTAGTTTTTTGATTTAGTTTTTCTTCCGAAGGAACCCGTTAACACACTTATGAAGTCAGCTGACCGAACTTGGGGCGAACCTTACTACAATCTAAAATCTGCAAGGTCGATCTAAAACTTAATTTAAAAAATTTAAGGATTTTGTAATGTTGAACCTCATTTTGGATTTGCTTGAGCACAGATCAAAAGAGCTCGATACGATAGATTTGTCAATAACATCCAATAATCAAATAAGAACATTCGAATTGAGAGATAATACGATCGAAGAATTTGGTGAAGACGATTTAGCTCTAGTCGAAACAATGGTAAACAAGAATGTCTTGAAGCGTTGCATTCTAGCATTTAGTCAAGTAACTCGTCTTCCTAGGAAAATTTTATCCCCAATCGATTGGATTGAAGACATCGTGATGAGATCAAATGAATCAGCACATTATGAACCATCTAGTTTTGAATGTCTTAAAACATTGAAAATTTTGAATATTTCCAACATTGGAAATAAAACAATCGACATCAAATTTACAAATTCCATGAGCAAGTCACTTATTCAACTACAATTGACATTTAGTGAAATTGAAAATCTCAATGATAACGTGTTCAGTCACTTCAAAAATTTACAACATCTTTCATTGAACTCGAATAGAATCACAGAAATAACGAGCCAAACATTCAAAGGCTTAACAAACTTGCACTATTTGGACTTGTCGTTTAATCAAATCGAATATTTGGAAAAAGACGCTTTTCAGGATTTAAAAAGTTTAAAATGCCTTGCTATGCATAACAGTTTACGCTTGGAAGTCGATGCTGATTATTTCAATTGTTTGGAAAATTTAGAAATTTTAGAAATCTCAGAAGATGAAGAAAAACAATTTTGGCCAAATTTGAACGAGTTAAATCTTCCTAAATTAAAATATTTAGGATTTAACTCAAAAACAATTCCTAAATTCGAAAATATGAAACTTGAATTTTTGACTGTAGTTGGACTCGAATGTTTAGACAAAGATTCATTCAAACATTATCAACACCTTAAAGGTTTTCGATTGGAAACATATTCAACGCTCTTAGACAAAATTACGAACGAGAATTTTTCCGATTTAAAATCACTAAGTTATTTACATGTGATTTTTGATAATTTAAGTCAAGAAGAAGGCAACACTATTAAAAATAAGAGAAACTACTATGAAGAATTTTTGTGTAGACCAAGTAATTTATTTTCAGTGCATTATGAAAGCTCTTTTGATTTAGAGGTTTGTAAAAATTTATTTAAATTTAAAATTTAAAGTTAAATTTAACGAGTTTATTCCTCTTAAGGTTTCGTGTTATGAAAAAATGAACGAATTCTTAAAAGACGAACTCGGTTTAAATGAAACAACCGCCGATATTTTGTATTATTTGTATTGAAAATCCCTCAAACAATTATAGATTTTAAAAAAATTAACAAAATTGTATATTTTTTTACACGTAGATTGAATTTGTGTTATGATAATGTAATTCAATAAAATTAAAATTTTAAATTTTTTGTTTTAATATCTTGAAAAGTCTTCATTTTGTGTTTTAATGGAAGTGTGGTGATTTTATTGACCCTTATTCAAAACGTCAACGTTTCAATCCTGTGTTAAGTTCCACAGGAGAAAATTAAATTATCTCAGGTCAAGAATGTTTAGTTTAGAACCCGTAGAATCCGAAAAATAGGCTTAAAAACTATAAAAATCTACCAAAAACCTTTATTAAGTACGGTGGGGTCGTTTTGTGGTTCATGATTGACTCATATTAAAAACACTACCAAGAGGAATTGATCATATTGTCAATGATTAGCCTAAAAAACAGTTTGGAAAAAGTTTAAATTTAGTTAACGGAAATGCAAAACATCCACACTATCTAAGAAAGTGATTTTTGATCTCAAATTCATAATTTATACATATGAAAACCTGGGAAAGACAATATTTTAGGTGGGGTCCAAAATATTTTTTGTTAGATCCTAGGGGTCTAAAGACCCCTCAAAAACCATACTTTAAATTTTAATCTATAACTTTTTTATTACACCATCAATCCAATAATATTTATACATATTCGGAAAGAGCGTAAAATTTACTACAATATTAATGTATTATCAAGGATCTCTGAGTTATTTGAAGGGTGCATATTTTGGGAAAAATAGCAAATTTTCCCCCTTTTTTACTTTTTTTGATATAAATTATACATGTTTACTTCACGCCTCCGATTTATACCAATTCTAAAACTAGATAAAATTAATTTTGTCATTTTCATTTTACTTTTAGTTCACTTAAGGTCAAAAAAGGTCAAACAAATAAAAAATCTTCATAATTTTCATATGTGTAGATTACGAATTTGAGGTCGAAAATCACTTTCTTGGAAAGTGTGGACGTTTTGCATATCCGGAACCTTACTTCCCATCCTTTCAAATGTAATTTTCAATAAAAACTTCAATTTGGTTCGGGCACAATGGCCATACTTATATAACATCAAGTGGAAAAAACAGCATACAAAGGTTTATTTTCTTTGGTTCGAATGAATGATTTGAATGTTTGATTTCCGACTTGGTTTAGGTATTAGGGAAAAATTAAGAAGTAAAATAATAAAATTTGTGCATAAAATTCAAATGAGTTTTTTATAGAGTTCTCATAAAAGTTTAAAAAGGTTACCTAGTTGATTTTTTTACGCGGTCATTCACAAAAGATGGATTATTTTGTCGTTAAAGTCTCTTAACAACTAAATCGTACTCACGTATTTTCGAAACACGTACGTAAAAAAGAAATCTTATAATATTTTCCTAATCTACGTGGATTAAAACCTTAAGTTTATGTACCAAAAAATGGTTAAAATTTTAAACCGATGGGTTTCAAAAGTTTCTGTCCAAAAGAAAAGCGCTTTTTAAAAAAAATTTGGGCAATTTCTCTACAATGATTAATCCAAATATTAACGCTCCAATGCCAAAAAGAAAATTAAGATCATACGACATAAGAAAATATTAACAGGTGTTCCAAAATGGTTGTCGTCATTTTTAGAATTAAAAAAAAACTATGAACGGATAATCGTATATCAATAAAATTGTGCACACTTGTAGCTTATCCTTTCTAGTTTACAAAAAAGTGGTCAGCTTTTGAGCACAAGTTAATAAAATAGGAATAGTGTCCATGGAAGTGACCCGATCCAAATCCATCGGGTGTCCTCGGTAATTTTGTTTTTGCCACCAACCATTAGATAAAAAAATTTCCAATAATTAAAATACTAAAAAAATCATAACATTATTATGTTCCTTTCCGAAGGAATGGTCCCGAGAAAACCCAAAAATTTCCGAGATAACTTAGTACTGAGACAACTTTTTTGGGCTTAAAAATTAGGGCAAAAAAAAATCAAGCTTTGTTTGTTTTTTTGCCTCTCAAAGAAAAACTTACGCTGAAAAGCTGACTAATTCTTTGTAAACTAGAAAGGACAAAGTATAAATGTAAAAAATTCATCAATTTACGATTATCCATTCATATTTTTTTTAATTCTAAAATGACGTTATCCATTTTGTTTCACCCGTTATATAAATTTATATTTAGAATTATTTAATTTCTAAGAGACTTTTTTTGAGATTTTTTCTTATTCGAGTATGTTTCGATCATCGCATGTGTTTTTAATTTTAGGAGGTCGTAAATAAATATTTCAAAAACATTAAGTTAGATTGAAACAATTCAAGTGAAATTTAAAAATAATCTAAAAATGCAACGATTCAAGTCACACATCTCAGAATATTATGAAAATTTAAAGAATGAGATCGATCTTCACTGTGAAGATTTGATCTTGAACGGAGGTCTCACTGAATCCAAGAAAAAAACAGTCAATTCACAAAGAGAAAATTTTATAAACAAAATCGATCAAATCAACAAAGAAAATTTGCGCATATTTGGACAAAACAAAGACAAAATTGAACAAATAAACGATGAGAATAAGAATCAAATATTGTTCAATGGAATATTTTGTTTTTTCATACCAAGAACAAACTTATCAAACCAAATCAAGTTCTTTAAGAATAACCGTTTCGGGAAACTTTTCATTACAAACCAATTTGTTTCCAAAACAACTATTGATACTTTAAGGTATTACATTTTTTTGGGTGTATTATCGTTCTTTTCAATACTTTTTTTTAAGTGAATGGTTGAATGAAAAAAATGAACTAAAGAATTTTATAAGAATTCCATCAAAGGTAATTAATAATCTTATAAGGTTCGCGCCGGTCAAAACTACAGCAGTATGTCATTTTCGACCTCTAATTCAAATACAAAATAACTGAAAAAAGACATGAAATTTTCCGTTTCTGCGGAATTACCCGGTCAAAAATTATTTTTTCCTAAAAACCAAATACATCGTTTTGTATGAAAATCACATATTAAAACCTACAAATTTTACAACTCTTTTGGCAATTTTTTTCAACTCCATCGTTTTAGAAACGTTCTATTTATATTTTTTGAATTTATAAAGGATTTTGTAATGCTGAATCTTATTTTGGATTTGCTCGAGCACAAATCAGTTGAATTGGACATTATCGATTTGTCTCAAACAGCTAATAATCAAATAAGAACATTCGAATTGAGAGATAATACGATCAAAGAGTTTGGTGAAGACGATTTTGTTCCAGTCGAGACGATGTTAAACAAGAACGTTGTGAAACGTTGCCTCCTAGTATTTGGTGAATCAACTCAAATTCCTAAAAAAATTTTGTCACCACTCTATTGGATGAAAGAAGTCAATATAAGATCAGAAGAATCGGCTGTAATTCAATCAGGTTCTTTTGAGGGTTTAAAACAAATGAAAATTTTAACCACCTCAAACATTCAAAATAAGACTATCGACATTAATTTCACAAATTCAATGAGCAAGTGGTGTAGTTGAAAACCTCGAAAATAACGTGTTCAGTCATCTAAAAAATCTGCAGTATCTTTCGTTGAACTCGAATAAAATCACAAAAATAACGAGCCAAACCTTCAAAGGTTTATCAAAGCTTCTCTATTTGGACATCTCTTATAATGAAATCAAATGTTTGGACAAAGACGCGTTTCATGATTTAAAAAATTTACAATGTCTTGTTTTACATAACAGTTTGAAACTAGAAGTCGATGCCGATTACTTTAATGGTTTGCAAAATTTGGAAATTTTAGAAATCTCAAATGACGAAGAAAAAAATTTTTGCTCAAATTTGAAAGGTCTAAAACTTCATAAATTAAAATATTTAGGATTAAACTCAAAGACAATTCCTCAGTTGGAAAATTTAAAACTCGAATTTTTGGATGTTGTTGGAATAGACACTCTAGATAAAGAATCATTCAAAGTTCATAAAGATTTAAGAGGTATTCGAATGGAAACTAATTCAACTTTGCTACAAAAAATTACAACAGAGAATTTTGTCGATTTAAAATTTCTGAGCTATTTTAATGTGATTTTTGACAGTCTGAGTCAACAAGAAGCCATTCGAATTAAAATTAAGAGAAGATATTACGAAGAATTTTTGTGTAGACAATGTAATTTATTTTCCACCCATTTTCAGAACTATTTTGATTTAGAGGTTAGTATAAATTTATCTAAATTTTATTTCATGAAAATTTTTATGTTAATTTCTTTTAAGGTATCTTGTTATGAAAAGTTGGACCAATTTTTGGAAGATGAACTTGATTTAGATGAAACTGCCGCCGCCATTTTGTATCAGTTGTATTAAAATCCGTCAAATAGTTAATTTAAGACTTAAAAATTTAAATATTATTTTTTAATAGTAGAATAATTTGTTTTTTATAATTTGACAATGAATAAATTTTTTTAAAAAAATTCGGTTTTAAGAAGTTAAGCTAGTAGGTATCAGACGCTTCGCTGCTAGTGGAACCAGTCTTATTTAGAAAGCTTTTATAAACCCTCATAGATCATCTGTTTTATAAAAGAACATAGCTAGTGGTGCCCATACTTTGAGAAAGATATTAGAGAACTTGAAATAGTACAGAAAAGAAAAAGTTTGAAGCTCAAGTACGAAGCTTAAAAATACGAAGCAGATCTTGAGCATCTCGAATACTCGCAATGCCTTGAAAAACTGGACCTTAAGACAAGAAGAATGGAATGCCATCTGAACAAAATTTAAAATTTAGTAAATAGAAAGAGAAATTGGATTGTGTAAATTAAAGTTGTGCTTTTAACTCATAAAGTCGCAGTAAAGCAATTGACAGAGAAAAAAAATGTCTTACAAGTTTTAAATTTATTTTAACAGAATTGTGAATACTTGGAACAAACTGTCGAAAGAGGAGATTGAAGCAAAAAGCTTGAATATTTTGAAGCTTGATGACTGGATGGTGAATAAATGTGTAATAACCAGGTTATGAATTCTCTTAAACTACTAGTTGAAGTTTATTTAAATACTATTAACATCTTCTGTTTCAGACGTTATTTAGATGAGCAAATCGGCTGTCTCCTAAAACTAATTTTGGTTCTATTCAGTAGAAACTATTTTTTTTATTTTTTATTTTAACGTAGTCTGACCTGTAGCCGAACAACTCTGAACATTTTTTAAAAATTAATAAAAAGTTCTTCCCCTTATGTGTTATTTCCTTAAATTATTCCAAGTTGTAACCAAAAATTGGGTGACAAAGATAAATAAAAATTTTAATTTTCAAAAATTATGTGACCATGAATTATGTTAGGTGACCAAGGGACCAATCTCAATCTGTTTTCAAAATCGAGTAGACATCAAACTGGTTTTGGTAATATGGTCATATCTATAATTATTAATCTTATATTGAACCTAATTTTGAAATCGATTCATTGTGTTATTCGAATAATGGGACAGCCTCTCAATGCTTAGTAATCTAATGTTTTGAACAGGCTGCTTGGAAGTTGCTTCGTTTACGTTGTTTATTTACTTGCTCATCCATGTTTTAATCATCGTATGTGTATGAGACTAAAAAAATTCGAGGTATAGCTTCTATTTAGAATTAACAATTCATATTTAAAAAAAGTTAAATTTAAAAAATTAAAATATGCACCGACTAAAAGTCAAAATATCGGAATATTACGATAACTTAAAAAATGAAATCGATGTCCACTGTGAAGATTTGATCTTGAACGGAGGTCTCACTGAATCCAAGAAAAAAACAGTCAATTCACAAAGAGAAAATTTTATAAACAAAATCGATCAAATCAACAAAGAAAATTTGCGCATATTTGGACAAAACAAAGACAAAATTGAACAAATAAACGATGAGAATAAAAATCAAATATTGTTCAATGGAATATTTTGTTTTTTCATTGAAAGTTTCAACTTTTTCAAGCAAATCGAATTTTTTAAAAACAATCTTTTAGGAAAACTCTTAATAACAAACCAGTTCGTTTCAAAAACCGCTATTGACGCTGTTACGTAATCAAGTTTTATTAGATTTAAAATCATGATTTTTCTTATTAATTTAAAATTGAAATTTTTTTTCAAGTGAATGGTTAAACGATAGATATGAATGTAAAGTTCTTATAAGTATTCCATCAAAGGCAAGCATCACTTGATTTAAAAGTTTTGTCTTAAATATTTGGTTTTACAATTTACAATTTTTAAGGATTTTGTAATGATGAACCTTATTTTGGATCTACTTGAGAAAAAGCCAATGGAATTGGACATTATCGATTTATCAGAAACAGCCAATAATGTAATAAGTAAATTCGTATTGAGAGAAAGTATGATCGATAAATTTGGTGAAGACGATTTAGCACTAGTCGAAACAATGATTAACAAACAAAATTTAAAAAGTTGCGTTCTAGAATTTAATCATGCATCACATCCTCTTGGAAATATTCTATCACCACTTTATTGGATTGAAGACATTGAGATGAACTCAAACGATTCAGTGGAATTGCAACCAGCAAGTTTTGAGTGTTTAAATAAATTGGAAAATCTCAATATTTCTTACATTGGAAACAAAACGATAGACAAAAATTTTACAAATGCAATAAACAAGTCCCATACCGAGCTACATCTTACATTTGGCGGAATTGAACATCTCGAGGAAAACGTGTTTAACAATCTAATACAGCTTCAACACCTTTCATTGAGTTCGAATTTAATCACAAAAATAACGGGTCAAACTTTCAAAGGTTTAACAAAGCTAATCTATTTGGACTTGTCATTTAATAAAATCGATAATTTGGACAAGGATGCTTTTCACAATTTGAAGAATTTAAAATGTCTATCATTGCATAACAGTTTGCGCCTAGAAGTTGATGCTGATTATTTCAATTGTTTAAAAAAGATGGAAATTTTAAAAATTTCAGATGATGAGGAAAATAAATATTGGTCTAATTTGAATGGTCTAAAACTTCCTAAATTAAAATATTTAGGGCTAAATTCAAAAGCGATACCTCAATTGGAAAATTTTAAACTCGATTTTTTGACAGTACTAGGACTCGAGAGTCTATCAAAAGACTCATTCAAAGTCCATAAAGACTTAAAAGGTCTTCGAATCGAAACTTATTCAACTTTGTTACAAAATATTACAATAGAAAATTTCGTCGAACTCAAGTCTCTTAGTTATTTTAATGTGATTTTTGATGATTTGAGTAAAGGAGAGATTAAACGAATTAAAATCAAGAGAAAATATTACGAAGAATTTTTGTGTAGACCAAGTAAATTATTTTCTTTTGATTGTCAATGGTCTTTTGATTTAGAGGTTTGTAAAAATTTATCTAAATTTAACAAAAATTTTGCTAAAATTGAATCTTGTAAATTTTCATTAAGGTGTCTTGTTATAAGAATATTGAAGAATTCTTAAATGACGAACTCGATTTAGATGAAAAAAAACACAAATATATTTCTTTGTATTAATTAAAAATTCCGTACAACAAAATTAAAGATTTAAAAATTTAAAAATTCCTTTTTATTTTCTCCATAGATTAATTTTGTTTTTGTTATCATGAATTTCAATAAATTTTTTGTTAAAATTTTCCTTTTTCTAAGAGTTCATAGCTTGAATCAAATGGTTTTAATGACTAATAATTATGGTCGTAACAAAGTTTATTTACCGTAAATTCTCGTTAAATGTTACATGTAACTAAATCTGAATACTCGGATTTTAGCGAAATTTCTGATTGGTTGAATAAAAAATTAGCCAATCAAAAAGTAGGCTATAACCCGAGGATTCAGGTTTAGTTACATGTAACAATGAACAAGGATTTACGGAATTAAAATAGAATGCAGTGAAATCTTAATTTAAGAGAGAATATAACAATTACTCCTCTAATTGTTTCTACTCTTTAATCTCCATCATCATACATGATTCTTTTTTTGTATTAACAATACAGGGTGAAGTGAATCAGGTTTGAGATAAACCAGTTAACTATTTTCTGATGATTTCAATTCAACTTAAATTTCGATTTTTTCCTTGGTTTAGTTTCATTTTCATCAATCGGGTTCTTTATCCTTTCTTATTGCGTGCGAATATAAATTAAGCGTCTGTAAAAACTCTGCAATTTAATTAAGCAGTTAATATAAATCTTTTTTAAAAGTGTTCAGTTTTCACAGCATTCCTACTTCAAAGGTTCGCTTGGTTAGGGTCTAGGAAAGATGGAGGTAAGGAAAAGATAGTGGTTCAAAAATTAAAAAAAAATATCTAAATTATTTTAAGGTCCTCGTTGACGATAGGTCGGACTGATCATTATCAGAGACTCCTTCAAAAGAGAACAACAAATCAAAATTATTATCGATTAACTGAGGTACCCTCTTCCTAAAGCCACCAAATTAGGACCCTTCTGAGCAAAAATTGTCCTTCCCAAAAATTCGCAAACTAGATGTTTTCATAAATCGGTAAACGACTATGTGGTCAGATTTTGTAAATTCAGATAGCGTGGATGTTTTGCATTTGGCGACAACGGAAAATTATCAAAATCCAACTGTTCAATTTCCAACTTTCACACCCGTAGAGTAGAATGGACAGGCGTGTTTATTGAAATATTTCTTTGGAAAACTTTTAATTATTAGGATGCTTTTTATTTTTCATAAAAACAGTAAAGACTTTGCTTTTCTGGTCTTAATGTCGATTTCACGTGACACGACCATGAATCCGAGGTACTTGAAGTTATCTACTCGCTTAGCTTCTATCTGGGTGATTTCACCTTTTGAATGATGTTCCCTCTCCGTTTCAATTTTGAAGTTAGTTTAGTTTAGAAGTGAAATCAAGTTACCAAAAGAGTTTAAATTGAAAATAATTTAAAAAGTTAATGAACCACACATTTAGAACAAAATATTCATAAAAAAAATTTAATTTAAAATAATAAAAAAATGCTACGATTCCAATCAGATATTTCGGATTATTATGAAAATCTAAAGAATGAAATTGATATCCACTGTGAAAGTTTAATGCTTGATGTGGATCTCACGGAGACCGAGAAGAAAGCTGTTAATTTACAAAGAGAAAATTTCATAAACAAAATCGATCAAATCAATAAAGAAAATTTGAGAATTTTTGTATTAAACAAAGAAAGAATTGAATCAATAAACGATGAGAATAAGAATCAAATATTGTTCAATGGAATATTTTGTTTTTTTATACCAAGAACAAATTCTTCAAAGCAAATCGAATTTTTTAAGAATAACCGTCTTGGAACACTTTTCTTAACAAATCAATTTGTTTCGAAAAGCACAATTCGTATTCTAGCGTAAATTTTTTTGTTGGGTTAAGGAAATTTTTATAACAAATATTTATTAAAGATTTTGGTTAAACGATAACAATGAAGACAGGGATTTTATTATGATTCCACATAGAGTAATTATAAATTGTCTACTTTTTTATTTTTTAGCAAGCTATTTTGGATCCTTGAATAAACAACACCCTCCTTTTGGTCGAAAATTTTACATCCAGGTGTAATATCTCTTTTTTAAAAGCTAGCTAAAAACTAAATATTTTACTAACTATATTTACTAACTCCCTTCGAATCGATTTATTTTCATGTCCCCAATCAATTCTAAATTTTCTGATGATAAACACACCCTTAACATACCCTTGAATTTCAGATCCTTAAAAGTTAAAAGATTATTTTCTATTCAAAAGTCTGAAAAAGCTTTTTATTAAAAAATTGGTGGTTTAGTTTAAGGATTTTGTAATGATGAATCTTATTCTGGACCTACTTAAGCAGAAATCAGTAGAATTGGACATTATCGATTTATCAATAACAGACAATAATCAAATAAGAACATTCGAATTGAGAGATAAAATATACCAAGAGTTTGGTGAAGACGATTTTGCTCAAGTCGAAAGAATGGTTAACAAGGACTCTTTTAAACGTTGTAATTTTGAATTCAAAAGAGTATCTCATATTCCAAGAAAACCTCTATCACCACTTTATTGGATTGAAGAAATGATGATAAAAATAAATGTATCAGCCGAGTTTGAATCAGGGTCTTTTGAGAGTTTAAAAAATTAAAAAATTTTGAACATCGATCGCATCGGGCACAGAAAAATCGACATCAATTTCACAAATTCATTGAGCAAATCATTAACCGAGCTACAATTAAAAAACAGCAAAATCGAACAGCTTGAGGATAACGTGTTCAGTCATCTTATGAATTTGAAATATCTTTCTTTTAATACAAACAAAATAAAAAAAATAACGAGCAAAACCTTCAATGGTTTAACACAGCTACTCTATTTGGACTTGTCTCATAATACAATCGATTATTTTGACAAAAATGCTTTTCGCCATATGAAAAATTTACAATGTCTATCTTTGCATAATAGTTTAAAACTAAAAGTCAGTGCCGTTAATTTCAATTGTTTAGAAAAGCTGGAAATTGTTGATATCTCAGATGAAGCTTACTCAGATGAAGATATACTTTTTTGGCCAAATTTGAACGATCTAACTCTGTTCAAGTTAAAATATTTAGGATTAAACTCAAAAAGAGTTCCTCAATTCGAAAATTTAAAACTTGAATTTTTGAATGTGGTGGGACTGAATAGTTTAGATGAAGATTCATTCGAAAATTATGAACATCTAAAAGGTCTTCGATTGGATACCTATTCAATCCATTTAAGTAACTTTACAAAAGAGAATTTTATCGATCTAAAATCTCTTAGTTATTTTAATGTGATCATTGATACTCTGAGTCTAGAAGAGAGTAATAGTATAAATACTTACAGAAAATACTACGATGATTTTATGTGCAGACCAAGTAAATTATTTTGCGTTTTGCGTCCATGATTGATTGAAAAAAAAAGCCATACTCTGGTAAAAACGATAGAAAGTGCTAATTTTTAAGTTAAATCGCATCTCATTATAAGGGACTAACAATACCCAAATTTTTTGATGCATCTGCTTAAACAAAAGACAATTCTCTATAAATCTTTAGTTTCAGATTTTTAATTTTTATTAAAAAATCTCAAGTTCTATCTTCGTCAAGTGACAAATCAAGTCCAAAGACCAATCATGTTCGTTTAATATTTTTCGGGAGAAGTATGGTGCAAATATGCGGGGTTACACTCGAAACTCTTTCAAATATTGATTAAAATAAAATTTTACATTCAAACTTAATAAAATGCAGGAAGTTTACCCGAAATTGAAAAAAAATTACAATAAAAGTAGTTTCAAGAGCAAAACACGTTTGACGGATTTTTGGAGAGCTCGAACTGGTAGGTTTTTTTTTAAAAAACTCTAAAAAGAAGCATTTTTTTACAATTATAACGAGGTGTTAGATACATTTTTTTCAGGGTGTGCAAAGAACCACGTAAAATAAAACCACTGAATTTGTAAAAACTATTATTTTGAAAATTAATTATTCAACTGTGCCGTGGCCATTTTCTAAAATTTCACTCTAAACGATAAATCACTAGAAATTGTATCCTCGTATGAATACTTGGGAATTGAGCTCAAAAATGACTAGACACCTTACCTTATCTGACGCTTAAGGCGCTGTGGATTTCGTACCAAACATGTTTCAAAATGCTCAAGAGAATCATCGAAGAAGACAATCACCCACTCACGAGTAAGTTAAATAAAGTTTTAGACAAGAGCAAAGCAATATGCCGCATTAACAGCACAAAATAAAGGCCAAAGCCTAAGAGAACAGTTTTTTCCAGAAGTACCTTAGGACTCTATGAAATGGAGTGTCGGACATATACACAACACGATTAAACCCTGAGAAACAAACCCAGCGAGCACCACCAAAAGTAAAGTTAAGCATCCTCAATGGATAAACTGTTACTATAACAACTATTTGTTCTTACTGTAATAAACCATTCTAAGCATACGACTTTCTCACAAAGCCGAAGAAAAACAATAACATTTTTTTTTTTTATTTTAGTTTTTCTCTCTTAAAACTATGCCTCTGCAAAAATTGTGCAATTTCCCTTAATCAGGTACGAATCAATTTTAAATAAAGAAATTTAAATCTATTCAGTCAACCCTCGTTAATCCGAACAGGAAAACTTAAGAAAATTTCATTCAGATTACCGAAAATTCGGATAACAGGGATAAGAATCCACTGATTTTGCATAAAATATTCAGAAAATTAGAAAAGTAGTAGATTTTAAATAGGTAATAACAACACAAAGTTTGACTATACGATACACTCTCGGCTACTAGTTAAATCGAATTGTGAAAGGGCTTTGGGTATATACATTCAAAACGACTTAAAATGGGACACCCAGGTCAAGAATGCAACGTCAAAGGCTAACCGTATTTTAGGATGTATTAGAAAGTCTTTTAAGTACCCGAAACATGATGTAATTAAACTACTTTACTCGTCCCTTGTCCGTCCACATTTAGTTATTAGCTCTTGGTGTCCGTTTCTAAAAAAAGATATAAACGAAATTGAAAAAGTACAAAGAAGAGCGACCAAATTAGTCCCCGAGCTACGTAACCTTGAATATCAACAAAGGTTATCAAAGTTAAATTTGACAAATTTAGAAACAAGAAGGTTGCGTGGTGATTTTATTCAAATGTATAAGTTAATAAACAACATGGAGATTATCAATTTAAAGAGAGGTGTAAATTACAACTTAAACAACAGAGATGGTTTTAGAAATTACAATTTAAGAAGACATAACAAGTGTTTAACTCGTGAACAGGTAAAAAATTGTCCTTCAAGATATAACTTTTTTACAAATAGAATTGCGAACCATTGGAATCGGCTACCACAAGATTTGATAGAAGCAAAGAACCTTAATAGTTTTAAAGCCAAGCTTGATGAATGGTTGTTGGAACATGTTGAAGCGACTGCCATAGCTCAATAGAGCTCTACTTGAGTTATCTCAAGTTGCAGTTTAAACTACTACTACTACTACTACTAAATGTGACCGTCACTGATACTTTTTGTTAAACCGCAAAATTCGTCAAAATGACGTTGGGATGGATGTAGCCGATTTATAATGATAAAACAATTCCAATCTCAAAAGAACAGTCTTACCCCGATTCTACTAAAACAAAATAATAAATTGGTTTGATAAGTTTTTATTTTGAATAAAAGTTGTTTTTTTTTTAAATTAATAAAATAATCTTTTTTTTTTATACCAAAAAAAAATAATTTTTTTAAAATTTTTGAAAGTGAGTTGAAAAATAAATATTTAAATTAACCAGCAAATAAACGACAAAAAAAAAGAGAGAAAAGTTAACTTGAAGAAATTAAATAATAAGTTGATAACAAAAAAATATAGAAACTAAAAAAATAGGACTGACAGAGGAAAACTTCTTTACTTTTTTTTTTTGATGTATCTCTTCTTAAAAAAATAGACCTTATAAATCGTTGAAAAATGGGTGGTTGATAAGACTTTTTTGAATAAACAAAAAATAATAATGTAAATTTTTTTGAAACACAACAACAAAATACTGTCCGAATCATTTTATCCAAACCAAACAAGGTTTAGTCTATTTGAGAAATTATAACTTCATCCGAGATTTGTTGAAGAGGTAGATTTTGACTTTAAATTCAACTCGTTTCGAGTCTTTTTTTATCAAATCGTTTAATAATGCAAAAAATAAATGAAAGAATGGTTTAAAAAAATAGGGCTGTTGTCTTGATGTTTTCTTAAATAAGATCAGCACGACGATAATAAAGTAAATAGGGTACTAATTTCTTATCATCTGATTTAAGTACTTGTTGATTATTGCATATTTTAACATTAGCATCATCATAACGTACCCAGCTTATAATACCAGGATGATAAACATCTGTAATATAATGACCACCGGTAGCTTTATCTCCATAATGATACTCAACAGCGAATAATTTGTATTTATTTCGTTTATCTTTGAGTTTAGATCGTTGTCCGGACGAAATTAATTCTTTATTAATTTCTAAATCAATTTGAAAATCGATACGTTTGAGTAGCTTTTGAATACCTCCGTGTTTATCGTAAACAAAACATTTCAAATAGAGTATGAGTACAGGTGGTAGATCTTCAAAAGAGATGCGTTTATATGCTTCGATTTCTTGTTTAGTTTCTTGATGTGTTAGACCATGAACCTCTTCGCGTTGTACAAAATGTTCTAAAGCTTGATTTACATTACGAATAGAGTCAAGTTGAATGTCTAATGGAAGTGTAAAAAACGGTTCCAAAGAAGCTGACTCTTTGTCTTTGACACCTGATTGGGATAGAGCTGATCGAAATTGTCCACAAAATATATCGGATAATGGAGATTGTTTAAACTCGGCTTTTCGGGTTATCAAACCTCGATTTTTTTTGCCAACTTCTTTCCATTCGTCTCCATCATCTTGATTATTATTGATCTCATCACTCGAATTTTTATTCCCATTTACTTGATTTGATTCTATTTGAGCTTGTGTTTGAGTCAAACTTTCTAAACATTTTACCATTTCTTCGTGTAAACGATTAAGTAAAAATGATAAAAACTCTTGAGCATCTTCTTGTCGACCAGATTTAAACGTAATCTCGGATTTAATACTCGATAATGTTTCATAAAAATAATCAATTTCAAAAGGCTCACCAATGACCAATTCTTTACCATTACTAGCCGATAATTTAACTTGATCACTCGAATTAGTCGATCGTACCATAACTTTAAATTCAGTTATAAAACGTCCTAGTGCTGCTATAAATGGTGCTGTTTGTAAATTAGCATTTGATCCTTTTATTTTATTGTAAACATTTTTGATTAAGTTATAAAATGGCGGACATGCTAGTAAGGCTTGTAAAGTGGCATTAATGTAACACCAATTTTGACGATTGCGTAAACCACGTGGTTGCAAAGCTGGCGCTGAATGTTTAAGCTCACAATTTTTGAGTAAATTTCCAATTGCTTTAAAAGAATCAGCTGAACTTAGTTCTGAATTAGTCGAAACATTAGTCGATAGAGATGAACTTGAAGATGATTGGGTATAACCGGGTTGACTCACAGGTAATGGGGTTGTTTTTTGACTAGACACTGTTTTTGTTGGTTGAGGTTTCGGAACAGGTGGTAAAACAGAAACTGCTGCTGCTGCTGCTGCTTGTCTGCTTTTGAACAAACTAGACCAACTTTTATTCGACGATTGCTCAGTGGACGAATTACTAGGCGTTGATTTATCGGTATTATCTGAATTATCATCTTCGGATATTTTAACTTGTTCAATATCTTTGGTTACATTTTCGACTGGGATTTCTTGGTTCTTAGTTGCAGTTTCACTTTCAGTTGGAGTCGTCGGTTGTGGCGACGAGGATGAAGATGAATTTGATGTGGTCAATTCGGTTGAGAGTGGAGTAGGTGGTGTAATTGCATCTGTATTTTTAAGTATAGCAGCTATCTCTTCGTTTTGATAATAATTTGGCGGTTTTTTCTTTTTATTACGACGTTGTTGTTGATCATTATTAGCGTTTGTTGGTAAATTCATCAAATCAGTTCCATTCGTTTCCATTTTAGTATCTTTTTCTTTGTTAATCGTCACTTTTTCGTTCGATTTTTTTATAACAATATTTGCATTACTTTGGTTTAGTGTTCGATTCAAATCAAAACCGAATTCGATATCAAAATTATTTATACAAGCCGAGTCAGTGGGATCGTTGTTATGATGTTGTCTATCAAACTAAAAAAAAAATTTTACAAATTTCAAAATTTATAGAAATTTTTTGTCTAAAAAAGGTTTGATAGATCGAAAAGATTAATTTTTTTTATTTTTTTAGCAATTGATAGCCAATGATGAAATTAACTCTCTTGAAGTTATAAACACTTTTAAAAAGCATGTTTCTTAAAATAGTTTTAAACTAAATTTTTGGGTAGATTTATATGCAAATAAACTATAAAAATGAACTTTTTTAAGTCTTTAAATTCATCTAGAAAAAAAAAAAGAAAAAAGAAAACATTAAGCAAACAAGTAAAAAAATTTATTGTGTAACCTTAAATGCTAGGAAAAATTTAAATTAACTGAACAGCTGAGACTTAAAATAACTTCTTCTTACAGTTTAATAAATCTTCTTTGTTGATAAAGAGAGAAAGAGAGTGGTGGTTCGATTGCAACTGAACAAAAAAAATTTGTGATTGTTGTCGTTGTTGTGAATTAATTTAAATTAACACAATTAAATTTATTTGATTGGTGAATTTATAATATATTGTGTATCGTACGGGAAATTTTTTTTAAGTAGAATTTTATTTTTCCATGGCAAAATCAACTGACAGTTTATTTACATATGATAATCAACAACTAACAAAAATTAGATTATTTGAATTGAAAGATTGACAAGCAATGTCATTCTAAGCGAAAATAAAAATCTCTTCTTTTCGTTTAAACTTGTCAAGAGACTAGTTACTTTTTAGCTTAAAGACTATCGAGACAAACGCTGAAATATAAAAATTTCAAGTCATCTTATGAATTCTAATAAAATAAATTGACTCGAAAAAAAAGAGTCTTTGTGACTGAAAGAAAATATTTCTTAGTTCTTTCAAAATCTATCATTAGAGTCAACGTCAAGGATATGACATTCTGAAATGGACGGACTGTCAAGTTTAATTTTGATTAAAATAGGAGATAAAGTAGACTGACAATCTGAATACTCCACTGGACCTATCCCTGTTACCGAGATCTCAGATTTTCTCAACGATCGCATGAATTCTCATTAGTTTTTGGCGTGACCAAATGAGGTCTCGATAACAGAGAATCCCATGAGATCAACCAGAGATCCTTATAAGGGTATCTATTTTTAAATCATGCCTAGTAGTTATAAACTAATTTTTACGCTTGTCGTTTAATAAAAGTTTCTGTTGAAGTTTTTTGAAAGTTTGTACAACCCTGGTTATTCAAAGCGTTCATTAACGTTCATGAACATTCGTGAACATTTATGAACGTTCAAGGAACCCTGAAAAAATTTTTCAAATATTTTCTAAAATTTTCATTTTTTTTCAGATTTGAAAATATGAAAATTTTAGAAAAAAAATGAAAATATTTGAAAAAAAATGAAAACATTTGAAGACTTTTGAACATTCAGCGTCCCTTGAACGTTCATTTTTGGAAGCTTTGAATGACCAGGGTTGTACCTATTGTTAAAGTTATACTAACTTGGTCGTATACATGTTCCAAAAATGTTCATCCAAATTTTGGATTTTTCATAAGTTTTCGGACCATTTTTATGATAAATTTTTGAGATCGGGAATTTATGAAAATACCCGAAAGACTATGAAAAGTCTCGAAAATTTTTAAAAGGTTATGAAAGGCTTTGAAAACTTTTGAACGTTCTGACGAATTCGGATGAACGTTCATTTTTGGAACATGTGAACAACCAGGTTAGTAACATATTTTCAACTTGAAAACTCTCAATTCATTATTTCGATAGCAGGATTTTATTGTACTATGAGTTTTAATGATTGTTATATTTATTATATAATTAAAATTAACCTCTTATTTGGAGAAGTAAAACAAAGTAAAATTAAGTAAAGTTTTACAAAACTGATTTTTGACGACCAGAAGCTGGGGTATGCTGTGTTTTGCTCATAACACTTAGAATAATTGTTTTATACGTTATCGTAAATTTATAAAACACAAAAATCTATAAAATTCCGGTTCCACACGTAAATCTGTAAAATCTTACAGACAAGTGGTTCTGAGGTAAATTTTTTACGTAAAAAAAATGTTTATTCAAAAAAGGCCACTGTTTTCGTTTTTTCCAAAATTTTGCAAAAAAAGTAATTTGTTTTTTTATTTTAAATTTACCAAATATTACGTAAAGTCTAATTTTTTGGGGATAAAAAGTCGTAAGAAAAAGTTTATTATAATTTATTCATTTTTTTTATTCTAAATAACTCGTAACTTTTTATTTTTCGATCTAACATTTTTTTTCTATCTTGGATAATTCTTAATACCGTAAACCCCCTCTATTTGTACCCAGAAAAATGAGTCTTTAACATTAAATTTAAGTTTAAATGTCTTTATATCAATCTCTCAAAAATACCTCATTCTAACCACCTCAACCTAGTCTATAAACTAAAGGCATTAGATTTTGATCTACGGTAACTGCATTCCATCGAAATAATGGCGTACTAGTACAGTAGAGTAACCTTACCGTAAAACCCCGCGAGGTACCCCACTGGGGTCCAAGTAGATGTTCGAATTTAAACCCTGGGGCATACCTTAAAAAAACATAAAAAATGGTCCAAAAATACCCCTGGGGTAAATCTTAAACACCCTGCTTTTTAACCCATGGTTTAAAAACATAATTGTTTTAAAGTCACATAATCAAAGTCAAGTCAAATAACTTGATAATAAGTCTTGACTTTGAAATAAGGCGTTTTTCAAGTCAAATATCAAAAAAATTTTAGTTTATCGATCACTGTTAATTGTTCTAATACAATGTGGGCCTGAACTTTTTAACCTTAGAGTCGGAATCTCAGCCTGGGACGGGGTCTAATTTATAGGTCTTTCCACAAAGAGAAGAGGCTCTGTGTTAGACTAAGAATCGCGTAATTTCCGACTCAGGCTCAGACTCCAAAGTTAAAAGCTTCGGGCTGACGCTGTATAAACTATTATAATTATTATATCTTCTTATTTCTCACTTTTCGAATCCGCTCATTTGACTTACTTTAAAGGCAGATGACTTGACTTTGAGACTTTTTAACAACTCTGATTGAAAAAAGAAATTCTGTTAATTATATATTATCAACTTCTTTTTTTCCGGTTTGCTATGATGCATATTTTTTTTTGGTTCCCTACAGTCATTGACATTCACAGTTTCCCTTCTTGAAAGCACATCTTCATAATCTTTCATTAGTTTTCATAAATTATCAAAAACTTTCAATTTTTTTCACGTCCTTTCACAAAAAATTTATATGGATTTCCAGATTACCAATAAATCAATACGGCCTTTATTTAAAAATAAATTTTTTTCTTGCTCAAGTCCTCTTTTACCCCATGTGACTAAAAAATAAAAATTATGTTTAAACCCAGGGGTAATTAAGTACCCAATCTCAGGGGTAAAAGTCAATTTTTCTCATTGGGCAAAAATAAAATTCCAGGTTTTATCTCAGAGATACCTCGCGGGACTTTACGGTATTTGAATTTTCTTAATTTCAAATGCGTTATTTTTCGATGAATTCGTGATTTTTTGTACGTGTACGGGTACGATCCGAGTAAATGCTTTAGTACGAAATGAGCGGGTCATTATTCTTTGTAAGTGCAGTATCAGATAATCTATTATCTTTCGAAGAATCTTTCTATAAAGTGGCTTTGAATTTAGAACCGATTAATTTGCTGATTTTGTCTTATTTTCTTGTTTTGTTAAAGATCGGTAAAGAAATCATGAATTATTCAATTAGAGCAATCCCTCGCACAATCCCAACTCCCCAAAGCGCTTTATTAAATACGAAAAAATATGTTTTAGCCCTCACAGTTAAGTTAAAACTAGTTTCTACAGTCAAACCTCATTAATCTTTTATCCAAAAAAGTTTTCTTTTCTTAAAATATGCAAAATCATTGCATTTTTGGCTCTTTAATCCGAATGAAATTCTCTAAAATTTTTAATTAACGAGGGTCGACTGTAATATCTTTCGGGTCTAAACCTCAATTGCCCCATGGGCGGCCTTGCGCGGGAATATGGTATTTAGTCATCATTGTCTTTAAGTTTCAAACTAAGCACAAATTTAACACTAGAACGCCCGAGGGTTTTTTTAGAACCCTACATCGAAAATTAAGTCTAAATTATTTCCGAGATAAAACTTGAGAATCGACTTGATCTCAGTATATTTGATTCATTTTCGTCCATATTTTCAGGAAATATAGCTAGTTTGTCATCAACTTTAATGGTTCGTGAATAAAACGGAACCATAGTTTTCGGCAAAAATCGACCGGGCTTTCTAGTGTTAAGTAAAGTTCCAGTCCCTATTTAATAGTTTGAAAAAAACTTTTTTTCTATTTTTTTTAAAAATTTGATGAAAAAACGACAAGAGTGGTCGGCCTTTTTTGAAATAATTTTATACGTAAAATTACGTAATTTTACTTCAGGACTACGTGTTAAATCATTACTAAAACAAAAAAAACAATTTTCAAAAACAACTGATTTTTAATATTTTTTAGAAAATTACTATAACAGGCGTAAGTTTTCAAAATAAACTCTTAAAATTAACTGTAACTAAACAAAATACATCTGTTTGTCAGTTACTTTATTTTGGAATACTTAATCAGAAGATTCAATGTCTGCATTTTCAACAAACTCAAGATTTTCATAGAAGAGAAAGTGCCTGGAATGTCACGAAGAAATTTTAGTCAAAGTCTGTGTCTTATATAGACTGTTCTTGTTTATTGCAGTACATGTTTTTCTCCAGGAATTGATTCTTTAAAAAATGTCTTATCAAGTTCTTGACTCGATTTTTTCAATTTCAGGAATCTTTCTTGAAAGTTTCCAGTAAAAAATTTTGAAAGAATCTTCAGTCAGAAGATCAGAAGTCGAAAAGCTTCATGTCCATTACAAATTGGTCAGTAGAAAATTTAAATATTTTAAAAAAGTTTAAAGAATCTTCTTATTTTTTCATGACATCTTCTTACTTAAGATTCTTTCAAAATTTTTCATTTTTTACTGGAATACGACACGAAATTTTTTAATTTCTGGGTAGACCTTTATTTTGAGAATACTCGATGTGGGGTTCTGAATTCCATCAGTTGTCGATAAAAACTTTCTAAATGATAATCCCATCGTAAAAGTAAACAAGATGATTAATTAAGTGAACCTTAATTTCTGATGCTAAAGATCTAAACAAGTGAACTTTTGGACGCCTTTGAGCACACTTTAAACTAGGTGATTTTTTTTTAAAAAATCCCAAGCCTTTTGATTCTATCTGATAAAATTAATTAATAAAGTTTCTATCTTTACACTTTCCTAGATAAGATTAAAGAGAAAACTTTCAGCATATGTTGTTTATCAACATTGAGAATACAAATTTAATAAGGTTAATCTCAAGTAAGTATCCAAGTAAAAATAATCATTAACATTTTAATTTAGCGAACCTTGTAGATTTTGTTTTTCTGGAACAAAAAAAAATTCAAATTTACTTGATCAGAGATGTCTAAAGCTATTCGTTTTTTACAATTTAAACTCGTAAAATTGTTTGATGTAGAAGGTTGGGTTTGTACAAGTGTTGAATTTTTTTTCGATTTAGTTATTTTATGAGTTTTATGATTATTAATATTATTGCCACTCTTTATATCTAGAGTTTTATTAAGTGTTAATTCGTTAAGTTCTTCTTTTGTAAAATCTCCAAATATCAAGTCCTTGAGATATAAAATTAGTTAGAAAAGCACACAATTAACATGCTAAAATACACCCATTTAAAAAACAAAAAAAAACACAAAAACAATATATAAACTACTCTAAGGGCTTTGGGTATCGGGCATTTATTTTTAATTTTTTTGCTCAAAGATGAATGATTAATGTTGCTTTAAACAATTTTTTAAAAAGTTGAGAGATTTATAGAGATGACCGTGCTTTTTCAACTCGTACAAATTTTGATGTCTTATATTTTAAGTGAAACATAAAAATAGAAAATCTTATTTGAAGCGTAGCTTTGTTAGTCACTTTTGTGATGTCTTCTAGGTTGTTAACATTCTCTCTATCCCTCAATTTTGTTTTATGTAAGGATTTTTCCAGATGAAAATGATAAAACACCGGTTGGGGTTTTCGGTAACTCGAAAATTAAATTTTTTTTACCATAAACCTAAAGGTCAAAAAATGGAAAAGTACGGGTCCTCCGTATCTTTTCGATTTTACCAAGTTAGAGTTGAAGACTCATTTGGTCGACTGGGTCCACCACAATTTTTTGTACGAGTTGAAATCTGTTTTGGGAAGAGTGGTCAGCTACTAGGCACCTTTAACAAAAGTGTAGAAACTCCAATATTTTAGAGTCAAAAATCAGCAGGGACGGCTTTCTCAACTTTCACGACTTTCCGCAACGTTTTACTAAAAAAAGGAAATTTTTAGATATTTCCTGAAAAAACGGTATTTTTTCTAAAAGTTTGATAATTTCGAAGTACTGCACGGTTCCTGAAAAAAAGGCGTACACCGTACCGGAGCATTCCGTACCATCCAACCGAACCGAACCACCGTACCGTTTTTTGAAATTTTGAATTTTTAACTAAAAATGAAGGACCTAAGTTTTTAAGTCCGGTACGGTACGCCTATTTCCAGGAGCCGTGCAGTATAATTTCGCGGAAATTAACACAACTTTTGACCAAATTTTTGGGAACTTTTAAAATAAATTTTGAAAAAAAGGGAATCAACTTTTAAAAAACATATTTTTTGAAATTAATATAGTGAAACTGAAACTTAAGTTGCCCTTGTTTGAAATACGAGTAAAAACTTTACTGTAAATTGAGAAGAAGTTTTTTATGTGAAACTTCCTTAAACTAACTCGTGTTTGTTTCAAAAAAGTATTGACTCTGGTGTTACATCAAAACTTCCACTTGAAAGAAAATATTTAACCCTTTCATCATAGGTTGAATTAAGATTACAGTAGAATTAATTAAAATCTAACATCGCCGGTTTACACCCAACTTTTACGAGTTTCTTTGACTCAATAGATTATACTTCCAGTGATTCGATGGGTTACATTAGTTAATATACCTGTTTTTAATTAATTTTTGATTATTTTGATCATTCTTAACTCTATGTTAAGATCCGTAGATCAAGTTTTAATTTGGTACAGTGTAAACCAGTGAAGTTACATTTTAATTAATTCTACTGTAATACTGAAACCAAATAAAACATTAAAATGAGCTCACGTTGTTTAACAAAACCAAATTAGTTCCAATCAAAATAAATTTAAAGTAAAACTAAAAGTACAAAATAAAAACAACTATCTACTCTATAGTTAAATAAGAAAACGAAAAAACATTAACTTTATTGAATACCTGAGTATTATTATAAAATAAATGATTAGAATTATTATTATTAATATTAGAACTAGTTGTGGGTTTTAATGCGTGTATATTAGTTGAATTAACTGTTGCTGCTGTTGTTGTAGTTACAACAAAACTACGAATTGTATTCGAATTCATTTGTAAAGTAGGTTTAGTTCAAGAATTCCATTAAAAAAAAAGTTGAAAATAACATTTAAACACAACAAAAAAATATCATAAAAAGTCAAGTTTATTTAATCTAAAAAAAAAGAGATGAAAATGAAGATGAATCTTGAGATCCTGATGGTTCTTGAAACCAAAAAATCCTTTGACTTATTCTCTAAAAACAAAAAAGTAATCAATCGTCGTTTATCTCATAATAAATGTTTTTATATAAAATGTTAATATGAAAAACTTTAGAAAACATACAAAAAAATAGACAAAAAAGAGAGAGGAAATGAGAAACGAAATTTTCTTTTTTTTGCTGAATTACAGTAGGGTTTTGTTTCGATTTAGAAGACGAGGAATATATTATTTTTTTTTTAAATTATTTCAAATTATGCCAAAAAGAGTCGATTATTATTATTTTCTGTTTCTAGATTTTTGTTTGGTGGGAGGAGCTCAATAATTTGTTTTGTTTCTTAGTTAGTTTCATGTTTTTTTTTCTGAATCAACATCTTCAAATTCTGTTTTCAAGCAACAACAACACCAAAATAGCTTGCTTTTTTTTGAAAGCTAATGCATGCAAAAAAAGAGAAATAAAATTTTTTTTTTTTCATCATCAATTTTATGTTGTGTGCTGTTGAAAATCACTTAACAACCTCAAAAGCGTTTTTCATAAATTAAAAAAAAAAAGAAGAAAAAAATTTGTAGACGTTTTATCGATTTGATACGCTGATGATGATCATGATTTTCCACTCGTTTATCATTTCCTTTTATATAAAAAAAAAACGAAATTTGTATTCGAATAGGTTAAGCTGATTTTTTGTTGAGGAAATCAGTGATATTTTTTTTTAAATGAAAATATCATACTAATATATTTTCAATTGGATGACTTGGTAAAATCTTGT
Source organism: Brachionus rubens (assembly GCA_022207745.1). Taxonomy (NCBI): domain Eukaryota; kingdom Metazoa; phylum Rotifera; class Eurotatoria; order Ploima; family Brachionidae; genus Brachionus; species Brachionus rubens. Next base: position 1,320,400 of record JAJVHD010000011.1, on the reverse strand, counting down.
TGATTTTTCTATTAATCAAACTTGTTTCATCATACTCGAAAAGCAAGGTTTCATGTGCACAATTAAAATTTCAAAATTAAATATCTTAATTAAACACTTGATCGAAAAATTCCGGAAAATAAATTAATACTCGTAATATTAAATCATTCCGTCACTCCAAACCAAATAAAGAGTGATGAGATACGAATATTTGTTTCGAGAATAAATTGTTGCAGTGTAAAAATATGAATTTTTTCGGCATAGAGAATCTACGACCTCGTCATATTTTGAATTTGGATAAAAAAAATTTTACCTGTAAACCTCGGATCCTTAAAAAACAAACCACTTTTGATTCTAATGCGTGCACTCGAAAATTCTTCAATAAAATACCTTCGGCATCCTCCGAATCGGTTTATTTTTTATTTCTTAAACCGACTCTAAATTTGAGCAAGTGAACACCAGTCCATTATATCAAAACCGTTTTGCGTTGTATATGATTGCATGGGGGTTAATTCAGAAATCTTGAGTTTTACACAATTTTCTTATTGGTTGAAAAAAAGTTGACCAATCAGGAAAATGAGTATAACCCAAGAAATCTTAATTTACCCCATGTCATCGTATACAAGGCAATACGGTGCAATAATTTTCTTATTTTTTTGAGTGCTCTTTCAGAATATGCCGTCCATTTTCGGCTATAGTTATTTCATTTCCAATTATTAGAATATTTGAACTAATAATTCAGCTAAATAAAACAGTAGAATCAATGAATTTTTAACATCATTTGGGTTACATCGCAAAACCAAACTTTTGACAAGTATCCAAGTCTAATTTAAATTGTGCTCGTTTTGGTTCTATACAGACAAAATTTTAGATTATACTTTTTAGTAAGATTTTGATTATTTCAAAATCTTACTAAAAAGGCTACAGACTGGGAAAATTATGATATATTTTCCGAATCTTTATTTTATAATCAAGATATGCGAAAACTATTCCTTTAAAATTTAGAACCTTTTTTTTTAAATAAAAAAATATTTTTCAAAAAGCTTTATCAATTTAAGTAACAGCGACTAAATGAGCACTTGAGCTTCTTCGCTTTAAGATTGAATCATGAGTTAATTAAATATTAGAATTTTTAAAAACCAAGCCTTCTTTTCGTAAATTCAATTGTCTTTACAGGTCGATTTAAAGAATGACTGCTGTAAAAAAAAATTGGGGGTGTTGATTTTCTGCAAATTCAACGAAATTGAAACAACAAAGGTTAAATTGCTTACTTATTGTAAAAAACATATTTTCAGCCTATTTCTTAAGTCAATTAAAATTAAAAAATGCAAAAAATCTAAATCTGTGGCGTCAGAACAATATCGAATAAAAAAATAATCCGGTCAAAAAGCATCCCAAGCAATCGTGTTTTTCTTCGAAATAATAAATATGGAAAAATATATACCCATAAATTTTCAAGTCCCTTTGAACATAGTTGAAAGGTGCTGAAACTTTTCTTGGAAACTAAGGTTTATGACTTGGGGAACCTTACGTGTTTCGCTTCAAAAATTCCTATTAAAAACAAGTTTTTTTCATTAAATCCTCTCTTGAACATTTCCTTGAAAAAATAAAATTTCCAACAAAAATTCAAGTTTTGTCTCATTAGTTAGATTTTGTTGAAATAAAATAATTTCCAAAGAAAATTTCAATTGAAAAAGTATTGGAAAGTTGGAAATTTTTTTTTCCGATTTCGATTTCAAAAGTTTTCAAGGGTTTTCCAAGATAAATACGATTGCTTGGGATTTTCAGTAGGGTTGTTAATCAGTAATCGGTTTAAAATCGGAATATTTTTTACCAACCAAAATTTTTTTACTGCTACAAAAAAAAATCGGCAAAACAAAAAATGATTAATCGTTTGGAAATAAAAATTGTTGGAACCCTCCTAAATTTTATTATTAGAGGCTCGATCGACTCTTAATAGCTTCGTTCTTTGTATTCCTAGCTTCTCAAGTTATATAATTGTTATAAAGAACAAGATATCCTTCTAGAACAAACATGATCCTTTGATTATCGCTTTAGATAATCACAAAAAAAAGTTTAATGTTTATTTATTTTTATCGGATAAAAAATATTACCGAATGAATTGTTTGGAAAATAATCGGTTCCTTGCAATCTTTTTTACCGATTTTTATCTTTTTACCATTTAAAGAAAAAGTGTACCGATTAACAACCCTAATTTTAAGTCAGACCTATTATTCGCTTATAATTCAACTTGACTAAAATATGAACGTTACCTTTTCTTACAGGGTGGATCTTTTTCTGTTAAAAATTGAAACAACCGAAATCAAATGGTAAACCAATTCCTGAATAAAAAAAAAAAACACTCAACATTGACTTGGAATAAATTCAAGATACAAAGATAGAATCTTAAAATTTTACACTTAATTCTAAAACAATTCAAAAGCTTTAGAATTAGTCAAGATTCCTCATTCAAACAAAAAAAAGTATCTTGTCCAAAATCTGTACTCTTAAATGACAAATATTTCTTTAGAGATAGAGATTTATGTTATATAACATTAAAATAAAAACAAAACAAATTTTTTTTTAAAAGTTTTATAACAATAAAAATCTCTTTCCTTAGTCTCATCAACTGCTTTTGTGACACACTGGTATAGTGCGATTCTGATATATTTTTGTAGGATTGACTCTCAAGAGATTTTGTAATCTATAAAAAGAAGAAAAGCAAAATCCATTTCTTGCAATTTAAGCTGATCAACTATTTTTCTTAAAAAGAACTAAAAATCCGATTTTGGATTAAATAATATCACGAATGTCCTCGAAATGGTTTAATTGGTCGTACTTTTGAACACAACTTACCTTTTTTTTTAAACAAAAAAAGCGAGTCTTTAAACAATCAATTTCAAAGTCAGATGAAATCAATTTTAAAGTGTCCAAATTCTAGGACTCGAAATATTTTTAATTGGCAAAATCAGACTTTTGATTGTCTTATCTTTCTCTTTAAAGCTCTAATCATCAGTTTTTTTATTGATTAAGAGATAGCTTTTAAAAAATTCAAAACTTCTCTCTACTTTTTTTTTTGTTTACTAGTCTTTACTTTTCTCATCGAAATTTATTTTTTTGTTGGCCAATGCTTAAGCACATGTGTGAAGTGGATAATTAGACAACAGTGTCTTCAAACTCGAACTCGTTGGTTATTTTATTTTTTTTGTATAAAAATGTTTGTCTATTTTAGATTTCTAAAACCTGTGAAATCCAAAAAATGAACAATTGTAAAGATTTGATCAAATTTTATATTACATTCGAGACTTATCGATTAAAAGTTAAGCTCAATAAATTAAAGTCTAGTCAATTGAGATGCGATGAGTTTATTAAAATGATTTTAAAAAAGTTAATGTATTCCGGACAGAGCATCGAATTACATCCGGCTCAAAGTTATGGTCTTTTCGAAAGCTCAAATGGTGTCGATATGCTCATACCAGACTCTAAATTAGTCCTTCAGATGGATAACATGTTAACAAATACAACTGATTACATTATTCGAAAGAAAAATTTTTTCGAATTGAACCAGGCGAATGAGTTAACCAAGGGTCAACGATCGAAAATTTTGTCATTTTATAAAAATTCTCGTGCTAAGCCACAGTGTCTTCGAGTTAGAAAATTAAATTTTGTTGGATTGAAAACAAAAATTAAACACGAAATGGACAAGAGTCACATCAAAGAAACCAAGGTGCTCAAACTTGAACTCATCCAAAAAGTAAACAAACAAGAAAACAGTTTTGTCGAAGAGAAAATTAAAAAAGTTGTGCTGATTAAAAAAATAATCAAATTGAAAAAATTAACTAAATAAAAACTGGTTTACAAGAACGGTTTAATATCGAAGGGCCTGTAGCGTAATGGATAACGCGTCTGACTTCGAATCAGAAGATTCCAGGTTCGAGTCCTGGTAGGCTCGAAATTTTTTTTTATTTCTTTTTTAAACCTTTATTTATTTTGTGAAGAATTTTTTGCTTTTTTTATCAATAAATTTTTTGAACTTATAAAAAAAATTTTTTTTTCTATACACCCAGAATCTCTGAGACCCAAAAAGATTCAAAAAAAAAAATTATTCAAATTTTATGAATCACATTATCAAACACAATATTTAATTAAAAAATCATCTTAGAAAAACAAATTTGAATTCATTTGTTACCTATTTATTTAAACGAGAATGATTTGAGTTGTAACAAAACGAGATGAAGAAAAAGTATACAAGTCTATTTAAAAATTTTTTGAAATATTTACTTATCCTAACAGCGATCGGAGTACTTTTAAAATATGCTTTTGATATTCAAATAATAGCCAAAATAAAGATATCAAACACAAGTCGTTATCAAAATCAATCGATTAATTTGAATGTAAATGTAAATCTAGTTCAATTAGAAAACGATATATTTACATCTACTCCGTTTATAATTGGTCAAAAAGTTTTCAAAGCCCCTATTCTAATCGATGATTTAAGCTCGTTTTTGGCTAATAACCAATTCAATGGGGTCCTAAACAACTCCCAAACTCTTTCATTTTGTTCTTATATCCCACCAGATTTAATCGGACCCCTCACAATTGATGAACATGATGTATCACATGATGAATTAGAATTGAAGTATTCAAGTTATCTTGAAGCGGGAAGTGGTGGTCATTGGAAACCAAGAGACTGTATTCCTCAAAGTAAAGTAGCAATTATAGTTCCATTCAGGGACAGAGATTTTCATTTGAGATTATTTTTGAATCATATGCATCAATTTTTACGTAAACAATTAATAGAGTATGCAATTTATATAATCGAAGAGGTAAAATTTTAATTTCATAAATTCTTAAAGTGACTTAGACTCATTTTAGGTTGGACTGATCCCTTTTAATCGAGCCATGTTAATGAACATTGGTTACAACGAGGCCATACAAGACAACGATTGGGATTGTTTTATATTTCATGATGTAGATTTAGTGCCTGAAGATGATAGAAATTTGTATCATTGTCCATACTATCCTCGTCACATGTCAAGTAATGTAAATACTTTTAATTACATATTGCCATACAAAGAGATATTAGGTGGTGTTACTGCAATTAGTAGAGAGCATTTTGAAAAAGTGAATGGATTTAGTAATTTGTATTTTGGATGGGTAAAATTTTGTTTATTTTGTAGATTAGTCTCGGATTAATCAATAACAAGTGGAATTAAGTTTCGAGGAGACGACTTGATCTAATTTCGAGACTGATCACTTGACATGTTTTCTTATAGTTTTACATTTCTTTTGGTTTAAGGGTGGAGAAGGTAAGTCTTAAAATAATTCAAATGTCAACGTTATTTTTTATTTTTTTTAAATGTCTTTTAAGACGATGACTTTGCCGAGAGGTATTTTTTTTAAACTCTCAAAGTCTTCTAAGATTAAATTTTTATATTTATTAAAGAGTTTTGTCACATGATCTAAAGATAATTCCAGACTTGTGATCAGTATTGAAAATATCAGTATCAGTCAGTATCAGTATTAAGGGCAATCAGTAACAGTCAGTATCAGTACTAAGACCATCAGTATCAGTCAGTATTCAGTATTCTTTTACGGAATCAGTATCGAGAAAATCAGTATCAGTATTTAGCCGATCAGTATTTCATTCAGTAAAAAAACATTTTACACATGATATAATATTACCTTCTCTGTATACAGAGCCCTCTCAAGTGAACCCCTTAAAGAAATGGAAACGAATAAGCAAAACTTGACCTGATAAAAGAAAGGAATTTAATTTTAACGTGCTTAACGTTGTTTTTATACAATTCGAAGTTAATTTATTTATATAAAATACATCATTTCATCCTATTAAGGGATTATTAAAGGAAAATATTAAAAAGAAGACCGATAAATAATAAAAGACTCACCCCGAAAAAAAATAATTTTCTCAAACATAAGCGGTTTTACTAAAAAAATATTTCAATTGACAAAAACAACAACAAGGGATTGTATAGAATAAAGCAATAGTTTCTCCAAAATAAATTTTTTTCTATAAAATCTTACTTATTCGACTCAAATTATCTAAAAAAGTATAAAAAATAAAATTTTCAGTATTAAACAGTATTACTGAAATACTGATTTTACACTCTATTCAGTATCAGTATTTTTACAATCAGTATCAGTAACAGTATCAGTAATACTGAATACTGAAATTTACTGATACTGATCAGTAAAATACTGACAGTATCACAACTCTGGATAATTCGTTATCCTGATTACATTTCGCGTTATTTTATGTTAGCTCATAAAAAAGATGTTCCAAGCAAACAAAGGTTTTAAACGTTTCAATCGTTACTCTCTTTCTAGTTTTTGAATTTGATTTTTATTTAAGATTCACTTTGTTGGAATCGGCGTATGAACGATTCAATACCGATGGCCTCAACAGTCTTAAGTACAAAAAAATCAAAAAAGTATTCAAACGTCTTTTCACGTGGGTTCTTGTATCATTCGACCACCCAGACAGTTCGAAAAATCAATGATATTTTTTTTGTTATAAATTTTTGTAAATTATTTAATAAATTTTTTCCAAGCTGACAACGACTTGGATTCACAATTGTAAAAGTTTATTCTTCTATTGAAAAAAATTAGCTGATAGGATAAAATTGATTCAAGACAGCTTCGGATAGGCTCTCTTGAATCCATTTTTATATGACCCTTTAGATAATAATTTCAATTTCTTGCATTTAAACACACGGAAAACGTTTCCTAATTTTCAATTTTAATCTAAAAATCACTGTACAGTCTACGCTAGATTTAATCACCCCATTCGTTCCTTCAGGTAAGCTTGACAAATCTGAATAGTGACAAATCTGTGATAAATTCGAGCGTAGACTGCATCAGTAAATTCAATTTATGTTTGATGATCTAAAACTAGAGGCTCAGAGATTCGTTAATACTCAAGGAACCACGGTAATTATTTATTGCTAAGTTTTCAGATAAATTTATCGAAATTTCCATTTCCAGTCAACTTAGGGAGTGTGTTATTAACACTCAAATAAAAGTCGCTCTAATTCATTAAGTTTTATAATATCTTAATTTAATAAAAAAGTTTTTAGTTAGTGGCACATACATAGTATTTTACCTGAGAATTGAAATTATTTAAGAGCTTGGGCTTCGGTGTTTACTCGATTTAACGAACTCGGAACACCAATGTCATTTAAAAGCGTTTTCAAATTTCCTTGCTCCTTTGAACAAGCCCGAGCGGGATTAGAACTGACACTTCGACCTTAACACTAGAACGCCCGAGGGTTTTTTTGGACTCCTAAATCGAAAATTAAGTCCTAATTATTTCCGAGATAAAACTTGAGGATCGACTTGATCTCAGTATATTTGATTCATTTTCGTCCATATTTTCAGGAAATATAGCTAGTTTGTCATCAACTTTAATGGTTCGTGAATAAAACGGAACCATAGTTTTTGGCAAAAATCGACCGGGCGTTCTAGTGTTAATACAGAAACAGTCAGCAAATTTTCTCTCCTTGCGGGGATCGATTTTCATATTGAGTGTTAATAGATTCATAATATTAGTTTTAAAATTAGATCCAATCCTGACATTCAAATCTCACAATGTAGACATGAAAGAAAAAATCAAAAGTGATATAAATCTGATCAAAATACTCAGTTCAAAAGATTCTTAACAAAAAACTTCATCTATAAATCAAAAGTTATTTCGCTATTTCAGTAAAGTATGTTACCGTATTTGATAAGAAGCAACAAGCTAAAAAATGACATACATACGATTGAGCAAACGAATCATGCAATCAAAGTTTTTAAAGAAAACTATCAAAGTTTTTTGTTATGATGTACAACCCTGGTCATTCAGAACTTGAATTTCCTGAACCTTCAAAGACATTGAAGGTTTTGAAGGTTCAAGGGTCCATGAATGAAGCTTCATTTATCTTCAAGTATTGTGATTTTTTTCAAATTTGAAAATATGAAAATTTTAGAAAAAATTAAAAAAAAAATGAAATTCATGAAGGTTCATTTTTGGAAGTTCTGAATGACCATGGTTGTAACTCACTAAAAGGCTAAAAATAGGCCAGAATTTATTTCGAAAATTGTGATATTTACAATAATTTACGTAAATTTATTATTTTTTACGCCAAAATTAATAAATTTACTGAATAGAAAATTTACAATAATTTAGGTATTTACAGTCGAACCTCTCTAATCCGGCAATTTCGATAAACCGGCAAAATTTTCACTTCCCGATTTGGCCGTATTAGAGAGGTTCGACTGTAGGTAAAATTTTGCAAAATTCAAATATCATAGCACCACGCTGATCATTTTTTCTGATACCTAGATTCGAATTTGATTCATATTAAAAGATAAAATTCGTTCTTTAAATGATTTATTTGATAACTCAAAAAAAAATTTCAGAAAATAGTGAGGATAATAAATTCTTTTTTCTTGTATTTAAAATGATGGCTGATTGAGAAAACTGGGGTCTCGGAATTTCAGTTTTTGGGTACCATTCTGACCAATAAGTATCGTATCTAGCTCCAAAAAAACGACTAAGTTTTTTATAATTTACATCGCCAAAACTATCAACTGGATGAATTTTATCAAAAAAATAACCTCCTTTTAAAATACTGATAACAAAGTTATTTCTTTTTCCAGCTTTATTTGTTTTTTCATTGACATAATTTGTAATTAGAAGTTTATCAATTTCTAAATTATAATCATTTAGAACATTGCTAGTACTAAAATATTGTTTGATGTCTCTATGACACCAAGCTACCAAAGCATGAATTCGAGTATACGTGTATTTGTTAAATACATGATCCGATCCACAATAAACTGTGTCCGGATTGTGCCATTTATGAAATCTTGGTGTACATTTATCTAAATTCCATGGTAATTTTTCTTCTGTGTAACACATAGGATGCACATCTACTTCATAAACAACTTGCCATTTAAAAAAATCGTAATCTTTTTGAAACGATTCTAGTGAAACACTTTTATTAGCCAATCTTTGTATGCTACCTCTAAGACCGAAAGCACCTTTATCAGTAGAAAATTCTTTCAAAATTTCTTGTTTGGTAAAATAATTTACAAAATTTTCTACTGTGCTGGACGTTCACGAATTAAATGGAGGAACGTTCCTGAACGTTCATGAATGTTCATGAATGTTCAACAGTTCTTAGACGTCGAACGTTCATGAACATTCATGAAAGACTTTTCATAGTTCATTCGCATACTGCGAACGTTCATGAAAGACTTTTCATAATTCATTCGCATACTGCGAACGTTCATGAATGTTCATGAACGTTCATGAACGTTCGCCGAAAGGCCTAAGAACTGTTGAACATTCATGAACATTCATGAACGTTCAGGAACGTTCCTCCATTTAATTCGTGAACGTCCAGCACAGTACATCTTGATGAAACAAAGTTGTATTAAAATCAGATTTTTCTTCGTGTGCTTCTTCGCAAATTCGAAGAGACGTTAAAAATAAAGTTGATAGAGTAACCAGTTTTTTAAATTAAATATTTATGCAATTTGTCTTATAATGACAACAATCTTTAACATTTTCGATTAATTCATTCTGTTTAAAAAGCGTTTTGATCATTGAATACAATTTTGATATACCCTGAGTCGGATCCAAACATACTATTCCAATAGAATTTAAAGAAGATTTGTCCTTTTTTTGTGTGTACTTTTTATAAAGGTCAATTATGTGTTCTATTTTACGTAATGTTTCTTTGAAGTCGTTCTTATGCCATTGACATTTGATCGTCGATTCAAGGTTTTCTAGTTTTTCGAATATGTTCTTAAATTGATTATTCAAATCACAAGTACTAATTGAATTGAATCCGAATATTGATCCTCCAACTTGTGAAACAGTGCCTAATACACTTAAAACGCTAGTCAAACTAGATGTTAACTGTAAGTATTTGCTTAATGTTTCTAATGAAGATGATACTACAGAAAAAGATGTTTCGCCTACACATTCATCTCTTCGATTACGTTTTAATATCTCGGCTGATTTAGAGGTTTGACGTAACGACTTGGCTTGTGCGGTGAATACAAATAAAAAAACAAAGAGAATTAAGTTTTTCATTTGCCAAATGAAAAAGTACGAACTAAACGGTTTAGTTTTATTATCTAATGATGACAAATAAAAATTAATTTAAAAAAATACAATTCTTTGAGTGACATAATCGACCCACAAGGCTCCCCATGGTTAAGATCCACAGCTTTGGTTCGTAAAAACTTTCAATATCGAAAAAATTAGAGGCTACTTGTTTTACTGCGAGCACTTATACATTTTCCGGTTCTAAATATTCTCATCTTATCGCTAATGTGCATTGGGAAGCAAGATGAGCCAGGGATTACGGCAAAACTTTTAAAAAAATTCTGTAATGATATTTTGATTGATCAAAAAAATTTATTTTAATGATGAAATTTATGCAATGAAAGTCTGTCTGTAATTAAGTTCGAAATAAATCAAGATGGGTTCTAAAACGAAGGCCCACAGCCTAAGTTACAGTTTCACCTTTGTTTCGACTTTTTACTGGACAAAAGAGTAATCAGGTTAATGAAGAAAGTATGCTGTAAAGAAGATGGTCTAAATAGTAGTACTAGTTAGTGATGTGCCAAAACCAGATCTAGTTGGTCTGGTCGGCTAATTTTAGCAAACCAAAATAATTCAACTAAAATTTGGCAAACTAAAATTGGTTTAGCTCTTTTAGCAAACCAGATTCTACCAAAAGTAAAAAAAAATTGACACTAACATTTGTCTGTTTCAACCGTAATTTAAAAAGTTCTTGCTTATTTGATTGATCTTTTTCTTTATAAAATTTTTTCTTTTTAAAACAAACCGAGATTTCAAGATTGTTTTAGAATGTACTTGAATTTTGTTTTAGCTAATTATCGAGATGTGAGAGAAATCATAACAGAGATAATGAAAATGATAATTTTTAGAAATACGAAAATAGATCAAAAATTGTTTAGGACACGAACATAATGAAGATTTTTTTGTTGAAGTGCAAACAGTATGATTTTCCTATTCTTCAGAATGTAGCTATGTATCCTGGTGACATTTACTGTCAGTGTTTCAAAGGTTTTTATTGATGCGGGTAACCAATTATGGGATCAAATAAACAGACTTTCTATAACTTACTTCGAAAAAATCATGTTCAATTACGAAAGCACAGTCTTGTGTTTTTTTAACTTTCTTTTCTAAGAAATAATCATGAGATTTTGTTACAGTTAAATTTGGTATCTTTTTTTGTTAGATTTTTCTGATTTAAAAAAAAAAATTTAAGTTTAATTTGTTTGAATTTTCCCAAATAAATACTAACTAAGTTTGCTAAAATTTTGGTAGACCAATTTTTGGTTTGCTTCAATAAGGCAAACTTATTTTGGCTTGCTAAATTTTAACAAGCTAATTTTGGGAAACAAAAAAAACATGAAAACTCCCATCACTAGTACTTGTGGAATACTTGTAAATTAAACTGCACTTCTACCGAACTTTTGGTGGCAAGCCTAGCCGTACCGAAGCAGACCGTACCCTTCCCGAAGCGTAGCAAAGAACCTCTGTACGCGTTGGTACGGTGCGGTATGCCTTGGAGGGTCTACCGCTACGCTTGCCACCAAAAGTTCAGTAGAAGTGCAGTACTGCGACCCAATAGGGTTTAACTCCAAAGGATCAATGGCAGTAACTTAAACATTTCTTTAACATTGATTTGGTTTAGTCGATTTCTATAATGGCAAATCAACACCTATCGATAGAAAAAATAGTTTAGGGACTATTTTATGATACATGTCTACTTGATTTTATAGTGTCTTAGGTGAGGAATATATAAAATTAAAGTAAGATAATGCTTGATGCCCTTTAAAAGGTGAAGTAAGCTGACCTTAATAAGCAGTTTTTTCTATTGTCTAGAATTAAAAAATTAAAATTTGAAAGTATCTGTTAATTTTGTAAAATCAAAAGATAATTAATCTTTGTTTTAAAAAAAAGAGAACTTGAGAGATCTAGATAAAAATTTAGCTTGCATGGGTCTTTTTTGTAGCGTGTTGAATTTCAATTTAAATTTAACTAAACGTTATGTCTTTAATGTAATTTTAGATTTTTGTATGCCTCGACAAGGGATGTCAGTTTTATTATTAATGCGAGTATCAAATAAAATAAAGTCTTGACCAATGGAGACCTTGTGACCTGGGGGTTTCGGAGTTAAAGGTGGCAAGCTAAGCTGTATCAAGCTTAGAAAAAAGCTAACCATTATAAACAAATTTGATCAATCGATTTTGATTTTCGTAAAAGACTAAAGACTGACGGCTTTAGAATAGAAAAATTTTGAGTTGATTCAGAAAATGCAACGAAATATTTCCCAAAGAGCGGCTTGACAAATCAATAAAAAATTCTAAAATCACGTTATATTTGGTTTTATAAATTTTGCTATTTTGAGATGATTAGACTTCAATAAGGAAAATTAGTCGAGTTTTTTTTTATCGATCCCATGAATTTCTTTACTTGCCTTCAAATTTTGTATTTATATTTTATGAATTGTTTCCAAGTTGACGGCGACTTGGAAACCATTTTTATTGATTATGATTTTTTTTGTTTCAAGACGTCTAAGTTTACACAAAAATGAAGTCTAAACAAAATAAATGTTTGAATTGTAAAGCTGTGCCTCGAGCTAAACCTAAACTAAGCAAATCTGATCCAAATATAAATCACGCAATAAACTTTGATAAAGAGGTAAACGAGTCTAAAAATGAATTAAAACAAGTTCTTTCAAATAGTTCGAATGATGATGATAACTTGAATATAAGAAAGTATATTGATGAGCAAATTATAGTGATGTCCTTAAAAAAAATAAGTAGATTCATTTTTTATGTTGACTTTAAGTTTTTAAGTTTTACTTTATAAATTTGGTTTAAGATAATAGAAATTTTCAAGATAAATCAGAACAAACAGAGACAAATTATGAAATAAAAGATAAAAACGGTTGTTGTCACACTTTTTTTAGATGTTTGTGTTGTTTTATGTGTTAAATTGTTAATTTTTTTTTAAAAATAAAAAGTTTAGGGTTCATTGAATTGAAAACATTGACCCATGGAAATCATAACTTATCCTATTTTGGCGTATCTTTTTAACAAAATGCCTTGTTATCTGGAACTCTGACTTGCTTTTTCTTTTGATCAGAACATCTGTGCAGTTCCTTTTTCAGAATCATGAAGCCTTTGCGAAAAAAAATACTGTGTGATTTTATCCTAGGAAAAAAGCGGGAAAATTCTCATAATTCAAGTTAAATCGAATCTCGTCCTTCAAAATACCATTCATGCAACTTAAATAAAATATTTCTGTAAAAAATCGATTTTGAGCGCTGAAAAAGACACCAATTTAGTCATTTTTTGGAAATTTTGAAAATCTTTTTATAAAAAATCCATGTATCTTTTTTAGGGTTTTCATGCATTAGGAATTTTTGGCCAAATTCCCTCATCTTAGTTCGATTTAACTTGAATCATGCACATTTTTTCACTTTTTCCTAGGATAAAATCAAACATTATTTTTTTTCCGCAACATTAAACACATTTTCTTGTAGATTAGAATATGGGCTTTCAGAATATATCCTCATTATATATTGATTCATGATCAAATAGCTGAGATATCGGCCAGAAATGGTGACCAACTTACTCTTGTTCTATAAAACTAGGGCTCCAATTATGAATAAAATCCCTGATACAGAAAGTCATGTGAAATATACACCATTGTGTAGAAAATTCATTATTTCATTAGTCGGTTTTTGATTTAAGATGATTTATTTAGTCTCTGAAATTTGAAAAAAAAGTGGTGAACTATTCTCAAGCGATTGTTTTCATCTTATAATGCGACGGCTTAAGCAAATCGCATGTTGGGTTTAATATAAGCTTTTAAGCATCCTTGTCGCGAGACAATCAAGTTGTTCACTGGTGAGACTTCATTTAGAGTACGCGGTTAGTTCATGGTGCCCATATTTGGAAAAAGATAAAAATGAGATAGAGAAGGTACAACGCAGAGCAACAAATATTATTCACAGCGCTTATCATCTTATGATAAAGCTTGGGATTAACTGATCTAAGAACGAGAAGAAAACGTGGTGACCTGATTCAAATGTTCAAGTTAACAAACAAATACGAACATGTTAATTTTAGTTACGGCATCAATTTCAGTCTAAACACAAAGCCTGCGGCTAGAAGATTTGATCTAACAAGAAACAGACAAATAAAAAATTGTCTTCCTAGATATAGAGTTGTGAATGACTGGAACAAACTTCCGAAGGACCTGGTGAGCTCAAAGAACGAAAATAGTTTTAAAGCAAAGTTTGATGTTTGGATGTCAAAACAATGTGAAGCGACTGCTACAGCTCAATGGAGTTTAGCTTGCAGTATAAACTACAACTACTACCATATTCATCTTATCTTTTAAGAGGGGCGTATATCAATCGGAAAAATTGAATGGGTTACAAAAGGTTGTCAATTGTCTTTTTTGTTACATAAGTCTTGTTTTTTGCATTGTTTGAAAAAGTTGATCGTTGACCGAGAGGCGACCAAAAATAATCAAATCAAGTGAAATTCAAACTTTCAAGTCAGGCAAGTCTTGAACCTTTAGACATTTTAATTTTCAACAATATCTACTCTAATACTTAAACACATGTGTTTATTTGCATTCTCTCTAAATGGCATGTTTGGGTATTAACAAGTTTTTTTGTTTTGTTTAAATATTATTTTTTTTAAAAGGCAATTTTCATCCAAGTCTGAACATAAATACCACAAAATTATTGAAATATAACAAAATTTATTCTTCATTTTTTTGTGTTATGTTGTTTTAAACGCTTGCATTCATTTCAACTTGAAATATATCTGATATAATAATAAAGCAATAAAGTGAATTTTTTTAGCACAAAAATATTTAAGTCTAATAAATAACCAGGAAATAACTATGACTTAAAAAATCAAATAAAATTTAGTTACGTGTACTTACGACTTAGTATGTTGCCTTTTATAAAAACAAATTAAATTAAAAAGATACCTCATATGAATTTTAAATAGTCAAATTATAACAAAAAAAAATGCAAAAAATTCTTCGAAACGTTCTTATCTTTGCATGCCTTATCTTAGTTAACTTAGTGACTTGTTCAAATAACAAGGATGAATATTTGGATAGTTTATTGTCATTAACAGAAACTCTAGGCAAAGGATTTTTGAGTCAAATGGCAAGGAGTATAGATAAACAAAATAAAGAATGTGAATTTACATGTCCAAATTCAAGTTTGGTTTTTTATGATCTCAAAAAAAAAAAATTTTGTGTCTAACAATTTTTTTTTAAAAGAAATTCCATATCCTAAGCCGAACTACGTTCCGAAACCAAACGGTTGTGGATCATATGATTTTAAATTTGATTTTAATAAATTAAACATGCCCGAAGTGACCGAATGTTGTAACGATCACGACATATGTTATGGGACATGTAATAAAAGTAAGTTAAACTGTGACAATGAATTTAGAAGATGTCTTCAAGATTATTGTGTTAATGATAAAAAGAATGCGATCAATAAACTTATGGACGAATCAAGTGATTAATGCTTATATAAGCAAAAAAATAAAAAATATTATAATAATTTTTATTTTAGCATGTCTTGAAGGAGCTAATTTTATGCTTGATATGGTTAGTGGTCTTGGTTGTCCAGCTTATGGCTCAGCACAAAAAGAAGCTTGTTTATGTAAATAGCTGAAATATTTTAGTCTTGATTAGAAAATTATTGTTATTGCACTATGTTGCACATTTATATAAAAATAAATTCTTAATAGTCAAATTTTAATAATTTGCTTAATGTTTTTCATTTTCCTTAATTTTTGACAAAACAACTTAAACGAAAGAAGATCAAGAAAGTGTTTTTTTTTCATGAAAAAATCAAATATATTAACCCTACCGCTAGGTCAAATTGATTTATTTGAATTACTGAAACCGACACACCACCATCAGTCGACGAGATAGAAAAGCAGCAAGTTCAAGATCAGAATGGAGACAGAAAATTATGATGATGATGATTTGAATTAGTAAATGGTAAACCACGTAAAATGGACTTTTAAGATCCACTGTGATAGCTTGCTAAATTTAGTTTATCTAGTCTGTTTTTAAATAAATTAATTGAGTTTGAGTCTATTATTTCTTTTGGTAGACGATTCCATACGCTTGGAATTCTGTTGATGAAAAAGTTGTGACGCTGCTCGCAATTTTTAACCAGTTGTCTTTCAATGGTCAAGTCGTGAAACCTCGTGCCTTGTCTCAATCCATTTTGAAGAGTAATTTTTGAAGATAACTGGATTGAACCAGTTTACTGCACTTCTACCGAACTTTTAGTGGCAAGCGTAGCCGTACCGAAGCGTACCATAACCTTTCCGTACTGTAGCAAGGAGGCTCCGTATCGACGCGTATCCCCTCCGAAGTATAGCGCCCCGTGCTAAAAATACCAAAGCGTACCATATTCGCAGTACCGTACTCAACAAAAAAATTTATTACGCTACAGTTCGCTGTCCACCAAAAGTTCACCAGTTTATCTTGTCAAAACCTTTTGCAAACTTGAACATAGATCATCTCTGATCCTTCTCAGCTCAAGAGTAGATAAATTTAGTTTTTCTAGTCTTTGGGTGGAGCCAAGGTTTCTTAATTGAGGAATAAGTTTTGTTGCCCTACGCTGGAGTGATTCGATAATGTTTATGTCCTTTTTTAATGTAGGCATCCAAACTTGAACCCCGTATTCGAGCTGTGGTCTAACAAACGTTTTGTACAGTCTCGATATTGTTTCGGCATTGTGGAACTTAAAGGTTCTTTTAATAAGTCCAAGGGTCACATTTGCTTTATTTAAGCATGAATTTATGTCAGTAGCTAAATAACTCTTGGACCTAAACCAATTTTAAATTAAAATCGATTCTATATAAATATTTATGAAATCTGACTTCATTAGCACGTTCTCCATTCATGAAAATCCCTAATTGCTCATATTTAAAGAAGTCGGTTTAATTTGAGGAAGGAGGATCGAAGTTTGACGAACCTCTAGATTTTCCATTTTTTTTTACCTTTTGGATACTTACTAAATGTCTAAAAAGGCGCTGAAAATGAAGTAATTAACAATTTTTGACTAGAAATTCGAAAATAAGAACACCTTACTATAAGAATGATTCCTACAATATTTCAAAAAGTGACTCAATTGGTCCTCATTTTGGTCATGAAAAAGTGCTCAAAATCCGTTTTTTGATTTTTTTGCGCCTTTTTTTTACCTATTAAACTCAGACCCTATTTTTCAAAAATTAAATATTTATGAATGGAAAACACGCTCTTGAAGTCAGTTTTCATAAATTCAGATAGCCTGGACGTTTTGTAGCACTCTGGACCGGGTTTTTGGTAAAATAAAAATGCACAAATGACTTGACATTATATGGACTTAAGTTTCCTTTTACTTCATGAAAAGGAAAATTATGTCCCAATCCTTTTTTAATGCTTAATTTTATGATAAATAAACCCGTTGTTATTTTCTGGCTACGCTCCTGGTTTTACTCTAAAGATCGAGAAAAGCCCAGTCGACGTAAAACCCTAGTGATTCAAAAATTAAAAAAAAGTTGAATTTTCCAAACTGAATTATGTTAAAGGTATTAGGGGTGTCTCTTTATTTGAAATCAATTTTTCACAATAAAGAGGGGAACAAAATCGAGGTTAAACAATTAATAGTCGAATCGGATAAAAGGCTCCATTAGAAGCAGTTCAAAAGAGCGCAAGAGAAGCATTATCACACTCTAGATAAGCGCAACAGTTCGTCATCAAGTGGGACTGATTTATAAAATGATTAGACTTATGAGTCGTGGACAAACTGACAATGTTTAGCGTTAAAGAAAAAAAAGGCGTAAAATTTATTATTTCATTATAAAAAAAAATATCAATAAAAAAAAAATGAATTTCTACAAAAATTAATCCAATTTACCAAATAAATGAAATTTTGTTATCATTTAGAAAATCTACACAAAAAAATTTAGCCTTAGGTATAAAAAAGTAAAAAAAATTAAGCTTGAACACATTTGGCTTTGATTACACAGCTCAATGGTACATCATACTTATCAATTCTAATCAATATTTTGTCTGTGTAATCTCCAACAGACGTTGGTTTAAATTCAATAGGTATTTTGACATAATGCTTTGGACTTACTGATAATTCAGCATGTTTACAATAAAATGGCTCCATTAATGTGAACACATTTATTTTACATTCAAATGATTCACGATTGTGTATAGTTACAAATGATTTTGTAACTTGATTCAACGGTGTATCTGGAACAACGATTATTTCATCTTTAATAACAACTCGATTTTTAGATCCATTCAACGACAAATTTGAAGTTGATGACAAAAGTGATTGTGTAATTAACGACGTTGACGAGTTTGACTTCATATTATAAGACTTTTCTGATTCTTTTTTTGAATCATTGAACGTGTTTGTCTTTGACTTTAAAATCCTATTCGCTAATCTTGAGCTTATTTCATCATCTTGTTGAACTAATTTTTGTTCTATATTTTTTTCCATTGGTATCGATTTACCAGTCAAAATGAGTTTACATGTAAAAGACATAGGGACATCAGGAGTCGAATTTTGAAGTAAATTATGAAGATCTGTTCGAGTATCAATCTCCCAATATTGATGAAATTGACCGTAGACATCTCTTGGACAAAATTCAATTTTAATCTTTTGATTCTGATTAGGCGGGATAGCGCCTGAATTTGGGGTTATAATAAAAACTGTATAATTCGATTTCATGAGCTCCTCATTAAGTCTTACAATAGCTGGACATGTTGAATAAGCTTTCCAATTGACATACGAACTAGTCGGATTAGTTAACGTCAATTCAACTGATTTACGTTGGGTTACACAAACCGGTGGAAATCGAACATGAGCATCGTTTCCTTCGCGTACTATTTTAGTCATTGAATCATCTTGATTAGTCGAGTTAAGACTAAACGATTTAGTCTTATTAACAGAAAACGAATTCGATGGTGGGTTTATAAAACTAGCACTTATCAATGGTGTCAATGATAACGAGTCAATAGTGTACTGGGATATATCAGACATAATTGTTCCAGTCTCAAGTGTGTTACTCAAAGGAGTCGATGATGAACTCATACTACTAGGCATTAACGAATTCATAGTACTATTAGTCATATTTTTAAAATTACGTTGATTTTCTTGTGAGTAAAAAGCAACACGTATGTCCTTTTGAATTTTGTTACACCAAATTGATATAACACCAGACCATGGTAATTGTGAAAAAACATCACTACGAGGCTTAACTATAAGTTCTAATGACCCGTTTGGTTCGAGTATACCATTACTTGGTATAACACTAAGATAATTTGAACGGTACCGCACATCAAATTCAATTTGTTTACGTGCAAGGTTATTTTTAAGAAATATTTTTGTTGTTTCATTTTGTTTAAGATTTTCGATAGTTATTGAACTTGGATTAACTGACCATGATTCGGCTAAATCTGACGTTTTTTCGTCTTTATTCAACGAAATTTGAAGCAAATCGTCTTTGGTTTCATCAAAATTGAAACTTTGAGTGACTAGACTTAGCGCTGAGCATTTAACACTCTGGCGCATTAGTCTCAAAAAATCGTCTCTAGTGTACTTGGACTTATTCGAGAATGAATTATTTGAAATTGAAGACTGGTCTTGAAGTGACGCTGTTGATATCGACGAGAGTCTATGTAATTTAGCCGAGCTATCGTTGATATTAAACGAAGCAATCGGTAAATTATGTTGAGTGGTCATAAAATTGTTATTCATCAAAATTCGGGTTAAAAATAAATCAATAAAATGTGACGTCTGTTTACTAGTACTATTCGCATTTTGAACCATTTGGGTACAATACGCATTTGTGTCATACTCGACCCAGAATAAACACAGATTAAAGTCTTCAAGATTACAAAATTCTTGTCTAGTCGAGTCTGATTTTTGGGCTATGATCTCCAAATTAAGACCAAATACTTCATCGGGTTTAATCTCAATCCATTTGAGGTCATTACTCGAGTTTAATTGATTCTCTTTGTTGACTAGAACTCTCAATCGATTCGCATTATGTTTCGAATCAACACCAAGTTCATAAAATATTTCATTTGATTTCAACATTTTGTTGACACCAAATGGGACTTCTTTGTTCAATTTGTTGTTAAACACACAAGGATACACAATGAGTTTTGAATTGTGAGATTTATTTCTTAGTTTGATTATTTTACGGTATATACTCTTCGAATTAGTTGTACTTGTTTGTATAAACTCAATTGGATACTTGAAATTTTTAACATTCCGGTGCGTTAATTGTTGATTTAGGGCATCGGATACTTGAAGTTCTTTGAGACCATTGTCAATTTCTAAAAATCCTTCGGCCATAAATGCGACTAAATTGACAGTAAATTTTGAGATTGAGCCGTGTATTGTCATTTTTAAAATGCCAGTTACAATTGATTGTACATCGACATCATTTTGTGGACTACAAAATCTTAATTTAAGTCGAAAGTTTTCATTCGGTTCGAGATTAAGAATCAAAATGGTCATTGAATCGTTTAATTTTGTGTTTTCTTGAACCATTTCATTCGTAAATTTAAAATAACTTTGACTACTATTTGTACACGAAAGGCTCAATTGAACTTTAATTTTAAAATTATTTGAATTTGCTATGGTCAACTCGTCTTTGAGACCAGTGTTCTGAGCGTCTGTCTCGATTTTAAGAGACGATGTCAATGACTTACCGAAGAATAAAATCGACCGTGATGATGAGAGTTTAACATTTTTCGATGTTTTTTGTACTTGGACTATTTTTTTGACCGTTTTTAAACGAATCGGAAACTCGTACTTGAGACCATTTGGTTTAATCTCAACAGTAAGTATAACGTTATCCAACTTGGTCTCCCAGTTTATTTGATTGGTAAGATTCGATACTCTTGAAGCCATGAGTCGAACAAACTGTTTTTGAGCTGATTTAGACTCTAAAAAGAGCATTGAATCATCCAATTTGAGTTCGTAGTCTCTAAATTTAACACTTGTAACTTGTTGACCATTTTGGGTCAAAAAACAATCAACAACTACATCAATGTTACCTGCATTGGACAACGGTAGTGATTGTTCAATGATATGAGACGTTTTGTTGATGCTCATTTCGTTAACACTGGTAAGTGTTTTGTCACCATCATCAGCAAAACTTTCGTTTTTGGACACGTCTAAAACCTCATCGGGTATCTCGAATTCAATGTGGTCAATGTTAGCAAGGGTCCTCAAACGACTATAGCCAAGAACAAACTTTACATCAATTCGATTTAACAAATATTTTTTCAAATTCGGATTGGCAAAGTTGTCCGAGTTGTTGAAATAAAAATAAATGTAAAGACTTGTTTTAATACTCAAAGGTTCAAGTTGATCGATTAAACTCGAGTCAAGTTGAGATATTAAGTCTTTAAAAAATTGTAGATCTCCAGTGTTTAATTGGATAAAAAATTCAAAAAAGTTTGAAAATAAATCGAATTGAACCTTGTGATTAGTCGAACGAGAGTCAAAATTTTTGTCCGGAAAAATTGAAAGTGTTTTTCTGAATTTTGATTTTAAAGTGAACTCGTTCAACTTTTTTTTGATAAGGCTAACCCTATTGGGTTTATCATCTTCAAGCTTTTTAGTCTTCTCGTCCGAATCATTCTCTAAACTTTCAATACTCCAATCGCTTGAGTCGACCAATTCGATTTGAAAGTAAGAACCCAGGGTCTTGTTGATGTGGTTAGGGTTCTCTAGTTTACCATGGATTCTAAAATATTGAGAACACCCTTCGGCAATATGTCCAAAATCAATAAATTTCTTATCAAATTCGATTAAGGGTAATTCGAATTTTCCATAGTTTAACGAGGTTAAAGATGAAGTTGAAGAGTTACAACTTGTGTCTTGAAATAATTTAGTATTGATTGCTTGATTGAGTGAATTAGTGCTTAAGTTAGTCATGCTCGTTTTGTTTATCATACCTTAAATTGTTTAAAAAAATTATTAAATTTTCAGTCAAGGGAGATGTAAGTAAAGTTAGAATCTGTGATTAGACATTAATTGTAGGGCTTGGTTAGAGCAAACTTTCATGCAATCTTGATATTTTAGTCTACGACCCAGAAAACCGATTAAATAGGCTTTTTTTGACCTTAGATTTGTTCAAAATCTTCTTGCTTCAGAAACTGCCTAGAAAGTTCCTTGCCACAAAATACGGGTAAAATTGGACCAGCGTTCATGGATAAGGACTTGACGACTTCATTTTTTCATCACTAAGATCCAAAATAGACCCGGCTTACACTTAAAGTTCCGAAAAAAAAAATATTTGAAAAACAAATTCTTAATTTTTGGATCAAAAATAACCATCCTAAGTTACGTACGTTCCAAAAAAAAACGAAAAACAAAAAACCAAAAAAAAAAGGAGAATTTGTTTTTAATTTTTATTTTTCGTTTTATAAAAAACGAATAAAACACACACAATAACACAATAAGCTTACAAAAATAAGTACGATTTTAAGTTACGTACTTTTTTTTTAAATTTGTCAAAAGAGTAAAACATTAATTGGCATCTTTCAGTCTGATTTAAGGTTAGTTATTTATTGTTTTTGATTAAGTTACTTTTAAAGAACATTCTTGATCATCAAAATGAATAAGAAGACATAAAATCATAGGGAAACGTACCAAATAAAAGGTAAATATTATTTAAGGTTTCAATTGTTATGTCTTTGGATGTTTTAAAATGGACTTGGCTTTAGCACTGATCGACTGATTTCTCTAACGTTGTCCGATTTCTTCAGTTAGTTCAAAGAAGTTCCGGTAAAAAACGACTAAACCGCTAATATTAATCTTTACTTGTTACTTAACTTGCTGATTCTATATTGTCTTAATTCAGAGACATTAAAAAAAACTAAGTTAAAATAGACGGTCTAATAAAAGTCTTTTCGGAAAAATTTTGTCTGAAAATGAGAATTAACTGTCAAATAAGGTTAAAAGTGTGATCAATAGATAATTTTTAGATTGTAATCTTAAAGAAAAAATTTCCAAAAATAATTCGTTTTTTTTCGTTTTTACAAAAACACAAAATAAAAAATTTAAAACGAATTCTTCGTTTTTTTTTCGTTTTTATATTTTTCGTTTTTATATTTTTCGTTTTTTTTTGGAACGTACGTTCCTAAGTTTTTATCGATCGATCGGGTCTTTTTACCCACCTACAGATAGTTAAAGGTTAAAGTAAGATTTTTTTTATGTAACAGGTATCCTCGTCATGAGTCTCTCATACAGTCTTACAACACTTTCCGACGTTGTCAAGACAAAATGGACTTACCGTAAACCCCCGCAGGGTACCCCAGGGATAAGACATGATTTTAATATTTTGACTCATGGGATAAGTTGTATTTTACCCCTGAGAATATGGTTCATTGATATCCCAGGGGCAAATCATGATTATTTTAGTTATATGGGCATTGGTTTAAATTGAATTCACTTAAAAATAAAAATCTGATGTTAAGGAAATGAATTTGTTTAAACCGGACTATCAACAATCAATCAACTAGTTGATTATTTTTCAACCGGTGGTAAATATAAAAATCCCTAAAAAGACCTCTCCAATACTCCCAGAGGTAGAAATGATATTCATTCAATTTTTAGTCATGAGGCAAAAAAACTGCTTAAAATTAATTTCTGTATTCTTTGTGTATTCTTTCTGTATTCTTTCTGTAACCCACTACATCATATCCAGGTGTCACAATATCAACAAAATTTTGTCCCAAATTTATTGTCTTTAAAAATCCAACTTAATTTACTATTGACTTACCAAATTTACAACTAAATTTACATTCAAAATTAACGCTAGTTTATGTTTTGCTTGCTGAGCTCACTAGCTGTATTTTTGCCTCATAACTAAAAATTGAATGAATATCATTTTTACCCCTGGGACTATTGAAGAATTCTTTTTAGGGATTTTTATATTTTACCCCCGGTATTAAAAGAAAAGTTCGACTTAGACCACAGTGGGGTACCCTGCGGGGGTTTACGGTATTTCATTAAAAAATAGTCTATTTCTGTCACATTCAAGTTATAGTTATATCATTGTCAAGTTTGAGGATAAATGGGGGTGATTTAAGTGTGAGTTGACGTACCATGCATTCGACTAAAATATAACTTTTTCCGGTCTTATGTCCTTAGGCAATAAAGGAAGAATTTGGTTTATAGTTGGAAAATGATTTATAGTTGGTGACCTAAGAATCAATTATTTTTAGGGGGTCGAATTTGACCAGAGAGTCATAATTGAGTGACCTAAAGAAAAGGGTGCTTTAGTTGGGGCTGGTCAATTTTGTGACCAACTGTTCACAAAATTTACTCAAAAAAAATTTTATGCTTAACTTATGTTATACCGTATTCCCACATTCGATTATGCAGCACCACGACCCAAAATCCAAATTTTTAGTAGGGTTTTTTTATCGAATAGAAAAAAACTAAAACATGTTTAAGACATTTGTCATACTCTAGTCTTGAAAGCAGAGTCTCCTTCGAATATTTTAACAAAGGCTAATTCATAAAAAAGAGCTATCCAAACTTTTTAATTTCGTGTTATGATGCTGCATAATCAAACGAGCGAATACGGTACATCAAAAATGCGTATTTTTAACTGAGAAAATCAGATTACAGCCTACAAAAGGTAAAACTTCAATAAAATCTAAATATGTTGAAAACAAACATTCCTATCCCAAAGCTGAGTAAAAAATCGGATTCTACGTCAAACCTGAGCCTGATTTCATATCCTAATGCACAATTGGAAAAAAGAAAGTAGACCTCATCAAATCGGGCTTTCGCGGATTTTTTCGGTATTTTGTTGAGGAGAAAGTTTTTTCAAAGATTTAGTTCCCTATGAAAACCCTTTTTAGAATCTTTGTATCTATAGTGGTTCTTTCTCAGGTCCTGAAATTTAGACAAAAAATCGTTAACGACCATAGAAAAGAGACTTTATCGTAAAACTTATGAGCCCATGTGAGCGATTATTTGACGATTGTCAGAAAAAAAATTAAAAAAAAAACTACACACACCTTGAGTAGTTTGCATATCATCATAAAATTTTTGAACACACGGTATAAAATTATTAAACGGTATAAACGCAACCGGTACTAAATTATTAGCCGGATTATTTGAATTAGTCGAATTGTTAATCATAGCTTGAGCCAAATTATTAATAACATTAAATTGAGTATTCATAGTGCTTGATGGATCCGATGATGAAGAAACATTTGAAATCGATTGTCGATTTTCATCATTTGATTTCATCGAATCATTAGTTGTTTGTATCTCAGCGTTCTTTTGTTTTTTGACATTTTTTTGCTTATGTTTATTATGATGATGATTACTCGATATTAACGTCGAATCATTACGCTCAGGTATAGACGATATAAAACTATCTTGATTGTCTGATTTATAAAATTTTTCCATAAGACTAGTCGCACTCAGACCATTCAAATTAGAACTCTCAGACATTGATTTTGTCATTTTAGAGGGTGTACTTGTCAATGAACCACTTGAAACTTTTTTCGAATCTTTTGACTTTGACTCAGTTTTAACTTTACCCTTTACATCAGACGAATTAATCGATGATTCATCAAACGATTTCATATTCTCACCCATTTTAATCGATGACGACATCAACGGCTCACATATTGCTTGTTTATTAGCAAGTCTATTTTGTACCTTGTCCAATTCTTCGTTTATTTTGTCCAAATTTTTTAAGTTCTTGGTCTCTTTCTTACCAAGAGTCTCTAGTGCCTTGGTGACTTGAAATGGGGTCTTTGATCCGACATTTCTCGGTTGAATAAAATCACCAGTGTCACTTGAATTCAAAGTGAATGAAAAGTTGCTCGATGATAAACTTGAGCCTTGGTTCGAAAAAGTGATATCTTCAAAATTTTGAGGTGTACTCGGTTCTTTTTTAATAGACTTCTCTTCGACAATAGTTTTATCTTTCAAAGTCTCATCTATATTAACATCAGACTCTTTTTCGGCCAAGAAACTTGGTAATTCCGATTTTCCCATAAAAAAGTCTTCGACTTTAACAATTTTCTTTTCTCGGGCAGACAAATTACTAGCTTCCAAACTATTCGGTTGATTAACGTTTGGATTCTTCCACCATTTACTCGAGTTCGAATCATTCGAAGAATTTGCCACTGTTTGATTCAACGTCAATTCATTATCAGCAAACTCTTTTCGATTTATTTGTTCGTCTTGATTCAATTGTTCCATAAAATCATCAGCTTGTTTAAATTGAGAAAATTCAACTTGACCAAAATTACCCAAAGAGTTATCAAATGGGTTATCAAACGGATTCGCTTGTTTGAAGCCATTAGATTTTCTCATGCTTTCATCGAACGGATTTTCAGATTTTTTGAAAACATCTTGATTAATTTGAGGTTCAACTTGAGGCTCAATTGTGTTATCAAACGCTTTAGACTGGGTCAATAGAGTATCTTGTGTAAAATTTAAACTCGTATTCTTAGGATCTGCACGCACAGTTGATGTCGAATATCTCAATTCCTTGTTAGGATGATTTAACAAGTTGACATAATCCTCGGTTGAGTTCATCAAATGAGCTTGCCCGATTCGTTTAACGCGTTCAACTGATTGTTGAACCAATTGATTGATACGATCAATCGAAGACATATTTGACGTAAAGTTAAGCGTGTTATCATAATTTTTAGTGTCATCATCACGTTTTAAACAACTATCGTCAATTGTGGTAAAATTGAAACTTGCCGATGATTTAAAATCATTGAACACGTTACTTTCCCTTTCGATTTGTTTATTGGGAAGTTTTGCTTTTGGTGTTATGTCAAGGTCTGGGACATGTTTTGAGTTTACTTGAGTTGCTTCTAATGAAAAGTTGAGTGTTGAATTTTGTGTCTTGTTACAATTAGAATTTATTTCGTCCATTTTATCGTAGTTTATACGACCTGATTGGTTCGATTGATCAGTGTTTGTGTTATCTAAGTCTCCACTGTTTCGGAGTATGTTCGAGGATTCATCAATCTTTAAAAAATTAATGAAAATTAGATTTGTATTAGAGAATGGAAAACAGCGAATCTCTCAGACTCAAATGAAAACTGTTCGAAACTACCGTAATTTATGTGAATGGGAAACTGGGGTAGTAACGAAAGACAACTTAGTTAGGACATGCTTTGCAAAGATCAGACAATTGATAGCTTACAACAAAGACTTGGACAATTAAGTTTGCTTTGAGAAGATAAAGTAACCATAGCTGAAAAAAACATGTTACCATTCGACCGAAGACTTTTCTATGTGTAGAGCAAAAAATAGAACTTTTCCTCGATAATCCTTGAGGATTGAAAAATTCACTCGGTACAAATAATACTGTACAGCTCCTGAAAAATAGGCGTACCCCGTACCATCTAACCGTACTAGTCCACAGTACCGTACCGGAAAATAAAATTTAAATACTGCTTCATTTTTAGTAAAATTTCAAAAAACGGTAAGGTGGTATGATACGGGGTACGGTACGCCTTTTTTTCAGTAGCCGTGCAGTATAAGGGTTCCGAAAAGGGTAGAAAGAACAGATCCAATGTTTAAAAGGAACACTTACCAAAAAATCATTGCTGACATTTGAACCGTGTTTATCGGACGTCTTATTTTCAGACAACGTAAAATTACAACTCTTATCCATATCTCCAAAATTATCAGGACTAACACTTGTAAAATCAGTTTTAGCGAAGCTATAACCGAAATTTTTTGAGTAATCCTTAAAATTCATGTCGCTTAAATCATTTAATTTTGTTTTATAACTTTTATGATTTTCTTTGTCTTCATCATCGTCTTCATCTCCATTGATCGTAAAGTCATAATCAAGTTGTTTAAGATCCGACTCGTTAAAATGAACACTCTCTTGGGTTTGGTCAGGTTGTTCAGTAGCATCAAAGTTTAGCGATTTATTTTGGTTTATTTGACGTGCTTGGAGAATATTTTTTGAATTTATTTGCTTAAATGGTATTGGTGGTTTATCACGTACTTTGTGTAAATTTTCCATCGAAAAGTCTTCAAAAAAAAAATTAAGTTTTGAGAATTTTTTTTTTTTTTGATTACACTTACCTTGTATTGCGTTTTCGTCTAAGAGACCAAGGCTTGAACGATGTCCCCTGGATCCAGGAGAAAAATATTCATTGGGATCCATGAAAAGTCGTTGATTAGTTTTTCAATATTTTTATGAAAAGCTTTATGAGATATGATTTAATGTTAAACGATGAATTATGTAAAAAAATAAATATTTTAGGTTCTTTTCAAATTTGAGTGTATAATTACCTTCAACTTATAATTAGTAAATATCAAATATATGACTCATGCTGCAACACAAAATTTGTCTTTATTGTTACATTTTAAGCATGAATTGTCTAATTTGTGTCTTTCGATTTATAAAAAAAAACACTTAAAAGGCTTGAGAGTTTTCATCAAGCAGAATTTTAGACTTTTTAGATCTACGAGCTAAAATTTAAAAAAAGGTTAGATCCAAAAAACGTCATTGGAGACTGAAAATTTTCAAATATTTGTTTTCAGCGTTCTTGAAAAGTCTAGAATTGTTTGAATACGAAAAAAATTAATTCTTAAATATAACCCTCTTCACCTTTGATTCAGGTTTCGGTTGTTACTAAATAAGGAACTGGGACTAACTAAAATATGAAACAAGAGATACGGAATCAAATAAAACCTTGGTTTAAAATTAGATTTTCTCCTTCAAACTTTCTTAGCTTAAACCTCACTAAAGAGAACAAAATTTTCGAAATGTGCTAAGAGGGACTTTGCTTAGTATTTTCGGCATCATGTAGCATTAGTGATTGAGGCAGCTTTGCCTAATGTAGATGGAAAGTTTAAAATTGTCTAATGTATCGTTACTCACATTTAAAGCTTTGCTTTTCGTATTTTTTAAATATTTTGTGTTGAAAAGTTTTGTCTTGGTTTTAAATTTTTTGTGCTGAGTAGTGATCATTTTTGTGGTGGACAGTATAATTAGTGAAAATGTAACGTTCCTGGTTTAGACCGTAACCGTAACCAACTTTAACTGGTTTCTTAGACTGAATAGATAATTATACCACTGGTTAGATGGATTACATTAGTTATTATACTACACGGCTTCTGAAAAAAAGGCGTCCCGTACCATCTTACCGTACCAGCCCACCGTACCGTACCGGAAAATAAAATTTAAAACGGTATGGTACGATGGTACGCTCCGGTACGGTACGGGGTACGCCTTTTTTTCAGCAGCCGTGCAGTAGTTGTTTTTAATTAGTTTTTGATTATTTTGATCGTTTTTGTCTCTTTCTTAAGATTCATAGATTAGCATAGATGCATTTTAGTTGTGGTTTCTGTTTTTATTTTCATTAATTCTACTAAATGTATTTGAAAAACGAGTTTACTCACAAAAGACAAAAAAAAAGCAAATTGGTGATCTGAAATACAAATCCTGGTCGGACAATAAAATACGGATACAATGAATTCTAGTTTTTTGAATTTTTACCTATACCAGCGTATTCTTCATGTTTTTCTAGCCAATCGCCGTGTCAGTTTCTGATATAATACGGATACAACTCGACGCTGAAAATTATGACACGCAATTTGTGTTGCTGGTACACATTTATTTAAATTTGATTTTTCTTTCAGTTGAAGCATGTACCAGTGGAATATAAAATGTCATTCACCCCATTTTACTAGTAAAAAATTTAACAACTACTGTCGACTCTGCATCATATTTTAGACAGAATTCGTGAGCGTAAAACTAATCAATCACGTGTCCATACGCAGATCATTAACGATCTGTATAAAGAGATCAGAACCTCGTTGCATTCGACTAAATTCTATTTTAACCTTATTTACCGACTCGGACCTTTTTTCACAAAATAACGGACTTTGGAATTTTAAAATTTCAAATCATGTACAACTCCGGTCTTTCACAATGTCCATTTCTGAAAGCTCATGAATTTTAATTTTCAACTGAAGATTAATACCTGGTCAGCTATCGTAATCTATGACCCTGAGAACGCAAGATTATCATGTTTTTCTTGGGCTTAAAAGTAAAAAAATTTTCCCTTACCCCTTCAATCCAAATTCATGAACTTTCAGAAATGGACATTTTGAAAGACCGGTATTGTATACAGCAATCATTTCAAAACATAAATCTCTGATTTTTCAGCTTTTATGTATCTACTAATTGGACCACAAGGAATACGAAAATGTAGTTTTTTTTGCTTATGACTCAATCTTAATGATATAAAAGCACCCTGAACCCGAAAGGAAGTAAAAATCCTAACCCATAGAAAAAAACAAAAAATCATTTACAAGTTCAAGGTTAATCAACAGGCTAGCGCCCTTGCCTAATTAAAGACTGATTAACTCTTCATTTATTCATATGCTAGCTATTTTTGAATACACATACCCAAACGTTTTCTCACCACTCTATGTTTTGGAGCTTGGTACCATAAAATCGTCAAGTTTTATTCAATTTTTCTTGATTCATTTGATACTAATTGTTATTTGAGTTGCTTTATCAAGTGTTATAATTTTGTAAGAGAAGGACATCATCCTCTCCAAAGCTCGATGTTGAATCGCAAAAAGACCATACTTTTCAAATGAATTATTCTAATCATTTGAAGTCAAACGACCCTATTTTTAGTTTAAGTAGTTTAAATTTTTATAAACAGAAACAATTTGCCAGCCTTTGGATGGCTTCTTTCGGAAAATAAAAAAATTAAAGTGAACACATAATTAAAATAGTGTAAAATAATTAAAAAATTGAATTTTTACAGCAGTAGATTGATAGAAAAACCTCTTTATCGAAAAGAGCTTACGATTTACAAGTAGACATATTTCTGAAACCAGCTTCATAAAATTTAGTTTTGAATCTATTGTAAAACCCAGCTCATAAATGTATATTCGCACTAAATTTTGTAAGATAAAGTTATTTCTAAATTTAAGAAAGAATGGCATTCTTGTATCCCAAAAACGTGGGGTATCTTCAGTGGCGTAGCCAGAGGGGGGGGCAGCGGGGGCGACCGCCCCCTGGATTCTTAAAATATTTGATGCATAAATAAGGTCTTTTTGGCCAAATTTTACTTTTCGCCCCCCCTGGCAAACATTTCTGGCTACTCCGCTGGGTATCTTTTACCCCGCATCGATTTTAATTTTTTAAAATTCGAAAAAGGTTGATTCAAACTGATTCAAATTGAAAAAGTCAAACTTTTTTTCAGAATTTTTTATGGTCTTTTTGGTATTTCTGTAAAAATCATTACATTTTGTAAAGTAAAACATTTTGTTATTTTTCAGAGCTGATTTCCAGCGTTTGTTAACTAAATTTTTCAATCGCACAAAAAATTAAAAAATATAAATAATGTTACCATCGCAACACCAAAGTTTTGAAATTTAAAATAATTCAAGATTTACAAGATATAATTATAATTAACATAGTCATTATCAATATAAAGGTATTCAATTCAATTGAATTTTAGTGATGAGTACATCGCATAGTAAAAATCAAAAACTCAATAATTCAAAAATATCTGAAATTACCAAAAGCCTTGACAAATATGAGTCGTTTCATACCACTGGTGACATTTCTGAGGCCATGTAATTTTTGTTAAACGAACATTTTTTTTAATCTAAACACCTAATCTAAATATCTAGCCAAATTGAAACACAAGCAGTTCGTATAATAGAACGAACATGGCTGGCTTATCGTGACAAACAAATGTTCCGATTGTTAAAACATTCAGTTTGTGCCGCTGTAAGGCTTCATCTAAACTCAATCATTAAATTTAAATTTTAGCCTTTTTTTATTTTAAGGAGCACTCTATGTCCCGTGAGATTTTGAGAAAAATTGCACCACAAGAATCAAATCTATTAAACGATCCAATTTTTAATGTAAAAATCAAATTTAGGTATTTATCCAAGATTATTCGCAGCTTTGTTTAGTCTAAACTTCAGTGACTAAACAATGCTGTGATTAGAGTTTTAGTTTTAAAGTTTATTCAAGGTTCGCTGGATCAGAGTTTCCACCGTTTATTGTTTTCAAAATATTCTCGCATACTCAAGATGGTAAAACAGCAAAATACATTTCAGGAAAAGAAATGATTAAAGCATCATCAAGTGTAATCAAAAACTCTAAAAATATTTTTTTTCTAAAAAAAATAATCAAGTTTTTTTATAAAGGCAGCCGTTGAAGCGTGCAATCAAATGGGAAATAGACAATATTACAATTTAATTATTCATGATCGTCTTCATCAACAAACAAAAGGCAAAGTTAGCGATTTAGATAGTATTGTAAGCCTTAAAGATTATATGCAAGTAAATATATTAAATATTTTGAAAACCAACGGCTAACATTAAAGTTTATTAGTATTCAAGTGTCATCGATGACCTACCCGCTTATGTTGGTGGTCGGTCGAACAATTGGAGAAGACTCAATCTATCGGGTATTTTTTGCAGTCTCTACAGTATTAAGTGTGTGGTTGTAGCTTTTCTTTTTTTTAGATCTACCAAGATACACAATTTTTTATGACGTATTAAATTATGCTTTTAACAAAAAAATGTCAACAAGTTTGGCAAGAGAAATGCCGGTTTTATTGAAACCACCAACTAATCCGGACATTCAATTCGAACAAATGCAGTTGATTTCAAAATTAGAGTAACTTTTTTAATGTTTATAAAAATCTTGAATTAAAAATTTAAAGAGAAAAATTAAAGGATACCCGATGACACTGTTAACCCGTCTATATCGTATTTAAATAGCTCAAATTATAAAAGTAGTTTTTCGCAAGTTTCGAGTAGACGATCGAAAAATGCGATAAGTAAAGTATCAAAAATGAAAAAAGCATATCAAGTAGCTCGTTCCGAGACTCTTACAACTGATGTTGATGTTTATCAAAGTAGTGGTCAATATAGTGAATCGTTTAAAATGCCTGAAGAATTAAACGATGAATTTGAAGCTGAAGTTAAAAATTTGTACATGTGGACCAAAAATTTGTCGATCAATGACGATTATCTTAGTGATGCCGTTAGCAAATAAATACGAATCGAATGCTTTTTTTGTGAATTTATTTCTTAAAATTTTAAGCACTGCTGTTAATAAATTTTTAAACTATTTTTAAATTACTCAGAAGGGTCCACATTCCTAACATACATGCAAATCTTCTTAACATACATTAAAATCTTTTTACCATACATAAATTTTTTCACAACATGCATACCTGATTAACATACAAATTTGCTGAATAGCATACTAAATGCTTGGAAACACACGTTCATTTTTAACTGCTCCTCGTACTGGAAATACTTCTCCTGGAGCTTCCAGTATCGAAATCGAAGCTACATGTTCTACTGGAGATTCAAGTATCTGAGCAACTAGTACAGAAGCTAAATCTTTTGATGCTTCCAGTACCTGAGTTGCAAGTTCTGGTGCTAGTCGTATTGGAGCTCGAGTACTAGAAGCTTCAGGAGAAGAAGATCCACTAGAAGAATCTATTGTATAAGGAGCTTCATGTACTGCAGCTCCTAACTTTTTTGCAAAATTGCACCTTTGGGAAAGCTTAAAACTGAGAAATTTGAGCTTCTGGTTGCATTTTTGAATAGTAGAGCTACTTATATCATATTTTAAAATCTTTCTACCTTTTTTTTTAAAAATATTTTACGGCAAACTTCAGTATTTTTATGTTGAGAAGATTTTTATGTTTGTTAAAACAACAATCCCTTACTCAGAAAAATCAAAGTTTTCATTTTTTAATTAATGGCACCAAATTAAAGCTTTTTTTTCAGATTTCGGTTGATTTGATTTGGTAAAATCATGTAAACCAATTCGTAAATAAGGCCTATCCTTCATTCAGAAGGTAATGAGATGAAGATAGGACAAATTGGTACGGTCTAATTCCGAATTTAGACCTGGTATACTTTTAAAATGAGACCGGTTAAAAAGACAGTACCGATCATTTTTCAACAATAAAATGTCGAGAGAATAAAATGTTACTTCTAGTTTTATGTTTGATCTAGTTTTAATTAACTTTCAAAGATTTTATCAAAGCCATTCAGAACTAAAAATTTAGGGCTCAGCCCCCCCTATCTCAAAACCCCAGATTCTGAAAATTTCACTTTGAGTCTATTTTTATATGAATAATTGAACGATATATGCAAATTTTGAAAACCACTATAAAAATCTCTTAATGACTAAAAGTTAACCAGACACAAGATAAAGACTCGAATAAACTAACATATCATTATTTTCTTATAGGAAATCATTCAGCTGGTTATTTTGTCCAGCTACCGGGATTAAACTCTACCTGGCTCGCAACTATACCGTTACAAATTTTTCAAAAAGTTTCAACAAAAAGAATAAAATATTGAAGGAATTTTAAAATGCTTATTCGACCAAAATCTTCACGCACATTATGAAAGATACTTAATCGGGTTGTCATCGGCTGGTTACGATAATAGTTTAGGGTTCCGGTATTTCGGGGTATGAATATTTTTTATTTTTAGCAAACACCATTACTAATCTGGCGTTTTTCTCTTTAAGAATGTTTAAGAATAATTTGGAATTTTTTTCATCTATTTTTAGGACCCCCTTAGTTGAGCCCCCCCCCATCTGAAATTGTCTAGCTACGCTACTGATATTGTGCTAATCGTAAAAATCAATGTGCTCCCTTTTATTTTTTCGTACTTGACAATGTCGCTAAACTATACCTCAATCATATCGAATTCTACTTGAACCAAGTGTAGCCACTTAATGAATAAGCCTAAAGTACCATTGATGAGTCGCAAAGTGGTGAATAGTAGTTTATTGCATTAGTTCTTAAGTTTTAAACTTTGAACCCCGTCAAGTATTCCCAAAAGAGAAAATCCTATTTTTGTACCGGTCTTATTTTCAAAGTGAACCAGATCTAAAGTCGGAATTAGACCGCTCCAATTTACCGCCCCCCCCTAAAGTGGGTACAAAAATGAAATTGTTCCATGAGCATAAATCAAAAAAATTTAAAATTGTACCGGGATAACTATCGAGTTTTTACGGTAAAATTATTTAACGTAGGTGTCAATTTAATGTAAAGCAACTCTAACTGGAACTCAACCGACAAACAGTAAGATTAAATTAATTTAATATTATTAATGCATTTATACTGTTTGATGGTTGAGTTCCAATTTCAGTTGTTTTAAAGTAAGTTAAAATTGACTGGGAAGTATTGAGTAATTTTTGAAATTCGGCTTTTAGACTTTCCGATGCATTGCTCAGGTAGACAAATTCTCGTGCGGACTAATTTCCCGCGCGGGATCGCAACCCTGGGAAAACACTCTTGCACGTCTTAAGCATAGCTTAATTAACTGTGGTGATGATCAAACTTTCACACTCGTTAGTTACAATGGATAGGTTTGCTGACTAAAATAGTTATTTTCTCAGTTTAATCGGTAGACTTTTCGGCATCAAATTTTTTTTCCCAAAAGCGACAGGTTTTCGATTCTTGGTGTCGGTTTCGCTCGTCTAAACCATGAATCAGAACTAATAGTACAAGGAGATCTACAGTTTCAGTTTGAACTTTTTAACCTTTGAGTCGGAGTCTGAGCATGAGACGGAGTTAAAGTTTGAGTCTTTCCTCGAAGAAAAGACGCTCTGTGTTAGATTAAGAGTCACCTAATTTCCGACTCAGGTCCAGATTCCGACTCTGAATCCAAAGTTAAAAAGTTCGGACTGACACTGTACCAGGACTTGAGTCTCCACCCACCTCCCCATTTGAAAATCAGGGTTAACTGAGCCTCCCTATTTCTGAATCCTTGATTCTTTTTAAATTCCGAGTTTATTTTCTTAACGTTACTGTACATCACTATGAGCACAAACCTCCTCTTTTTCTAGCCGAGTCACAGATTAAGTCTCCATCTGAAACTGCCGAACCATACTATTGAAGACAGAGATCTACAAATTTGCTTATTATTTTGATCTCATTCCAAAAAAACTCTAATATCCTAAGAGATATTTGATTTTTCATGAGACCTCAAAACTTAAATTTTTTGTCACTCTAGTTTTTACATCGAATATTTTAAACAATGTAAAAATGAACATCTCTGATTGGATATTGTTCATTTTAATGACCCTTTCAAATCGTTGTGCTTAGACTGATAAATCCGATTTTAGAAAAAAATAATTGACCAATGAATTATGTTAAAAAAACTTTTTTTTTTCAAAATAGATAAAAAAAAACACTCGAAAAAATACAAGTGAGCAAGACGATATCTTTTTTGTGATTAAATTTTGAAATTGTTTGATCTTTTTGTAAATCTTAAAGAATTTTAACCACTACAAGTTAAGAAGAAGAAGAAGTAATTTCAAAAAAAAGTGAAAAATCTTCAAAAAATGTTAATCTTTAGACCTAAAGTCATTCGTTTTTAATCTTTTTCAACAGTTATTCAACTGTAATCAAGCGCTTTAGTCGGCAAAGTTTACTTTATTTTTTTTTTGTTAATCCAAAAGAGATTTAAAATTTTGCTTTGATTTAATTTTTATTTAAAAAATAAAATCACCGTTAAAAAATATTAAAAAACAAAAAAAAAGATGATTCAAAATAAAATTAAAAATAAAAAAACAAAAAATTTTTTTAAAAAAGACCATTGTATCCTTGACTTATCGGAATTCTTGATTGACCACTGAAATTATATTGATTTTGATTAGATGCAAAATTTTGATTAAATTGTTGAGTGTATCCTTGAGGAAAATTTGAATAATTCGAAGGTGACGTACTTGTAGTAGTCTCAGAACTATTCGTACTACTATTACTCAAATTAGAATAAAACATATTCGGGTAGGTGTAACTGTTTGTAGCTGTGTTGAAGTTCGAATCATAACCAGAGAATAATGAAAAATTATTAGCTTGCATTGTAAAAATAGAGTTTTGGGCATCGAAATTATTCGAAGGATTCGAATAACTTGCTTGAACTGGTTGTTGAATATAACTCGAGTCTGTTTTGGTCTCAACTTGTTTAACTTGAGGTGGGGATAGAGACGAGTTGGACAAAGAGGACGATGAAGATGATGGCGATGTCGACAAAGACGATGAAATATTCAATTCTTTATCCTTTGGAATCGCTGTCTTGAATCGTTTAGATCTTCTCAAAAAACTTCCATTGCCGAACATATCACCAGCTTTTGGGTGTAATGCCCAATAGTTTCCTTTACCTGGTTTTCCCGAGTTTTTCGACACTTTTAAAAAACAATCGTTCAAAGACAAATTGTGACGAATCGAGTTTTGCCAACGTTGAGTATTTTCTTTAAAATAAGGAAATCGATTTTCGATGAATTGGTAAATTTCGTTCAATGTCATCATCCCAGTTGGAGCACTTTCAATAGCCATTGTAATCAAAGCTATGTACGAGTAGGGTGGTTTAACTTCAGCAAAACGTCGTTTTTGTTGTGAAATAGTCGAAGTTCCACTCAAGTGAGTCAAATCAACATGATCAACTTCAGTAACAAGACCTTTTTCGATGGCATCTTTGGCTTCAGCTTCACTGATCTGAGATTTAAGTCTACTCTTATCTTTTTTAAACTTTTTTCTCGGAACTAGGTCTGTTTGTTGATTTTGGAACATTGGCGGTGGATTAAAAGTTGGCACTGTATAATTTGGTTGAGTAAAATTTTGAACCGGAGCTAATAAATTGTTTGATAAATAATCACTTGATTGAGGATTTTTGGGACGATTAAAATCGAACAAATTGTTAGCATTGAATGGTAAACTTTCATAATTTGAAATCATTTTTTTGTTGTTCGAATAAATCCACTGACAAAGAAGGGAGCGCTTGGTCGTTAAATAGTTAATAAAAATATTTTTTCAACTAAGTAAATTTGAAATCTTTGGATGACTTTATAAAAATATTTATTTAAGCTTATATATAAACGAGGTTTTAATAGTTAAGATAGTTTTTTTTTTCGTTGGGCACCAATAGAAAAATTTGTGTCAAAAAAAAAATTTTTCATTGGTCAACCTTGAAGAAAAAAAAAACAAAAAAATTGTTTTACAAAACTAATCAATCAAATTATGATGCTTTTTCATATAATTTACTAACAAATAAAGCTATCTCTACTCATCGTCCAAATGTACATTTGCAGTTTTTTTTAAATCAAGTTTTTTTTTCCTTAAACAATTTAATTAAATGTTTTTGTTTTTTAGACTTTTTAATTGATTAAACTTGATCGATGATTATTGTAGTTGCAAGGCAAATGAGATTTTAATAAAATGATAATGGTATACATAGAGAGATAAGTATCAACATGATGTTTTTCGTGTATATGCCCTTGGAAAATGAAAAAAAGTTAATAATGTAAATAACCTTAAAATTTTGTGACTTGATTTAATATAATTGGATATTGTACTTGAAGTCATATTAAATGATGTTCATCAATGCAAATTAATATCAATTTTGTTTTTGTTTAGGGACTTGGAGGGATGTTTTATTGAAAATGACAAAATTAGTTAAATAGTTAGTGATAAGTTAATTTAGATTAAGAAATTCAATTTTTAATTTAAGGTTTATTGGAGCAAGGTAGACACCACATATTTGACATGCGTCTATTTTAGATGCTTGAAGCATTTTTGGGATAAGGGTTGACTGAAAATTCCAATAAAAATGACTCTTTAGTTCTGCATATCCAAACATAAGAGAAGTTAACATAAATTATTGTAGCCTGTGAGCTTTAAAAAATAATTTTTGATCCATCATGGTTCACTTGTAAACTTGATTTTGACCACAGATACTCAAACAAGTTAAGAAATTTAAGATATTTCTTTAAAGACAGTTGATTGCTTGGTGACAAAATTTTTGAAAGTTTTAGAACCAAGTTTCGAAGCATACAACTCATAGCTTAATAAGTCTGTAAATTTAATTAAAAAAATTTACTGTATATCAAAGGGGTAGCCTCACTTTTTCGAACGAGGGGGGTCTCAAGTTCAAAAATATTTATTTTATCTACGTTATTTATTTTTCAAATTTACAGTTGTGGTCATTCATGTGTTCCTCTTGTGAACTTTCATGAACTAATGATTTGGAAAAGCTAATATTGATTTAAAGGTATCAAATGAAAGCTAAAAAGCTCTAGTTAAAGCTTGTAAAACTAGCTTTTATTTGATATCCATAAATCAATGGTAGCTTTTCGAAATCATAAATTCATGAAATTTCACAAGAGGAACACGTGAATGACCACAACTGTAAGTGAAAATTTTTGAAAATTGAAATTTTGAATGGGGGTGCTCGAACCCAATCCACCACTCCCTGGCTACGTCTCTGTTGTAGAGATAACTTTGTGATGAATTGTGGAATTGTTGTAACTTTTGGTCGGTTATGATTCTTTCTGTTGCGAGACTTGAGGGATCAACTAACGCCACTGAACATAATTTCTTCCTAAAGGCTTCGTAAATACTTAATGGGTTCCGTAACTTAACATCAACTCTTGCACGTCCATGATATTTTTTGTCAGACGTTAAAGACTAAAAAAAAATTGAATGTCTTAATTAGAATTTTAAAGGTTTAGGCATCGAAAATTTAATGAAATTTTATGAATGCCCAAGGTGCAAAAATTTTAGATCAATTAGTCAAAAGCTTATATGAGCAAAAATAAAGAATTTTAATCCTAATCAGAATTCGGGGATGATCAAACATTTTTTGAGAATCAATTCAAATCTTAAGTTTTTTATAAGAGGATTATTCTTAAGCAACTTTTTAAAATTTGAAACAGACAACAAAAATTGCAATCAAAATTTTTTTTGTTTTTTCAAAAGATTTTGCTTTGACTTGAATCCAATTAAAAATTGGGATCTGTCACATAATTGACTCTCAAAAATTTTTTTTTTTTTCAGGAAGCTTCAAATTGTTTATTTAAAGGATATTCTTACTGAAAACAAAACTGTCTATCATTATTTTTTAATTGATTACAACATGTTTTCCAAATCTTTAATATTCGTGTAAAATTACTCGAGTTTATTTTTTAAGTGAAAGTATTGTACGTAATGATGTTGAGAGCTTATGTAAACAATTTATTGTTTTTTTAGACGATTTTTTTTGTTTAGCCAATTAAAATTTTAAAAATAACAAAAACTATTAAACACCTCATAAGTTTTTCTCTAAAAAAAAACTGTTAAACAAAAAAAGAGATGAGTTGAAAATGGATCATGCAAACAACAACGTAGTTCTATAGTAGTTTCAATATTTCGTCGATCATGCTTGAAAGAGCTACATTCGCTTCAGAACTTGATTTAAAAAATAGAAAAATTTTTGATTTGATGAAAAAATGAGATGTTGAAATTTTTGTTTTACTTGGCTGAGTTTTTTAAAATTTTCATATTTTCGATAAAATTTTGACCAATTGTTTTAAATGTATCTATATTGTGTTTATCTACAGTGACCATTCGTTTTGCTATTCTTAATAGAGTTTTTTGTTTTTTTATATTTGAGTGCATTATACCATTTCTATTTAAAATAAAAATTAAACTTAAAATATTACACTCTTTTTAAAATTGATTAGAGATAGAAGTTTGACGTTGATAAATGCTTAAAATACCGACCTGATTGACCGGATGGTGCTTTGAACTAAACTAACTGGAACTTTTACCAAAACTTAATATGACTCTTATGCTCTTTGAACTAATATTGCATAAATAACAACAACTTAAGTGTCTGTTAAACAGTAAGCCATTTTAAAGCGTTCGTTCTTTAATAAAATCTGAGATACAGCTCACATTTCGAACTTAAAATCTTGGTCGAGATTGAGTTGAAAATTGTATCCCTAAAGTCATTCAGCCTTTAATGTTGGCTGTCCCTAAAACACGGATGTGGATTTCGGGTGCCATAATGACGGATTTTATTTATAGTTTTTTTGGACATACATGGGCAATAATTTTTAAAATCCAATTATCTTTTTCGGACATTTATTTTAAAAAAATATCTTTCGGATGTCGAACATTTTTCTTAGCAAAATATTCAAAGTTTCGGACATTAGTTTTTCAGATAAATTTTGGTGGTTTTCGCGACAGTATGAGACTCAGATCCTATTGGGCTTGTAATTAAAAAATCCCTTGGGTCTATTTGCAAATGGCCAAAACTGCCCGTTCCCACTCCCATCAGCGGCAACTTCAGTCTACGGCTCATCCAAATAAGGCCCTAGAGCGAAGTTCTTGTCAAAATTACCAAGCTTTTTGTAACACACGTGGATTCAAAAACATAAACTGATTAGAAAAATATGATAATCAAAATAGTTTATAGATTTTATCCGAATCACATGACCAATTTATAGTTATACAAAATGATAAACCAGCAGCCAATACAGTAGGAGATTAGAAAGAGACAGCTTAGTTTCATAGGAAATTATTTACGCATGCTTGAAGACGAACCTGCAAAAGTGTTCTCACTATATCAATAAAAAGTCCAATTGACAAGGAACAAGACCAACGTCCTATTATGATCAAATTTCAAACTACCTTACACGAGGTTTAAAACTTATAGTAGAAGAGATAAAAAAATTCGCCAGAGACTAGAATCTTTGGAGAGACATACCAGACTAGCTTTAAAAAGCCCGATCGATGATGACGATGATGAGATTTTATCCAAAAAAAATTCCTTAAGAAATTAAAATATCCGAATGATATTTTGTCCAGAAAATTTAGAATGTCATAACTTTCGAATATTTGAAAGAAATAATGCCCATATATATTTGATCACTGGAACTGACTTAGAAAGGTCTAAGGAAACTGACTTAACTATTAACTTCTAACCACCCGTTGGATCCGTGATACATTTTTTAAGCACATAATGGAGTTACTTTAAAATAGATTAAGCGGATTCAAGTTTAAGCAAGCTTTTATTTTGGAAAATAATGAAACATAAACATAAGAAGTATAAGAAGTTGTATCCATCTGGTTTCTCAGTTTTGGGCCCAAGGAGCTTTTGTTCGTACAATTTTAAAGTAGTAAGAATTCACCGCTTCCGTGTTTTAAGGATAACCTTAATATTTCTGTTAACCTCTTAAGAACTGATAAAAGTAGTGTTTATTAGCTAAATTAGCTAACCAAAATTTCAGCAGTTTCATACTTCTAGTTGTCTGAAAGAATAGTCTTAAATGTCAATTTCCGAAAAAATTGAGATAACTTGTTCAGTCTGTGTTGACTACCAGGTAGCCTTAAATAACCATTGAATAAAATCTTACGTTAAAGTATTAAGATGATCTGGTGTTAATAAATCTTTGCATTCCGTTCCAAACAATTGCATGATAACCCATACTATTTTTGCCGACATTTCATTTATTTCTTGATCCTCATTGACAAACTTTAACAACAACAAAAATTAAATCTCAAAAAGACAAAGATAAAATCAAAAAAAAATGTACCAGTGATATCAAAAACGAATTGCAAGCGACCAATGGTTTGTTTATTTGTAACAATTTTTCAGCTTGTTGCGCTAATGTGTCACCTGAACCAGCAATTTTTTTAACCTTAAAAATTTTTTTTCCTTAAATTTGAAAACAAAAAAGAAGTTTTCTTTTAAATCTACCTGTAACGCTTTTTTGACAAACTCGGACACAAATTTAAGCAAATTATCGACTATCTTAAGTATATCAATTAAAACTTCTATTGTAACTCTATCATCGAGTCGTTTTATTCTTGAAATGTCCATAATGAACGATTTTAATATTTCAATAATTCCTTTAAAGTGTAAACACAATCAAGTCACTACAAGACTCAAAATAAAATTAGATTAAGTGTTACCATTATCATACAAGTCCATAGGATCGACTGATGATGACCATATGTTGATTATTTTCAATAACTTAGATACTAATGTTGACCCAATTTTGTGTCTATAATTCTTTAATTGAATGACTTTTAAAATCTAGCCAAAAAGTTAAAGACAGTAACGTAGCTTTCACTCTAATTTCGATGTCTCTTATTAAAGTGTTTAGCTACAGTTTTAAATTTAAATACCTGTAACAATTTGATAAACTTTGGCAAAACATCTTTGATTTTTAGAATATTTATAAGAGTTATATCGTAACTTAATGTGTTTTGTATGATAAAAAGTGTGAAAAACGGTAGTGGTTCTGATTGAACTAGTAAATCTTCCAACCTTGATAAAAAATTATGTTACAATAAAAAATCTTCCAATCATGGGGTAACATTTTAGAAATTCTGACACACGAGGCCAGGGGGGAAGGTGGTATATTTTCACTGTCAAAAAAGCTTTTCTGATAGCTGCAAAACAAAGTTGACAAAAATGAAACTTCCATGATTTGCTTTTATTATACAACTTCAGACTGGCTTTTTAAAAAATTGAAATTTCAGTTTAGTCTGTACTTTCGTTGAGACGATGGAGGAAGATCAGGGGACAAGCTGATAGATTTTTTTTAAATGGAAAAAAGATTTTTTGACAGAGGGAAGGGGGTTTAAGCGTGTAAAAATTTCTAAACAGGCCTTGTGTTCAGAATTTTTTTTTCAAGCACCCCATGTTCCAATGTCCGAATATTTCAAAAACTTACATGTCAAAAAATTGAGTTTCAATTTTAACTTTTAAATCATCTTTAAGTTCTTGTTGAACCCATTCGAATTTTTTGTTAAAAAAAATATCAGTTAATTCGGACACAATTTTCAAGCTTTCGACACGTAGATTTGAATTTTTTGAATCTATATTGTCCATTAAAGCGGGTAGCAAATATTTTACAATCTAAATTAAATTATTATAATTATAATTTTCAAGTCTTAAACCGTAAGTGGTACCTTGTGAGATTGAGTTTTCATTATTTCATTATTTTGTATAATCGTGTCAAGAATAACAATTATTGAGTCTATGAATTCAGACATGGTATCTGGTCCTTTAAAAATTAAGACTTAAGAAAGTTGAATCATGAAAAATCAAACAAATAAAATTTTTACCACAAATTGCGTCTAAATTAAGTTCGCCATTGCTTATGAATTTTGATAATTTTATCAACTTTCCGAATTTTTGAACAAAATCATCATCGATTAACTTATTCCTAAAATTCTATGAGAACACTTTAGTATTAAAATTCAGCTTGATTTGATCTAAACCCATTCTTACTTGAGACGAAAACAAAACTTTGAGGATTGAAATATTTGGAATGGCTCGTTTGATGAGTTTTGTTTGAGCAGTTGAAGGATTTTTACGACCATAGACAGACTCCAAACAAGATAAGTTATCATCAAGAATAG
This sequence comes from Brachionus rubens, assembly GCA_022207745.1. Taxonomy (NCBI): domain Eukaryota; kingdom Metazoa; phylum Rotifera; class Eurotatoria; order Ploima; family Brachionidae; genus Brachionus; species Brachionus rubens. The sequence continues at coordinate 1,276,068 of JAJVHD010000011.1, read as the reverse complement.
TCGATGATAGACTAACAATCAATTCGACTAGCATGTCGATCATTTTATGGATGTAATCACTCTCTTCTTTAACTGGGAAAGTCTTTCGTATATCCCGTTCTAGAGAGTTTATCAACCTTGAATAAAAATTTTATTTTGAATAAACTAGCTGTAATTTTTTGTCAAACTTACTTTGATTGACTGAATGGAAGTAAAAGATCACTTTGTTGTTTAAGCAAGACAAAAGTCAAAATATAAGCTTTAGATCTACATGGAACATTTGGACTTTCGTACACTTGAACCAATTTTGGAATAAGTTTCTTTAAAAGAGACAGTTAATCGAAGTTTTAAAATCATAAGATGGTTTAAGGTGGTTACTTTTTCAGGTAAATTTTTTGAGTTTGTTTCGTTTGTAAGCATCGCAATCATGGTCAAAATAGGAAGTTGAATGTGAACATTGTTATAAGAGAGACATTCAAGTATTGAATCAGGTCCAACTTTATCAATTAAAGTTGTAAATATATCAATCGAATGAGATGATAACATACAAAGAGCCTTTCAAATTAAAACATAAGAATATTGTAGAAAATAATTAAAAATTAAAATTACATTTAAAGCTGCTACTCTTAGACCTTCATTGTTAGCTGAATGATTAAAACAAGACCAAAGGGCATTTACAACGTCAGTTGGTTGATTTAAAAATTTTTTAACATTTCCTGTTGTTGTTGATGCAATGTTTTCAATTATTTTACAAATTATGTGATTTGAAATTAAATCTTCCTGAACAAAAATATTCGTTAATCTTAATTGATAAGAGTCAAGCTTAATAAAAAGTTACCCCGATGTTTCTTATTAAGAGTACATAAGCCAAAGATGGTATTGACCAATTTTCAATTGATTTACCAAGTTGAGCTTCCTTTAAGACAATTTGTTTTTTAATGAAACGTTCTTTTTGATTTTTTTAAATGATGTTTACTTGACAGCTAATGAAATAAATAATTTCTCCCAAAGCTGGTAATAAGGCTTGTTTGAATTTAAGGTCTTTACGATTTGCTGAAATAATGTCCACCAAATTTTGCATCACCTAAAATGAAAAAATTTAGGAAATTTTTCTCTAAAATCTTGAAATATGTTCTTGGAGTAGGGGTTAGGGAATAGAAATGATTATTCCCTAACGAGGAAAACTCAGTGGAACCCAGAATATAAACTATTTTGTATCTGCATTCATTAACATTATTAGCCTCAATTGGAATCAATTATCGATTCTCAATGGAGTCTCAAAGGACGAGATAGGTGGTTTGAGGCCTAAAAAATGCTCTTTTCAAAATTTTGTTTAGCTTGTCCACTGGCACCAGGCTAAACACCAGTTTTTTTAAACAAACATGATCATCGACAATCAGAGTAATCCGCGAAATCGAGTTGAGCAGACTAGTGGTCACTCGTACTGAGAATTTTGAGTTATCGGCTTTTTTAAAAACACCCGTAGGATGATGAAGCTTTAAAGAATTTTTGCGCTCTTTGAGCTCTTCTGTATCATAAATACAGTGTCAGTATGAACTTTTTAACCTTAGAGTCGGAGTCTGAGCCTGAGACGGAGTCTAAGTTATGTGTTTTTACTCTGACTCCAAAGTTAAAAAGTTCGGTCTGACAATGTACCATATGAGGTAATAGATTTTAATATTGTAGCCAGACATAGGTCCCCAATAATTTAGGGTATTGGGTTGGTATGGGTTACTCGGAAAATTAAGGTATTGGCATCGGTGTGGTTAACAGAAACTTAGGATTTTTGGTTTGGATCTTGGTTGAGTAACCCATAAAAGCTGTGTTTATATACCCAAATCCAATTTTTGTCAAAAAAAAACTTATAAATATGAAATATCAAAATTTTATGGGTTACCCAACCAAGACCCAAACCTGAAATCCAAAATTTCTTGGTAACCTACATCTTACACGAACCCAGTACCTTAAAATTATTGGGTAAATATGTCTGATTGTAGCGTTGTTTAACGTGTGGTAGTGAACCTTATAAGCTAAAAGAATTTTTTCACACCCCTGAACGTTAAAGTTTAAAAAAAGTTAAAGTTTGAATAAATGCAGCTGACAATATCAAAATTCATGGCTCAAAAGAATCCCAAAATTTTAAAACTTAAAATCTTTCATAAATTAAGTTTTCAATTTGACTTTTAAATTTAAAAGATTGCTCAAAGATTTTAGCATCTTTTAAGTTTCAAAATTGACGATTTCCTTTTTAGAAGGCTCTCTTACTTTTATCTAAAGATTTCCTTCATGAAAAGTCAAAGGTTTTCTAATTTTTAAAACTTAAATAATCCCTATCATCAAAAAAAAAATTTATGTGTTAATTTTTTTATGTTTTTTCAATCCTCACCCCCCTGAACTCGTATTTATTAGAGTATAGAGTCTAAATTTCGATTCTCTTAAAGATCAGAACGTCTGAACGGGAAAATATGAAAAAGCTGAGTCTCTCGTATTCCTGTAAGTTCCATTTAGCTCTCTTTCACGATCTTTCATTTAGTTACGGTCCTGATTCAGTCCAACTCCCAACATATGCTACTAAGTCCAAAGTGATCAAATTATTCAGCTCGTTCACCGAGAGACAAGAACAAAATTTTAGTCAAAATTACCTCTGTAAGTTCTTTAGAGACATCCAATTTTTTAGCCTTATTAAAAAGGATACCAAATATTCTTGCAGCTTTCATTTTCATTTCTAAATTATGACCATTTTTAATGATACCAAGTAGATCCTTATAAAGTTCGATTTGAACAAACGAATCAGCAATTTTACTCGATTCACAACAAATTGCTCCAATATAATTCATCAAATGAAGTTTTTGTTTAATTGCACCAGCTGATTTATCACTTGGAACATTTGTATTCATTTTAACCGCTTCTAACGTTTTATTATACTCATCCTTCGATATTTTAAGAAAGTTTTCTGCTTTGAAACATTTTGGATTCAAAAATGTCATTGCTTTAGGTTCAAATTTCAAAGCAACTGGTTTCAAAATCTTCGGATTATCGACTATTTGTGAAACATTCAATTCACTTGGTAGAAAAAATAGTCTCCTGTACTCATTCAAACTGTCAATCATCGTATCCGTTAAATTTTCTTCTTTTTCAAAATTTTGACTAACCAATGTGCTTGAGCTGTTTTGTAAGTCCGAATCTTTACATTGAACTGGATTACGAGTTTGCATTGTAGATTGAGGCGATACCGGAAGCCTTGAGCTAAAAAAAATGTTAATTTTTTCAAAATAAAATTTTATTAGAAACAAACCTGATCGAAAATGAAACATTGACCTCTGGTTTTTGATCAATTATAGTCGAAGCTCGAGGTCTATCAGTTGACATACGAGAAAAATTCAATGGTAATGCCTTATCATCTTCTTCTTCATTTTCCTCCAAAAACTGTTCTTTTCCATCTACAATTATCGATTTACCGTGGTACAAATGTTTCAAGTTATTTTCCCAAAATGGATGTTTGATGAGTTGATTCCAAGACAATCTTTTTGTTTGGTCTTTTTCAAGGAGACCTCTTAATAGGCTTAAGAATTCATTTGATGGTTTAGTTGAAAGTTTATTTCCCTTCGGATTCGGTAGTTCTTTGTTGATGATCATATTTTTTAAATGCTCCTCATCATCGGCTACAAACGGACAACTGCCAGTGTACATTTTATAAAGTATACAGCCTAAACTCCACAAATCACTTGCGTACGAATTATCTTCGCCTTGTAAAACCTCAGGGGCCATGTAACTTAAATCACCGAATGGTTTTTTGTAGCCTTTTGGACCTTTTGCTTGAGACGAGCTTGTCCATTGTGCACTTGTATTCTCGGTTGTTTCATTAAAAACGACTTCTAAATCTTCGCCATCAGCTTTAGCTAAACCAAAATCGGACAATTTCAAGTTTCCTTCTCCGTCGATCATTATCTTTCTTGGTATTAAATCACAAAATAAAATACCCAATGAGTGAATGTAAAAAAGACCTTCGCACAAGTCAATACCAAATTTTTTTATTGAAGATTCAGGTAGACATGTGTCTTGATCGAGTATTAATTCTAAACTACCAGCTGCACATAGTTCAACAACAAGCCATAAGTGATTACTTGTTTCGTACCATTCATAAAATTTAGCAACATTTTTGTGATTCATTTCGTATGTTAAACGAACTAAATTTGTTATTTCAGGTCTAAGGACTTTTTCAACACAATGTATTGCGACAAAGTTAATTGAACCTTTACGACGTCCTTTGTAAACAACAGTGTGTTCGAATTTACAAATGTCATCATAGAGAATAAAATTATCCATTTTGGATTTTTTTTTTATTCGAATCGATCTATTGATTTAGAATGGAAATATATTTTTTTTTTCCTATTTTTTTTTTTAAATGAATAATTTCAAAAATTTTACTATTTTTAATAATGTACCTCTAGAGATGAAAGCCAAAAATATTCTGTTGCTAATGACAATATTTTAATGTTAATAAAATACATTTTTATAAATATTTTTCAAGATGAGTTTTCTGATGCAGTCCGATTTTTCAAAATTTCGTTAATCATCGATTTTTGAAAAAAAAATGAGAACTCGAAAGTGGACTTTAGCTTAAGGCTATACATACTTTCGAATGCAGCTCTTTGAAAAAATAAATTAAAAAATTAAAAAAGACCAAAATTTGTTTCGAATTTCGCCTAGTTTCAGTAAATGGTATTAAAAATGTGTGTTTCTTGAGACTTGAAAAAAAAGCATTATGAAAAATTTTGAAATTTTGGTGCTGTTAAGTCATTATTGAAAAAAGGCCTTACATCAACAACAACAACAGCAGAAACTAACGAAATATGTCAAGTAGAAGGTGAGAATTTCCTTAAAGTAAGAAAAGCACAAGCTTGGTTCAACAAGTTGGGTCTCCCCCATTATGAGGACAAATGTTCACCTAATCTCGGACTTGTTCACATAAAATTAGAATTGTTCACCTAACCAGTCACTTGTTAGCCTTAACTTGAAAATATTACCCTAACCAGTCTCATGTGATGTGTTCAGATAATGCACAAAAAGTCAAGAGTAAAAGAAAAAACGTTGTTGTCAAAAAATCAAAGACGCCGTAAATAGTTCGTTGTTCTGGCAGTGTAGTTTCTGTGGTAGAACAAAGACTTTGTCACTCGATAAAAATAATCTAAAATTAGGTGGCTAATCGAATGAGCCGATGTATGCTAGAGTTAAACATTGGGTTGGAAAATATCTAAAAAGAGAGTTACTGTAGGTTACTGATGATCGAACGTGGCCCTAAATATGATAAAGTGAAGGATCTTTTCTTTTCTTTGTTCACCTAATCGGTTTGATAATCGGTTTAATGTATTACTTCATTTTTTTTTTTTAAATTTTTTGTTCACCTATCTATATATTTAAAATTTCAGCGATTTTTTACTATAATACTTTAACATTGTGTTAAAAAGATAGGAAGTAAAAGTAGAAAATTTCGAGACATAAAAAAGAAAAAAATTCCCACGCTCTCTAAATGTGTGACTTTTCGGTTTTCGTAGATAATTTACAGGTAAAATAAAAAAATTAAATATCAACTTATTCGAGGGTTAATTGTTAATTGACACAAAAGAATTAACTGAAATATTTACTATCTTATGTAGAATTAGATAAAGATCTTTAATTAGAAAAAGACCTCTCGCTCTAATGGACTCACACCACATAGAGATACACTCACTGAATTATAAAATGATCAGACTTGCGAGAAGTGCTGGCTTAAATGTAAGAGTTCCAAAAATAATAATGTAGCAGGTTTAGCGATTGACTCTTATGAGCTAAGGCTCCAGCCTTTCAGTCAAAGCAAGAAAAAAAAAAAAAAATTTCGATTCGAATTTATAAAAAAGAAAACCAAGTCTGAAGACTGAACTGTATGTGGTAAATATCTTTGGAAAAAGTCTATTTAGTGAAAATATTAAAATGCCACACATTTTTTCTCTCAAGCAAGTGTTTTAGACTCTGCGGGATTTCCATTGAGAGTTTTTTTCTCTAAAAAAAATTTCACCTACCGTGATTTAAAAAAATAGACAATCTTAGCTAGATTAAAATTTTATCATTTAGTTTTCTTCTAAGTTTGAGCTAATTGAATAAGATTCGAATGAATTCTCAGTCTCAGTTTTAATCTTTCTACGTGTTCAATAGCTTTCGTAAGTTAGAGATTTAGGAAATATAAGAGTAATTAATCACTGTAGAAGAGACTAGAATGGAAGAAAAATTAGGGTCGCATCAAAAAGCCTTACAATACCGGTATTTCAAAATGTCCATTTCCGAAAGTTCATGAATTTGGAGTGAAGGGGCAAGGGAAAAATTCTTACTTTTAATCCCAAGAAAAACTTGATAATGTTGCCTTTTCAGGGTCGGAGATTACGATAATTGAGTGGACAGTTGACCAAGTATTGATCTTCAGTTGAAAATTAAAATTCATGAGCTTTCAGAAATGGACGTTGTGAAAGACCGGAGTTGTACGTTCACAAAATTCAAATCCCCTATGTTATTTTATTTGTTTTTTATTCGTTTACCGTTAATGGGATATTCTAGTTTGTCTAAAATAATTAGGTGAACAAATTGTTCACTTAAACGGTGAACACGAATTGTTCACATAATAGATGAAAATTTGTTCACCTAACAGGGGAGACCCAATAAGTTTAACAGTGGTGATACTAGCCTTCGAAGGAAAAATAGGCCTGGAAGACCAGTGAGTTTCGATCAGGACGTCCTGTGTACGGCCATAGAGAGTAACCCCGGGTTAGTACTCGCGAAATATCAAGTAACCTTAGCACTTCACCGTCGACCATATTTTGTCACCTAAAATTGATCCATAAAAATAATAGACGCTGCCGAGTTGTTTCACACGATTTGACACCTTTTGATATTCAACGTCGTATCGAAATCTGTAGAAAACTAATCAAAAATCCTCTTGATGAATTATTTTTCAGAAAGGTAATAACTTGCGATAAGAAATGGATCTATTTTCGAAATACTGATGACAGAAACCAATGTTTGGATCCATCTAAACCAACAATACCAGTTGTTACGATTCGAAAAGAAGGTAATGTTGTGCGTTTGGTGCAATCACTACACGATATTATTAAGAGGTAATACACTTTGAACTGGTTCCTGATAGCCGTACGATAAATGCTGACCTTTATTGTGAACATATTAGAATTAATGTATGCTTCAGTTCATGCAAAATACCCTTCTTTGATCAACCGAAAGCTTGGTTTGTTTCTTCAAGATAACGCAAAACCGTGCGAAAAAACATGGAAAAATTGAAGAGTTGGAAAGTCTACGAATTTTGATGTTTTTTGTGAACCTTTCAGACTAACTAAACCCTGATTTAACGCGTAACATTTTTTTAACAAATACATCATGGAAAATCTTCAAATAAAATGTTTAACCCTAATGATTTCTATGCCTAGAAGGTTCTATAAGTACAACTAAACTATAAACTTAAAATTAGAAAAAACACGATCACTGCGGTTAGACTCTATCGTTGTCTTGAGAAGTTTAGCAGTCCGAATTAAAAGAAAAATAATATTTAAGCATGACTTTTCAGATTTTAGTCAAACTTTTTTGGTCTTCTAGTGTACAACATTGAAAGGAAAACTGAAAAAAGTGGTCCCTAAGATTTATAGAAAATCTTAGTTAAAGCAGAAGCCCAGGAACAAATGGGTATTGGAGCACTGTGGGACTATATAGGAGACATTTTTTTACATTTTTCACCCGAGTATGACTCTATTGAAATCTCTACGTCAACGATAGCTTTCTGGCTTTCAAGTCATATATTCAATTCATCAATATATCTTTGCAATCATGTTCGACCGCATCTTGCTTTTTTATTTTCAATAAAGCGGATTTAAAAGCATAAAGAGTCTCTTAATTAAGCTTCAATAGACCTAATTTCATCATAACTTTAGCCGGACTGTTGCCAAATTCACTTAATGAAAATAAAATTTTAAATCATTTTTGGATCGTATTCGAGAACTTTTTATTAACAAATAATTAGCCATATCAAACGATCAAATCTATAAACTTTTTTTTTTGAAATCTATAATTTATAATAATCGAAAAACTCTAATGCAAAACTTTGGATGACCATCTGGCTCTATCGTAATAAGTCGACTCACCACTTTGAATAGCAGCTTCTTTACTAGATCTTTCTTGGTTAATTTTTGTTTGTAACCAAATTGTTAACCCAGCCAAACCAAAGGGAATAGCCAATGATCTTGGAGTCATTTTAAAAAATTCTTTAGCATAAGCTCGAGCAGCTTCGTAACGAAACACAGCTGGATCATAAATTTGACTGTTTGTTCTAAATGGATTGTTGTAAATACGTTGATACGCTTGTTTTAATTGATTACGAGCGGCAGCTCTTTCGGCTACTCGTTGTTTAAGTTCATTTGTAGTGGCGTCACTCATTTTTGGTCAATCTAAATTAAGGAATATTTTAAATTATGCTACGGAAAATTTAAAAAAAAAGAATTCTTCTAAAGTTTCAGCTGCAAATTTTTTTTCATCTTGCAAATACTACAACATAAAGCGTCTTTTATTTCATTTTCATAATCAAATACCCCATTTTTTAGTCTTTCTGAACAAAGTTTAAGTTTAATTTTGTTTAGTAGTGAACAAATAGTGAAAAATTTCAATAAAAAATTTAATGTGCTCTCTACTTAAACTAATTTGAAAAATTTTAGACAAAATGGATTCTCTAAACGAATTAATCGATTTTTTAAGCGTCGATACCCGACTTGACATTAAAACCCTCGCGTTGCATCATGTTCTATCATTGACTGGAAACTTCGAATCAAGAAAATTACTTTTATCGAATCCAAAATGTTTAAAATCGTTGATTCAACTCGCGTTTAGAAAAGAAGAACAAAAATCAATAAACAAAGATGCATTTTTTTCTTTAATTAACCTCTCAGCTGATGAAATCGATGCCAGTCAAATGATGCATCAAAGTCAAGAATTAGTTAAAATGTTACTCGATTACATTATTGATGAAAATAGTCAATTTGCTGATACAGCGTGTGCTATTTTATCAAATTTATCCCGTGGTAAACGAAACAGTCAAGCTATTTTTGACAAATATTTTAAAGACTCGAACAACAACAATGAAACAAACGTGTCTCTAGCCAAGTTATTACAAGTTTTTTGTACCGAAAATTTTAACAAAACAAACAACTTGGACTACTTGGGTCCATTTATTTGTAATTTAACTCAACTCGAATCTGTACGTGAAACTATTTTAAATGATTTGTTAATTCTTCAACGTTTACTTCCGTACACAACTTACTTAAGATCCACTATTAGACGAGGTGGTATTATTGGTGCTATTAAAAATTGTTGCTTCAACTATGGTAAATGAGTCTACATTTTTAATCTTACTTAGCCTCTAAGTTTTGTTTTTAAGATTATCATGAGAAGCTATTGTTATCACCTGAGATTGACATTTTAAGCAGACTTTTGTTACCACTAGCAGGACCAGAAGAGTTCGATTCAGATGAAATGGATAAACTACCAGATGATTTACAATATTTACCTCCAGATAAAACAAGAGAAGAAGATCCTGATATTAGAGCAATGTTTTTAGAAACGCTTATGATGGTAATTTTAGCTCATTTGCTCAAAAAAATTATAAAAATTTAAAAAAATTTTTAAAAGCTGTGTTCACGCAAAGAGTGTAGAGCTTATATTAAAGATAAAAATGCTTATGTGATACTACGTGAATTGCATAAATGGGAAACTGATGAAAAAGTAATTGAAACATGTGAAAAATTAGTTCAAATTTTGATTGCAGATGAACCAGAAGATGGTCATGAACATTTACATCAAGTACCAGTACCAGAAGAGCTAGCTCAAAAATTCTATCAGTTTGAAACTAAAGAACTCGAGAAAAATTTTCAATAAAAAAAATTTATTTAAAATGATCCAATTTTCTGATTTGATTTCTTTTTGATAGAGGTGCCCACCATTTCCCTTCTTTTTTTTATAAAAGACCTTTTCGATATTTTTAGCTTGGTTAATGTTTAGCAATAGTCCAAAAACCGCTCAAATGAACTGTTTCTGAACACTAAATTTCAAACTGATATCTAAATTTGTCATTTTTGACATCAGAACCGTAATCTTCGACCTCGGAAACCCCAAAAAATCAATTTTTTCATGGGGACAAAAAATCAAAAATCATGCCCATACTCCAAGCCTAATGATAAGGTGCTAATGATGCGATTTTTGATCTTGAGGTACCGCCTGAAAGCTAAAAAGCTCCCATTGACGCCGGTACCCAAATCGGCCGAAGAAAAAATTTCAAAGAAAGTCACCCTCGGACGAAAATGGTAAAAAAATGCATTTTTTAGTCAAATATCAAATATCCCACCTTCTTTTTTATGTTTAACTTTACAAAACAAAATTCTGAACAAATCTATGGTTTTACTTTTTTCATTTTTAGTTTTTTTTTCATTTAAAAAAGAAGACGAAAAGAGACATAAAAATAAAAAAACTCAACGATGAGGGATTTCTGATTGTCACTTTCTGACCAAAAAATCGAATTTCTCGTGTACGAAAACCCTTAAAAGAATATATAAGTATATTTAGAAGTGATTCTTTCAGTTTTTCTGAAAAAGAACCATATTTGTACCGTTTTCAGCACCCAAAATCGATTTTAAAGTGGTAACTGAGTGATATTTAGGAGTAATTGGGTTTGAATCGGGGCAACGGGGTTAGTTTCGGGTTAGGCAACGGGGTCACTTAATCGACATTAACCTCTCAAGTCTTGACACCCAATCTTCCCAACGCTCAACCCTGTTCTCTTCTTCGTCAACATTAAACGTTTGCATAAACTGATCTTCTAAACTCATCTTATAATATCCCTTCCTCGTCGCCAATAAAGTGTTTTGGGTATTGGGTATGAGTAAATGTTTAAGACGTTAAATTTTAAAATAAATATAAAGTTAGTAGCGTGCGCAAAAAGAAATAAAAATCAAACAACTTAAAAAGGAAAGGTTCCGAGCACGTTAGAATCATGAATCAAACTAGTGATCGACACTTCAGGCACAAAAAAATGAAGCTCAAAAACTTCTAGTCTATCTTTTGGGGTACCCTAAAAAAATATTTTTGACAGACACCTAAAAAGTTGGCTTTTCTAGGTTCTTATATATGCGGATTATGAATTTTAGGTCAAAAATCACAATCATTAAGTTACTGCTGTAGTTTTGACCGGCGCAAACCTTATAAGGCAGAATAAATGAAAGGCTACGAAATTATATATCCACCCTCCAAAGAACCTTCAACCTCCAAATTCATCAACTATTAATCATCCGAAAGGTCTCAATGAGAAAATTGCACAGAAACACAGGAAATGTTTAAGAATTCTATGAAGGTTCGATGTATTTTGGTTTAATGAGGTTTCTTTTGAGACCGAAAATTGAAAAATTTCAAGTTAAAGCAATATCCCATTTCCTCAAGCATCGTCGGTATCGGCAAAGGTACGAATGTTTGACGAAAACAATGAATAGCATAACTAATCCGAGCCTCAAAACACCAAATCAATTTTTATTTTAACATCTTAAAATAAGCATATTATTGTTAAGGATCTGGTTCATTAAACTTAACTTGAACTAAAAAAAATTTATTGAAAAATCATTTTAAAAAAATTTTAAAATCTTTTTTTAAATAAAAAAAAAATTACATTAAAAAAAATCAGACAAAATTTAAAAACTAATATTCTTTTAAAAATAGTAAAAAGCTTAAGATCTCTTATGAATTCGCCCATGCTGCCATTCTCTTTAATTCATCGTCTTCATCGTTAACTTTTGTTCTCGCTTAAAAATAAAAAAAGATCAGTTTTGGTTCAAAAAATTAATCTTAAAAAATTTTACATTTTCCTGATGTTTGTGGTAAATTGTGCGTAGGTGCTGCCGGAATGTTTAATAATTCGGCTTCAATGTCTCTTTCTTGTAATTCTTGCAATTCTTGTAATAATTCATCGTCGTCTATATCGTCTGAAAAACCAACAGGATTACTTATCACATTTGTTATTTCTTCTGCCATTTGTCTTTGCTCTGCCATGTCATCCATTAAATCGTGGACTTTATCAATATCCCTTTAACAAAAAAATTTTAAAATTTTCATTTAAAGTCTTCAAGTTTGATGAAGACTTACAAGTCTTTGTTGGCATTTTTGAAAGCTTTAGATGCTTCACCCATTACTTTGAGCACTTGTGCATTTGATGCTGCATTTTCTAATATTTCTCGTTGATATTCTAATGTTGTCAATGTACCGTCTAATTGTGTCAGTTGTTGTTCAAAACGTTTTTTACGTCTCAAAGCTTGTAATGCAACTTAAAAAAGACAATAAAAAGTTAAACAAACTGTAAACTAAACTTTAGTACCGACCAGACATATGTGCCCATTAATTTTAAGGTAATGACTGGGTATGAGTTACTTGCAAAAAATCATTTTTTGGCTCGACTGGGTTATGGATTACCCATGGGTATTTTAAAGGCTTTTTTATATGGGTTATGGATATATTTACTCAAATTTTATGGGTTACCCATATCTACTCAATGCCTTAACATTAATCGGTTCATATGTCTGGTACCGACCCACGGAGATAATATCGGGAAAATTTTTTTTTTGCCCAGAGGGGGTCCGAAGTTAAGCGACTCTTAACGAAGTATGTCATTTTAAAGCGTTTCGCTTGAACTATATATTAAAAGTAACCATGTTTTCTGATAGAGAATCTGATTTTCTGCGCGTTAAGAGAAAAAAAGTCGAAAAAAATTTGAAATTCCGCGGATTATTCCGGAAAAACAGAAAATTTTTAGGCATTTTTTCAGTAAACCAAAGAGTTTCTATACAGATTCTGAAAATAGACAAAATTCTGAACAAAATGTAGGTTTTACGTTAACAAAATTATTCTTTAAAATAAAGAAACAAGTTTTGGGTTTCAATAAAAAATGGTGGTAACAGGAGACAAACTTAACCAGAGAAATGAAGCAAGTGCGCGGATCAAAATATGGACCGGTCTAAGTTTGAAAGTCAACTTTTCAAAAAAAAATTACTTTTTTTATTTTTAGCCGCATTTTGTTTGGCAATGAGTTGTTCGTCATTGATTTTTTTTTCCAAAAATTGAGATTTTTTATTCAACAATTCTTCAACATCTCTTATACGTTGTATGGCTAAATCGAAATAAAATAAAAAATACCTTTTAAAAAAGCTTAAACTTTTCAATGAACCTTCTTGTGGTGTTGGTGTTTTTTCTTTCGGTTTGCCAAGTTTTTTAAAAAGACTCATTATCCTAATAGAATTTTGTTTTGAATTAAAAAAAAAGCTAAAACGAGTTTGTTATTGTGAAGTTGAAATTTTGAAAAAATAAAAAGAAGAGAATTATTAATTTTGTTCATTTTTCAAGAATAATATATTTAACGATTATCATAAATACTTTTTTTTTTAAATGAGTCGAATTTTGCAATGACCAAAATTTGCATGATTCATTTGAATTTATAATTTTTGTTGTTGTTCTTCTTAGCAATAGAAAATTTTTCGTGTTGATAAGCAAGCAACAATTCAATTATGTTAATTTAAAAAAAAAATAATGGTGAGTTTTTTTTGACACAACCCTTATTAGCGTCCTTAAACCGCCTTCTTGAAATAGAATTTCACAAATACGCTCTCGAACATTCAAAAAAAAAAAGAGTTTATATTTTTATCACTTGAAAAAGACAACTTTTTTATCACTTGAAATTATAAAATTTTTATCTAGAGTCCTTAAAGTCCATCATAAATTATCAAAATTTTTGAAAAAATTTTTCAAAAAAAATGTCTGAGAATCAAAATAGAGAGCTCAAGCTTAAACCGAGACCCTTTCAAGTATGATCATTACCTTTACATTAACCAAGGCAAACGCTAAGGCTTTTTTTTTTCAGATTGAGCTTCTTGAAAAAGCAATGAAACGAGACGTTATTATTCATTTAAAAACTGGTTCTGGAAAAACTTTCATTTCTGTAATGTTGATTAACAATTTGTCTGATCAATGCGAGTTACCGTACTCTAAAGGTGGAAAGAGAACTATTTTTTTAGCAAATACAGTTCCTTTAGTCAAACAACAATCGGATTATTTAAGATTACACACTCACTTGAAAGTTGGTGATTATTTTGGAGACAAAGTTATTGACCAAAGAGTACTCGATGCATGGGACGAAGCGATATGGAAACAAGAGCTTGAAAGATATCAAGTTCTTGTCATGACTCCACAAATTTTAGTCACCATGCTAGCTCATTCGTTCATTCATATGGAAAAAGTTAATCTCATTATATTTGATGAATGGTTAGGACATGTTTTAATTGTTTAAATTTGAACATAATTTTGAATTCTTTGTTTAAGTCATCATGCCACTGGGAATCATCCATACAGTCAAATAATGGAAAAATATAAAGAAATTAAAAAAGAATCGAATTTAAACATTCGAGTTTTAGGCTTGACGGCAAGTATTGTTCAAAAAAAGTGTAATTTAAGTCAATTTAATACGCAGATGAAAAAACTTGAGGACAAGTTCGGGTAAGTCTAAGGACGTGGATTCAGAATTTCGAAAAATTTAATTGAAATTTTTATAGCTGTAAAGTAGAAACCGCGTCTATTATTGAAACAACCGATGAAAATGAGTCAAAGCTAGAAAAACCTCAGATTAAAGTCTTAATTTACGATAGTACTTATGAAAAGTCATTGCCAATTTATGTCTCATTTGGTGAATTGAAATCAGAAGTTGCTAAATACGATGGTTATTACGAAAAATTGCGTAAAGAAAAAAAAGAGAGAATAATAGAAACGGTTGATAATCCACAATTTGATGAAACTAACTTGATATTCTCAAGTGAAAATGAAAATCCATTCAAATTAATGAAACGAGTGTTGTCTGACTTGGAATCATTGTTGGAAGATATGGGTGTATGGACATTTAGTGTCGCACTTCAAGATTCTATCAAAGAATTAAAACAAAACAAATTTTCGTCGTCTAAACCAACAGAAGAAACTGAAATTAACGAAATGATTCAAAAAATTGAGAAGTTTTATGAAAATCAAGTGCGTAAGTTGTTAAGTCAAGAAGACGAGAACAATTTGAATAAAATTTTAGAATATTCTTCGGAAAAATTGAACTGTCTCTTGGATATTTATGCTCAAAAATGTGATCAAACTAATTTTCATTCGATTATTTTTGTTGAACGTAAAACAACTGCTTATTATGTTGATTTTGTGATTAAAAAGTTGAGTCAACTTGATAAATGGGCTTTTTTAAAAAGTGATCATTTATTTAGTGTTGCGGGTGTTCGAAATAAAATGACATTAGCAAAACAAGTTAGAAATCAAATAGGTTTTTAAAATTTTTATTTTAACTTTTAACGTTTTAAGGACAAAATATTGAAAAAATTTCGGGTTCATGATATAAACGTTTTAGTTGCAACTAATATTTTGGAAGAAGGTGTCGATGTACCAGCTTGTAACATGGTGATTCGGTTCAGCAAGATTTTTAACTTTGGCTCATTTGTACAATCCAAGGTTGAACTTTTGAAAAAAAATCTGAACAAAATTGTTTTGTAATTTTTGTTAAATTTAGGGACGAGCAAGATCTAAAAAATCAAGTTATTTTATAATGAGAAGTCTAGAAGAACCAGACACTGAACTGGAAAATTTTCTTGAAATTGAAAGGGTAAAATTTTAGACAGCAAAATATTCTGAAGACTTAACAAAATTTTCATAGGACTTGGAAGAAAATTTGGTGAAAAAATATGACGAGAATGATGACTATTACTATAGTCAAGAGGATATAAATTACTTGAAGCCATACACAAAAGGAAAATGTCAAATTGCATGTCATCAAGCAATAAGTCTAATTAATCGATATTGTGCATCAATGGAACATAATTTATGTGGTGTGTTGTATCCAATTTATTGTATAAGTACTTTTCGCATTCAGGATCAAGATGTGTTTACATGTAGTTTACGATTGCCACCAAATTCAGTCATTAATCAAACTATTCAGGTACTTATTTAAGCTTAAATTTCTGTTTAAGAGAAAGTTTATCTTAATATACAATGGCTGTCTGTCGGCAACATTCTAAGGAATATTTACTTGATATTTAAATTTTAATTCCCCAAGAATTGATTCTTAAAAAGTGTCTTATCAAGTTCTTGACACGATTTTTGCAAGTTCAGGAATCGATCTTGGAAGATTCCAGTTAAAAATGAAAAATTTGAAAGAATCTTAAGTAAGAAGATGTCATGAAAAAATAAGAAGTAAGATTCTTTAAGCTTCCGGTGCATTCCAAATTGGTCAGTAAAAAAATTTAAATATTTTAAAGAAGCGATAAGAATCTTACTTCTTATTTTTTCATGACATCTTCTTACTTAAGATTCTTTCAAATTTCTCATTTTTAACTGGAATCTTCCAAGATCGATTCCTGAACTTGCTAAAATCGTGTCAAGAACTTGATAAGACATTTTTTAAGAATCAAATCATGGGTCGCTTCTAATCATAAACTCTCAAGCAATAACTAGAGCTCTAACAAGAATTAAATTATGCATCGATTAGTCAATTCTTATAAATAAAATCAGATGGTCTTGACTATTTGAAAAAAACATTGAAAACATTATTGCAGCATCGACCTGAAGGCAACTTGAAATTTTATATTTTTTCTATTCAAAAATTGTTGTAAATTTTGGCAAAGGTGTTTATAATGTAAATAAGTATGAAGGAAGTTGAAAAAAAATGCTCAATCGCACAGTTTGCGTAATTCCTGCAAAACATATTGCACCTTAAAATTGAATGAAATATTTTCTAAGCCTAAAATATCCCAAAAATTTTGAAAAGGGAACAATCAGGCTAAAGTGGTTCTTGCGAAAATGTAACATTACGTTCTCAGCTGTCCCTAAAACGGAACGGACATCAGATAGGGTTCCGTTCCATTCAAAAACCCTACCGTTCTCAGCATTAAGTAGAGTTCCGTTCCAGATAAGATTTCCATTCCAGGTAACGGTTCGATTTCAGATAAGGGTGCCATTCCAATTTAGAAATATCGACATGTCGTTATTTGTGAATCAAAACGGTATTTCTCGCCTTTAAGTCATTACGGTTATTTAGAACGAAACGGAACTGTTACCTAGAACGGAACTCTAGTTAGAACGGAGAGGGAAGCGAACGGAACGTTGAATCTTCACAAGAACCACTGTAGTAAATATAAAAAAGTCAAAATTTTGCTATGCTCCAAAAACTTTTGCCGACATTTTAAGTTGCTCTACCGGCTACTATACAAATTTATTTTGTTTAGAGATCTTTAATTTTTTTTGTAAATTTTTAGAGTGATCGATTTCCTCGTAAAAAATTGGCTAAAATGGATGTAGCTTTGAAAATGTGCGAAGAACTAGACAAAGCCGGTAATCAAAAAAAAAAAATATTCAAATAATTTGATTAAAAAATCAAAAAATTTTAGGAGAATTAGCAGAAAATTTGACCATACTGAGCAAAGAAGATTGGTTAAATTCTCATTTTAATATCAAAGAAAATCTCGAAGAAGACAGAAAACTTGGTAAAAAAGTTGGAAGCACTAAATTAAAACGTGAATATGAAACAAAAGTAAAGAACGACTTTCAAAAATTTTTTTGAATAATTGAAATTTTGTTTAAAGTTTGCTGAGGCTTTTCTTGAAAACCACCCAAGACCAAATCAAGAATGTTTTTTGTATGCTATCAAAATAAAAGAAGAAGTCTTCGATTCGAATTACCCGTTTATCAAACAAATGCAAGATGACATTGATATTGGATTCTTAAGCTCTAAGATGATACCAACAGTAAATTTTAAAATTTCCATTTTGGGAACTTTATTAACTCTGAGATTAAGATACCAAGGTTCAAATTGTATCGAGCTAACAGTCAATTTTACATCACAATTGTGAACACTTACAAAAAAGTCCTACTAAACGATGAACAACACGAGGTTCTAAAACAATATTACAAAAAAGTTTTCAAAGACACTCTAAAAATTAAATTCGAATTAAATTTTGATGATTCACCTTATGGTGGTTTGTTTGCTCTACTTAAAAAAGACAAATTCGAAATCGATTGGGACACAGTTAGAGCTATGAATTTACGAGATCAAACAGCATACGAAATTTACAAACAAAATCCGAATGATTTTTCAAAAAGTTACAAAGACTCAGTATGGTCACACAGAGGGATGTTAGTGTCCATAATTGATATCAAACACAATTTAAACCCTCTGAGTCAATTTCCGAACAAAAGTTTTCAAATACCAAATTTTAAAGAATATTTTAAACAAAAATATCAAATCGATACATTGGACAATGAACAACCATTAGTTGAAGTCCAACATCAAACAAGAAATTTAAGTTTCATCCTAAGAGGTACAAGCGAACAAATGAATAAAAAAGTTAAACAATCAAACTACCCTATTCTACTCATAATGGAACACTTGGAAAATATGTCCATACCTTCTAGCCATCTATTTAAACTTTCAATGTTACCCTGTATATTTTATAGAATCGAGTGTATTTTGAGAGCCCAAAAACTTCAGTCAACAATCGAAACAGAGATTAAACAAAGTCTTAAATTGAATGAAATTAAAAATGAAAAATTAGTCTGGGACGATTCGTTAAAGTTTCATAAAGTCAAACAAGACTTGATAAAAGAAGATGAGATTCAAAATGAAGAAATAACTGAAGAATCGAGTAGTGATTCAGAAGAAGATGATATTTTGTCTAGAATCATAAATCAAATCCCAAAAGTCAATGGGTTAAAAGTAATGCAAAAAAGGGATTTATTAAATGAGCTAGATGAAATCAAGACTGTCCCAGAGTTGTTAATCAAAGAAAAAACAGAAAACTTTTTGTTTCCGAATACGTTCAATATTTTACAATGTTTAACCCTTAAATCAGCAATTGATAACTTTGATTTGGAACGATACGAAGTCTTAGGCGATTGTTTTCTAAAATTAACTGTTGTCATGAAAATTTATGTTGATTTTGCTTTTACAAGTGAAGGTAAAATGGCGAGTCTTAAATCAGCGCGTGTTAGCAATAACTATTTATATAAATTAGCAATTAAAAAAAATTTAAATGAATTTATTGTTTGGCAAAATTTTAAACCCGAAACAACTTGGATCCCACCAAATTTGGACAGATTAAAATTTATACAAGATTCTAAATACAAGACTAAACTAGCAGATAAATCATTGGCTGATTGTGTTGAAGCGTTAATCGGTGTTTATTTAATTTATTTGGGTACAAATGCGGCAAATGCGTTTATAGATTGGTTGGATTTTAAAATATCAGATAAGCTTGGTAAAGTTAATTTAGTAGACGTTTACAAGCTTCCGAGTCCGGCTTTAGTTCCAAGAGATGAAAATTTTGTCGACATTTTGACAGCTCGATATGCTGAATTTGAAAGTTTTCTTGGATATGAGTTTAAAGATAAATATTATTTATTGCAAGCTTTTACTCATCCATCTGATATTTCAAATACATTCACTTCTTCATATCAAAAGTAAGTCTTTGTTTAAAAGTTGAAAATGTAATTTTGGAACCTCATGGTATAAAATATTACAGGTACCATAGCTCTTTAAGTAAAAAAAAAGATCATTCTTTAGAAAAGTAATCATCGGTCCAGGGTCGGCGCCAGACCGGGTTTTAGGGGGTGCTAAAATCCGAGACTGGTCTAAATGACCTTCCTCTCCAATCTAGACAACTAATTCTGATAACCAAAAATTTTGAGGCCGAACTCGGTTAAGACAGCTTAAAGGACAATATTTGTACCAGACTCGGATTTTAGAACCCCCTAAGATCTGGTCTGGCGCCGGGCCTGCATCGATCTCTTATTAATAGAGCGGTGCAAAGAAATTAAAAAATCTTTATCAGTGGCGTATCCACAATGACATCGATTTTCGAAAAAATCTTAATAATCATCCTTCTCTACTCCTTACTTTTCAGCAAATTTTATAGAAGTAGCTTGTAAAATACTTTTTATTCATCGTCTCTTTGGATTATAGACTCATTTTTAAGATGTAGGTCAAGATGCTTTTAAGGGTTTTCTTTGCGCAAGAGTGCCTTCAGTCGGACCATAACTAACATTTCCTTTTTTACATTACCTAGCCTAACTTTGGTCGTAAAATACATTGCGGGCGTTCAAGATGATTATTGTCGTTTGAGACTGTCAGAAGTTTTGATTTTTGTAATAATGCTCTAATTCAAAATATTTTTTTTATCAAAAAAAAATTTTTTTTTAATGCCAAACTCTCACCTATCTCTAGAAAGATTTAAGAGAGTAAGGTGTTGATGATGATGTTGCATATTTTTACTTTATTTAATTTTTCCATAGAGAAGGGATAGAATTTAAGACTTCAGTTTAAGTCGCTATAAACTTGCATCCCGTTGCTTCATAAAATTTCAATAAAGAACGAGATTAAAAATTAAAAAAACTCTCAAAAGCTTTAATTCGTCAATTATTGTGTTCTTAACTCCCGAGACATACCGCTTCATTTTAGAAATAGATCGCAAAATTTTTATTATTCCATTTGAATTTTATCATATATCTTTTAAGATTGGAATTGGTTGGAGATGCAGTTTTGGATATTTTGATAACTCAACACATTTTTCAAGACAAAAGAGAACACTCACCGGGTAAGATTTTAATTAATCTCCAAAAAAATATAACTTTTTATCGATATGATTAAAAGGCGAGTTAACCGAGCTCAGACAAGCGTTGGTTAATAACAAATTTTTTGCCCATTTGGCTGTTAAACATGGTTTTAACAAATATTTTTCTCATGCAAGCATTGATATTTCAAGAAAACTAAATGAATACATTCGAGAACATAGTATTTATTCACCAGACGTTGCTTACTTAGGAATCAAAAATGTAAACTCTTTAAAAAAAATTCTAGTCCACGACTCTAGCCGAAATTTATTAATAGAACAATGATTTGGAAACTGATGATTATGAAATGGAAACCCCAAAATTTTTAGCTGATATTTTTGAATCCGTTGCGGGTGCTATTTATTTAGATTCTAATTGTGATTTAAAGACTGTTTGGAATGCCTATTACAAAATGTTGGACCCTTATTTAAGTAAAATTAAATCTCCAAGAGCCAAAGAAATGAATCATTAAATATTTTTTTTGTTCAAGTTGCATTTAAAGAGAACATACCATGTTCACCTATTCAAGCATTGCTCAAACTTAAACCTCAAGCAAAAATTAAACTCGAAGTCATTAAAAAAGAAAGTGACGATGAAAAAGAGTTTGATGAAGAAACAAGTGTACAAGTTAATTTAAAAGTTGATGATAAAATTTTTAGTGGATTTGGCCGCAATAAGACAATTGCAAAAACAATTGCTTATAAAAAAGCTGTCAGTGAATTTGATAGTAACAAAAGCATTATTTTTTTTTAGATTTTTTTAAAATTTAATTTAAAAATTTTTTATTTCCAAGAAAAAAATATTTTTTTTAAAATAAAGTTTTTTTTTAATGAATAATTTTTGTCTAGAAAATGTCTAAAAGAGTCACACGAAAACGTAAAAATGAGACCGAAGACAACGACTCGAATAAAAAAACAATTTCTTCAAAACTTGCCGAAACTCTTGAGATAGCGGAAGAGAAAGAAAACAAATATTGTTTTTGGTTAATGAAATCCGAACCGGAGAGTCGTATTGAAAATGGCCATGAAATGAAATTTGGTGTAGAAGATTTAAAATCGTCTAAAGATCAGATTACTCATTGGGATGGGGTTCGAAATTACGAAGCTAGAAATCACATGAAAGCTATGAAAGTTGGGCAACAAGCGTTTTTTTATCATAGTAATTGTAAAATACCAGGCTTGGTGGCAACTATGAGGATTTGTAAAGAGTCTTATGCTGACCATACTGCGTTTGATAAAAATGATCCTCATTTTGACCCGAAAAGTGATAAAAACAATCCTAAATGGTTTATGGTTGATGTTAAATATGAAAGAGATTTGAAACGGTATATTCCATTGACTGAGTTGAAACACTATCATTTGCTTCACAAGAAAAATGGAGGACCTTTAGCCAATCTTTCTTTATTTACACGTTCAAGGTTATCGGTTCAAGCGTTGACTGAAGAGGAATGGAATTTTATGATCGATCTTGAAAACAAACCGCCTTTGTAGAAGAATTTAATTTTAAAAATGTAAATAATTGACTAAGAGTGAGGGATTTATTTGTTTAAAATTAATCTAAGAAAATAACTTAAAATTTCCAATTCTAATTTTAATCAATTTTAATAAAATATTTTTTGTAATTTTATAATTTAAACGTATCCAGATCCGGTCTTTATTTAATTTGATTGATGTAACTAGAGATTTCAGACAACTTTTCTCATTCTAATTCTACAGTCAACCCTCGTTATTCCGAACAGGAAAACTTAAAAAAATTTCATTCGGATTACAGAGATAAAAATCCACTGATTTTGCATATAAAATATTCAGAAAATTTATTCGGATAAAAGAGATTTTCGGATTATCGGACTTCGGATTAACAAGGTTTGACTGTACTCTACCTGAAATGAGTTCTTTGCTCCCGTTTTACTCTGATCGATGATGAAAAAAAAAAATTTTCTTAAGTCGATTTGAATATTTGTTTCAAGTACGAATCAAAAAAGACTTGAAAAATTTCACGAGACTCAGTATGTTCTTGATTTTTTGAGATTAGCAATATTTGGGACAGGGGTTTGTTGACAGGTTTGAAAAAAACGGTTTCTAACCCGTTTTTACGAAAACTTTTATTATTTTCCAACCTGTTTGTTTAACCGTTTTTTTTTTAACCGACTAAATTTCCTAAACCGGTTTTTAAACTGGTTTTCAGAAACTGGTCCAAATATAAAAAATTATAACGTTAAAAATAGGCTTAATTAACATTTTTTTTGTAAAAAAGTTTCTCTAAAAAGCATAAAATAATATGTAAATCAATCACGATTTTAAACAAATTAATTTTTACACCGTATTTGAATGAGGTAGTAGTAGTAGTAGTAGTAAAAAAAACTGCGACCCGACTTGAGTCGAGTTAAGCCGTGAGGCTGTGAGGTTCTTTGCCTTAGTACCATTTGACCGTTCATTTGTTCTAAACCAGTCATAAAGTTTCGCTTTAAATGAATTTAATGAAGTTGTGTCCACAACATTTTTCGGTAAACTGTTCCAATCATTGACCACTCTGTTTGTAATGTAGTTGTATTGTATCGAGCAGTTTTTGATAAGCTCTCTTGAAACTACTTTGGAGTGACCCCTTAAATTATAATTATTCTTTGCTGAACCATACCTGATCCCATTCATTAAGTTGACAGCTTCTAACCCATTAACGATCTTGTAAAATTGAATCAAATCGCTCCTTCTTTTTCTTGTATCAAGTGACATAAGATCAATCCTTGTTAACCGTTCTTCATATTCAATTTTTTAGAAACCCGGGATCATTCTCGTCGCTCTACGCTGAACTTTTTCCAATTGCTTTTTTTCACCCTCATAATATGGACTCCAGGCGCTAATACTGTATTCTATTAGCGGTCTCACTAATGACGTGTAAAGGAGCTTAACCAAATTTACATCAAAGTACTCAAAATTCTTCCGGTCTTGTTCTATTTTTGTTAATTGTTAGACAAAATGAAAAAATTCTTTCATAGGGAACACTAGTAGCAATAGTAAAAATCTCACTGAGGTGCTGAATAACCATGATTGAAATTCAAAAAAATAAGCTGTAAAATATGTTTAAGAAAATTTATCAAATTCATTTTGAATGGTTTCAACAAATAATACCCATATTTGATCATCTCCACAATTAACTTTTTCATCAAGATCACAAATCACGATTTTCGATAACCGGCATATTGTGCATCGGGTACTAAAATTACACATTAAAATTTTAACATAGAAAAAAATTCTTTTAACCTTGTCAGAAAAAAAAATCTATCAACTAGTTTAATGATCACATTACACCATCTCAGCAAAAGTGGAGACTAAACTGCCCAATTTTTCGTCGAACCTTTACCAAACACTGGACAACTAAGCTGTTATGATTTTTGTGTAAAAATCCGTTAAATTTTACATTTAACCATCTAAGTTTCCAACTTAGTTTTCAATTTTTAAAAACAATTTTGACATTGGAAATATACCAACCCCACCTTCCCTTGGCAACCTGAAGTTTTGTACGATTGTTCTGTACGATTCGCGTACTATTCGTGGTAGAATATTTTTTCCTAAAAATGAACCTTATAAACATATTCAGATTTAATTTGTACAACTATTCCATTATGTATCAACTTTATACCTCTTAAAAGATATGAATAGTACAGCAATAAACATCCCAAAATTAGAAAACTTTTACAAGCAACTTCAGATTAACAAATATTAAAGGTACGATTTTATAGGGATGTGTACAACATTTTTGTACATCTTGTACAATTCTTGGGTTTACTTTTTTTCTCAATCTAGACCAAGATTATATTCAATTTTGAATAGTACAAAATTGTACGTTTCAATCAATCGAACAAGTTTCAAAAATTTTAAGGATTAAAAGCTTTTACCAGTTTTTCGATAGGTGAAACTAATAAAATACTCAAATTTTATGAAGAAAATATAAAGTCTCGCATATGAAATGATTAGCTGAAAAAATCAATTTTTTTATAGTATATAAAAAAGTTTGAATTATTTTTTTTCAACGATTTTCTTGATTGATTCTGACTTCTCATCCCGAGAGCTGCATTTTGATACCCATATCAACCTACTAAATAATTGTTTTATTTTTCTTGTTTTTAATGTCCTTTTAGACAATATTTATACAGACCAAGTTTACTTTAAAGGAAAAAAACTTAGGATTCTAGAAATGAGTGTACAAGGTGTACATTTTAGCGGAGAATTAGAAAATAATATCAAAATTGCATTTTTTTTAAATACTTTTTGACTCCTTGAGGGTTTTAAGAAAAAGAGTTGGGTAGGGTTGTACAATGATTTTTCTTAAGAGTTGGTGTCCAAAATTATCTTGTACATTGTGTACATTGATTTGTACACAAGATGTGAAAAAAAAATTTCAGAAAAGTATTCTTTAAAGCAATAAGACAATCGTACAATAATACAATCGTACAAAACTTCAGGTTGCCCCTTCCCTTGTGTGTAAGAGTTTCTAAAATGCTACCCGATGCATTGTGTATTTTATTTGTAATTCTGTTCGAGATGTTTTTCTATTCCGGAGTAAATTTTAAACATTTAAAAATACAGGAATTTTGCAGCCCTTTAGAAATTCATTTAAAAAAGACCATAGCTAGTACCACGATATTTCTTAAATTCGGATGGTCAAGAATATTTGGTTAACAAAAAGACCACAAAGTCGACATGATACCCATGATTACATTTTCTGGAGAAGGATTGTTTCTTGGAAAAAAATTCAATTTGAATTAGCTTATTCAACAATCGATGAACTTTCATTTATTTAAAATTAAAAACTACTCCTCTGCTTCAATCTTGACAAGATCTTAATAAAAGACTCTTGTCAAATTGACGCTTCTTCATTGAAGTAGTCATGGGTTTGAAGAAATATCAAAAGATACATACTTCTTTTATAAGTTAATAAACTTGTAAATTTAACTTTTCATTTCAATTTCAAGTCTTATTTATACTCAAAAATTTCAAAAAAAAATTATATTTTGAAATCAACAATTTTTTTGAAATATTTCAATTTTTCAAATTTCTAGAAGCGACAACTTTCTAAAGGATACTTAAAAACGTGGCAAAGTAATGAAATGAATTTAAAATTGTGAAAAAAAGTAACTATTAATGCCTAGGACCATATCACGTTGAATGCACCGGTTCTCGTCCGATCACCGAAGTTAAGCAACGTCGAGCCCGGTTAGTACTTGGATGGGTGACCGCCTGGGAATACCGGGTGTTCTAGGCCTCCTTTTTTTTCTACCCACTCATTTGATAAAATTCTCTTACATTTAAGAAATTTTTTCTTGTTAACAAAAAATTTACCTTCTTAACATAAAAAATGAATTCTAATGTTAAACGAGATTTTGGTTCGTTTCACAGCTCAAATGTTGAAGAATTAATTTATCAATCGGATGATGATTACAAATCACCCGAACTATCAGTCAAGTTCGATCATTCGAAGTTAACAAAACACGCATTTGGGTCAAATGAATTGAAAAAAGAACTTTTCTATCTTTCAGATGAATTTTGTTTTTTAAACCATGGCGCTTTTGGTTTATCATTTAAACCAGTTGTTGATTTTGTTCACGAATGGAAGTGCTATGCCGAATCTCAACCGTTACGATTTTATGATCGTCAAATAATCCCTTTATTAGTCGATCTTATTCGAAAATTTTCCAAGCTAATTTTCAAATGCAAACCAAACGAATTAGCTTTGGTCGAAAATTGTACATTCGCGTTCAATTCGTTAATAAACAGCCTTCGGTTGGAAAAAGGCGATAAGATTTTTATATTCAGTACAACTTATGGTGTTTACAAAAAAATCCTGAAAAGTTATTGCAATGACTCTGGGTGTTTGTTAATAGAAGAAGCTGTCTCGTTTCCGATTTTAACCGAACAAGACTTGGAAGAAAAGACACTAAAAAAATTAGAAACTGTTCTACAAGACGAACGAATCAAACTCGTGCTCGTCGACCACATTCCAAGTAATCAACCTTTTTTGATGCCAATCGATAAAATCTCCAATTTATGTAAATCAAAAAGACCTGATATTTTATTCGTAGTCGATGCTGCTCATAGTTTAGGGTCTGTTAAAAATTTTACCATCGAAAATCTTCCTAATGTGGACATTCTATTCACAAATTGTCACAAATGGTTCTGTGGTCCAAAAGGAACAGGGTTCGTCTACGTCAAAAACAACCCAAATTTCAATTATAAACCGTGTATTCAATCCCATGGAATTAACAGTGGATTTAATTCAGAATTCATTTGGACAGGTCTTAGAGATTACTCATCGTTCCTTGGGTTATATGCTAACTTAGACTTGTGGTTTAAGTATTTCGATGGTCCTGAAAAATCTATCGATTATTGTTACGATTTGATAAAACAAGCTTCTAATTATTTAAAAAATTTATGGGATACTGGATTCATGGTGGAGCCGAGTTTATGTTCAACAATGGTTTGTGTACGTTTACCAGACAATTTTGTCAAAAAAGTTCGAGCACAGTTAAATCAAGTTAAAGAGAGTCTTTCTTACGATGATGCTGAGATTATTCAAAACTTTTTCTATCATTCTCATTCAATAGAAGTTCCTATTAAATGTGTTCAAAACAGTCTCTACGTACGTCTATCGGCTCATATTTATAACAAAATGGGCGACTATGAGTTCATAGGTAAAGTGGTTATGGAAAATTCTAATTGAAAAAAAAATTTTTTTTTTTAATTTTATTCGAAGTTAGTTAAATAAAAATTTTCAATTAAATTTGAGTTTTTTGAATCATTGAGTCCTGTGACTAAATTAAAAAATATTAAATTGTTTAAAAGTTCCAAGTCTTTTGGGTTTAGAGGTATTAAACTTGAGTAGCCAGATAAAATTGATCGAATTTTCGGTCGGATTCTTTCGAGATTAAAATCGTTGTGGTAGATAAATTTTGAAATAAAAAAGGCTAGATTGTTAAATTTTAAAGACATGTGTAAATTTGATGATTGGATTTTAAATTTGATTTTATTTGACTCGTTGATTATGATGTTGTTTGGATCGAAGATAGTGTAAAATAATTCCGATTGATATGAAAAATTTTCTAACAAGTCTTTTGTCCTATATACAGTTGATAACAATTTTGATTTAAGACCAAGTTCCTTTAATAAAAAAAAATTAGCTAAAGATATATTTGACTAGGCGTAACTCAAAGCTTGTTCTTATGTTTTTTCCTAAAGTAAGTCTTCTAATTTAAAACTCTGATAAACTGTAAAACTTTGAATGTATTTTATTTGACGTGTGTCAAATAATCAGTTGTCGGGGAGAAAGGTTCAGGGTGAGAAAAACGTCAGCAATATCTGAATTTATGACATTTGACATCAAATATGTAATCTACAATTCCGAAAAACCCCCGAAAACCAATTTTTTATGAAGGTAAAAAAATCAAAATTTTGACCCTACTTCCTGGTGTAGCCAAATTTCATTGTGCTTTGTTTAAACATTCTAGTACTCGTGAATGGAAACTTATGATTAATTTGAAGATATGGTCTAAAAGCTACCTTTAACCATGGGATCATGATCGATGCGGAAAAGTATTTTCCTAAAGTCAGTCTCGGGTGAAAAGCGTTAAAAACGGGTGTAAGCCAGTCAAATCCTATTTTAACCAAGGAAATACTCTAAACCCATATTTTTTTATGCACCTGCTCAAACAAGAGACGATTCTCTACAGATCTCAGAATTTTTATTTTTGTACATTAGAGGATACTAGTGTTACCTCCCCTGTCATAAGTAGCAGAATCATAGTTGCTCATAGCTAAGCAAGTAATGTTAGTTTTATCGGAACAAGCTTTGAGTTACTTTTTTTTCGCCGAGCATCAACTCTAATTTAAGGTCAAAACTTACCAGCTTTGCTTTTTTCAAAAAATATTTTACTATGTCTAAGTAGACTTCAAAATCATTTGAAAGCAAAAAAAAATTTTCAATTTGATTTGAGCAAGGTTGTTTCACAGTAAGTTCATGATTTTCTAAAAACTTGAAAAATAATTTTTTCAAATTTAACAATTAAAATGAATTTTTGAACCTGATATTTTACTTTTTTAGAATCAACTGCCCATTTAGCTAAAACTATACCAATTTCTGTACAAATCTCTTCAGTGAAAATCAAATCACTTTCTAAATCGGAATCAAAAATAAAATATTCCAAGTTAGACAATTCTCTTTTCAGAGTGTGAAAATTTTCATGACATGTAACATCTGATTCATTTTGAGCCTTGGTAATAGAGTTTTCTTTCAAAACATCCTCGACCGTTCCAACTGAAATTCCTTTATAAGACAAAGCCAATTCTTCAATAACAGCTCCAATATTTCCATTTTTGTCTTTCGATTTAAACTCATCAGTCAACTCTCTAATCGTAATTGCCAGACGGGTCGATTTAATATGACTTTTTTTGATCGCATGCATCCATTTATAACGAGCATCATTAGATAAAATAATAACTGAAAATCGACACAAAGGCAATAACACTTGGCAATCAACGGGTATACCTTCAATATCTTTACCAGGTGTTAGAGTTAAAAACGTATTCTCTAACAAATTAAACGTTATTAAACGTTCGCCCCATAGCCAAAAGTCATCAAAATGAGGATCGATGCAAGCCGTTCTTTTTGAATCATATCTAAGGTTACATAGCTCAACAGGCACAAAGTTTTTGACTTGTTCACTTGGTAAGTCGTTTAATCGATCGATTAAAAATTTCGAATAACTCGGTAGACCGGTGAATGTCGAGTGTTTAAGTTTTTTTTTGTTAAAATTAGCTTTTGGTCCGTAGTCTTGCTTGAATCTACCCGATTGAGATTCAACCCATTTTGATTTGTTTATCTGTGAAACTAGAAAACTTTCCTCATCAAGATTAAGATAGTTGTTCTTGATAAAAATTCCGTTTATATTAAGAGAGTCGTTTGTATCGGCACAAAGGCATGGTATCTCTTGAATGTTTTGATCTATGAAATCGATCAATAAATTAGTTGACGAAACGCGTGTAGATTTGTTACATTTAAGGCAATAGAGAAAAAGATTTTTGGAATCATTGAAAGATTTTTGTTCTTGATTAAGTTCTTGGATTACTGAATTAGGTGAGCAAATGATACACTTGCGGATACCTTTGCAAGCACATACATTTAATTTAGTTTCATTCATTTCATAATTTTTAAATTTGAATTTTTCTTTTTGAAATTATGTTTTAATAATTGGGTTGAATTACTTAAAATGAAAATGATTTGTGCATTATTTTTGGTCTCATATGTTTATGAAAAAAATTTGCGCATCCTTTAATCAAAAATCAATCGAGCTATTAGAAAATATGCTATGGACTAACAGAGCTTGACAGAATTACAATTCTTTATTCGGATAATTACTGGGTACTTTACTTACAAAAACTGGGGAATAAATTTAAAAAAAATTTTAAAAAAAGTTGGATCTATTTCCAACGCTCCCTTAACTACAGTCCAGGAATCTAACTTGTCACATGATATCATATGACATCAGCTGATATCAGTTCGTATCAGAATTTATGACCAAATGATATCATCTTCTATCAGCTCGGATCAGTTGAAATCACATGATATCAGATGATATCATTAAGAGAATTACAAAGATTATGATTTTCAGCCGATTCTGATGGAAACTGATATCATATGATACCACGTGACAAGTGAATTTCCGGGACTGTATGATCGATTAAATAATCCACTTTACTTACAGCATCCTCTTCAAGAGTTTCAAGACTCGAATCATCTATTTTACACCCAGCACTATCATTACTATAATTAAACCAAAACATTAGAAGATTAAACGTTTTTCACCTACAGTACATTTCTGAAATAAGTTGACACTCTATCTAAGCAATGCGCATCATGCTCTGAAGCTTTGCCTAAGACGCGCAAGAGCAATGCGCCTGCGAGTAGTTTTAAGACATGTTTGCCGCAATTGTAGGAAATTAATATTTAAAACTTTTTTTCTGATTAGACTAAATTATTGTTGGGAATAATTTTTGAAAGACGTAAAAGTGAAGAATTTCATCAATAATTAGATACCTTTATAGAAAGACTTTTTTTGAAGATTTTTTCCCTTGTTTTTTAGAATTATTAAGAATATCTAAAATTCAGCCCGGTGTTCTCAACGGCAAATAAAAGAATCAAAACAGAAATCGGAGATCTCCAATACGATTCCTGAGAATCATCGGTATCAACAAAAAACGAAGCACTTAATAAATACAGTCTCACTGATATCCAGGTATGTGTACCCATTTATTTTCGGGTATCGGGTCGGTTTGAGTAACTCGAAAAAATTGGGTTTTAGGGTTCGGGTAGGGTATAGGTTACCCATTAATTTTGGATTTTTGGGTATAGGTTGGATTGGGTCATCCATAAAAATAGAGTATTTGGGTTAAAAATAGGGTAGGTATAACTCAAAATTCAAATTATAAACCCAATTTTTAACCCAAATACCCTATTTTTATGGGTGACCCAATCCAACCTATACCCAAAAATCCGAAATTAATGGGTAACCTATACCTTACCCGAACCCTAAAACACAATTTTTTCGAGTTACTCAAACCGACCCAATACTCGAAAATAAATGGGTACACATGTCTGCTGATAGTATTTAAACTCCTCGCTGACCCGAATACCGAAGTGTCCATAAAATATCGAAACACCGACAGATCAAATTCTTATTTTTGCTTCAAATCAGCAAAAACAAACACTTACAAAGATAGTACAAAAAATTATCCGAATCCTAAGGGATGACGAAAGAAAAAATAATTTATCTAATTATGCAAAAACGAAGAAAGAAAACGCACAAACAAAAGTTCTGAAAACGTCGATTAAGCGTAAAACAAAGTGCACAAGTTGCGGTAAATGTTTTGAAGCAAAGATCGGGATCAAAACACATATGAGATCATGCCATGTTACAAAAATATAGCCTTCACAATTGACATAAAAAAAACACAATTTCTTTTATTTTTTTTTAGCTTTATCTTGACACTTATTTTATTCTTTGTTTAAAATTTTAATAAAATAATTTATTGACCAACATTAAAACGACAAGGCGTTGCTTTCAATCGCTTAGATATGCTGCGATCCAAGAAACAAGCCAGCTGTTTTTGGAGCTTTTCGAGAATGACCTTATGGTCTACTAAACAGAATGCTTTCGCGAAATCATGCATTGGTTGAATAGGGCAGCCATTATGTCTGCTAATTCCAGACGTGCACATTCGATAAGTTGGGGGATAGAAAGACAGTTTCTGGGGCACAAGGTTTTAACTTACCAAGGGTATAAATGCAAATAATATTTCATCTTAAAAAAGCTATTAAAATTTATTAAATATTGTACTGGAAAATTTTCCTTCAGGAATTCTTAATGAATTTAACTTTAAATAAAAAAAATAATGTACACATTTATTCTATCATTTTGCACTACTCCGACTCCTTTATCCAGACCACATTGATTGGCCAAGTTTTCCAAGTATCCGTATACAGTCTTGTTTTTTCGTAATAAGCTACATATCTTCTATCTGTAAGAAAATCAATCATTTGTACTGTAAAATAGTCCATTTCTCTTTGCTTGGATAAAAAGCTCCATTCCATGAAAATAATTGTAATATCTAGTTTTCTGAATAGTTTCTCGGCGAATTGGAATGCCAAAGGCTCGAAGCCTTCAATGTCCATTTTGAGTATAGCTTTTTTATATTTTTTACCATTAGCTGTTTTTGGTAGCACTTCAACCAAGTCATCAAATAAAATAGTTTCGACCAAATATTTATCTTTTTTGATATCGCTTTTTGTGAAAGTTAAATTTTTAAGTTGAATTAAACTTTGAGCACCAATGTTTCCAGATACATGTGTTAAACGTTTTATATCGCCACGCTTATTTGATATTCCATTTTTGACAAGAATTATTTTTTTTTCGAGACCCTCTGCTCTAACAGCTTTTTGAAATCTCAAAATATTATCATAAAAAGGCTCTACAGAAACAACATCATTTCCCATTTTTGCAGCAAATAGTGAAAATTGACCAACATGTGCACCAACATCAAGAACTAACAAATCTTTGCTTTTATTCACATGGTCTAGAAATGGTTTCAAAATGTAATATTCCCATGCTCCATTTGACCATATTTTACCTGAAACTACTTCATCTTTTTTCAAATCATGGACGCATAGTGTGGTTGAAACGTATATCACTGCTGACTTTATGCAAGGTATAGAATCGTATTCTTTTTTTGTACAAAAATTATTGTAAAAATTAACTACATTTATTCCTTCAGTTAGAGGTTTGAGTTTTTCTATTGCGACTGGAACAGGTTTAAAACTGTGCAGCGAGGAATATATTTGAAAACTAATAATTATAAAAATAATGATTAATAAAAAAACAATTTTATTTCGAATTTTCATATTTAATGTTGTCTAAATGCAAAAAAAGATATCCAAAATTAAACGATTGGAACTGGTGTTTACAAAATTTAGTAAAATATTTTTAAATTTTAATTTAAATCTGTAAATTAACCAAAGAGTTTTAGTATCTTTTTTTTTAAGGAGATATTTAAACAACAAACCCACTCAGCCATTTAAATTTTTAAACTTTAACTCAGCCATGAAGACTTGAAATAGACAGTCATTGAGAATATATTTAACTCAAAAACTCAAAGAAAAAATAGTTTTATTTTTTTTGGACAGTAAATATCTCTATCATACAAATAAATGAACCTTTAAAAAAATAAAACATAAAATCTCTCAATCAGAACCATTAACTTTGCTTAAGATACTCGAAGACGAGCTGTTGATGTGCGATAAACGAAACGTTATTCCGATTTTCTATTGTAATCTCTGTTGTAATCCAAGTATTCCCTGTTGGTTAATTAAACAAGTGAAAATTTAAATAAGACAACACTAGGACAAGGTGACATTATTTTAGGGAAGTTATAATAAAAATACCGCTACCAACGCTTTTAATTCATCTCTTGGGATGTAACCGTTAACTTTTCTGGTTAACGACTAATAACGGTTAACCTTTAGTATTTAATTCAAAAAATAAAAACTAAATTGAAAAAATTGCCAAGAAACTTAATTTTGTCAAAATAACAATAAGTCCTAAAATGTCGAAATCCATAGTCAAAAATGAAGAGAAGCAAGATCTCAAGCTAGTGGTGGTGTTTTATCACCACATTTGTTTAACTACTTAATGAAATGGTTGAGGGATGTGTTGAGTTGGATATTGGTGCAAAGATTAACGGTATCAACTTGTCAATAATAGCATATTGTGATGACGTGGTATTAATTGCCACTGTTTCCAAGCATTGTGAGCTGTACTTAGCTTAATGTGAAGAGTATGCTTCCCTATGGAAAATAGAGTTCAATGCTTCTAAATCAGCGTGTATGATTGTGACGAATCGAAAATGTCAGCTTCAAACCACATTTTGGCTAAATGGGCGTGAGATACCTGTCGTTTCAAATATGATCTACTTAGGCTTGCCGATAGGTAATCAAGATTTTGTGTATAATTTTATTGAAGAAAAATGGAAGAAAGTTGAAAGAAGCTTCTATTCTCTTATTGGTTTAGGATGCAAACCCAAGTTGATGAATCCAAAATTGATTGGATTTTTATTCAAACAATTTGCTCAGTCAATTTTTAGGTACTCTTTAGACCATTTGTATATTGGTGAGACGAAACTAGAAGAGTTGGCCGTGAGACAAAATTTCTTAATCAAGAGGGCTATTGGAATTAAGAAGTTTCGAAGAAGTAGCCCCTTAATTCAGGCTCTAAAGATCGAGAGTATTAAAAAATTGTATACGAAACACAAGATTTACTTCTTGAGACAAATAATGAATGATAAAATTTGTAAAGATGTTTTATTATATCTCAAAAATTACTATAAAAAGTTTGAAAAACAAAACACAACATTCTGCAAGCAACTTGATTACATCGAGAGAAAGGTTTTTATTGATTGCATTGACTATGGTGTAACTATTTCATTGATTTTAATTGATGACTTATTCAAATGCAAAAATGAAGGCTTGGTGGACTCGTTAAAGTTTATTTTTATGCTTATAAAAGACAACATGAACTCTAATTTAGAATATTTTTATTTATATGAACAAGTAAATGATCTTCTCAAGATAAATTTTAATTTAAATGTGTAAAAAGTTCTTTTTTGTTTGATTTTTATTCTTTTTTTATTTTAACTTTTACTTTATTTTACTGCCTATGGGGCTTAAACTAATAAAATAATAATAATAATAATAATTTAATTCAAAAAATAAAAACTAAATTGAAAAAATTCAAAATTGAAAAAATTGCCAAAAAACTTGATTTTGTCAAAATAACAATAAGTCCTGAAATGTCGAAATCCAAAGTTAAAAGGTTCATAATCAAAAATGGAGAGAAGCAAGATCTCAAGCTAAGCGTAATGGTTGATGATTATGGTAAATCTTATGGTCAACTAAGTCAAATGTTGAACAACAATTCTAGATCGTCAAATTTTACAAAAACCAAAGGCCAAAAAATAAAGAACAACACACAGAGACAAGAGCTGATTGTTGCTGATTTTGAACAAGTCTATGGTTATGTTAATAAAATGTTGGGCGATTGCTATCTAGAAGCAAGTAGTTCAGATGGTCAAAATCGTTTGTGCCATATTCGTGGTAGTATGCATAGAAAAGTTTGGATTCACGGTGAATGCATCGCGACGTAATATTACGCTTTCTTACGTACTATTACGTCATTTTACGTAATGTGACAGGTATGTCTCAGAACGTAAAATGACGTAACGAACGCACTGATACGTAATCATACGTATTACGGCATCACATGACATTTGGTTACGATAAATTCAGGTTTATGTATCACAATGTAACAAGACGTAATATGAAAACCTAGAATTGCCAAATTTTTAGGGGGGTCTAAAAAAAAAATTTTTGACCCAGAGAGGGTTCAGTCCGAATTTGTCAAAGTTCGAAATTGTCAAGGTTCCATTTTGTCAAATTTGACAAATTCGTACCTTAAAAACTATTGGACAGTGGAATTAACTAATAAAAAAAAACAATTAACGATATTGGATAATTTTATTATAATTAGTTTTTTACAAACTTAGTTTTCAAAAAAAATTACAAAAAACATAAGACAAAAATGATTGATTAAGTTGGTGACAAAATGGCACAACAGATAATAAATCAGTATTTATGGCAAAAAGAATGAGAAAAAGCATTTTTTTGGTCGATATCCATTGTTAAAGCTTTTGCATAGTCAAGTGCTAGCAACAGCTTTGACAACGCACCATTTCCTGCTTTGGTGTTCCGTTGATACTTGAATATACTTGAAAATAACTTGTTTTAATTCGTAGTCAATACCTGGTAAGCTTTTATTTTTCATTTAAAGTTAATTGATTAGAAGAAAAAAAACTTCCACTGTGGTAAAAAGCTGTAAATAAACATAAACCTCTATCTAAAATTTTTTGTATTCATTTTCTTATTATGAAAGGTGCCTTAACCGTTAATTAATTGAGAGTAGGTGCTACTTTTTAAGAAAGCGTTAAATATCATAGAAAAGATTTGACTGATAAAGGAAAAAGCTAATTATAATATTTTATAATTTTATTCGGCAACAAAAAAGTTATCCAATAGTTTAATTTAAAAATAAATTCTATGATTGGTTGACAATTTTGAACTTTGACAAAATAGAACTAGACCCCAGAGAGGCCCAACTTTCATGGTTTTTGAAGGAGTGTGTCTTGGTTTTTCGCTTATTGCTATCTAAAATGACCTCATATGTATTATGTTTGATACAGATTCTGAAAGAGCACAACATTTGATACACGCTAATGATTTTTAAAAATTAAAAAAAATATTTTTTTTGTCATTTAGCTCGGCCAAGAAGCAAAAAAAGACGTATTTTTCTAGTTTTTAAAAATCAAAAACCTGAAGGATGAAGGAAATTGCAACTTTTGACCCGAAATTCGTGATCCTCGTATAGAAAAAACATAGAAAACATATTAATTTATTCATATAAACGTTTCCTTAAATTTTTCAAAAAAATGCCCAAATTAGCCTTGAAAAAACTCCCAAAATTGAAAATACGAAATAATTTATTCTTTCACAAAATATATATGTTTTCTATGGTTTTACTATACGAGGATCACGAATTTCGGGTCAAAAGCTATTAACAAAATCGTGACTATTACTTCTAAACTCTAAAAATTTTGACCCTAATTACTCATCAATTTTGTAACAATTGGTAACAAATTGAATCATTAAGTAATTCTTCGTCACAAAATGTATTTTTAGGTATCGGGGCGTAACCTGAGACAAAATTAGGTATCAAAAGACGTTATATAAAGAATTTAGTTTTTAAACTTTAATCAATAATTTAATAAATTAAATAAATTCAAAATTAATCTTTAAAAATTTTATGTTTCATTCTTAAATTAGTTACAGCCTGGTAGACCAATATCAGCACCTGAAATTGGACCTAAATTCATCCATTTTCTCATAGCATTAATAATTTTAATATCTCTATGGACTTTAGTGTATCCAGTGCCTGCGTAACCACATTCGCCTGGTACATATGCTGGTATCTTTGGTACACTCTCTTTACACGAGGCACATGTGACTGTACACAAGCTACAATCAGACCAACCGTCTGGTAAGCCATTTGAACCATGAGTAAAATAATATGAACTCAAAATGAATCTAATTGGCCAATCATCATTGTTGTTGCCAACACCATTTGGACTTTCAAAAAGTTTAACTTCAAAATTACGGTGATCGTTGACTGGACAATTTTTAACTAGAACACAACCGAATGGACCCATGTCTCTGCTACTACTGCCTGGATGTTGTTGATCGTGATCATCATTTTGAATGACAACTCTTTTTTTTGAAATCGGGTTATTTGATGGTTCTTTTGGATACAAACCGTCCCACCTTAAGAAACAAAAAAATTTAAAAAAATTTTCAAAAAAATTTAGATAAATAAAATTTTTACATTTTAACTTTATCAACTTCGGATTGTGAACCAAGATCTTTTCTTAAGGTGTTTTCGAATGCTGAACCATACCAAGCTGGACCTGACCATAGTACACCAGACTCTCCACCGGTCAATACTTCTAACCAAACGAAAAAATCATCAGGTAATTGACCACCCATTTTTTGTTGAACCTTTTTC
Source organism: Brachionus rubens (assembly GCA_022207745.1). Lineage (NCBI taxonomy): Eukaryota > Metazoa > Rotifera > Eurotatoria > Ploima > Brachionidae > Brachionus > Brachionus rubens. The sequence continues at coordinate 1,238,129 of JAJVHD010000011.1, read as the reverse complement.
AATACAGCTGACATATCATCTGGGGCCATGTGTTTAGCAGCATCGAAACGGAAACCACTAGCACCGTGACTCATTAACTCAACCAAATAAGCAGCTTGTCTTTCTCGTACATTATCTTTCGATGTATCAATATCAGTTAGACCTACTAACCAACCGTTGTTTAAGATAAACAAATCGGACCATGATCCTAAAGATCTGTCACAATGAAAATCTGATGGACCTAAAGCAGCACCTGGAAATTCATTCGATGGTGGTTCACCTGAATTTGGATTATATTTATAAGTATAAGCATGGGTATAATAAGGTGATTGACGATCTAAACGAGCACTTGATGTTTTATTACCCCATTTAGAACAACCAGCTGATGGATTTCTATGCTCGTGCATGTCATTACCAGCGCCTGAGAAGTGATTTAAAACAACGTCAATATAAATTCTTAAGCCGTACGATCTACATGTTTTTATCAAGCTTATAAGCTCTTCTCTTGTGCCCATACGACCTTCCAATTTATAAGAAATTGGTTGGTACATGAAATACCATGGGTTTAAAGCATCGTTAAATGGTTGATGTGACATTACTTGTTCATGAACTGGAAATAATTTGACTCCTAAGTAACCGGCTTTGGCTATAATTTCACATTCTTTTTCGACATCTTTGTGTGGCCAACCGAACATTTCAGGAACAGCACCTTTTTGTCCATTGCGATAATCACCTGGACGACTTGCCAATGGTTGTACGTTCCAATACAAGTTTACCGGTGGAACTTCTAATTTTGTTCCATCACTACCCAAAACTTTCATTTCAACTTCTGTTTTATGAGAACTTGTGAAACGTTTACAGTTTGTTGATTGAGCTTGTCCGTTGAATAAATATTGTAGAGTGACTTTATCTTGATTTTTGTGAATAGCAATAATGCAAACATCGGCTTCGGTTCTAGCTGTACTTGTGTATCTAATGTCAGCGTAACCGACTAGAGAATGATAATCTTGATACGATGGTTGATAATTTTTTTGACCTGGTTTTGGAGTTTGCCATCTACGTTTTTCAACATTAGGATTAGCTGATATTTGACTGCCAGATTGACAACTTTCATCGTTGAAACGTTCACAACCAGGTAATTCGTTTGGACAATCAGATGGACATGACATAAAATTTTCGGTCTCTTCGCAAACATCATCACCACATACTGGTGGTGGACACTCGCCACAATCTTGAGGACAATAACCACAAGTTTCACCAACTTCACAAACATTATCTCCGCATTCAGCAACATTGTAGTCGTTTGTTAATTGTGGTGGATTAGTGCTTGGTTTAAAAATTAAACGAATAGCACCAGCAGAGTTGGTTTTAAAACCACAATCTGGACCAGCTAAGCCATTACATCCATAATTCTCTTTGAATGCGTTATCAATTGTAGCTTTCCATTTATATTGAAAATTTGGTTTCAATCCTGTCAAAATGACTGAGTAGACACAAAATTTTTCTTCATAAATCATAAGACCTTTTGGTTCAGCACCGTTCCAAATAGTTGCTGAACCAGCGTCAATACCCCAATCACCAGTGGCTCGAATAAGTTTACTGGCAAAGTTGTTGGTACACTGAGGACAATTTGATGTACATGGTTTGACTGGGTTAGTAAGCACTGGTGCTGTTGTTGGGCCTGGACTAGTTGTCGCAACAGTCGGTGGAGTATTTATAACATCATCTAAATTATAATCAGTTGATAAAGCATTGTTATCAGGTCTAAAAATGTATCGCACAGATCCATCAGCATTTGTTTTACTTGGACAATCGGCTTTATTGCAACCATAACTCTCAACCCAAGTATCACCAACAACTACTTTCCATAAATAATTTGCGTTTGGGTTTAAACCTCCTACTGATAGAACAAAGTTACATGTTGTTTGATCGAAAAGCATCACGTTTTCAGGACTAACAACAACCCATTTATTCCATTCACCAACAGCTCTAACTGTTTTACCACTGAATTTATTGGCACATTGAACAGTTACATCAACAGTTGTATAAACTGTGTCCGAAGTTAATTGAGGAATTGGATCTGGTTTGACTTTAAATCGAATGACGCCCTTGCTGTCGGTTGTGAAAGCACAGTCTGGACCGTTAAATCCACTGCAACCTTTAGAAACATCAAAATTAAAGGCTCAAGTAAATTCAATTAAAAAAGACTTACCATAGTTAGTAGCCCATGTGCCATCTACAGTAATCTTCCATTTGTATAGAGTTGTTGGTTTAAGACCACCAACAACTAGAGTGTAAAGACATGATGTAGGATCAAAAGTAAGTAGTCCATTAGGATCTACGGCATTCCATGATGGTGAGGACCAATCACCTGTTGCTCTTAGAGTTTTGCCTTGAAAACTATTAGTACATGATTGAGCCAAAGCAATTCCAATGCATACAAATATGCAAATAGAAATTGAGTTTAGTCTTTGAAAGACTTTCATTATAAAAAAAATAATTTGTTTTTTAAAAAAACACCAACCTCAATGTTCGATTAAATAGTGTTTATCTTTAGAAACAACCACACCTAGTTTGAGCAAATGTTTTAAGTCTCATGATTGAAAAACAAAAATTAAGGTAGACGCAAATCACCTTGTTTAGGAATGAAAATATTCAAATATTAACTTTTTCCAATGATAGGAATCTTATGCAATGTTTTGTTGTTTGATTAAGATTAATTTTATCAATTTTGAAACAAATCGAGTTTATCGAATTACATTTTCGAACTTTATTTCAATGGAGTAAGCTATTTTTCTTTCTTTTTTAAAACACATTAAGTACTTTTTTAAACACATTTGTTTTAATTTTGTAATTATAGGTTTTGGTTTAATGAAATGGGCTGTTCATCAAAGAATAATGGACTACCACCGTATCTAAAAACATGTTTTTTTTAGTGCTATTTTTATGCGAAGAATGCCGGCCAAGAAATATCGGGAATAATGTAAAAAACTGTTTATAGAGTTAAGTTCGAACAATTTAATTATGTTTGTACTGTAGTGCCTTGCATTTAACGACAGGTGGGAATTGTTGTCAAAGGTAAAAGCTTGTCAAAAATAATGCAAATTTAGACTTTTAATTTTTATCGCACCACCCAGTCTTAAACGAGATTTTTATTTTAGATTTCTGATTTTCAATTTTCATAAAAAGTCTCAGAAAAAATGAATAAATTCAGCCATTCATTCCCTCCCATCTCCAGACATAAAAACGCACCCTAAAACACACACAAACTAACCTTTCACAATATACTCTATTATCCTAGAATCTATTATCTTTGTATGGCTATTTTTTTTTCTACCACGACCGAATGGCTAATTGCTTTAATGAAACTTAGATAATTTGTTTTTCTTATACAACTTCAGACTGGCTTATTAAGACACCAAATTTAGAGAAAATGCAAGTTATGGAGGTCGAATGGTATGTCAAATATTCAAATAAATGTGATTTCGTTTCTCAAGTTTTTTGCAAAAAAATCATAACAGTGTTTGGTAAAGGTTCTACAGAAAATTTGGCAGTTTTGTCTCCTCTTTCGTTGAGATGACGGACGGAGAGGGGGTTCAGGATTTGTTTTCTAACCAAATTAAAAGAACTTCTTTCTATATTTTAACACAGTAAGCAAGCTATACAAAGCTTTTGTGAGGCCTCATCTGGAATATGGAGTCCAAGTTTGGAATCCATTTTAAAAAAA